>CAJVGC010000590.1:39389530-39458545 GCA_910822075.1 Senecio squalidus
AACTGTTGGAGTCACTGGATCATGAGGAATGTTTCTTCCAAAGCCTCTTGATGGGAGTAGTATCTATATCTTCATCGAGAACGTCAGGAAGATTAAAGGATTCAACAGAGAATCATAATCAAACATCCATGGATATCCTTTCGAAGGAATCGGTTTAGAATACTTCTGACATCCACCTCATACCATTCTTCAATAGCTTTAGTAGTTGGATTCCAAACTCTCTTGTTAGGAGTGCTGTATCCCAGAAATATTCCTTCCATCGCCTTTTCATCAAATTTTCCCTCTGATTTACGCTTGAGCATAGTACACGGAGCTCCAAAAGGTTCCAAATACTGTAAATTAGGCCTTTCCTTTCTGCAACAACTCAGAAACACGTTTTCCCATGACGTTTCACTACTAGCACTCGGTTTAAAGTGTAGCAAGCATTAGCTACTGCTTCATTCCAAAAACGTACTGCAATGTCGAATCAGCCACCATCGTTCTAGCTGCTTCAATCAACGTTCTGTTCTTTCTTTCTGCAACCCGTTCATTTGTGGAGTATAGGCTGCACTGAATTGTTGTTGATTGCATAAATCCTCCATCCTCTGATTTTGAATTCCGTACCGTATCAGTCTAAACCCGTCGAACCTTTAACTTATACAGAGTCTCCAGTGAAGTAACCAGCAACTTGATATTCTCGTACGTTTCAGATTTTTCTCGTAAAAACATGACCCAAGAGAATCGAGAATAGTCATCAGTCACCACCAAACAGTATTTATCCCCAGCAACACTTGAATACTTGATAGTGCCAAACAAATCCATGTGTGTAGAAGCTCAAGTGGAATATCAATGGTGTGAAACTTCTTTACTTTTATGAGACTTTTTGGACTGTTTTCCCTTCTTACATGAAATACACGTTTCCGGCAACTGAAAGGTTTTCACATTAACTCCCAAAACCAAATCCTTGTGCATCAGGTGATTCATCTTTCTCAAGCTAAGGTGGCCCATCCGTTTGTGCCACAATATTGATTCACTTTCAGTAGCTTTCGAGACAAAAGCTTGGTGTTCAGTCGAATTCACAGTAGTCTTCGACATATCGAGCACATACAAGTCTCCAACTCGTGGTGATTGCATAATAATCAGGTGCTCTGGAATCACAAATTCTTTCTTCATAATGTAGCACTGGGTTTCGTCAAATATCACCTTAAACTTCTTGTCGCAAACTTGAGAGACGGACAACAAGTTGTTGACCAATGCTTGAACATAATTCACTTTATCAAAACTTAATTTGTCGTTTGCGACGGATCCCTGAGCAGAAATAAAACCTCCCTTATCACCAGCAAATGAAACATAGCCACCCTTAATTGATCTAACATTTGAAAGTAACTTCATATTCCCTGTCATGTGCCTAGACGCCCCACTATCAACAACCCAGGTATTCTTGATAGGATCATAGACGACCTGCACAACAAATTGAAATTATTAATACCCAAAGCAAACCCAAGCCTTAATAGCCTTGGGTTTGCCATCTTCACCTTGAAACTGTAAGTCAACCCATTTCCATTGGAACCATCAGACACGTTTGAAGGTCTTTCATTCTTAGCTTTCCATGCACGTTTGACATAAACAGTTGGTGAAATTGGCCTTTTTTCAATTTGTTTAACAATAGGTTGCTGTTTGGATTTACCAGTAGGAAGCAACTCATTGTTTTGTTTAGGAGATGATGACCTAGTGTTTGAGAATCGATTTCGATTTGGACTTGAAAAACGATTTCCAGTGGACATTCTGTTTTGGTCAACATTATTCCTAGGCCTTTGATTCAAATTTGGACAATTATAGTTAACATGGCCTTTCTCCCCACAATCAAAACAAGTTCTCCATTCGTTAAGATTTTGAGAACTTTGCGTCATTCTCCGGTGATGTGTATGAGGTTTGGAGAACATAGCATTTGGACGCATAAAGCCGTTATGTTGTTGAACATTTTGTGGCTTCTGGGGATTTGTTGGTGACTGTCTCCTATGAGGTGGTATGAATTTTGCTTTTTCTGATTCTTTTGACTCAGATGCGATTGATGATTCGCCGGTTTTGACAAATTTTGGTCCATTAAATTCAGGTCGTTTCAAAATTCTAACTTGTTTAGGTTGACTAGACGTTTTATTTGGAGCCTGATAACCTAAACCTGTTTTGATGTGAGGTTTGCGACCCAAATTCATTTGATAAGGTAATTGACAACCCAAACCTGGACCCTTTTCTTCATCTTCTGAATCAGAAACCCAATCTTCAACTACAACGGTTTCTTTCAGTTTTTCGTTTACATTACTTTTAGTACTGACAGTAGGTGTTTGGACAGTTGGTGTTTGGACACTAGGGGTCTGAACAGCTGGGTCTGGTTGTTGAAGAATGAACTCAACATCCCCTTCCTCCTTTGGAGACTTAATCAGTGTGTTAAAGATAGGAGGTGGACAAGTTTTGTAGTCAACCCCTGGTTTCCCTTCCCCATTTTCAGGACGTTTTTCTTTCAAAATATGGTCCAAAAGATATGATGCAGATGAATAACTTCTAACTTGTTGGTTTAAAGTTTCAAAACTAATTTTAACAGAAGCATTTTCACGTTTAAGAGCATCAATATCTTTTAAATATTTGTTGATTGAGTCCTGTTTGTTTAACAAAGCAATTTCCAAATCACTTACTTGTTTTGCCAAAAGTTTGTTCTTTTCTGAAAACAGTTTTTCATTTCCCTTAACAATTTTGTTTTACGAAGTTCATCCACAAGATTGTTATTTTCTTGGCTAAGCTCATTTACTCGTTTATCTAAAACAAAACAATTTGAACAGGAAGTTACGACAGTTTCAGATTGTACCTTTGATGACTCAGTAGTTCCTGCCATCATTGCGAACTCTCTTTTAGGCACTGGTGATTCTGATTCTGTTGAAGATTCTTCAGATGATTCTTCAGATGTAACAGACTCCTCCCCATCACTTTCTTCATTCAGATTCAAAATCTTTACAACATTTACTTCAGCATCAGATGGATTGGTTTCAATTTGAATTCCCCAATCCAAGCCTTCGTCAGATTGAAAAACTAAGGCCTTAACCTCTGAATTCTCAGTACCAGTATAAGCATTTGTGCCAGTCGTCACCAAAGCTGTATTCTTGTTTGTCTCAGGAGCGTTTCTGTTCATATTCCTGTTTTGTTGATCTCTGAATGGATTCTGAACTGTTCTTGGCTGTTTTGGCTTTTCACAGTTTCTAGCAAAGTGACCCTTCTGTCCACAGTTGTGACAAGTAATTGCTGACATGTCGAAGCCATACTTAGTTTCCTTGTTGGCTCCGATTGAGTTACCAGTCTTTTTCACATATTCTTTAGCCCTCCTGACGAGATTTGCGAAACCCCACATAATGTCGATTCGTTCCATCTCATCACGATCAATCTGCTCGTAATCCTCCCCAGTTAAGTGTACATTTCCAATTTTACCCTGCAACAATTGGTCATAAGATCCAACTAAAGCACTCAGCATAGCCATGTCTTCATTTACGCTCTCCACATTTCCTTTATGAAAATGCTCGACTTTCAAACATGTAAACGCTGATTCTGAACTTGCTTGAGCTTGAGACTTCTGAACCGGAGTACTTTGACTTGAACTTGAGTGTGAACATCCCAAATGTCCAGTATGATTTGAGGTGTTTGCAGAGAATGCTGTCTTCAGTGGAGCATGAGTAGGAGTGACTGCTGGTGGATCAGCATAATACAATGAGGGATCTTGAGTGTGTCCCTTTCTTTGAGCACGAAACTTGTCATCCTGCTCCTTCTCTCTTAGCTTAGTAAAAAGATCATTCAAAGTTGTGCGAGCAAGATATCCACTTTCCTTTAGCATCTCAATATATCCATTCCAGCTGTCTGGCAAAGCATCCGCAAAACATTCTACTCTTTCTGCACCAGTTGTCTCTACCGAATATCCATTCATCTCACTGATCAGATGCTGAAAACGTATGATAAGGTTGAATAGGGACTCTCCATGTAAGCAGGTAAAATTGTCGAATTCCTTTTTCAGTGCTCTTCCCTTCATAGATTTCAACTTGTTGTTTCCTTCACAGTCTAACTCAAAAGCATCCCATAACTGCTTCGATAGCTTGTATGTCCTGTATTGATGAAACACAGATCTAGGAATAGCTTGACACAAATAAGAATAAGCCTTTTTCTCTATATCATAAAGCTTCCTTTGTTCCTCTGTATATCTATGAACGGCAATAGGGTCTCCATTTTCACTAACTGGTGCGTTATATCCATTTTGAATCATGTCCCACATTTTTGAATCCACTCCTTGGATGTGAATTTCGAATCGAGGTTTCCAGTGTGGATAATCTTCCATAGTGATGAGTTTTGGGACCTTGTTAATGCTTCCAGTTTCAGCGTCATTTATTAGTATTTCAGACATCTTAGTGTTAGAACTTGCCATTGCGTATTCCATCTAAAATTTTAAAATTTTATTCTGTTTCAGGTTCGTGCGAATGGACTAACTGATACGTACGAATGAAGGACTTGATACGTACGAATGAAGGTGATTCGTACGAATGAAACAAGAAACTTAAGCTCTACACGAATGAGTGATTCGTACGGATGAACTGACTGATTCGTACGACTGAAATTCCTATTCGTACGAATGACTTGAATTTTAGATTTGAGACTAAACTTAGATTCGCACGGACGAAATCCTATTCGTGCGAATGGAGACCTCTATTCGTACGGATGAAGTCTGTCAAGAACTTGGTTCGTATGCGCAGTGAAATTTTAGGGTTTTGCTAAAAACTCGATCTACAGGTCGATTTTCTAAACCAAAACGATTTCTATTTGCCCAGATCTTAATCTTAATGACTCAGAAACGTTCTAAGACAACAAAAACAAGGTTTTTAACGTAAAATTCCAAACTTTAAGAAACAATCAAAAACGAAAAATCTTAAGAATCGCTAGAAGAACGTTGATTTCTACAACCAACGCTCTGATACCACTTTGTTGGGGTTGTATGGATCTTATAGTCAACGTTATATCGAAAAACCTAGCGGAAATAAGCTTACGATTATCTAGCGAATATGAAACCTTCGGAAACGGAATCTAACCAACGGTTGTTGATATGATCGGACCTAGGGAAGACTATTCGGATGATTGTTTAGACTTTACTAAACGTTTGGAACACTAAGAAACGGAGCAGCAGCAATTCGGTACGCACCACAAAAATAACCAAAAAACCTTTTGATGCAGAAACCCTAGCTGGGTATATATAGGCCCAGCTATTCATTCGTACGAATGAGAATTCATTCGTACGGACGAGTTTCTGTTCGTGCGAACCACATCTGGTTCGTACGAATGGACTATATTAATAAACAACCTGTTTAACTTTCCCATTCGTGTGAACATAACCTTCATTCGCACGGATTCATCCTTATCCGTGCGAACGAGTTTGAATATCATTTAAACATCACAAAACACATATTCGATCAATTCAAACTTATAACTAATCAAATATTCAATACCGATATTCAATCACACAATACAAAGACTGATATAAAACGTTCGTTTACATATGAATCTAGTAACTACATAAATGCACCTACATCGACAACGCCATGGTTTTAGGTCTTGTGGTATACGTGTGGTAGTCGGTGATGTGTTCCATACCATATTGTGAGAATGTTGTGAGATGAGACAATGCCAAATTATACATCATTTCTGTCAATGATACCCAATGTAAACCTATACAAAATCACATGATGTCTTGTTTGAGCACAAAGAGCGCTACAAACCACAAGAGTTGTGGCCTCGACGACGTGCTGGTTCCATTGCTTTGGTCGTGTGGAACTGGTGTGGTAGTCGGTGGTGAGTTCTGGTCCATCTTGTGATGTGAGGCGTGAAGTAGTTGATTTTATTTTTTTCTTAAAGCAACTTGAAAGCCTCTTTAAACACAAATAATATTTTCAAATTTCTCAAATTTGTCAAAATGTGTTCATCTTCATCTTTATATATTTAAGTATCATCCTAAGGATATACCAATATGATCCAAGTTTTATTCAATTCAATTAGGGTTACAAAATGAAGCCTAATGTTCATGTCGATGATGAAAAATTTGTAAAAGGGGATAGCGGGATATAGGGTAGGTGCAAATGAACATCTCATGGGCATCTTTAGCGAGGGAATGCCTTTCTAGGATATCGAATGAACATTCTATGTTCTGCAAGGTCATTGGTGGATTTTACAACATGTATCAAGATACAAATGAGTTGAAAAAACTAACAAAGCATGTACGTTGTCATTATATTTCGAATAACAAAACTTCAATTACAAATATTGAAGAATATTATGCTCCTCCAAGTACCAATGTATAATGACATGATTGACCTCTTTTCGAGTGATTACAATTACATAAAAAGAAAATAAATAATTGAAAGATGATAATCACAAACATCGGACACGACCTTAAAGAGTATAGTTGGTAACTTCCATAAAAAAGTTTAGACAACGTTACATATAACATTTAAAAAAAAGGATAAGCGTAATCCAATTTTATCAAACTTTACTCAAAATTTATAATATATATCCAACTATAAACCGGTCCATTGTATCTGTTTAAAATTAAAAAAAAAAACCCGCTATTATATGTATCCGAACTTAATTGGCGTCAATTTAAACTGCCAAATGAGGTTTCATTTCATGAGTTTGAAGATTTTAATTGATCGAATACATGCAAATAACAATATTTGAAAGTTGAATACATACAATAAATTTATATTAAATTTAATATATATTATACATTTTACAATAAATTTTGGTAAATTTTTAAATACTTATTCCTTGAAAATAAATAAATGTAATATGTTTTATAAGTAAGGTAAAGTGTTTCTATTATTATTCAATATAATATGATTCTTGTATTCAATTAATTTGATATTTATATTTTTCTCGACATTTAATTACGAAAAACAACAACGTTGTTGTTAGACGAAATAACCAAGTCAATATTATGATTATGATAGTCGACGAAGACATTTGAAATTACATCTCCAGTGACACAACAAAATACATGGGACCGTGTTTATAGAAACCAACAAAATTTGGACAAGACATATATTGGAGGTTTTATTCAGGTTATGTCTAAAGTCAAATAATAATGTTAGCTAAACAGGTAACGAAAGTTTAAAGAATCAAATTATGTTGACATTAGGAGACGCGCTAAAGTCTCAAAATACAAGAGAATAAGATGTCGATACTCGAATTTTACTGTGTCCTAATGAAAGAAATTTCTGGATCTGCCACTGAAAAGACGCGTTAAAATCTCAAAATACAAGTAAATAAGATGTCGATATTTGAATTTCACTAAAGAAAAAGATAAAAAGAAATAGTTCGCGTTGATATCAATTCAAAAAATGTCGATGGGTTGTGCTTGGCAATATGCCGGAGGATATCGAGCTTTATTATGACGAAAATAGTTTGGATATTGATTCATATTTCATCTCTACCGGAAAACAAATGCTTTTAAGAGGGTTGCATGGTCGACTTTCTTTACATCAATCCCTTTGAGGTGTTCATTGTTGCGTTAGAGTTCATTAGGTTGTTTATGTTTTTTTATATTGGTAAAGATAGAGTTTGAGTTTTTTTGAATCTCAAGGTCGTCTTTACGTATCAGTTGGGATAGATGATTGGCTTTTTATTCTAAAATTCGAGTTTTTAAGGTGATTAGCTTCGAGCTAGATTGTTTTAGTTATTGTTATTATATATGGATAAGTGTATAAAGATGTATAAAACTTTACTTCGAAATCTATTGAATATATCTCATTTTAAATAACTCTATTATGTTTATATAACTTTCGAATACAAGTGTCCGACTAATTAAAAATCTCTAAATAAGTGATACGACATTTGATGTGACAACATATATGTCTGCCTCATAAACACGAATATATTCAATAACGATATTTGAAAATTTGATATAATAACCAATTTAACGTTATCTACATATTATAAATCTAAAATAAATTTGCTAATTTGCTATGCACTTATCTCTATTCAATGTCTAAACTATAAGAATGTAACATTGTTTGTGTTACCAAAACACGTACATTAATTAAACGGAAGGCCGTTAGGAAAGTGGCATGTTGAGGTTTCTGAGTAAAAAAAGAATTCTTTAAGCATAGTTTATTAATAAGTTAACGTGAGAATTCGCAACGGCGACGCTTGCTCTTGATCTCTGCTCAAGTCAACTACACCATGTCCACGTGTGCATGTGTTTCTGATCGAGATGTAAAGTCGTACCTTATAAGCCAATCAGGAGACACGTATTAGAATACAAATCAAACTGGTAGACGCAAGACTCACTTATATGTTATTTTACTTGGATATTATTTTTTATTTTTTTGAACGACAAAAATACAAACAGGAAGCTTCGACATTGTCATCACCCCGTCTCTGTATTCAAATATATTAAATTAGCAAGAAGCTAAAAAGAACCAGTTACATAAACGTATACATTTACTTGCATATTATTTAATTTGTCATATGGTAATAAGAGCCCGGATTGAAGATTGGCGAGGGCCAATGATTTATTTTATAAAATTTTGGTCCGTTATACAAAATACAAGTTGTAGGGGGTCGATATATAAAATACTAATTTTGGTTCATTGAGGGAGGCCGATATTTAATATTTATAACCTTTTAGAGGGACAATATATAAAATACAATTTTTTGTAAAAGAAATTTATATAAAATAGGTCTTATAGGAGGGGCAAAGCACCCTTCAATCCCCCTTGTCTCCGCCCTGATGATAATGAATACACCAACGGGCTTATAGCTCAGCGATGTTAGTGCTCAATGACCTGTAGATTGGGATTCGATCCTCGTTGTAGTCATATTATCTGTTTATTAGTTACATTGACCGTTTCAAAAAAACTTTTCGTTAAGGAGCAGTCTCGCAAGTTGCTAGAGGCAAGGCAAAAAATACCTACAACAAAAAACATAATTGTTTTTCTTTTTTTTTAGAAAGACAAATATTACAACCATACTATATACAATTTACACTTTTGTCTCAAACGAGACTTGAATCTATGACCTCGAGGTCAATGGACCACCTACATACCGCTAGGTTAGAAAGCCTTACATGAGAGCCGATGTTGGTTTACATGTACGAGTATGATATGGCGCTTCTTGTCTCTAAAGATAAAGAACACGAGAAATACAATGGAAATGACTAATTTAACAGAAAATGTAATCAGAATTAGGTATAATTGTTAATTTATTGTTGAAATGTGGTATAAAGAGTAATTAATTGGTCATTGAATTTGTTTGAGTTTATTTATGTATTTTTATCTAGCTTAGAGACATGTCTTGAGTTGTTAGGATTTCTCTATCAATTGGTATAACGTGATTGACTATAAGTTATTTTTATGTTTACGAAAGTAATTTATTATCACCTTTGCCTAAAAGTATATAATGATGCCATATAAAGTTTACCGACTATATATTATTTCCTTTACCAAGAAACATCCAGTTATTGTTTCTAAATAGTCTAACTACATTTGAGTAATTAACATTAACGGATTGTATGGGTGATGGCTAGTGATAGAGATGTAAAAGAACCGTTGAACGCCTAAACCGGCTGATGGTAACGAATTTGCCAGGTTAACTGTGTTAGAAATGAAATTGTGAGATTGTAATATATATAATCTTGCATATATAGTTTTCGAGATATATTAGTTTGTAGGTTTGGGTCAAAATAGTTTTGTGAGATAATCAATCGATTTATTATTTAGTGTATGGGTCATGATCAAGTTGACTAACTGCTTAATTTGGGTCGACCTATTAGGTTAGAACTTTTCTATTATTCGAAAAAAATAAACAAAGCTAACTGCTTACAATCTAACTAATATAACACACAATACAAATTCAAATTAAACTATGAGGGTGTTTGTTTGAGCTTATATAAGAGCTTATGAGCTTATTGAGTTTCGATTTATTTTTCATAAGTCCGAATTTTATGGCTTATGTAAGGGCTTATAGGCTTATTACTGTTTATTATGTCATAATAAACAGTAATAAACCCATAAACCTTTACATAAACCATAAAATTCGTGCTTATGAAGCATAAATCGAAACTCAATAAGCTCATAAACCCTTATATAAGCTCAAACAAACACCCCTATATAACCATAAAAGAATGTTATAATTAAGTGTTATGGCATAACTCTAAGAACTTAATTAACCATAAAAAAAAGCCAAATTGTTATTTTTACATTTTGATAGAATTAAAGCTATATTTGTTTATTAAGTGAGATCATGATTGAGAATATTTTGAGATTTGATATGATGCATTGACCTATATCATAATATTAGACAAAACATAAAATAAGAGTTTGGCCCTATTGATTGTTTGCTTGGCATCCTGATATAAGAAATTATAATATAGCTTACAAAGAAACCTAAAGATGGTTCAAAATGTGAGAACCTTAAACACATCTAGAGGTTGTATGAGTCTTAAACACAAGTTTCTTTTTACGAATTATAACGAGAATATTTGTTTATATGAGTTAGCTCATCAACCTAAAAGTTGTATGCTCAAGTTCCGTAAAAGACAAAAGTATGGATATTTATAATATGTGATGTAATATACTCGTTTCTCTAAAAAAAAAAATAGCTTTGTTAATCGAGTAAATTGGAGAAACAAAGGAATTCAAGTGGCGAGCTTTATTCAAATAAACATTTGTAAAAACTAATACGCCGCTATGGAATAATCGAGTGTCTATCTAAACAAATAATCATTCACAATCTGTTTTTTTTTTACCCAAGAACATCCATTATGTAGAAATAAACGTAAGTTTCATGGAACTAGATCGGCCTCCCTTTAAAAAAACATGTCTCGGTTATATACACCGGTTTCGTACATAAGTGTTGTCTATTTACCGGTGCCTATTAGCTTAGGTTTTGTGCTCAACGTTTTTGAAGTGTAGAAATACATATGTTTTTTTAACTAGACAATTAAAATAACAATCCACAATGCCACATTGAATACTATATAAGTAAAAACTATATTTCGCTTAGAAAAAATATATTCCAGCTAAAACATGAGCTTCTAGCTATATTTATGTCGATATATATGCATGTTTGGTACGAGCTTTTAACAAGCTTTTCGGAAGTTTAAAGCTTTTGATTTGCAAACAAATAAGCTCCTCTTATAAAAGCTTTGTTTGATTGAGTAGCTTAAAGCTTTTTGTATATTTCAAAAGGTTCTAAACAACTCCAAAATCAAAACTTAATTGAAGAAGTTTTAAGCTTTTTGGAAGGTTTTTATAGTTTTCAAAAGCTTCGAGTTTTCGACACCAACTTATAGATTCCAACTACTAGCTCCAACTTATAGTTTCAACTTTCAACTTGTTTATCAAAACATTACCTATATTATAATTACGTATGCACTTATCGTGTTACAAGTACAAAATATGAGTTGGTGGTTTTTATGTCTCACTAATAAACAGTAATAGTAGATGAAATAAATACATTTTATTTTATGACATTTTCTATTGTTACAATTAATTTTGATTAAATAATTACGGAATATAAGACTTGTACGAAATCCCATAAAGAGTCTAGGGATCGGATCTTGAATTTGTCAACTACAAGACCTCGCCACTGGAACGACCTCATTTTTTATTTATTAATATATAATTAACCAGAAAGTAAATAGTTTACTAATCTGTGATTGTGTTTGACGAAAATAGTTTCACTTCAAGTTTGGATTGGATTAGGAGTTTGAATTTATTGCGGGGAGCTAGAAACTGTTTTTCTGTAGGGGCAAACTAAAGCTAATTTATTAAACCAATTATTTTTTATTGTTTATGTAAAGATAAAGTCTAAATTTGTAATTTTTATGGGAACAAAACTTCAAAAATTACATATATAAACTATTTTTTACATTGCGAAAAATGTTTAGTGGGGGCAACTGACTACTATACCCCGCATTGGCTCCGCCCCTATTAATAGCTAAACTTATATATAAAAACGATAAACAAATACGCATGAAAAATGTGGTTGAAGTTTGAACTTATAGATATAAAAGACATACATGAAGATTTGAAAGTATATATTTTAATTCATTTAATTTGAAGTGTATATATATAATTTTGTTTATTATAAGTACAAACGTTTTCATAAACTATTTCGAGTAGCTTGTTGCTTTAAGTCATATATTTTTAATAAGTTTGTGAAACAAAAAAAAAATACTTATTTAGGATTTATAGAAAAAATAAGCTTAAGCATTCATAAAAATTTATAATTCTAAACTTCTCGTAGATGAGAAATTTAATTTTTGGTTTGCAAAAAAGTTCACGATGAATAGTAATAAAACTACTAATTTTCGTTATTGCATAGTTTTTTGTTTTTGTTTTTTTCGATAAAAGGCTATCACAACTCTTTTTTGGTATAGAAATATTGGCTTATATTTAGGTGAAATACATGGATAACAATACCAAAATTAATAAATTTATGATATATAAAAAACTGATTATTTAAAATCATTATTCATGTAAAACAATATGTGTTGAATTTTCAAATAATATGTTTCAATTGTAAATTCGTATTAGTATGCTTTTAACTAATAATGAAAAAAAGAAAACGATAAACTATAACATATTGGTATTGTCTATATAAACAATATGTTCAATTTATCTCCATCTCTCTCAGAAATTGTATTTATTCACCGGTCTTTTCATCAGTTTTAAAACAAATCCTTTAAACCTATTTTTGAAGCAACTTTTAAACAAATCTAAAACATGTTTTAGCTATAATTATCAATCAACTTTTAATATAATCTAAAACATATCCTCAAAATTTTATCGATAAATAATTTAAATATACATATATGGGTTTTTTTTTTGGGTTAAGGGGACATTTCTCGGTGAAATATTTTATACCAAAAAAACGTTGAGGTACAATGGATATAGGTGAAGTCCTATATCACAACCTGTTACATGGACAACAAACAAGCTCAAAAGAGCAACAAACAACCAAACCTATACAAGAGAGACAAGTCTCCCTAATAAGCTATCAAACCAAAAACAAGAGGAAAATAAGACTGAACTATTTCCTACCACTGCCCATTCTTCTTCTATTCAAATCGCGTCTTTGCCTATGGAATCGCGCCAGGGTCGGGTCCGGGTCGGGCTGGGGCTCCGGCTTTTACAGTGTAGAAATGGGTTGGGTTTTTTATTCGGGTCGGGTTTGGGTCGGATTGGGTCGGTTTGGGTAATCTTGCTGCACGTGTCCTGCTCCTTGACGCGTGTTTCCTCCGTGTCGTCTTTTCTCTACCCCCGTCCCTCTGTTTCTCCCGCCTCTCTTTTCTTTTTCTCTTTCTCCAAGGTGAAACCCTCTCTCTCTCCAAGGTGAAACCCTAATTGCATGTCGAAATCGCCGGCTGGTCTTCCGATGGATTGCGTATCGAAGTCGCCGGCTGGTCTTCTACCTGTTTTTCTAGCGACCTATTCGGTGACAGTACGTCTTCTTTTTATCTTCATTTCTGATAGTCTCCGACTAGTATTTTAGGCACATGAGCTCATTGTTATTTCTGTTTTTTTTAATTTGTTTGTAGATACGATATTTTCTGTCGGATTGTCTTTTTCCGTCGATTTTTCAGTCGGAAGAATTGTAGTTACTTTAGAGTGAATGAGGTCAAACATCTTCTCGACTCTAACAACAGGTGTCCAGGTTTTGCTGTCGGTGAGGTATGGAAATATCATTTTTTATTTTTGCTGTTCTTTTTCATTTGTGTTATGAAGTATAACTTAATACATTTACCACATAAAAATATATAATATTATTTGGTTAAAATATAATATAGTAGACTGAATAATGTAATTGACTCAAATATTGATATCTGATTTCTTTGTTATGATTTTGAAAATCAGCAAAACAGGAAGTCCTCATTTGTTGTCGGATTCGAGAGGATTTTTGATTTCATGCACTTTGGATTTCCTGCAATACTGCATTTGTTAGTTTGTTTTACAGTGGCGTATGAAGAATGTAGAGTTACTTCCTCTTTCGCAGATCTGGTAATATTTGTTGAATTTTGTTATTCTAAATTTAGTCGACTAATGATTTATAATATTTTTATTTGTTCCGGTAAGCAAATATGGATTTGGAAAACAGGATCCGCTCCGGAGCGTGTTCTTCCAATCAAAGCTCCCGAGGATGTTGTTCCAGTCAAAGCTTAGCTTGAAAAGAGAGAATGGTGAGGTTGTTAATTTATTTTCTATTGTATGCGTAAATTTTTCCGTCTATCATTGTTTTTAAATAACATAATTATCCAAAAACAAAATATGAAAAGGTAGAACACAAAACAAACGGGAATTGAAGGATTGAAAAAGATGCATTGTGAGTATCAACTGAAAATTGGGGTTTCAAAAAAGAGGTTTTTCGATTTGAATATTAGGGTTTTGGGTTGGAAAAACTTGGGTACATAGTTGTTGAGTCAGCAGCAAAAGATTTCGTCTTTGAGTTTTCGTACTGTCGCGTGCCACGGTGTGTTTTTCGCACTATATAGCAGTCCGGATGTGATGAGACTTTTTTTTTTGCTGTCGCCTCATTGACTCTGTACTCAGGTTTTTCAAACTCAAAACCCTTCAAATCTAAAAACCTCTTTTCGGAAACCCTAATTTTTAGTTCAACCTCATAATTCAACTTTTTCAGTTCTTCAATTTCTGTTTGTTCTGTCTTCTTCGTTTTCGTGTTTTCTTTTTAGACAATTGTGTCGGTTAAAGGTGAGCGTCTGGTTGGAGTTAGAGAAAGAAGTGAAAGCTGCTAGGAACGAGAAACAGGAACCACGGATGTCATAGGGTGCGGTGTACTCTACGGCTTCGGAGGTTGTTGTACTCCTTCCGACCATCTTTCACTTTTTTCTTTTACTTGAGCCATATGCTCAGCTTTAACTAAACAGTGTATATAAATGTTCTACTTATATTTTGTCCTACTAATACATTTGATTGATGATCTTTATAAAGAGGCTATGATGATGACTTCCTTTAACACGTCTGAGTTAATTCAAGCAGAGTTGAGATTATCTGTATCTTGGCAGGGCAACTCGGATGGTAATGTCAAATTGCATTGCAACCAATGAGTGGGTTTGCAACCATGGCAGATCAGTCCACTTTGTTTGATTGTTAACGAATCTGAGCCCCATAATCATTTTATTCTTCTTCTATTCAAATCCCGTCTTTGCCTATGGAATCGCGCCAGGGTTGGGTTGGGTTCGGGTCGGGCCGGGTCTCCGGCTTTTACAGTGTAGAAACAGTTTGGGTTTTTTTATTCGGGTCGGGTTTGGGTCAGGTTGGGTCTGATTGGGTAATCTTGTTGTACGTGTCCTGCTTCTTCACGCGTGTTTCCTACGTGTCGTCTTTTCTCTACCCCCATCCCTCTGTTTCTCCCGCCGGCTTAAAATTTCGGGTTTGGTTGTTTTTTTCCTTATTTTAGATCTCTGGGTTTTTAAAGTGGACGCTATGATGATGAATTTCTTTAGTACGTCTGCGTGAATTCAAGCAGAGTTGGGGTTATCTGTATCTTGGCAGGGCAACTCGGATGGTAATGTGAAATTACATTGCAACCGATAAGTGGGTTTGCAGCCATGGCAGATTAGTCCATTTTGTTTGACTGTCAATAAATCTGAGCCCCATAATCATTTTACTTCCTGAAACTTTATGAAGCTTATGTTTTTATTATTCTAATCTTTCTTATGTAATCGGTTGACTCGCAAATATTCACCTACATGGATCTGTATTTAGAGGCTTGATGTTGCAACTATGGATAATGACTGATCTTCGAGGTACTTTATATAATTTGTCTTTTTCGGTTGTTCAATTTTAGTTTCTTTTATCTTCTTCGTTTTCGTGTTTTGTTTCTAGGCACATGTCAGTTGAAGTTGAGCAGCTGCCCGTAGTTAGAGGAAAAACTGAAAGCTGCTAGGAACTAGGAACAGGAATCACGTACGTCATAGGGTGCGGTGTACTCTGTGGCTTCGGAGGTTACTGTTTCTACTTCTGATCAGCCTTCACTTTTTTCTATAACTGCGGCCAGGTGCTTAGCTTTAACTGACGTAGTACATATAAACGTTCTGCTTATATTTTCTTATGCAAAGTATCAACGGAGTTTAAAATCACTTGAATTGTTTAGAGAAAGTGGAAATTCCCAAACTGAAACTCTTTATTGACATGTTGATGAGGTCAGTTGAGGTTCATTGGAACGAACATCAGTAGTACATACTGATTTTCCTTTTAGCCAACCTTGCACTACTTTATTAATATGTAAGGACGGAGTTTAGTTTTGGAAATTTCCATTTTCTCCAAGCAATTCAAATGGTTTTGAGCAACGTCAATAACTGTATTTGGTCCCGTGATCTGATGACATACCACATTCAAGGTAACTTTAGACTTTATAAATACGTAATCTTTTGATAGTGTTTATATACGAAAAAATTGTTGTACTGTTCAAATTGATAAACAGAATTCGGAAACGTCTGAATTACTCGGGAAAAATGGAAATAACTGCTTATATGCTGATGGAGCTGCTTGAGTTTCGTTGGAAGGTGGATCGGCAGCCAACGAATGTGGGGAGTGGAATGCCGGAGGTCTATCACTTGGATAAAAGGTTTTTATCAAATTGTCGGACCTCTGATATTCCATTCTCCAGATTCGATGACTGCCGATCTCCGTTCCAACCAAGTTCCAATAGGTCCATCAGTATGTGAGTATCCAGTCTTAGTTTAGAAATTTCCATTTTCCCCGAGTAATTCAGGTGCTTTTCAAGAATGCGGAAGCGTAATGCTGCAGGAACTTGGATTGTGATAGTGAGTTCACGACTGGGAAGACTTGGGAAGACTTAATGGCAGAGAAAGTGTAGGAAAAAGCTTTGGGGCAATGGAACGGTGAAAAGGTTTTTAGAATAAGTGGAAGACGGGGGCTGGACTTCAGGAGGGCCTCCAAGCAGTATATACTACTCGTTGTCGAAAGTAGCAGTAAACGCACCCGTAATGTTGGTGTCCTGTGAATAAGCAGCTCCAGACTTCGTTAATGGCTATCTGCCCCCGGGAAAGCAAACTGATTGTGGTTCGGGGTAATGACTGCTGAAGAGGTGCTATAATATTGAAGAACAAGTTTTTTTTCGATGTTTTTGCTTTTGTAGTCTGTTAACTTTTTAGATGAAGACATTTTGTCTCGTATTTTTATTATAGACTAGACATTCTTTTGTATAACGAAAACGCGACCGGACCTCGTGCAACGCACGAGTGTCCCCTAGTTAGCTTTAAATCATGAAATTCTTTACGAGCGCCCTGAAAATCAACCACTTGATTTTTATAGCCATCATAGAAATCGTCATCGTCTTCAAGCTGATTTGCACCACCAAAAGATGAAGCAAAACCGTCATCCTCATCTGAAGTATCAGACGCATTAATACAATCTTCCCATTTCTTCTTCACAACTGGAGGGTTACTACCATTCGTATCCTTTTTACCATCACCAAAACCAGAATTTGAGCTACTAGGTTTACTAGTTCCCTCATTCTTATCCAAATTAGTATTAACCTTAGGTTGAGTCCCGAACTCACCCATATCGTCCTCATCCATATTAAGAACATCAAACGGGTTAACCGAATTCAAACCGGGATTAGATTGAGTAGAAGCACTAGGAGAGGCTGATTTAGACCCCCCTTTAGTATCACCACCTTTCTTTTGTTGCCAAATCACCTTAGAGTTAGGTTTATTCAGCCGAAGACCAGCAAATGCTCTAGGATCAGCTCCCTTCTTCTTCTTACGGCTTTTAAACGTATTAAAACCATCACTATTGTCTTCCAAATCAGTAGTATGCATATCCCTTGCTGACTTAATAGGAACCTCCTCAAGAACACGTTTTAGACATACTTTAGATTCATGTCCAAAACTTTTACAATCAACACAATGAGGTGGTTCCATTCATACTCAACTCTAACAACCTCTTTACTATAATCATCTCCCTCATCATCCGGAATAGCCATAATCACTTCCTTCTTTAAACCGACAACCGCATCAATCTCAATCAAAGCCTTAGCAAAAATAATTCTACCCCATTATTCCCCACACATAGAACTAGTAAAAGCATCAAGCATGATAGGCTTACCAATTTGAGTACCAAGTAAGCTCAACCCATCCTCCAAGTAAGCAAGAATAGGAACGTTATACATCTTTACCCAAACTGGGACTTTAGAGACCTCTCATCTCCTCAATGATACACTAGACGACCATTTACTCAAAATGATAGGAGACTTATGAATCATCCACGGTCCCTTCTCAATCACTTGGTCCCTACCTGATTTAGTAGCAAACTTAAACAAGTAAACACCATCATCATTCCTAGTGATCCGTTCAAATCCAAATTTCCTCCAAGTTTTCGATACATATTGTTGCACAACCGGAAAAGAAGGGTCCTTACCAAGGAAAAACCCCATGATAGAGTTCTTGTACCTACCTTTAACTTTTGCAGCCACATCTTTAGGAAGAACACAATCCACAACTTCAACTCTTTCTTTATTAATAAGAGTATGAAAATGCACCTTATTAGTAGAATCTATAGGTCGTAATAGACTAGCGAAAGAGCAATCTGATTTGGGATTCAAATTAGTTGGAGAAGAAGCATTCCCCTTGGACTCGAAAGACACTTTGCTTGGACTACGACCAACATTAGCAGCCACTTGAGCATCACCTACAAGATTACGACCTGGTTTCCTAAGAATACTCCTAGGCATATTAATCTTGCCATCAATGTTTTTGATTTTAGACGCAAGTCCCTCATTGGCACCAACAACATCCAAATCCTCTATTTTCCTACCACAATCACCGTCTTTCTTCTTCGTTATAGCATTGCTCGCCTCCTTCAACTCACCATCTATCTTCTTCTTATTCCCAATATCAAGAAAACCCTTCTCCATATTACCCTCTTACAATCAAAGAAAACAAGTGACAATACCAGCAAACATCCACGATTAGTAGCAAAAATAAAATAAAGAACCCTAATCGAAGGGTTTTATTGCGCAACTCAAAACCCACTCTAACCCGTATCCATAATCACGACCAATCAACAAAAAAATAAGGAATTGATGATCGACTGTATGGTGGTGGGGTTTTGATGTTTGTTTTACAATTAATTATCATTTATTATGTTAAGTTTTAATATATAGGCTTCTCATAATTACAAGTAATAAACATGGTCTTTGTTCTTCGGTCTTCACTAATTCACTATAGATAATTTATAATGTTTCAATAGTTAAATAAAATGTAGAGTTAATTATATAAATCGTCCCTATAGTTTATCTAAAATTATAGATTTCGTCCTTAAGTTTAAAAAATTGCATAAATCGTCCAAGTTTAGAAATTAATTACCCTTTTCGTCCCTAATTTCTAATTTGTACCCGTAATTAGGGAAAACCTTAGGGACCAAATCTGTAATTAAGAACAAACCTTAGGGACGAAATCCGTAATTGGAGCAAATCTTAGGGACGAAAAAAATTAGTTTCTAAAAGTGGATGATTTATGCAACTTTATAAACTTAGGGACGAAATCCGTAATTTAAGATAAACCTAAGGGACGATTTATGTAATTAACTCTAAAATGTATTTCACAAGTTGTCCGTGGTTACTTTTTTTGACAACAATTTTGTCAATCCATTTTTTTTATTTGGTTAATTGATATAACACACTTTTATTTGTAGTTTGGGGTCATTAAAAAGTTGATTCTGGTTACTTCTTTTAGCAACGTCTTTTTAAAAATATAAATCCGGTATTTAAAACGTGTGGTCCCAACACCCGAAAATGACTCGAATACGACCAGTACAACTCGAACCTGGCTAAAACCTACTGGGCACAAAGAAAGCTCCGGTCACGAGACAAAGTGACCCGACACTCTCACTCAATCCAACACCGGTCGGCCACAATGGCGCCCCAGTCTCGATGAAAAGGCCCTGCGCCTCGGTATACTTTGGTTGGCCTACTCGATATTACCGCTTAGGCACACTTCACTCAACCCGGGCTCACACACGACCCCGTTATCGGGCACAACCTACCCGGTTCTACCGCCTAGACCCTACCCGGACACAATCACTTCTACCCGACTCACACATGGCGTCGTTACCGGGCACAACCTACCCGATACTACCGCCTAGACCCTACCCGGACACAAACACTTCTACCCGGTTCTTACATGGCCCCGTTACCGGGCACAACCTACCCGTTACTACCGCCTAGGAACCCTCCTTGATCTTGGCTACCCGATAATCTTAAAGCCCGCCATCGAGCTAGGTAGCCCCGGTACCCGGTACACTTTGAGCCCGGTGACCGGACACAACCTACCCGATTGACTTTGGCTATCCAGGCAAAACACTAAGCCTCGTTCACGAGACAAGGTAGCCCGGTCTCCAGACCAACTAGGCCCCGTGCACGAGAAATGCTTACCCGGTTGATTTCGTTACCTGTGTGACACGAACGTAGATACCAAGTACACTCTTGTCTCGATAGCACAAGACACAACAACCTACACCAAGTCGATAATGATAACGGCTAGTTATCCGCGTAGACTGAAGTTTACTAGATGTTATAGGCGTACATGCTTACGTTATTTACCCACTTATGGGTCATAAACTGACTGCCCATGGACATAATTATGGCCCAATGCCCATAAATGGAAACCCTAGTTTCCAAGCCTATAAATACCTCACTGGTCATTGTCAGATGATATAATTTCCAATCATTGCCATTGACACACACGTTCAAGAGAGATTTTCCCACTCTCTTACGTCACCAAGCTTAATCATACGTCACCTTAGGCTCGCCAAGAGCTTGGTAGGTTTGCACTGCCTTGACAGGAGTTCGTATCGATTTAGCTAACACCCCAAACCCTTGAGCTCGTCAATCGTTGCTCAAACATTGACGCAATCAGTGGGACCGTTTTAGAACAACGGTTTTCACTAAGTCTTTTCTAAACCCTTCACTCTTCATGGATTCATGCCTTTCCATGAATCCCCCACCCAACAGAGAGGATCCCCCTCCCTCAGTGGACATCAAAACCACTCCCCCAAACTCCCAATGAACATGCACGGGAGCCAAGACGGGGAATGCTCGAAGGATTAGTGAGGAAAACTTATCTGGTGTTCAGACTAGACTCTATCCTTTCGGGTCTACCGACACAGCTGAAGTGGAAGTACCTAACACGGGAGAGGCAGGCCAGTCAAGTTATCAAAGTTTTCAGAACGAACCTCAAGGCTTCCAGATGGGAAGGCCTTCGAGTACCACACAACCCTCTCTCAGAACCACTACTCCACATCAAAACATTCCACAACTTGTTAGTTGGGAAGGCTCCATTCTAAATCAGCAGCTACCTCCCACACCCACTCAGACCCCCTCTAAGGT
Organism: Senecio squalidus; assembly: GCA_910822075.1. Classification (NCBI taxonomy): domain Eukaryota; kingdom Viridiplantae; phylum Streptophyta; class Magnoliopsida; order Asterales; family Asteraceae; genus Senecio; species Senecio squalidus. The sequence continues at coordinate 39,410,960 of CAJVGC010000590.1, forward strand.
GCATCCATTAGAAGAAGAAGCTTTAGAGCTCCTAAAGTAAGCTCTGTTCTAGCAAAGACCACCCCCACCAACTCCGCCTACACAAAACGACCTCTTAGATGGACTCATGGAAACATTGAAACCCAAGCCTACACCGCAACCAACTCCAGATATTGATGCAAGCGTTTTACTAGGACAGTTGGTCGATGATATTGATGCAAGCTTTTTACTAGCCCACCCCTGCCCCGCCTCCACCGAGCACCGCTCAAGAATTTTTCATCTTGCTGAAAGAGTTCGTGGCAGAGGGATGAGGACCATCCTGAACAGCAACCATGCCAACCTTAGTGGTGAAATCTAAGTTCTGCAATTGGGTAGCAAAATACCCCATCCCAAACCGACAGAGAGTCCCCTCAATTGTCGGCACATATGATGGCACAATAGATCCAGAGGATCACTTGGCTCTGTTCGACCAAGCTATTATGACAGAAAAGTGGGTTGACCCCGTAGCTTGTCACATGTCTCCGGGAACACTACATGGATTTGCTAGATATTGGTTCACAAGCCTTCCAGAGAAGAGCATCTACGACTTCTATGACCTTAAAGCTAAATTTATCTCAATCTTCTTCTAGCAAAAGAAGCAAAGGAGAACCCACCTTGAGGCACACCTCATACGTCAACGAGAAGGAGAGAGGTTGCGAGAATTCATTCTCCACTATACACAAGAGTGCTAGAAGATACCAGATCTTCCCGAAAGTCAAAAAATTTCTGGTTTCACACTCTCGTTTCTCCCAGGCCAACTCCAAGAACGACTCGCAGCAAGAGTTCCAACTACCTTAAAGGAAAAGACTGATGTTTGCTATAACTACTTGAGGTCAAAGGAGACAATTGCGTTGGATAAAAGAGTAACCAGTGGAAAAAGATATAAGGGATGGGGTGGACTAAGTGTTGGAGGGTCAAGCAGGAAAGATCCCAAGCACGACAGCCGAAGAAGAGATCAACGTGATAGCAGACATGGTAGGAGAGAAGAGGAAAGACCACCAAGAAGGTTCACCCCCTATGAGAAGAGCCCATCTGGGAGGAACCTTAGCAAGAATCCTATGGAAATCCAAAAAATCGAACAAGTTGGGGCATTTTCCAAGCCACCCCCCTAAATGATGCACCGCTCTAGAACAAAGGAGAGGAACAAATGTTGTGAGTTCCACGAGGACTACAGTCATGACACTAACTCGTGCAGAGAATTAAAAGCAGAATTAAAAGCAGAAATCAAGCGAGCGTTGGATGAAGGAAAGCTCGGGCATTTGGTGGTGGGAGCCAGACAGCAAGAAAAAAGTCACCCGCTAAGAAGACCTACGAGTGGCAAAGGGCGACTGCAAAAGATAACAATTGCCCTGGCCCTCCAGATGGTCATGTATGCATGGTGAGGGAAAAACGAAAGTCTGAAGTATTGCATAATTGGATGATGCAACCAATATCTTTCTCTCCCGTGGCATTAACCTCCACCAATCCGGTTGTAATCCAAGTTCGTATGGATAACTATGAAGTTGAAAAAGCATACATAGATACCGGTAATCCAAGTCTTGGCAGATTTCTTGGTGGAATTGGAAGAGGAACCTAATTCCCAAGAGGACGTGATAGTTGGTCCTACATGGAGATTATTCACCGATGAGGCGTCAAACGAAGAAGGCTTTGGAGCTGGTTTGATCCTCAGTGATCCCAACAAGAAAGAATACACCTATGCCTTAAAATTTAAGTTTCTTGCTACCAACAATGAGGCAGAGTATGACGCTCTCCTCGCTAGACTCCGCATTGCTAGAAAGATTGGATTGCAGCACATTGAGGTGTTGTTGACACACAACTGGTGGCAAACCAAGTTAAGGGCGTCTTCGAAGTCGTCCAAGACTCTATGCAGCTTTACCTGGAAGAAGTTAAGCAACTAGCCGCAGAATTTAAGAGTTTCAACATAGAGCAAATATCACGAAGCAGAAATAAAATCGCGGATGCCTTAAGCAAAATGTCCTCGCCAGGCTTTTCTCTTCTTACGAAAGATGTGTTAGTGTAAGAGCTAAAGGAAAAATAAATCACTCCAAAGGAGGAAGTGATGGCCATTGAAGATCCTGACAATTGGATGGTTCCCATCACCGCATTTGTCAAGGACGACACGTTACCAGAAGACAAGTAGTTGGCAAGAAAAATAAGAATGAAGGTCCCCATGTATCTGGAGATCGATGACATAATCTTTAGGAAATCCTTCCTCGGGACACAACTCCGTTGTGTCGGACCCACTCAAGCACTTGAACTGATACAAGAAATGCATAGCGGCACTTGCAGCCTCCATTCCGGTCCGCGCACCGTTGTTACCAAGGTCATGCGCATGGGATACTATTGGCCTACCATGCACCAAGACGCAAAGAAAGAGATAGAAAAATGTGAATCATGCCAGATGCATGCCCCAATTCCTAAAATGCCTAAACAAGATCTTATTCATGTCACCACCGCTTGGCCATTCTAAAAAGGGGGCATTGACATAGTCGACCCGTTCCCTCCATGAGCGGGGAATGTCAAATTCCTCATAGTAGCGGTGGACTATTTCACGAAGTGGGTGGAAGCCAAGCCGGTCACTACCATCACTGGGCAGAGGATGAATAACTTCGTATGGGAACATATTGTATGCCGCTTTGGAGTTCCCTATGTAATGGTGAGTGACAACGGGAAACAACTGTCAGGATCTAACGAACTAGGTTTGTATAAAACAAACGTTTAGATCTAGATCTATCAAAGAAGTTGCAGCGGATCAACACTTTGATATTACAAGAGAATAATTAACAAGTAGTGAATATGAATAAACAATAAGAACACAAGATATCCACCAAAAGCCTCAATCTATTAGAATTAGGGTTTCGTAATAGACGTATATTTACAACGATATAAGGATTTATATTTATAGACCTTGAGGCTAACTAACCCTAGCTATTATCGGGTTACAATATCTAATCGAATATACTTCATACTTATCAAAAATCTGTTACAAATAAAAACTGCTAATAAATCTTAACAAACATTATCAGCGTAACAGTAGTAACCAACAGTAGTAACCAGTAGTAATAGTGACCAATAATAAATTGACGGATGACTAGTAATAACCAACTCCACCAATAGTAAATCACTAAAACCCAACAACTCCCCCTAAACTTCTGTTTTCCATCACAAACATAAGTTTCTTCAATAATTAAAGGGAATGCTCCTAAAAACTTTTTATCCCTTCACATTGAGTTTCTATGATCTGTGATCTGGCATCTAATTTCCACAATAGTTGAATAGCTTCTTCTGAATCTTGATGAGCTTTCAACTTCACATTAAGCATGTTGATCATCACATTTATGCCATGTTTATACTTCTTTTCAACCAAGAAATACTCTGTAGTTCCATCACTTCTGCTCAGAGAATACACTCCACAACTTTCATAATGAATCCATTCCAAAATAGGAGTAAATCTTGCAATCTTCTCATGAACATTCTTTGGCTCAAACATAATCTCGAATAACTCAAATAATAAGTCATTAAAGTCTGGAAAAATACCTTGCCTTTGAGAATATTTCTGCCTTCCAATCAAGAACATATCCATCGGGTCTCCTTTTCTAATATCTCTGAATATCTCCAATGAACTGTTATATACTTTATAACTCTTTGAAGCTCTTACTACTTTATACGCATTCTTACCATTCACCACAATTGCATACCAATCAATGATAGGAATTTTTGTGAATGTTGTAGCACACTTGATATCTTCAAAATGAATTAACAAGTCTTTCATGTGATCAAAGATTCTATCAGCAGCTTCATGAACTTGATCATTAGATATTTCAGGTACACACCCAAATTCAAACTCTCCAGAGATATCTTCTACCTTTACTTTCATGACCTTTGGATTTTGTTCTTCATCCCCTTGCTCTTGATTTTTCCCTTTAGTAGACTCATCCTTCTTTGATACTGATTTTACCCTCTTTGCACCAGTATTAACCTGCTTACCAACACTGTCTTTTCTTTTACCAGTAGAAACTGGTTCTACTGTTGTTTTTGGTCTTTTGGCAGTAGAAACCTTACTATCTTGGTGGTTTTTTCTTTTTATTGACTCATTCTTATGTTCATCAGTAGCTTTCTTCTGTACTTGTTCCTTTCTTGTCTGCTTATCTCCAAAATGCACAACTTTGTATCCTCTATCCAATGCAGCTTTCAAAGCCCTTTCCCTTTCAAACTGTTCCCTATCTGCAACTTCCTTCTTTAATTTTTTTCTCTTTGACATATAGATAGAGCATTGTATCTAACTTCATAGGCCCTAGGTGTTTTCCACTATACTTTCCAGTGGATTTAAGAAAGTCAGTATACTTCTTTTTATCTTCAGCCCTTTTAATGTTCCTCTTTATTGTCTTGCTACTCTTTGACTTGGCCTTTTCTTCTTCTTTCTTTCTGAGCTCTGCTTCATCTTTCTCCAACAGTTGTTGAGCTATTAAAAAAACTTTCTTTTCTTGAGCCTTCCTTTTCACTTCTTCCTCAATCTGTTCTTGGGCCAATCTTTCAGCTGCCACAACATAATCAACTTCTTTCTTTCTTTTCCTTTCCTTCTCTCTTGATTTTCATCTTCTTTCCTTTTCTTTTCTGCCTGATCCTGTTTAAGTTCCTCCTTACTTTTCATTTTTTCCTTTCCCTTGATTTTAAAGTTCGTGTCTTCATCTTGAAATACCTTTTTGATTTCTTTCTTTCCAATGTAGAATCCCCTCGGTCTTGTTCCAATCCTTGGAGGAATAATAGGCTCTATAGTCACAGTTGTAGGTCCAACAGATTCACCAAATATTAAGTATAACTGATTTATCTTTTGGTCTATTTGCAACAGCCTTTCTTTGTCTTTCAACAGCAACAACTATTTCAATATTTCTAATGTCCTCTTGTTTCAACTTTATTACATTAATTTCTCCAACTCAGCAGCTAAAGTAATGTCTTCTTTTATCAATGGTACTACTAGTGGATCAGTGAAAACTTCTTGTTGATCTTTGGCTTCTTTAGTAGAATCTTCTTTCTCATGAACTGTTCCTTTATCCTTTTCAACATTTATATCAGTCTTTTCATCCATGTTGTCACCTTCCTTGACCTTCTCTCCAACAGTAGAATCTTTTTGAGTATCATCCTTTTGAGACACATCAGTATCAATCTTTTCTTTGTCCTCTTTCTCTCCTCCTCTTAACAATATTTCATCAACCTTTTCTCTTACTCTTTTTCTTTCTTCCTCTCCTTCTCTTATTTCCATTATTACATCCCTAATCTCCCTATCATCTTCAGTCCATTCAGAAGTATCATCATAACCAGAAGAATAAGGTTTATTTTGATCACTAGTAACACTTGGATAAGTAGTAACATTTGGATCCTCTTGTTTCTCATTCATTTTATCTTCACCAGTTCAAACTTTAGACTGCTCACATGCATCCTCCTGGTCAACAGTATTATCATTCTTCTCTTTATCGACAACATTCTCCCCCCTTTTGGTAGCATTCCTGTCAGACTTTCCAGAAGAGCGAGAACTGGAAATAGAGGGAGATGGTAACTTGTACGGTCTTTTCATTGAAGTCCTATGTTCCCCCTTAGACCCACTCTTCCCTGATACTTTTACATGTTTCTTCATAGAGAATATTTAATGCTTGACCTCTTTAACCAGTTTGAACACCAACTTCTTGAGCTGCTTAATCTCATCAGTTTGAGCAAGATTTGAGTATGCATATCTATCCTCTCCACTTTTCTGTTGAGTACCAACAGTTGGCGGTTCCTTGGAAGTAGGTTTAGAAGGTGCCTCTTTCCTAGCAGGAGCATCACCTTCCCCCATGGTTTCTTGGCACCTGGGTCCTCTTAACGCTGATTCAAAAGAATCATCATCATCTAGAGTTTCCGTTGGTTGGGTCTTAGTGCCTTTCACACTGTCTTATGCACCACTAGGTGGTACAACAGTAGTATGAGCCCTCCCAACATGGTCTCCCCATCCTTATGGGCCACCTTCTTTTGGAGCTTGGCTGAGGGCTCAGTTGTACACATTTTATGTGTATCAGTAGGAACTGATTTGGAAGTTTTAGTATGAACTTTGGGTTTTTGTGATTTGGTTTGTTATTTAAGACCAAGAGGTGAAGGAACCCTCTTAGTCTTTCAAACATATTCTTTCAATGGTGCTTGTTTAGAGGAAGATGAAGGTGCATGAGAAGCATTGGATTGTTTTGAAGTAGGAACTGAGGATGAAGTAGATGGTGGGGGTTGGGATTCAAGTGGAGTACTTGATCCTTCACCAGTAGGAACTGTGACACCCACCATTGTAGAGAACAATGGGGTTACTTTTCCAGAAAAAGAATTTACATGTCTCCTTATGTTTGAAAAAGTCTTTTTAGAATGAGAAACCATGAGTATGACCTTTCCTTTAGTGGAATAAGTACCAAGTTCTTTATCCAGAATTATTTGTAAAAAACATGGATACTTTAAAAACTTATTTTCTGGATTTGCAAGATTCCACTTTAAATCATTGAAAATCATGTCTGAAAAATTGAACACCCTTTCTGTTGCTAAACAAGCCATATCAGTAGCAATAGTCTTGTTAAACTCATTCTAGGTGTATCTTTTCTTTGAAATACATTGTTGTAAGACATTAACTAAAAACCTCCATTGGGGAGAAAGAAGTGATTTTTGAAAAGTAAGTTTAGAGAAACTTTCTTCATACCCCATTCTTTGAAAAATTGCAAACAGTTCTTGATTAGGAATAGAAGTTATACCAGAGTCATCTTGAAGTTCAAGATGAGATCGAATTGTAGACTCTGTAACAACAACATCCCGTTTGTTCACTCGTGCCCTAATTTGTTGAACTCCATTGACCTCTTCCAAAATAGATGTAGTCCAAAACGCTCTAATGTGCTTTTCATAAACCTCAGGGTTAACCGTTAAAGCATAACGTATTCTTGATTGGCGAAGAAAGTTGATGATGGGATGAAAATCAATGGCTTCGGGATGAAGTTCTAAATCGGAAATGATGTTATGAAAAAGCCCAAAGACTAGTTGTTGATTCGCCATCGAATAAGATTTAGGGTTAAAAGACGAAGATGAATTTAGGATTTCGAAGAACAAATATTAGGGTTTATTGAGAGCGGAAAAGGTTTAAAGAGAGAGTGCGAAATTTGATTTGAATGAGATTTAATAATCTTGAAGATATTTTGCTATTTTATACCACTTAGTCTCTGCAGTAGAAACACCAAAAAACAAAACATTCCCAAAAGCAGTAGTACCTTCCACCAGTATTAACTAGTGGCAGTAATAATCACTGGGAGTAGGAGTCATCAGTAGTAACTAGTCAAACATATAACAACATATGCTTTGTACAACACATTTCAAACACATATTTATCATTTTAAAATGAACCTATTCAGGATTAATCATGCCAATACTGTTGATCAAAAAAGTAAATCTTCCCACATCAAACGCTTTAGTGAAAAGATCTGCAAATTGATTATCAATGTGAACCTTGACTACCTGAATGAATTTCTTTTCATTACAATCCCTGATAAAATGAAAACGAATTTCGATGTGTTTGGTTTTGGAATGTTTTACTGGATTATTAACAATCCTTATGGTACTCTTATTATCAATAAAAATAGGAGTATGTAGAAAAGAAATACCATAATCCATCATTTGATTATAAATCCAGAGCACCTGAGCATAGCAGCTTATTGCAGCAACATATTCTGCTTCTATTGAAGATGTAGAGACATTGTTCTATCTCTTGCATTGCCATGAAATCAATCTACACACAAAGAACTAACATCCTCCTGATGTTGAATTCCTATCGAGATTTTCTCCTCCATAGTCACTATCAGTATATGAAATAAGTTCAAATGGAGAGTCTCTTGGATACCACAATCCCAAGTATGGCTTACCCTTCAAGTATCTGAAAATTCTTTTTACTGCTGTCAAATGTGAACCCTTACGACTAGTCTGATATCTTGTACACACACATACACTGAACATTATGTCTGGTCTTGAAGCAGTTAAATACATCAAAGACCCTATCATTTATCTGTACAAATGTTGATCCACATCCTCCCCCTCAGAATCAGCCTCTAAATGCTTGTGAGTGTCTACTGGTGTACTTGCACTCTTGAAGTCTTGAAATCCAAACCTTTCTAGAATGTATTTAACATATTTTGATTGATGGATAAAAATACCAGTTGGTTTCTGCTTCACCTATAACCCCAAAAAGAAAGTCATCTCTCTCATTGAGCTCATCTTAAACTTCTTATGCATCAACTTTTCAAATTCCTTGCACCATTTGTCATTTGTAGACCCAAAAATAATATCATCCACATAAATCTGCACCAACATAATGTCACTCCCAACATTCTTGATAAAAAGAGTTTTATCAATTTCCTCTCTCTTGAATGGATGGTTCATTAGATATAATTATAATGTGTCATACCATGCTCTGGGAGCTTGATGTAGACCATATAATGCTTTATCCAGTCTATACACCATGTATGGATGTTCATGATCTTCAAATCCTGGAGGTTGACACACATAATATTCTTCTTCAGTCCTTCCATATAAGAATGCACTCTTCACATCCATTTGGAACAAAATAAAACCTTTAAATGAAGCAAAAGCTAGAAATATCCTTATGGCTTCAATTCTTGCAACTGGGCAAATACCTCAACATAATCAACCCCCTCTTCCCGAGTGTATCCTTGTGCTACTAATCTTGCTTTTTTTAATGACAATACCTCTCTCATCAGTTTTATTCTTGAATATCCATTTAGTTCCAATAACTCTTTTTCCACTAGGAAGTACTACCAATGTCCAGAGTGCTTGAAGTTTGAACTAGTGCATTGCTTCAATCCAACTTGGATCTTTAATTGCTTGTTCTATCTTCTTTGGTGTTAATTGTGAGAGAAAGCACATAAATAAACATTCATTGAAGCTTTGGTGTAGTTTTCCCCTTGTTTGAATTTCAAAATTCAAGTCACCAGTGATTTGTTGTAGTGGATGATTCTTGTTGACCCTATGAGTCTGATACTGCTCTTCTATTACTTCTTGATCCAAATTTGTATCATTTTGCTTTGGGAATTCATCATTCTTTGATTGAGGAGTATTTTCAATATTACTACTATCTGCTGAGTTACTACTGGTAATGATTTCTTCTCCATATGAATTCATTTCAGCTAAATCGAGCATTTCTTCATCTTTCTTACCGCTCAAATCATCATTAGCAGTATCTTGATCACTTTCTTTGAAGCTAACATCACTTGATTATTTGGGCTAAAACACTCCAGGTGGATCAATGGTGATGTATGGAAAATAAATAAATTTTTCATTTTCGTCAGATGAAGCAGTAGTAACTTTTGATGTACTTCCATCAGTGTTAATATTCTTTCCAGTGTTTGCAGACTTATCAGTAGTAACTGAATGACCAGTTTTAACTGATTCACCAGTATTAACTGAATCACCATTTGTAACACCATCTCCAGACTCCTTCTCATATTGAACTGTAAAATGAAAATTCAAAGACTTGGTTAGTTCATCAATATTAAACAACAAATCTGGTCCTTCTCCAGTAGCATTCATGTTTTGCTCATTGAAAGTCACATTTGTTATTTCTTCAACAATCTTGTTTTTGATGTTATATACTATGAATGCCTTGCTTTGTGTGGAGTAACCTACAAAGAATCCTTCATTTATCTTGCTGTCAAACTTCCCTAGATGTTCTTTGGTATTCAAAATTGTACAAGGACACTCAAATGGTTTTAAAAAGCTTATGAGTGGCTTTTTCTTGTGAAAGAGATGATAAGGGGTCTTTGCATATGCTTTTACAATTAGTACCCTGTTTTGAACATAACATTGATCTTGCTGCTTCATTGAGAATTGAGTGATTTGAATTTGTATATTTGATTTTGTGTGAAGACTTATGTTGTTTTCCCTTAAGACATGCAACACAGTAATCATTGCATGTGAACTCCTTCTAAGGTAAACCTCTTACAAGATCATTTTTTACCAAGATGTTCATGTTTTTAAAATTCATATGACACATTCTCCTGTGCCATAGTGATGACTCATCAAGTGATGCTTTTGAAATAAAACAATTTTCTTTTGTTTCAGAGCCAGTATTTCCCATGTCTAAACAATATACATTATCTTTCCTTGGTGTTCTTAGTAGTATCATGCTTTCATCAACTACTTTGAACTTTGGATCAAGAATGATACATTCAGTGTCTATAAAAAGAACTTTTTTCTTTATATCACACACTTGAGAGACACTTACTAGATTATAGTTTAACTCTTTGACAAAGAATACAATTTCAAAAGTAACTTTACCACTGCTGATTGTTCCTCTACCTGTAATCTTACCACCTCTTGAATTTCCTCCAAATGCAACATAGCCTCCATCATATTCAACAAAGTTTTGAAGCTTCGGCTTGTTGTCTGTCATGTGCCTAGAGCAGCCACTATCTACATGCCATGTATCTTTTTTTTCTTCATACCTGGCTTGCTCTGCACATGAAGAAAAGATTAGTTTCTTTTAGGAACCCAAGCCAAAGTTGTCTTGGGTTTACCCTTTTCATTTACATAATCAAATCTTTTGAAATGATATGCAGGTTCATAGTCTTTTCATATGAAGAATTACTACTGTCAGAGTTACTACTGGTGTAGGTTCCAGAGTTACTACTGGAAGTGCTATTTTCTTTGAAATTTGGATATTAATATTCTCTTCTATTGTTGTTCCTCCTGCTGACAAACCTCTAAGCAGTTCTACCAATCCTAGGTGGTGAGTTTGAGTCATGTCAATTGAATCCAATTCCATTTCTATTGTTTACTTTGTTATAGAAACAATCTTCAGTTAAATGGTTTGTTTTTTCACACACTAAACATCCTTTAAAAACATCTGGACCATTTTGTTTAGTGACACGTTGACTCCAGTTCCTTACATTTCATCTTACAGATAATGCATGTTCATTTTTACTCATGGAGTTGCATGTCTTGAAATTTTGTCGTTTTCCCACATAATGCCAGTTTCTTTCTTTATACACATTTGGTATGTTTTTAAGATTTTGATGAAAAGTATGACCTTGATTAAAGTTAAAACCAATTTTTTTGTTTTGTGGGACATTTTGTTCTCTACTTTTCTCAGTGACTCTAGATTGTGTTTGAGGAGTATTTCTTTTCATGGGATCTGCATTAGAATTTGTGTTAACTTCAATTTCTTCCCCACTTAACTCTTCACTAGAATCTAGACTTGAAGGAATATAATTGTTGTTAAAAGGTGGTGACACATTATTATAACAAATCCCATTCTTGTTATTACCATGAACTTGAGATTTGAGAATTTGATCAACATTTTTTGAAGCATTTTCATACTTTGTGATGGTTAACTTAATTTGATCATTCTGAATTTTTATTTCCCGAAGTTGTTCTTCTTCTTTAAATACCTTAGCTAATGCATTATCCCTTTCCCATTTCACAGTTGCCAATTCTTCTTGATATTTAGTTTCATTTTTAACATAAGCTTTAACTTATTATTCAAAATTAGCAATTATTTTAGACAGTTCCTTTCTTCTTTCTTCTAACTAATGTAAAGATTCACAAACAAGTTTATTATGTTCTCTATAATCTCTAACCTGTTTAATGCATGCAGGAGATCAAAGTTCAAATAATACCTCAGTAGGAATGTCATATTCTTGAACATCGGCGATTAGAGCTTGATTGGTTATTTCTTCATCAGCTTGAAAACTCCAGTCAAACCCTAATCCATCCTGAGTAACCAATGCAATAGAATTGGATAACCTTCCTTGATGGTTATTGCTTGATTTATTTTGATTGTCACGTTTTTTTTAACATTTGGACATTCCCTGGAAAAATGTCCAAGGTTCTTGCATTCAAAACACCTAACTTTTCTTTTGTCAAAACCAATATTATCTCCTCTTCGAACATCAAAGTTGTTTCTACCAGTCCTTTGGATAAACCTTCTAGTTCTCACACTTAACATTAAAAACTGCCACTTTAAATCCATCTCTTCCAAATCATCTGCATTAACTTGTTCCAAATCTCCAATAACTAGTCCTAAATTTTCATGGCTAGCAAAGAATGCCTCCATTACGCTTTCATCTAAGGTTCCAGTTTTCTTTCCTTTTGTTTCTTTAGAGACAAAGCCAGTTTCTAATGATGATACATTTCCCATTGTGGTAAAAAATGAAACATTTTGAGTTGAGGGATTTACAGGCCTCTTAGCATTCACTTCTGGTTCAAACACACGTAACTCATTGTACATTTCATCAGACTCCATAGTATCAAGAGCATTCCCTTGTCTATAGATTACAGTGTACATAGTACACTCTTCTCCTAGAGATCTAATAAAATTCTTATTGATATCATCTTGAGCAGTATTCACTCCCATACTGGATAGCTCTCCAATCAACTTGTTGAATCTGTCAAACGTTTGAGACAGTGTGTCTCCTTTTATGGACATGAAATTTTCAAATTTTTGCTTTAGCAAATCTTTCTAGTTTCTTCTTGTACTAGCTGTTCCACCAAATCGTTTATCCAATGCTTCCCATAGCAGCTTAGCATCAGTGAAATTTCTAAACTGATGTTGATATTCATTGGGTATAGCTATAAGCAAGGTGCTTAAAGCTTGAAATTCATTATGGATATCCCTTCTTTCTTGCTTAGTGGCTGGTGGTTCAGATGTACCAGCTCCTTTGGATTTGTCGTCTGGTCCAGGAAGTGCAACAAATTTAGTACCATACTTAACCACTTTCCACATAGAGTAGTTGGTTTGGAGCATGTGTTGATACATACGACTTTTTCACATATCATAATTGGATGATGTGAGTACTGGAACCCTATTTGCTTGAAAGCCTTCATTGAGATCAAACATTTTGGATCTGTTTACGACAACTTGTTATAAAGTCTTGTAGATCTGATACCATTTTCCACATAGAGTACTGGAACCCTATTTTCTTGAACGCCTTCCTTGATCTTGGGTCAAAACCTAGTGTGTCTAGGTTTACATCACCATGCATTTTCTATGCATATACTCTCTTTTATTTTTTTCTCTGCATTCATCAAGGTTTTATAACCTTGTTTTCTAACAAACTCCTACTAAATCGTAGTAATAATAATTACAAAGATTTGATATCTTTGTAACCTTCCTAGAATACCTCCCTATTCTAAGGTAACAAATCCCTATAATAATGATAAATATAATTACAAATAAGAATAAAATCTAATCATATCTTATCCTAAATTAATATTTATCTTCTCAACAATATTAACTCTTGATATGACAGTAGTAACTGAGTTGCAGTAGTAAACAAGTATTGGTAGTGGTAACTGAGTAGTAGTAACTTGTATGAGCAGTAGAAACTTCTATAAGCAGTAGTAACTTGTATGAGCAGCATAAACTTCTATGAGCAGTAGAAAATGAGCAATATTAACCAACACTTCGTCTTTTTTCGATATAAATCGGCAACTCCAAAATAACAAACCTAACAATCTTCCCCTAAACTTATGCTTTCCACATACAAAGCAATTAGTTTCTTCAATGCAAATTGTTGTTGAGGATGTTATCAAAACTACTATTTCTTTTTCGTATTCTTCTTCTCTTTATCTTTTTGATAAAAACACAAATTATACACTGATTTCAAGATGATACATATAGATTAAACATTAATCATGATATGCATCTTGTATAATTCTTGAGACTCTGTCTATCCCCTTAACTTGAGAACTTAGACTTCAAAATTAGCATGAACAAGTTGATATTTCTCGTACCACCGATATTTCTATCGAAACACGCCACCATTCAGGGTAGGTATACTATCGACACAAGAAATTCAACTTGTTAAATATATCTACCCCTTTATTTCATCATCCAACTTCGAACTTTAATCTCCCCCTTTTATGCATCATCTTTCTTCATTTAATCAAAATTGGCAGCATCTTTAAAATTAAATATCTTTTCGATGAAAAATGTGATGAAGCTCAAATTCTGACACGATGTAGATCCGTGTGTCTTGTAACACATATCCAAAAATCAAGATTATCTGACTTTTAACAAACATGCACGAGTTGTTTTACTAAGGTTGATATCAGAAAGAACATTAAATTCAGCAGCCTTTTTTTAAACACTAAATATCTCCTTGGGGAAACCTCTGATAACGATCAAATTTTAACACAAATTTTAACACAACGTAGATCTATATTCCTTGAAGCATATATCTATAAATCATAACTATCGTTTTATTATACATAAACACAATAAATTTAACCTTATAGCAGCAGATTTCAAAAATTCATATCTTTCGATCAGAAGATCATGTCGAAAATTCATTTGGTCAGAATGTGCGTTTATGTTGAAGAAGGTACAGAAAAAATTTCGTCCAATTCCGAAAGCTAACGAATGAGGTATGACGTTTTTACCACGGATGCCTTGAATATGACGAATAGAAACCCTACACTTCAAACTTGTAGATCTTCTTCTTTCTTCTCCTTAAAACCTTGTGGATCTTAGATCTAGAGCACCTCCTGTGCGCTCTGATACCACTTATCAGGATCTGACAAACTAGGTTTATATAAGGGTCTATATTTATAGACCTTGAGGCTAACTAACCCTAGCTATTATCTAGTTACAATATCTAATCGAATCTACTTCATACTTATCACAAATCTGATACAAATATAACTGCTAATAAATCGTAACAAACATTATCAGCTCAACAGTAGTAACCAATAGTAGAAACTCCCATGCAAACCATGCAACACCAGTAGTAATAGTGACCAATAATAATTTGACTGATGACCAGTAATAACCAACTCCACCAGTAGTAAATCACTAAAACCCAACAACAACTAGCAGAGAGTCCCTTTAAGTCTTGGTGTCAAGACATTCATATTAAGCAAGTTTTTACCTCTGTAGCCCACCCCAAAGCAAATGGGCAGGTAGAAATCATGAACAAGGCGATTGTTGAAGGAATCAAAGCAAGGCTCGACACAAGCAAAGCATCATGGATGGATGAGCTCACCGGCATTCTATGGGCGCACCACACTACTCCTAGAGGAAGTACTGACGAGACCCCTTTCAGTATCGTATACCGGACTGAAGCAGACATCCCTGCAGAGCTCACCATCCCATCCCTCCGGGCCATGACCCTCAACCCTGCACAGAACGAGGAAGCACTTAGAGAAAATTTGAATTTGCTTGAGGAACGAAGGGAAATAGCCCACATCTGGCAACCCGAAAGCAAAGGCAGATGGCGAAATACTATAACGCACGTGTGCGTCCAACGTCGTTCAAAGTGGGTGACTTAGTCTAAAGAAAGAACGAAGCAAGCAGATCAGAGAATGAAGGCAAGCTAGGCCCCAAGTGGGAAGGTCCTTACCGGAAGGATGAAGCAAGTGAGCATGGTGCCTACAAGCTCTCCGACATGATTGGATACCCAGTTTCCAGGACTTAGAATGTGATGAACTTAAAAAACTGCTATGTTTGAAAAAGTATGTAAAGGTCTGATCAAGGATCCCATGTAATGATCAGATCTAGTTGTATCCCGACTTATCTTTTTATTTAATAAAATCACTTTTTATTCAAACACTTGTCTTAGAAATTTCAATTTAAATAGTAAGTCTATGTATGATACAAGATACTTTCTAGCCGACTTGGCAAACGCACACCTATTCGCCCTCCACTCTACCGGAGAAAGGGAAAGCACTTCCTACGGACGCGACCTAGCGAGTACACAAAAAATATAAGCATGCAATAAACAAGAAAAAAAATAATTAAAATATGGCATAGTCATAATGAAAAGAGTTTCCACCTCAACCAAACAAAATCATAAGTTAAAAGTGGCAGCACCACTAGTACATGATACATAATCTCATAAGCCAAATAAGATGCAACACCACAAATACATGGGCAACACCACAAATACATCACTTAATACCATGCCTCAAAAGAAAAAGTAAACAAGATGGAAAAGCCATACAATCATCCCTGATGTCCTTGTCGGTCATCCACAGCTGCCATACTATGTTGTCTCTTCCTATCTAGTGTTGCTGCCATATCCACCTGCTTCTGCCTCTCCATGGCAGCGTTGACAACCGGAACATCCTGCTTAATCATCTCCAAAATACCCTCTGCACTCAAGTTGGGATCAACCGCAACTCTAAGTAGGATAGGGTAAGCATGACGCCTAAAGGCCTGATCCTCCACCTTCCAAACGTCCATCGCATAAGGGTTATAAAAGCGCCTAAAGACCTCATCCTCAACGGGTATCTCAGGGTACAAATCCCTAAGCGCGGAACTAGCCTCATGTCTACCATAACGGTGGGCTGCAATGTTGAACCGAGTCAACACCGCTATCACCTGAGGGTGAGAAATCACAGCTCTAAAAATCCGGGGAAAAGAGTCAATCAAGTCTCTCTTCTCCAGATCACTACTCTCTAATGACGTCTCCATATCAACAACAACCCCATGGGCAATCTGTATCTCAGTACGAAGCTTCCCCATTTCTAAACCTGTCTCAGTCAACTGGGTTTTGGAACCGCCCAGCTCAACCTCCAACTCCTGTGCCCGGGTGAGAGCCCTACCCCACTCACCTCTCTCCTAGCCGAAGTCTCCTCGGCTACCCCAACCCTCTCCTCTGTAGCACGAGCAGCCTCTCGTCCCCACTCCAACTCGGCCTCCAAATCACGGAGGCGACCATCCTTCTGTGCATGCTGCTCACCAAGTCCCTATCCTGATGATAAAGTGTGTTCCGCCTCCTAGCCACCCACGTATCCAGATAAGTGTTGTACGCAGACACCGTCGCCATATCAAAACACCCATTGAGGCTATACTCCTCTGTAGCATCCAAGTAGGCTCGAGCGGCCTCAGAGATGAAATCCCCCTCAAAGCGCACCGACTCCACGATGCAAGAAGGACGCTCCACAGGATAAGAAATATCCATACTAAGACCTACAAAAAATAAAGGAGTCAGATAGGAAATAATAATCCAGAATAAAAAAAAAATGTACCATGTGTCGGCAGCACAAACGCGCCCACCGGGATGCATGGCGGGCGAAAGGGTGAAATCACAGCAGAAGTAGAGGTAGTCACTCCGGTCATCGAGGAAATCTCACCAAAAAGCGTGTCAGCGGCAGACGTGTTCGCAATCATGGTAGCACCACTCGCAGCAGTCGCACATGAACCCGAGAGTGAAGGGAGGGTCTTCCCCGCTCCATGTCGAAAGGAATGAACCCTCCTCGCCTCATAACCCTCCCTCGAGTGTCTCCCCGGCACGTTATCATTGGCAGGCCTTCTCCCCCGAGAGGTGGAAACGCCACAAATGCTAAGCCCCAACTGCAAACCTGCATAAATGCAACAAAAAATTAGTCATAATAAAATTAAGACAACATTGCCAAACAAGGAACGAAACTTACCTCCGTCCCTGGGAGGTGAAATAAGCAAGGACGCAAGGACCCAATCCAGCTCTCCCTCGTCCATACGAGGTATAGACCCAAGGTCCTCTAGCGGGCCTAGATCAACAATGGGCTCACCCTCAACATCATCTACTGAAACGGACTCATCCACAATATTATCTCCTGCTAAAGACAGTTAGTATATATATAAAAAAAAGAAAAAAAAAATGTTTACAACAACCATACCATAAAGCATACCTCCACCGATAATAGGAGAAGATGAATCCTAAACGTCGTCAGCCACAACCACATCCAACTTCTCTACCTCCATATCATCCAACTCCCCATCCACATCCTCATCCACATCCTCGGGTAGGGTACTCCTCACAATCAACTCAATGGACTAAGGAGTAACCATGACCTACAACAAACTCAACGCTGCAATATAACAAAGCAAACATGAAAAGTTAAATACACCAACACAACTAAACAAAGAAGAAAGGAAGAGAGCAAAACATACATTTCCCTCTTCGCTTCCCATCACGACCCTTCCTAAAAATAAGTGGTACACAAGGTGCTTTTATAAGCAAAAATACCACCCCTCGATAATATACTCGTCGGGTATCTCCGAAACTGAACCTTCATACCCCCAATAACATCATCAAGTACACGTTGACACTCAGTCACGTGTGGGGTCTTACCGGGCTTTGCCCGGGCTCTGCGGTCAATAGCATCGATCCGCCCGCAAAGAGACCCATACTCGCGGGGAATGAAAGAATCCTCTATGAAAAAGAACTTAAACCGCCATTTCCTCACGCTATCGGGGAAATAAAAAAAACCCTTCTTCATGTTAGCCCTTGACCTACAACTAAAACAGCTATACTGCTTAACCAACGCAAAAGTAAGCCTATACAACTCTACAAAGGGCTCTATATATAAAGCAACCTGAAGCATCTTGAAAGCCAATATCTTCCAAATAGTGAACGGACCTAACTGAGAAAATCCAACACCATAATCCCTAACCAAGTTCAAAAAGTATCGAGAAGGAGGAAACCTCAAGCACCCATAAGAAAAATAGTCACTATAGCAGGCCACATACCCATAGGGGGGGGGGAAGCATGCTCGGTCATCCGGACCCAGGAAGAATCTTCCTATAACGCTCTAAACCCAAAACCGTATTGTTCACTAGAACATCTAACTCAGACTGAGTAAGCTGACATGGATAATCTTCAACCGAGGGCTGATCCACGGTCACACGTTGACCACCCTCCTCCAAGGGAAAGGGATCAGGCTGATCTTCCTCCATAAGAAAAAGGAATCCTAAAATATCCCAAAAATTCTACGTCACTAAAAATCCTGGTAGGCTTAGTAGACACGGATGAAATACTTACAATAAAATAAAAGCAAAGTATTAAGGTTAGACAAAAATCCTCCCAGGAATAAGGTTTCCTATGACGTTGCTAACAGGCAAAATTCCTTGTAGGAATGAAGTTTCCTTCGGCGTTGCTAACAGGCAAAATTCCTTGTAGGAATGAAGTTTTCTACGA
Organism: Senecio squalidus; assembly: GCA_910822075.1. Classification (NCBI taxonomy): domain Eukaryota; kingdom Viridiplantae; phylum Streptophyta; class Magnoliopsida; order Asterales; family Asteraceae; genus Senecio; species Senecio squalidus. The sequence goes on from CAJVGC010000590.1 coordinate 39,429,943, forward strand.
CGTTTCTCAAAGAAAAAAATTCCTCATAGGAATAAAATTTCCCTATGGGGTTGTTAACGAACAAAATCCCTCCTAGGAATAAAGTCCACATCTACGAGGAATGAAACCAAATCACATCCCTCCTAACACTTCAAATTCCTACCAAGCATAAACTATAATTTCAAATACATTTATATTTGTTTGGTAGGGATAACATACAAAATGGGAAAAGATGGTGACCCTACACACAAATAAAGCTAAATGACAAGCAAACAAAAACTTTATCCCAAAAATAAGTTAGGAAGGATCAAAACAATAAGACAAAGAAAAGGTTTAAAAAGAGAACAAACCTTCAAGCAAGTGAAACCCACCACCACCCCTTCATGCCGCCGGAATCTGCTACAGTCGCCGGACAAACTACTGAAAACCACCACCGTCAACCGCCCTCACCCCGCCGGAACCACCCTCGGAAAAACCTCTCCCCCACCGAGAACCACTAATCACCACCGATTCTTTACCTCTCTCTCTCTTGGACAATGAAAGTCCAAAACAAAAGTAAAATGGTGAAATATAAAGACAAGAAACTACAGAGAAAAAGAGAAAGAAGAAGTAAAAATAAAAAGGTGAAATGGAAAATGAAAGAGAAAGCATCTTTAAAACCAAATTTTGGAAAGGGGGAAAGATGGGAGGGAAATAGTAAAGTTTGAAATTTTGAAAATTTCCTTGAAAGTTTAGCAAAACAACAAACTTGGCGGGGGGGGGGGGGGGGGGGGGTATTAAGGTGCCAACACCCGAAAACGTCCACTACAACTCGAACCTGGCTAAAACCTACTCGACACAAAGGGAGCCCCGGTCATGAGACAAAGTGACTCGGCACCCTCACTCAATCCAACACCGCTCGGTCACAATGGCGCCCTGGTCTCGATGAAAAGGCCACGCGCCTCGGTATACTTTGGTTGGCCTACCCTGGTCTCACACACGACCTCGTTACCGGGCACAACCTACCTGGTACTATCGCCTAGACCCTACCCGGATACAAAAAATTCTACCCGACTCACACATGTCCCCGTTACCGGGCACAACCTACCCGGTACTACTGCCTAGACCTTACCCGGACACAAACACTTCTATCCGACTCATACATGGCCCCGTTACCGGGCACAACCTACCCGATACTACCGCCTAGAACCTACCCGGAAGCAAACACTTCTACCCGACTCTTACATGGCCCCGTTACCGGTCACAACCTACCCGGTACTACCTCCTAGGCACCCTTCTTGATCTTGGCTACCCAGTAATCTTAAAGCCCCGCCATCGAGCTAAGTAACCCCATTACCCGGTACACTTTGAGCCCCGTGACCGGACACAACCTACCTGGTTGACTTTGGTTATCCGGGCAAAACACTAAGCCTCGTTCACGAGACAAGGTGGCCCGGTCTCCAGACCAGATAGGCACTGTGCACGAGAAAGGCTTACCCGATTGATTTCGTTACCTGTGTGACACGAACGTAGATACCAAGTACACTCTTGTCTCGATCGCACAAGACACAACAACCTACACCAAGTCGATAATGATAACGGCTAGTTATCAGCGTTGACTTAAGTTTACCAGACGTCATAGGCGTACATGCTTACATTATTTACCCACTTATGGGTCATAAAATGACGGCACATGGACATAATAATGGCCAAAGACCCATAAATGGAAACCCTAGTTTTCTAGCCTATAAATACCTCACTGGTCATTGTTAGATGATATAATTTCCAGTCATTGCCATTGGCATACACACACGTTCAAGAGAGATTTTCCCACTCTCTTATGTCACCAAGCTTAATCATGCGTCACCTTAGGCTCGCCAAGAGGTTGGTAGATTCGCACTGCCTTGACATAAATTCGTATCGATTTAGCTAACACCCCAAACCTTTGAGTTCGTAAATCGTTGCTCAAACAAAACTTTTGTCCCAATATGATTTATAAATATTGAGAAAATAAAATCTTCTTATATATTAAGCTGATGCATTTGTATTTATAGATGTGTTTTTTAATTGTCGATGCAATTTCTAAAAGTTAATGCATCTTTTCATAATTTGTTTTTGTAATTTTTGGAATAAGATGTAAATTTATTTAAAAAGTATATGTATTTATTTTATAAAGTTAAAGATCATTTTGTGATAAACAATTGATGCTTTTCTTCCCTAAAATGCAATTTTACCGTTTGATACCTTTTTTGATAAATAGTTGGTATTTTTTTTTTAAATTCACAGATTAAAATGGAGTTTACCCAAGTAGTTTTTCTTCTTAAAATGGTTATAAGGGTTGTATAAATGAAATTTCGAAAAATATTGAAAAAAATTAGTTGTTTTAACTATTTATTCTGTGATTTTAAAGTGTTTTTACTGTTTTTATTTTAAAAACTATTTTGTTTGAATTTTTTCCATGGGTAATAACTGTAAAGCTAATAAACAAAGTTGATTTATATTCGATTCTCTAGTGGTGGATGAGACAAAATGATAGTTGATGTTGATCAAATTTTTAGGATCTTGGAGAACAATGTATTCATTTAATTTAATTCAAAACATTTTTGATTTTTCTACTGCAATTGTTACTCTCTGATAATGCTTTACACGATAATGTGTTTGTGATACACAAATATTAATCATGGTTAATAGTTATTTAATTTAGAAAAATTTATATAGATGTGTAACGAATTTTTAATGTATTCAATAAAAATTATTTTATAATGTAAAAAACTTTAATTCCGTTAATTGTTAACTTAAAATTTTGTTAATTATTAAAAAGCGATTCATAAATACCTTTCATATATATAGTTTAATTGATCATCTTATTTTGTCAATTTTTGACATTTGGTGTGCGTTAATTGATAATAACGAAATATATATCATTAGAAACTAATTAAATATAAAAAAATAATTGACTTTTTTTAATAACATATGTGACACCTAACAATAAAAAAGATCAAAAATTAGTTTAATCCAAAAAAGTAACGAGAATTGAAAATAACTTTTACATAAAATATTAACGGATGCAAATTTTGTTACATAAAATAATACTATGTTTAAAGGTAATTAAATATAATCAGAATTATATCAAAATTTGTTCCATTTCTATTCAGTTTTCCTTTTTATTTTACTATAGTAAATGTATTAAGTTTTCTTAATCATATGAATAACGTGGGTTGATTGGTCATCTTCAATTCATTACTATATGACAGATTCCGATTCTTATAAAATATATGAATGGTTTTATAGAGGTTTTCTGTGTGGTCATGGGAATACAAATTAGTATTATTATAAATGAACCCTTGTGAAATAATCTTATACGTATGTCATTTTAAAAATGCAAGAAGAGAATATTATTAGTTAAGTAAAATATATTTTGAGAAAATATATAGAGGACCTAATTAAAGTCAAAACATAGATGCGTCCTTGTGTGTCTAAGCTAGTTAAATAGCATACCTCCCTTGAGACGGGGGAATTGACTTTGGTGTCTCAAAAGCAGCATTCTAGAGAGATAAATTCTACTAAGAGAGAGGGATTAAGAGGTTGTAACTTGTGAGTATGGGAATAGATACAGAAATGGACATGGATTTGACTCTCAAGCTTGATGCTCAAGATCAAGAACATGTTAAAGATTCATCAGAAACAGATCATCGGGCTCATGTTCACGACGATGATAATGACGATGACATTCAAGTAGAATCACCTGAGCATCAAATACAAGAATCTGAAGAAGTTGATGCACAAACTACTACCAACCCAACTGAGGCATTAGATAATCTTCATCATCAAGAAAAGGTAGAACTCTTTAAAACCCAGCTTACATAGTTTCTTTTTTCAGTTGTGTTGATAAATTGCTAATAACTTGTATTTTGTCATCCAAGTTATCGATGTTACAGATTGAGATGAAGCGGATGAAAGAGGAGAACAAGGTCCTGAAACAAGTAGTAGAGCAAACTATGAAAGATTACTACGATCTACAAATGAAATTTTCCATAATTCGACAATCATCTAACCATGTCAAGGTACACAAATAGTAATACTAATGCTATTTTAGTACTTTACTATACTGCTAATTACCATATAATAAATATGTTTTTCAGATATTATATAGTGTTTAAACCATATATGCAGGATCCAAAAGCCTTTTTGTCTCTTAATGGGCGTGATGGAAGTCAAGAAACCAAGAAACTTAACCCAAGATCGCCGCCAATACAAGAAACTGAGCACGGAGATTTAGGTTTGTCGTTAAGGATTCAAAGCAACACTACAACATCCCAGCACACAATAGATCATGATCATCAAGAAGGGAATTTTAAAGATCTATTAGAGAGCTCTACAAGGTTTATTCCGATGCAACCAAGCAATTTAATTACTCCGGGACATGTTGGTGACAACAAAACTAGTAATGTTACTAATATTCCTATCGCCTCGCTGCCGAACAGAAAAGCTAGGGTTTCAGTAAGAGCAAGATGTGAAGCTGCCACAGTAAGTTTGAATCCCTTGTATCTTGATATTTTTAAACTTTACTTTTATTTTTCATTTGAGGGGTATAGATGAAATGAACCATTTATTTATTAAAAAGAATAACAATCAAACTATGTTAAATTATCATACCCAATTATTTTTTGCAAGACATAATTTCAACAACAAACTAGCAATTATAATGGATTTTTCATAGGCATATTAGTGATTTTTCCAAATTCCCTAATCTTTTTAAGATTTAGTGCTATTTTATTGTCTAATGTAGTAGAATTATTTGGTTTGCAGTGAAAAGTATAGTACACTGGTTAAAACTTACTCACAATTTTTCGTGATAGATGAATGATGGATGTCAATGGAGAAAATATGGACAAAAGATCGCAAAGGGAAATCCTTGCCCACGAGCATACTATCGATGTACCGTGGCTCCTGGTTGTCCAGTTAGGAAACAGGTTCGTCCCAGCGACCCCTTCTCATGTGTGTGTCTGTGTGAGTATGGCACATAGAATGGTTTGGAACTGGAATTAATGTTAATGTCTAATTTTTAGCGACATAAATCCGTACATAGTTTTAACGAGTACATAGAGTACAAGACTATATATCTATCTTAGTTTACATGTGTGCATGATTATATAGGTGCAAAGATGTTTAGAGGACATGTCGATTCTAATCACAACTTATGAGGGAAATCACAACCATCCACTTCCTGTAGGAGCCACTGCAATGGCTTCAACAACATCAGCAGCAGCGGCATCTTTTATGCTATTAGATTCAAACAATCCACTTTCATCCGAGCACGTAGTCATGAACCAGTCTCCCTTCAATAATTACCATATGTCGGCGAACCCCAACTCTTTTCCATATTCATCACCAAATATTAGAACTATGAACCCTAATGACCCTTCCAAAGGAATTGTCTTTGATCTCACCAATAATCCAATTATCCCAACTGCAAACCCCTCACCTCAGTTAGGGTTTCCTTGGAATTCTAACGTGTTCCCTAATGGAAGCCATCTTTCAAGATTAAACCAACTAGATGTGAATAATGGAGGAAATGACAATAATCACAATAAGTCAATTTTGGCTGAGAACATGAGTGCAATTGCTTCACATCCAAATTTTAGAGTAGCTGTTGCGGCTGCAATTTCGTCTATTATTAATAAAGAGAGCCAAACAACAAATAACATTCAGCCCGAAGGTCCTAGAGATAGAGAGAGTGGTGGTAGTAGCTCCGGTGGCAAAGCATGGGTTCTCGAATCCCTCTCTAGAAGTGGTTAATTAGTCCCATTTTACTATATAGGATTGGAAGATCCAATCAAAAACGTTGATCAAGAGTTTATTCATAAGTTTTAGTTTGTTTAAAAACAAATTGAACATGTACCTAATTATAGAGTGCTGTAGATTTGAATTTTTTTTACTTTTGAAATATATATATATGGGAAAAGATGATAAAGGATTAACATCTATAGTATTATACATGTTATAAATCATATTTATCATATTATATTATATTATTATTGCTTTATGTAATATTTAAACAACTTTAACAGAAATTTATGAAGCTTTCATTTTCATTTATATCTTCATTTAAATAGTGTTTAATTTGTCTTGTGTATTAGGGATGGATGTGGTGGTACCATATATGCATGTGAGAGATCTTCAATGCTGTAAACTGATGAAGAACCTAATAATAGATTACTTTAACATCACTTGTCATTAATGAAGTACATGGAGTACATTAATATCCTACCCATTGGCCACTAACCAATATTGATTTCTTTTACGTATATTGTAGTTAATAAATGAATGGATAATATATATTCAATAGTAAGTTTTGAAAACTAACAAGAGAAGACATCAACCGTAAAATTTATTTCTTATAATCATATGTCAAGACATTTATCTCACATATATTCATTTTTTCCTCGACGACATAATTAAAATCTAAAACTAGTTTCTTTTTCGTAACATATATATGCATGACCATACATATAACCCTAATATAATAGACGTTAAGTTACATCAGATTGATGAGCATCTTGCCACCCAATAAAACCATATCCCCAAGCACCCTATACAAACAAATATGAAAAAATAAGAGTATTTTGTGCAAGTTTTTATGTATAATTAAACTTTTGGGAAAAATAAGGTTACTTGATTTGTTCAAGATAATATTAAAAAACCAATCAAAAGTTTGTTAATTAGCTAGGATAGGGGACGGTACAATGTTCCCAAAACCCAAAAGAAACCTATGATGAGGAAGTTGTATTATGCGTAGGTAGCAATGAATCAACGTTATTGGCTCTTCAAGGGAAACATAGTAACTTTGTCATTTTCTAGGATTAATTCATAGAAAATATAACATTTGATCTTGAATTTTGAACAGATATTATGAAACCAATGAATGAAACTTATAAAACATTATTCTTCAAATTTCTGCTTTTCAAACATTTTTGAATAAGTTTAATTAATATATATATATATATATATATATATATATATATATATATATATATATATAGGTGGGTTCATTTAGGAACCATCAATTATTTAGGAACCATTAGGAACCATTTTTAGGCAAGATGGCAATTTTGTAATTAAGTCAAATCCCCAAATTGGAAATCAATTAAAACCCACTTTAAAATACTAATTAACTTTAAATTAACATATCTAGAGTATAACTAGGTTTTAGGAAAAACTAAATACACCATTAAAACAAGCATTTAATTATCTTTCCAACGAGCACCCACTTGATATACTTTTGACGACTTTTTTTTTTTTTTTTTTTTTAGTGAGTTTCGGTATATACACTAGTGTATATACTAAATATTCACCAGTGTATATACTAATTCACCAAAAACACATCTAAACCATATACACTATACACTAGTGTATACACTATATTCACTAATGTATACCAATCTTTATATTAATTTCCTTTTAATTGTGAATATGCAATATACAAAAGTGAATATACAATATATATATACACAAGTGAATATACAATATACACCAGTGAATACGCAATATACACAAGTGAATATACAATATACACCAGTGAATACCATGTATTCAATAGAGAATACATCTTATACATTAGTGAATATAGTGTATACACTAGTGTATATTGTATAAATACACTAGTGTATAACTATACATTAGTGAATATAGTGTATACACTAGTGTATAAATACACTACTGTAGTGTATAAATACACTAGTGTATAACTATACATTAGTGAATATAGTGTATACACTAGTGTATAGTATATATGGTTCAGATGTGTTTTTTGTGAATTAGTATATACACTGGTGAATATTTAGTATATACACTAGTGTATATACCGAAACTCACTGTAAAAAAAAAAAAAAAAAAAAAAAAAGTCGTCAAAAGTATATCAAGTGGGTGCTCGTTGGAAAGATAATTAAATGCTTGTTCTAATGGTGTATTTAGTTTTTCCTAAAACCTAGTTATACTCTAGATATGTTAATTTAAAGTTAATTAGGATTTTAAAGTGGTTTTAATTGATTTCCAATTTGGCTCTCAATTTTGACTTAATTACAAAATTGCCACCTTGAGTTTAATTACAAAATTGCCACCTTCCCTAAAAATGGTTCCTAATGGTTCCTAAATAATTACATGGTTCTTAAATGAAACCAACTCTATATATATATATATATATATATATATATATATATATATATATATATAGAGGTGGGTTCATTTAGGAACCACTAAATATTTAGGAACCATTAGGAACCAATATTCACCAGTGTATATAAAGCATATGTATATATATATATATATATACACTGGTGAATATTATATGTATATACACTGGTGAATATCATATTAAATATACACTGGTGAATATCATATATATACACTGGTAAATATTGGTTCCTAATGGTTCCTAAATATTTACATGGTTCTTAAATTAAACCAACTCTCTCTCTCTCTATATATATATATATATATATATATATATATATATATATATATATATATATATATAGATTGGGGTTAAAGTGGGATCCCTAATTTTCTAGAGATCTAGGATCCACTTTTTAACCACCCATTTTTCCTTATATCTTTATTTTTTTTTTTTTGCTTTTTTTCTAATTTTTTTTTTTACTTTTTTCTTTTACCTTTTTATTTACTTTTTATTTTTTTTTTCTTCCGAAAATCACATTTGATTTTCAATCTTACTTTGAAAAATCACATGTGATTTTCAATCTACAAATCTTTTATGGGTAAAAATCACATGTGATTTTTAACCTACAAACTATTTTGCTTATAAAATCACATGTGATTTTCGAGAAACAGATATTTCAAGTGTGACTTTAAAATTTATAAATTTTGGTTTTTGAAAATCACATGTGATTTTCCAAAAAAAAAAATTCACGTGTGATTTTAAAATTTATAAATTTTTGGTTTTTGAAAATCATATGTAATTTCAATTTTTTACAAAAAAATCACATGTGATTTTGAAAAAAAAAAAAGTTAAGTAAAACATAGCAAAAAAAAAAAAAAAATGTTAAGGGGAAAATGTGTGGTTGAAAAGTAGATCCGTTGATCCCTACCAAATTGAGGATCTCATTTGAAACTCACCCTATATATATATATAGAGATAGAGAGAGAGAAAGAGAGAGAGAGAGAGAGAGAGAGAGAGAGAGAGTTCTCGTAAAAAGTATTAAATTTGTAAAAATTGAAAAATAAATTATTTTTAAATAAAAAAATAATATTTTAATAAAAAAAAATATTTAAAAAAAAATTGAATTTTATTTTTTTTGATTCGAAAAAAGTTATGTAGGAAAAAAAATATGATCCACATTTATGATACACATCTATGATAACATTTATGTGTGGATAATAGTTTAATATTATAGTTTTTTAGTGTTTATAATTAATATGAATCATATTTTTTGTATATCATTAATGTGTATCATATTTTTTGTGTGAATCATATGACGTGACAAATGACGTTATAAAAAAATAATTTCAAATTTCTTTTTTTTTTCAACAAATATTTTTTATTTCGATTTTTTTTTAATAATAAAATATATTTTTATTTTATTAAAAAGTAAAATAAAAATAAAAAATTAAATTGTCACCTAAGCATCAAAATGTCACTCCCATATTGCTTCTCCAACTTTTTACAAATTTATGACTTCTTATATGATCAACTCATATATATATATATATATATATATATATAATGCTTACTTGTAAGATGATCAAGGATTGAATCTTCAAATTCAACGACTTATTAGAACCGATGTACTAGACTCTCGTGCTGATGACATGTTAAAAATAAACCAAACAAAGGTAGTAAAAGAGAGAATACATCAATAAGAATCATCTTCTTTTCTATGTATTTTTTTACTAGCTTTGTTTGGTTTATTTTTTAACATAAATAGTGAATTAGTGATTATATGAAGAAGGATCATATACGAATTTTTGGTATAAAAGGTGAGAAATACGTTTATTCGGTAAATTTTAACTTTGATTCATGATCTATAAATTTTTTAAACTACAATTTAATGTAAGTATGATTTATTATATCTAAGTATTGGTAATTTAATTGCATTTTGTAACTTTCACACATTTAATGAATTTTTTTTTACAAATATTGTGAATCAAAATCAATTTCCTTGCTTACATTTTTTATGGAATCCCGATCCTGATTAATAACCGGTTACAATCTATATGACGATAACTACCAAATAATATGCAGATTGGTTAAGTAACTAGTTTCTTTTCCTTCATGCAACAAGGTCATTCTACATGCGGGTACGTACCAACAAAGAGATCAATTACATGTGACAAATTGATCTGATTTTCCTTTTCAAACACTAATGGAACGGTTTCGATAACTAGTATGTCTTTATTCTCTTCTTTATTGTTTTCTAATATTTTATGTTATTTTGTTCTTGTTTAAATCAGCAATAATATTCAATTGATATATACACAAAAATCAATACAAAAAAGTTTTCCTTTATTCACATTTTATTTTATGTGCTTTTTAAAAATTGCATAGAATTTGTTAATTTTTTCTCATTTATTAATGTGTATATATTGAATACATCAAAAAGTGCGAACAAACTTGAAAGTTTTGCACTAAAAACCGTGAAAAGAAATGTCCACACTTAAAAATGTAGAGATCAATTCTATACACGTGTGCTTTCTTCGCACCTTCGTTATTAGGAAAGAAAGGAAAGTGGGAAAAAAAACATGTGTGTAGAATTGATATCTACATTTAAAAGTGCATACAAAATAAGAGTTCTACATATTTTTTTAGTATAAACATCTTTTTTTCCATATTTTTTAGTGCAAAGCTTTTAAAATTGTTCGCATTTATTGATGTATACAATTTGTATAAAGTTATAAGTTCAAAAAATTGACAAATCCTACGCCTTTTTTTTTTAAATGTATAGATAAAATGCGTATAAATGACAATCTTTTTGAAATGAAAATATATAATATAATTCTAACAAAAAAGTATTAAAATGTACCAACGCATCTTATAAGGTAATTCTGTCAAAGGGTAGACTCATGCCTATTGATTGTCGGAATGTCCAATAAACACATGAGGTCACATGCATTAGAAACTTATATAAAAGTATTTGTTTCACGTTAAAATTAATATAAACGTTAATTAAATGTTACCCAAATACAAAGACTTGGTGAACAAGTTTTTTCTACTTACAAATACAATGTAAAGGATTATTTGTTTCTTGCCTTTTCATTCTACAAATCGGTAACCCCATAGAAGGGATTTTCATTTCGACAAGCTTTAGGGTTTTATCTTCTAGTACTAGCATTCAACTTGTATAGCAAGTGGAAGCTAGAAGGTGTCGTGGGTAATCTTCATTGAGGGTATCACTTAAAACTTGATTGAAAATCAATTTGAGCTCACAACAAGAAGGTACACATCTTTATGTAAAGTATTATTGTTATACGTGATCTCATCTTCATCTATTCTGCTGCATACTCGTGTATGTTTAATTGCTAGTCAATATGTAATCCCAACATTGACCACATTTTTCATAAAACCCCCACAATTAGGGGTATGAAAATACCCTGCCCCCACAATATTACTTTAAACTTATCTGTTTAGGGTCGGGCATGTCAAATTTTCCTAAGGATGGAAATTTAGTTCGGGTTTGTAGGTTGGCGGGTTAAAATTACTCAACCCGAAACTAAATCATTATCATAATCCGATTATCAGGGTCGGGTTAGTAGGTTGTCGGGCTCAACCCGAACCTAACCCATTTCACCTGTTTATTATACATGTTAGTGGGTTGACGAGTGGGTTTCAGGCTAAATGGGTTGGTTTCTAGACAATTGGGTCAAAATAGGTTTCAATTTATGAATGAGTTAAATTGTTTACATTCTATTTTTGCAGCTACTAACGTTGAAAAAAATAATATAGAATTTTTATATAAAAAAAATCTAAGAAATATAAATGACTATCATTAAGATTATAATAAGGGTTTTTATAGTTATATATGGTAGAATATATAATAAATTTTACATATTCGTATTTATAAAAATATACTTTATAAATAAATGTTTTGGGTTGTTAGGTCGACCGTTTAACTAAATGACCAATCCGAATCTAACCTGAAAATAATTCGGGCTAGCAGGTTAGCGGAATGAGATTATACAACCTAACCCGTTAATTTTCGTATAGGTTTAAGGTCGACGTTCGTGTCATGTCGAGTTACCATCCCTAGTTTTTCCTCACAAAACAGGTCTACCAGGTTAGACCCGAATTACCCAAGCTAGCTATTAGGGTTGGGTGAGGGTTTTATTTTATTTGGATTTTCGGTTCAGGTTAGACCCGCATAAACCAAATTTGGGTCCATATTTTTTGTAAGGCCCATTTATAGTGTTTAGAGTAGGGGTGAGCATGGGTCGGTTCCGACCTCAACCCCAACCCAAACCAAAATTTCGGTTCCTAAAAGTTCCAAACCGTTTGGTTCGGTTTCTACATTGGTTCGGTTCCTCTCGGTTTCGGTTTTTTTCCGTTCGGTTTGGTTTTTGGACATAGGCAAATTCATAGATCTGTCAAGAAAAACTTGTGAAATAAATCTCAAATGGAAGTCTATGTTACGAAATAATTGGCGGAGTAGTTCACAATTATAACATGAAGTTGTGCATATTACTAGAACATAATGATATGAGTCGGAAAACTTTAAACACAAAATTAAGAAGAAAAAAAATAATACTATATGTGGCTTAGTAACTATAGCCTACATGGCAACAAAAAAAAAAAATTCAAAATTGAAGAAATAAACCTATATGTTGCTGAGTAATGTGGCATATATGACACCAAAAGATTACATATTGATAAGTATGAGATTGACAATTTAGAAAAGAAAACTTTGAGTCTTCACTATTAGCATCGAAAGTTTGTGTGGAGAGTAATTAACTATGATGATTTAGAATTTTAGACAAAGGAAAAAATTAAAAAAAATAAAACTTAAAATATCTACTAAAAGTGAACATATTAAAATTGACATACATATAATGGTTCGGTTCGGTTTTTTTCGGTTTGGTTTTACCCTCCGACCCAAACCGAACCGCCTTTTTCGGTTTCTCAAAAATCGAAACCCAAACCATCGGTTTTTGTATTCGGACCGGTTTAACGGTTCGGTTTTTATCGGTTTTTTTGGGTTTTGGGTTTTCGGTTCGGTTTTTGCTCACCCCTAGTTTAGAGTACACTTCAATCTATATAACACAAAAAAGTCTAATAGATATATAAATTGAATACGCTCGAGCGTATTGTTTTTTCGAAAACCCTTATGTTTTACTACCATGTCCATCTGTTCGAAATTCACGAAAGTCTCTTTTCGAATTTCTTTTTCTCAACACATACATTACATATTTATCTTGAAGACTTTGATCATCTTAGAAAGGTGAGTATTATTTAACATTATCCTTCATTCCATATTTATGTTATGTTTATAGGTTGTTGAGTAGTTGATTAGAAGTATTTTGTTTTTTGTTTATTAGATGTGTCACATATTTGATTCAATGGACTTTGTGACGGAAGTTGAAAATAACACACAAGAACCAGTAGTATCAAAAGCTAGGGACGGCAAAGAAGAGATCTAAAGTTTGGATCATCAACATCTATATGACATTGTTAAGGGGATGAAATTAAAATTTGACAAATAGCATGGTAATATTCAGACTATGAGTTTTTTGGTGTCAGGATCGTAACTTGTATACTTCAAAGAAGTTGCAGTATATCACAGTTGGATATTACAATAATTTATTAATATTTAATGTGTATAAGTAATAAGCAAAATGAAGAACACATAATACAGTTAATCACAACAACCTCGATCTATTATTTCAATTAACAGAGATACATACTTCCTACATAAAGATCTCTATAAGACCTTGAGGGTTATTGCTTTTGACCCCGAATCGTGGCAAATGATGAAGAGGGTTATTGCTTTTGACCAATTTCCTTATCCTCACTCGGGTCATAACTTATTTCACATGTTAATGGAAGTTTTACAAAGATATAATTTGGAAGAAAAAGTGTTTTCAATTGCATTTGATAATGCAAGTAATAATACAAACGCGGTGGGTAAACTAAAGCTAAAATACAAACCACCAATGGACGGTGACTTTTATCATGGTCGATGTATTGCACACATTATTAATTTGGTTGTGCAAGCCGGACTAGAAGTCACCGTAGTAAAAGACGCCATAAGTGCTTATAGAACCATGTTGCACGATGTATTTTCAAACCGCAAAAGTAGATACAAGGCATATATGAAACTTTGTAAGGAAACGAATTCCGTCTTTTTGGCACCTAATTGGGATGTTCCTACAAGATGGAATTCGACCTACAATATGCTTATTTGCGGTTTAAGGCAACAAAATAGTTTAAGGGAATTTCATAACGACTTAGTGGTAGCGCATCGGGGTATTGTAGACTTTCCTAGTGATAATTGGCAAATTATTCGTAAAATAAGTGAATTGCTAAAAGTTTTTAAAACCGCAACAACTTTGTTATCGGGTGTTTATTATCCCACGAGTCATTTAGTCCTTAAACAACTCACTTTTATGGCTACAAAGTTAGACGATTATGAACATAGAGGGAGTTTGTATAAGTTAATGGTAGCCCCGATGAAAGAAAAAATGAGAAAATATTTTTCGCAAATGTCACCTTTAATTACCGTTTCCGCCGCACTAAACCCGACTTTGAACACAATTGGGGTGGAATACAATTTAAGATTAATCTATGTAAAATTGAATCTCACCAACATGGAAACTCAAGCTTTTGCCGATAAAGCCATAATCGATTTTGCTAATCATTTTAAAGGGTTATTTGGTGTTTATTTTGACAAGTTTAGAACATCAAATGTGGGTGAATCAAGTTCTTTTGTGACCGAATCCTATGAAAACTACACTAGCACGAACCCGGAACATGACATGTATAACCAATTAAGACGAGAAACCGCAAAACGTGCTAGGGGGGAGGGGGGGTGACCAAACTAATACCGAATACGGGAGGTATACGGGAACGGATTTTTAGCCACTATGGGGGTTGAAGAATTCACAAACTTTGAGGTTTTGGCTTGGTGGAGAGCACGGGAAGCTCAATATCCCGTTCTAGCCGCCATGGCCAAAGATGTTCTAACCTCCCAAGCTTCTTCGGTAGCTTCGGAATCCGCTTTTTCTCTTAGTGGCAGGGTATTATCTTTACGAAGAACAAGACTCACACCGACGACATTGGATATGTGCATTTGCTTGAAGGATTACTTAGACGCCGCCCAACGTACACAAGACCACCAAAATCTTGAAGGTGAACTAGATTATGAAGGCGAAGTACTCGATATCGAGGTGGAAGAAGGAGTTGCAATATCACTTTCCGATGAAGAAATCGCTTTGGATGAAGCTAACCGAGCATATAGCTCCGAAGAAGAAGTTCCCGTTCAAGATCAATTTATTCAAGTGGACCAAGAATGAGATTGAAGAAATATGAAGATTGGACGAAGACGAAGACGAAGACGAATACGACTTTCCAATGTTATTACTTATTAGTACTTTTTCCGCTTTGTTTAATAATTGTCGAATTATGAAACTTTGAAAATTTGTTTCTAGTTTTTCCGCTTTGTAATACAAAGTTGTTTTATATGAATAGGATGTTTAAAACTAAAACTTTTAGGCTGTTTTTAGCCTTGTGACGGGCGTCACAAGCAGGAGGACGGGCGTCCCTGCTTGTGACGGGTGTTCCAAATGAGAGGACGGGCGTCCCAGCATGCTGTTTATTTGGGTTTTGGAGAATTTGAGGTGGGACGGGCGTCCCTTCAAACCGGTTTCAACCCGGTTTATAACCCGAACCGGTTTCAACCCGATTCGAACCGGTTTCAATAGGGTCGACTTTTTAAACCTCAAACCCGATTGAACCCGAACCGGTTTCAACCCGAACCGGTTTGGTATGTTTGACCAGAACCCGGTTCGGGTTTCAAACCCGATTCGGGTTTCGGTCAAACCCGAAATTGACACCCCTACTTGAGGCTAACTAATTCTCACCACGATCCTCAATTCTATTTGATCAGGATAGAACGTTATACTTCTTTGTAACAAGGATCAAGGTAATTCTTGACCTTGAGGCAAAAATTTGATGCTCGTATCGTTTGCATAGGGGGACGGTCTCATGTTACAGATCGTGTTTTGACCCAGTAAAACACACTACAAAATGTATCTAGGGATGTCTTAATTTATATAGTCCCTCGAGACTTACATGAGGAAAAGTAGCTATATTAGGAATCTAGCTCCTTTTATTCTTCAATGTATCTTTAACTTTATATGAAAGTCTCCTAGAAGCTGACCTTGACTTCTTGTGTGCAAATATTCAGTTTACACTTTATCTCATCAAATTTAGAATGTGGGTAAATTAATATCACTTAATTTTCCCACAATCTTCCCATTTTTTATGATGACAAAACAAATATTAAACTAATTATACATATAGATTAAATAGTAAGCATAATATTTAACTATATAACTTGAACATTATGTCTTTGGACTCTGCCCTCCCCATTAACTTGAGAAATACGACTTCAAAATTAGCTTGAAGAAATTGATATATATTATACCGTCAATATTTTTATCGAATCATTGCACCTTTCATCGTAGTAGACTTTCGAAAATATCCAAAATAAACTTGCTCCATGCCATCGCTTTCTATCAGTTGCATTCAATTTTTTTTTTTTTTTTAAGTTAAACATATCTTCGTCTTTATTCGTCATCCTTTATCTATAAAAATATGAACTGAAGATATGATACTCCATGTACAACTTTGCACTTCTCTTTAAAGATGACTTGAAGAGTTTGATCAATTCAGGTTGAGTCACTATATCTTCATGATACCTGTATCTACTTGAGTTCTGATATAATTTACAGCTTTAGTCTCCACCTTTTATTCATTATCGTTCTTCATTTAACTAGCAACATTAATGATTAAATAACAACATTAACACTATTTAAGCAGCATTAAAAATGGACAAGCGACAAGCGACACTAACTATTAACGAGCAGGACGAACAACGTAGGAGCAACACTAACGACGTAGGAGCAGCATTAACATTCTAGGAGCAACATTAACGATGTATAACAGTGTAGGACATCACTAACTAAAAAGTTTGTCGTAGATACAAAAATAAATATGTAGAAATTAAGAATCGGTTTTGTGGAAGAATTAATTGTATTTCATCACTTTAAAACGATTACATATGACACCTATTTATAGGAAAATAATAACCTAACAGGCCCAAGTCCACATACGGACTTGGGCTTACATTTGTTTTTGGGTTCCTATGTCTAACATTCTCCCTCAAGCTAAGTAGTGGGATTTCCAATGCTTAACTTGTCAAGACAGTGAGCGAAGATCTTTCCGGTAACCGCCTTTGTAAGGATATCTGCAAGCTGATCTTTTGATGAAACAAACGGAAGTTCGATAATCTCATCTTCAAGTTTTTCTTTGATGAAGTGCCTATCAACTTCGACGTGTTTTGTGCGATCATGTTGAACTGGATTTCCTGAGATCTGGATAGCAGCTTTGTTGTCACACATGATCTTACTGGCTTCTTCTAAGGGATACCCAATTTCTGACAATAGTTTTCGCAGCCATAGGACTTCAGCTAATCCTCGTGCTATTCCTCGGAATTCAGCTTCAGCACTTGAGAGGGCGACAACTTTTTGCTTTTTACTCCTCCATGTAACAAGATTTCCTCCCACTAGGGTAAAATACCCTGATGTAGACGTCCTATTACCTTTGTCACCTGCCCAGTCAGCATCGGTAAAAGCATCAATCTTCAGGTGCCCATTTGCTTTGAATAGAACACCGTGTCCAGGAGTTCCCTTGAGATACCCGATAATCTGTAAAGCTGCTTCCATGTGCTGGACTTGAGGTTGGTGCATGAATTGACTTATAACCCCCACAACGTATGCAATGTCTGGCCGAGTATGAGCTAAGTAAATCACCTTTCCCACCGTTCTCCGATATCTTTCTTTATCTGCCAATTCAGCTTCATCATCCATGAACAATTTTTGGTTGGCTATCATGGGAGTATTTGCAGGTTTGCAATCTAGCATTCCCGTCTCTAATAATAAATCAAGAACATATTTTTGTTGGCAAATGAAGATCCCTAATTTTTGTCACACCCCGCTTGGAGCGGAAACGCGAGGCGTTCCAGTTATAATATCAAGAGTCAAGATTACAACAATATAACCGATAAACAAAACATCAAATTAAATAGATCATGCCAAATGTTGCAAAATACATCATAAAGTCAAAGGCGATAAGACGCCAAGTACAAATACAATTCCAAAAGAAATAAACAAACGGATCGTCATGGGAATTACAATAAACAATTTAAATTCAAATTTCCCAAAAACAAGCGATCCAAAAATAAACTATGGCATGATCAACGGAAATCCTCAATTTCCTGCAAAGCGTTAAAACGACATCAATAACATGTTGGTGAATTATTCGCAATTTTAAGTAAAAGTTGACCCAACGACAAGTTTGTAAGGTAGACCTATTCTCTTAGGTAATAAGGTAATCTATAGCGTCTAACAATTAAGCAGACAAGAAATACAACAACGTCTAGAAATTTAGTAGGCAAGATATAAGATAACGTCTAGCAATTTATTAGCAAACAAGATAACGTCTAGCGTTAAGCAGACTAGATGACGTCTAACAATTAGCAGACGAGATGACGTCTAACATATAAGCAGACAAGATGATGTCTAACATTTAAGCAGACAAGATGACGTCTAACATTTAAGCAGACAAGATGACGTCTAACATTTAAGCAGACATTATGACATCTAACATTAAGCAGACAATATGACGTCTAACATTTAAGCAGACAAAATATACATTACGCCTACTATTTAAACAAACAAAATTTAAAGTACGTTTTACAGCCCTAAAAATAGTAAAGACAAGGGCTACGAATAACTCACAATACAAGCTTCAGCAAAACTCGGGTAAACAATCACGGAGCTACAACTCCATCGTCTAAGTGTCCTAAACAGTAAATAATATAGTCTCAGTATCTCTATAAGTATAGTTCGGTTTAGCCTTGTCGGTTAAGACTAAGTTTAATATTATATTCCAACGATTTATAAGTCGAATAAGGATGACGGATTAAGAAGACGATGCTCCGCGCCAGAAAAGGGCTGATCGGCAAAATATCGATCTTTCACGTCAACAACGTGTCACACCCCGCTATAGCGGAAACACGGAATGTGAGAGCTGGAAATATCATTACACGGTCATAAGCAAATATAAACGATTCAAGTCATTTCGATTAAAAATAAATTGTTCAAGATTCAACAACCAAGCAGTTCATAAGTTTAAAATAAAGTACAAGTACAATGTTTCCAAAACAAATTCCCAAAACATAAAGGTCTTTCCCAAAGAAACGCCCCACGCGACCATATCGACCCTCCTTTGCCATGCATTCCGAACACTTACATTAATTTCCTGAAACATAAGATAAAGTGTCAACTATATAAAGTAGTGAGTGAGTTACAGTTTAGAGTTTCGATAAAGTTTCTAAAAATAGAAAGTTACCAAAAATAGTAAATTGCCAAAGATAGTAAGTTGCCAAAAGTAGTAAGTTGCCAAACATATATTGACGTCATGAGTAAAAGAACGAGTCGACGTTTGAACATATATGTAAATAGTAAAAGTTTGTACGTACGCGAGTAAAGTAATTAAATAAACTCGTATAGTAAAGTTGTAGCGGAATCCAGGCGCTAAAAGTGTGTATATGCGTATGGGATATGTGTTTAACTAAATAGTAACTCGTATCAATCACTTGGCATAATATAAGTAGTAAGTATACACTAGACCGATTGTATGGTCGTGAACTAGCCCAAAAATGTTTAATTGTTTGAACGTTTGAACTAATCAATATGTACTTGGGACGCTAACCCTGAGCAAGGAGTGACCCCTCCTAAGTATCGATACCCATATGACTAACGGCTAATGCTAATAGTGTATAAGTGAACCTGAACCAAAACGGGCAATTGAACAAAGTTGCAAAAATTGTACTGAACTCTTACAGGCTTATATATCCATCAAGGATTGGTCGCTAACAAGTATCCTAGTTTAGTTAACCCGCTAAGGCAATAACACAAATACGCCGCTAAGGCAATAACACAAATACGCATTATAGTTTGTACAAGTTCCATAGTTCCAAATAAGTTGCAAAAGTACCAAGTTTTGAACAGTTCCAAATAAGTTGCAAAAGTACCAAGTTTTGAACAGTTTCAAATAAGTTGCAAAAGTACCAAGTTTGAACAGTTCCAATGTTAAAATGTTTCAGAGTTTTGAACACGTTTCAGTAAGTACCAAATGTATCAAGTTTCTAAATGTTTAATAGTTCGCAAATTTGTGTAAACAGTTACAAAGCATGATCTTATGTTTCCCCCAAATAAAGTTTTAAAAGTACAAAAGTAAAAACAAGTGGGGTTGTAACTCACGGTTTGCGAAGAGAGATATGAACTAGCACAAAGAGAGGCGGAACGCGTCGGGAATCACAAATGACCTAGAACACCGGAATGTGGTATAAGTTATAATAGTATAATTTGAGTTATGTTAAGTTCCGTTTTAACATTTTTAAGTCTCAATTAATAATACTTAGATTCTGTCCCAAAAAGTTTATTACGGAAATTTTGTAAGGTTTATGTGATCGTGAACGTTTTATAGTCCGAAATGTCCAATTATGTTCAAAAGTGTCAAAGTTCCAAGTTAATGTGTATAAGTCTCAAAGTTATTAAGTTTCTGAATTTGAAGTGTAATTTACGGTGAAAATTGGGCAGCGCTTCCGCGCAATAAAAATTATGTCCATTTTCAAAACACTTTCCCGCTTTAAAATGCACAATACAACGTTTAAATCAATAATACACAAGTTTCAAGTCCAAAAGCCCTTTTTAAACAATTTATAAGTCAAAACAGTAGCTTATTAACATGTATATATTCTGTGATTAATTATTTTAGCTTAAAATCAAGTTTACGACCTTTAAAACGACAAAAATAGCGAACAGGGCCATTCTGGCGGCGGCTGGAGGAAAACAGCCGCCGGCTGACCTTTAGCCGTCTGCTGAAATCCTTCAGCCGCCGGCCAAAAGGCTTCGGCCAGTTTTTAAGTTGCTTGTTTCTTCGATTTTAAGCTTGTTTAACGGGTAGATTCGACATGCAAGCTGTTATAACTTAAACATATGTATTTTTGAGGTAAAAACACCATTTTCTTTTAGATTTACATGTTAAATATATAGATCTAACATAAAAACTCGTTTTTAAGCTAGAAAACGTTTTGCATGTTTATAAAAACTCATTTCCAGATTATAGATTATACATGCAAGTAAAAATATGTATAAAAACAGTGAAGAGAAGGTGTTTTACCGAAGGAAAAAGAGATGTGATGGTTTGGATGAGTTTTAGCTTCTAGAACGTCTTGGAACCCGATTTAAACCTTTTCCTTGTATTCCCTTAACTCCTAGAACGATTTGTATGTGTTAGATGGTTGACATTTTGATGTTTATGGACTGATTTATGAAGCAAGGTTTCTGTTTTGGTTATGTGTTTTGAGAGAAAATAGAGAGAGTTTAGAGAGTGTGTGTGTTGTGTGTGTTTGTGATTTTTGAAATGAAAATGAAAAATGGATTGAAGTGGGAAAAGGGGTGATGGACTGCTCTTGGGGGTCACAATTGGCAGTTAATGTTGCCCAGTCCCGAGCTAAACAATGTTGGTCCAATCCCGTTTCATGCAGAAATGAGTCATCAGCCAGCTGGGCAGCGGGATTTGATGTGTATTTTATAACATAAAATTATTTAAAGTTTAGAAAAGGATTTTTACCAACGTATATCAACACACAATACAGGCAGTGTACCTGATCGTACGATAATATAGAATCAGTAAGTCCGGATCGAACTCAGGGAACGTGTATTTATATTCGTTATCTCGAATTATATAATTAAACTAATTAAAACAAGTAAATATTGGGGGACGTTTTAGTTCTGAGAGAACATAATTCAGAAAACAAATAACTAAATTAAATAGCAATTTAATTAACTAAGTGGATTGCGGATGGAAAACTGTTTCGAAAAGTTCTTGAGAATTAATCAGATTTAAAGCAACGATTACTTGGAATTACGTTTCACCTGGATCATGACTAACAAGAATATGTTTGATTGATTTAACTGTGATTTCTATGATAACTAGATTTCCCGCTAGAGTTATCTAATCCTACAATTTTAGAGAAAGATCATACGACTGTTCGTACATCAAGAGCTATCTTAGATTTATACACTCTAAATTGTGCTTTAAGTTCACTATTATTTACAATTTAATCTGTCGACTACGAATTAACAAAAGTCTCAATTATTCAGATTCGATATAATTGTCATGTTCATTCAATTCATTAAATTACTAGTCTCTTAGCCTATCTCAATTAAGTATCAAGCTACAATTAGCTAATAAATCATATAATTGTAAATAACTGATAAATTTATAAGAACGCTAGTTATGTTATAGATCTATCAATCACGCTAAGTAGTAGATTTAATAACTTTGAATAAACATGGATCGCGATTAAACGTAAATAATAAAGGAAAAATCAATGAGTTCAAACATAAACTTGATTAAAACATAGATCCAGGTTCAACAATCCAAGCAATCGCTTAAAGAGTTTAGCTCATGTTGGATTGTAAGCAAATAACAAAATAAGTCTTCAAACAAAACATTGTATCAAGAAAATAATGCATAAAAGTTTAAATCAAACAATTGCTAACTTCAAAGTTGGTTAAAAGAGATTAACCAAAAGCTTCCACGTGATCAAAGGCTTATAGGACTCTCCTTGCAGCTTTCCAGGATGGATGTCGGTTGAGAATAATGAATAATGTGTTTTAAACTCGAACCCTAGAAGCCCATTATATAGATTCTGGATACGCCATTTTAGCCGTCGGCTGGCTGAATTCAGCCGGCGGCTGGAACACGCGGGCTAAAAAGTTGCTTCCGCGGCACGTTTTGAACAAAATATGAAAATTTAATTTTAACCGTCGGCTAAAAACTTTCAGCCGCCGGCTGTTTCTCCAATTTCACATTTCTTGCTCGTTTGTCTCCGTTTCAAGCCGGTTTCAGCTCCTTTTCGCTCCATGATCCAAATATAACTCTAATCTGCAATTCTTACTAAAAATATACCAAATCATAATAAAAGTTGCAGAAAATGAGCTTAAATACGATAAATGTGGCTACAAAATATAGATTATTTCAGGCACATCAAATTCCCCACACTTGAATCTTACTTGTCCTCAAGTAAACTGTTATATTTAGAACAAAACAAACATCTTCAATAAAAATAAAATACCCAACGAGTCGAGTAAATTACAAAAAATTTATTTATGAAGATGAATTTAATAATTACCAAGCCAAAATTTAAATGCATAACTAAACATCTCACGATTTGGGAAATATAACACTCAATCAGTCAAAAAGCTAATCTAAGTGTAATATATATGTGAAATCGCTCAAAGCTCAGTCATGACAAATATTCTATCATAGGCTTGATAACGATACGCTTCTCCACCAATAGAGTCTAAGTAACTAGTTCAGAGGGCTTATGGTCATATCAATGGGTGATGGGTAAAATAATGGAAAAATAGGATGAAAGTGAATTAATATGAACGACATGAAACAATCAACTTCCAATTAGTCTACAAATCCAAATATTTTAGTCAAAAATTATATTACTTTCAAAACTCGATTGACTATCCCTAATGGCTCACTCTGATGAAACTTCTAAGACCAAACTTCGTCTTAATTCTTCAACGCTTCAATTGAGAATTTTTATTTCTCGCAAATTTCGTCAAATAACTTCAACAATTATTGGCTACCTAGTACGGGCTTTAATAAATATTTTTTTTTTATGTTTTTTTTTTTTAATATTAAAGACACCGCTCAAAAGGTCCATCAAAATCCTGAATAATTCTTAACTTATATCCACCAGTAACTTCCTTCGTGAACTTAAGTAAATTAAACAACTCCACGCCATCATATATAACATTCCGTCTAATAATCAATCAAGTTTAAGAAAGAGGGAATTTTCAACAAAAATATCTGGATTAAACGACTTATATACTAGGCTCAATTTATGGAATATATCTGGAAAGGTGATAAAAGAAAAAGGTTTGGCGCAAATATGGTATCTAAACGTCAAAAACACTAAAAACGAGTGCTCGATAGGTAGTGTGAGTCAAATAACCAGTGTAGTTACCGACTATAAGAAACGAATAGGCCAATCAACTATTTAACAATCCTAATTCTTTTGCCTCTTTCCTAGTTACTAATAAGTAAAAACTTATGCTCATTCATAGCCTCGAAGCGTATACAGTGTCAAGTTCTAAAGTCTACAAGTCACCGGCACACTTATAACAAATGAAGATAAAAGCATATAAAATGTATGCTATAATGGCTCAAATCCTCACAAAAATGGTAATGGGTAGGTGTGCCTAGTTATGCAACTAGTTAAAACTAATTACGAAAAATATGTCAAAATTTTTAAATTTTCACACAAATTGTTCCTAAGGACAAATAGATTCAATCCTAACCCCTTCCCCACACTTAAACAATACAATGTCCTCATTGTAAAAAAAATTTCAGCGAATAAGTGGAAAAAGAAAAAGAGAAAGGAAAATAGAACTCCCCCAGTTAGATGTCGAATGCTGTGAAAGGAAATAGCAGTGGAAAGAATGTATGGCTGTAAGAGCGGAACGTCCTCAAAAAATCTGCATAGCTTCCTTTGAAAATTCGGATTTTCGGCATTACTTCCACTTAAAATGGTTGATATTCTAAAATGGGAAACACATGCACACATATTAAGTACCACAATTAAATAGTAAAAAGAAGAACATAATCCAAATACAAAAATCCCAAATAAATAATCCATACGAACTAAATAAACATAAAAATAGTCTTAAAAACACAAATATAACACCACATCTTCACATATCGGGCCACTGCCCCTGTCTGCTCCAAGCGGCTCTCCGCTCCTCCTCGTCCTGCTGTCTCTGGGCCTCGGTAGGAGGATAGTACTGGTAATGCTGAGTGGACCACAGGTGGTAGCGATCCTCATAGGTGGAGGAAGATGGCTGGTCCTGGTCCATCGGAGTGGTGCTGCCAAACGAGTGATAAGATCCGTCATAGGCCTGATAACTAATACCTGCACGCTGATGGTACTGGTACAAAACCTCGTCCTGATAACGGTTCCTACTGTCAAACTCCGACTGCAAGTGCCCAACCTGGTTGCTGACATGGGTGATGTTGGAGCTGAGATCGTAGTAACGATCGTCCATGCGGTCCGCAAATGAATCGAACCGTGCTGACATCTGCCCCATACTAGATGTCAAAGCCGCCATCTGAGCCGAAAAATCGAAATCCTGAACCGAAAAATCGAACTCCTGAACCGGTGGGTGCTCCTCCTGATCTGGTGGTGGAACATCCTCGAAACCTGGTGGATGCTCCTCATCACCCGACTCCTCAACACCATGACTGGTACACGCTCCATCAACCCCTCTAATGGGAACCCATCTGTAAGTCACAAAACCTCCTGGAGAAACAAATCTGTTCACTAAACCAGATGATTTAAACCAAGCTGCCCCAAAAAGACGCATCCCTGGTGTCAAAGTGGTACATGAGTCAAAACCTGCCCCCTGGAATCTCAAGCGTTTACCAATCGCCGTAACAAAGTGACCTCCCCGAATCACACTTCCGGGTCGTGCGCCCTTCAGTATGTTGGTCCTCCATCTAGCCAAGACGTAGGGGACATTAACTGCCCTTTTCTGAACAATGCATCCTAGCCAGAAAAGTTCCTCCTTATGGCATTTTTCAATGCCAGATTTCCTGCCAATTACAAACAAACAGACCATAGCAAAAATAGCCCGAATCTTCGGTTCCCGAATCTGTGTATAGGAGGGACGGGAGTTGCCAAACTCTCCACTAGCAATGGCGGACCAAATTGCCGCGTTTTCACGATAGTCCGGAGTTTTAACTCCCTCTGCCATAAACCCAGCAAAATCCGGGTGTGCAAGATCAGCAGCGTCAAACAACCCAAGTTTCTGCCCAAACTCCGCTAATGTCAACTTCCGAAGCTCACCCCCCTAGCAAAAACTGTACGGTCTTGTGGGTAGGGTCGGGGTCTGAGTGGTTGAAAGTAAAGGAGCTGTAGAACTCATATGTGGCCTCTATGTATACCGGCTCGTGGATAGCGAACAACCGCTCCCACGCTCTACAGAGAAATCCCTGATAACTAAACTCCAACATCTCGACAATTTCAGCAGCTCCTGATGGATAACGGGAATCGTGTGGGAGAACCTCTGTCAAGAAGGGCCAATCAATACCGCTAGGGGCATAGACGGGATATTGTTGCATAGTGGTTAGCTTAGCCAGGATATCTTGCCTCTGTTGATAAGTAAGGCCTCGCCTTCCTGCGCCCACTTGTAGGAAAGTGTTCGGGGTCATAAAGAGGAAAGTGAGGGGGGACTTCCTGTGCCATAGTCTGCATAAACCAAGTTAGAATAACCATATTAGTCATATAAAACAGTTCGAGAAAATAGGAGGTCGCAAAAACAAGCCGAAACAGAAAGCAATAAAATTTCAAACAGCAGGTTTTAGCCGCCGGCTGGCTGAATTCAGCCGCCGGCTGGCTAATTTCAGCCGCCGGCTAAAATGCCAGTTCAGGTTATTAATCGTTGTTAACTGTTCGAGCTGCTGTTTAAAAACCCTATCAAAAATAACATGCAAATCACGAATTTGCACACAAAAATCTCGCTGATTCTGTTAAACCAATACCTTAATCTACAATCCAATTCACAACTAAATTCAACAAAGAATGTATGTCTAAGCCTTCATTACACTTACTCCTTCAATTCATTTTCGTCAATTAGAACTTAGGAATTCGACTTTAAAACTCAACATAATCAATAAGCAGTAGCAAGGATAAGACCTACTAACAAATTCAATTACTACCAAGTGCCAAATTTCCTAGCAAAAACCTCAATTTATATCAACAATCTCTAAACAAAATTAAACCATGGAAACCGAAAATTAAGCAAGTCTTAAGCATACAAATCATCTAAGGAGTGAATCCTAACAATTAATTGTAAAATTAAGCACTCAAAATTTCGGATTAGCAAAAACCCCCAAAATGTGTTCTTCATGAAATTCAAAGAAAAACAAGAAAGAGGATTGAATAAAGCATACCTTGGTGTTTGAATTAGAGAATGAGATGAAATAATTGAAGAAAATCGAACGAAATTGATGCAAAATTTTCTCAGCCGCCGGTTAAGAGATAAGAGTGTGTGTGTGTGAATTGTGATGTAAAAAAAAACGAGTTTATATATTTTTTTAAAACCTGGAGTTTTCAGCCGGCGGCTGGAAATTTTTAGCCGCCGTCTGGATTTAGCCGCCAGCTAAAATAAGTCAGCCGCCGGCTAATTTTGTCTGTTCCAAAAAAATTGTTTTTTCGTTCGGTGATTGTCACACCCCGCTAAAGCGGAAACACGGAATGTGAAGAGCAAAGAATCATTTCACGGGTTACATTAAAAATAACGGTTTGAGTCATTAAGATTTAGATTGAAAAGTACAAATCAAAGATACAACCAAGATTCAACATAAGACCATAGTACATAACAAAAACGTTTTTAATTAAAAATTCCCAAATTAAGGTCTCCTTCCCAAAATACACTCCACATGATGGACTTGACCCGCCTGAGCAATGCACTTCAATACTTACGCTTAATTCCTGAAACATGAGATAAAGTGTCAACTACGAAGACGTAGTGAGTGAGTTACAGTTTACGGATTGAAGAAAAGTTCAATTTAAGAGTTCAAGGTCAAAGAATTTCAAGATAAGATTAGATACTTAAAATTCGAGAGTAACTTAATTAAATTTAAGTGCTTAAAATTCAAGAATAACCAAATTTCAAGATAATTTCAAGTACTTTTAGAATAAATTTAAGTAAGATTTAAACAAGTTCAAGTACGTCCAAAACAATTTTCAAGTACGACCAAAGTATGTCTAAGTCGAACACACAGTCAAATATTTTACCGAGTAGAAAGTCATAGTCATTACCTCATCGGTGGATTAATCCACATGTGCAAGACAACAAGTAAGTATATGCGTAATATAGACCTATGATCCTCGAGTTGTACCAACCACTAAGCTTAATATACGTAAGATTTAGTCTACACACCAATCCGATTCTAGTCAAGTACCTGCCCACTAGTCAAGTCTACAGTCAGAGTCCGCGAGGACTTAGCAATATGTACCTTTGTCGCTACCCATTGGTAAGGAGTGACCGCTCCTAAGTATCGATACCCATAATATATACTAACGGCTTGTGTTAATAGTGTGTATAGTCGTCTAAGTAAATCGTGGGACTTTTGCCGAACAGTTTTTAAAAGTCTTTTAGTCTGCACTTACGGCGTTATATTCTCACCTAGGGTTTAGCACCTAATACAACCAAGCTATCAATGTCTATTCAAGTATCCAAAGAGGCAAACCTAGGGAGTCTAAAGTAG
>CAJVGC010000590.1:39458645-39503805 GCA_910822075.1 Senecio squalidus
AAGTCCCCTAACCTCGCGGTGGAGGTGCAGGAAGGCGGCAGGGGGGGGAGCTGTTGGTTAGGCGGCATCATCTGCCGGGCTGCCTCAGCGTCTCTGGCACGCTGCATCTCTTCTCGCTCGAGCTGCCGCTCCCACGAGTAATGGTCCAACATCGAGGTGCGCGGAACCTCGGGAGGCGGGTGCCCGAATGGGAAATGGGGTGGCGCAGGCCTGGACGGGCCGTCCTACCGCGCTGCCATCCTATCGGGTAGCCGTCCCGGACGGATTACCTGTTTACATGCCGTCGTAACGACACGTGGTCCACGGCGCTGTGGTGGCGCAGCAACGGGGGCCGGTGAAGGTGGTAACACCGACCTCGGGCTAGACCCGATGCTACTGGACACAGCCATGGAGGTATCCTCCGTAGGGTCCGTGGTCTGATGACGGATGATTTCCGAGGCAGTATGGCCCTCGGAAGGCTCGTGAGAGGACGCGGCTCTCGGTTGGGATCGTGAGGGAGATCGCGAACGTGAGGATTGGGACATGACGGATCTGCGACGTAAAAGTTTCGTAAGTACATGAACAAGAATATGCTAAAGGAAAATAAGTAAGGAATGCAGGTAAGGGTCGATCACGTGAGGTTGGGAATAGCAAGACCGGGAATTTTTCGACTCAAAATCGTTTGTCTTCAGAAATTACTTTTCGTCCTTGCATAAGTCATTTTGAACTAGGCAGGGGTGATCAGGCCATGCGTAGTTAAAAATAGTCATGCAATCGCAAAATTAATTCACTAAAGTTTTGAACCCATAATGATTTTTCCGAAAAGCCTTGGTTATAGTTTGGTTTCAAAAACTTTTTAGAAATTTCTAAAACCGTTTTCACTACAACCTGTGCTCTGATACCAAGTCTGTCACACCCCGCTATAGCGGAAACACGGAATGTGAGAGCTGGAAATATCATTACACGGTCATAAGCAAATGTAAACGATTCAAGTCATTTCAATTAAAATAAATTGTTCAAGATTCAACATTTAAAAGCAACCAAGTAGTTCACGATTTAACTTAAAGTACAAATACAAGTTTCAAACAAAATTCCCAAAATAGAAAGGTCTTTCCCATTAAGCGCCTCACGTGACCATATCGACCCTCCTTTGCCATGCATTCCGAACACTTACATTAATTTCCTGAAACATAAGATAAAGTGTCAACTACATAAAGTAGTGAGTGAGTTACAGTTTAGAGTTTCGATAAAGTTTCTAAAAATAGAAAGTTGCCACAAATGGTAAGTTGCCAAAAATAGTAAGTTGCCAAAAGTAGTAAGTTGCCAAAACATATATTGACGTCATGAGTAAAAGAACGAGTCGACGTTTGAACATATATGTAAATAGTAAAAGTTTGTACGTACGCGAGTAAGTAGTTAAATAAACTCGTATAGTAAAGTTGTAGCGGAATCCAGGCGCTAAAAGTGTGTATATGCGTATGGGATATGTGTTTAACTAAATAAAGGTATCTCGTATCAATCACTTGGCATAATATAAGTAGTAAGTATACACTAAACCGATTGACTAGTCGTGAACTAGCCCAAAAATGTTTAATTGTTTGAACGTTTGAACTAATCAATATGTACTTGGGACGCTAACCCTGAGTAAGGAGTGACCCCTCCTAAGTATCGATACCCATATGTAGGGGTGTCAATTTCGGGTTTGACCGAAATCCGAATCGGGTTTGAAACCCGAACCGGGTTCTGGTCAAACATACCAAACCGATTCGGGTTGAAACCGGTTCGGGTTCAATCGGGTTTGAGGTTTAAAAAGTCGACCCTATTGAAACCGGTTCGAATCGGGTTGAAACCGGTTCGGGTTATAAACCGGGTTGAAACCGGTTTGAAGGGACGCCCGTCCCCCTATATGGGACGCCCGTCCCACCTCAAATTCTCCAAAACCCAAATAAACAGCATGCTGGGACGCCCGTCCTCTCATTTGGAACACCCGTCACAAGCAGGGACGCCCGTCCTCCTGCTTGTGACGCCCGTCACAAGGCTAAAAACAGCCTAAAAATTTTAGTTTTAAACATCCTATTCATATAAAACAACTTTGTATTACAAAGCGGAAAAACTAGAAACAAATTTTCAAAGTTTCATAATTCGACAATTATTAAACAAAGCGGAAAAAGTACTAATAAGTAATAACATTGGAAAGTCGTATTCGTCTTCGTCTTCGTCTTCGTTCAATCTTCATATTTCTTCAATCTCATTCTTGGTCCACTTGAATAAATTGATCTTGAACGGGAACTTCTTCTTCGGAGCTATATGCTCGGTTAGCTTCATCCAAAGCGATTTCTTCATCGGAAAGTGATATTGCAACTCCTTCTTCCACCTCGATATCGAGTACTTCGCCTTCATAATCTAGTTCACCTTCAAGATTTTGGTGGTCTTGTGTACGTTGGGCGGCGTCTAAGTAATCCTTCAAGCAAATGCACATCTCCAATGCCGTCGGTGTGAGTCTTGTTCTTCGTAAAGATAATACCCTGCCACAAAGAGAAAAAGCGGATTTCGAAGCTACCGAAGAAGCTTGGGAGGTTAGAACATCTTTGGCCATGGCGGCTAGAACGGGATATTGAGCTTCCCGTGCTCTCCACCAAGGCAAAACCTCAAAGTTTGTGAATTCTTCAACCCCCATAGTGGCTAAAAAATCCGTTCCCGTATACCTCCCGTATTCGGTATTAGTTTGGTCACCCCCCTCCCCCCTAGCACGTTTTGCGGTTTCTCGTCTTAATTGGTTATACATGTCATGTTCCGGGTTCGTGCTAGTGTAGTTTTCATAGGATTCGGTCACAAAAGAACTTGATTCACCCACATTTGATGTTCTAAACTTGTCAAAATAAACACCAAATAACCCTTTAAAATGATTAGCAAAATCGATTATGGCTTTATCGACAAAAGCTTGAGTTTCCATGTTGGTGAGATTCAATTTTTCATAGATTAATCTTAAATTGTATTCCACCCCAATTTTGTTCAAAGTCGGGTTTAGTGCGGCGGAAACGGTAATTAAAGGTGACATTTGCGAAAAATATTTTCTCATTTTTTCTTTCATCGGGGCTACCATTAACTTATACAAACTCCCTCTATGTTCATAATCGTCTAACTTTGTAGCCATAAAAGTGAGTTGTTTAAGGACTAAATGACTCGTGGGATAATAAACACCCGATAACAAAGTTGTTGCGGTTTTAAAAATTTTTTTGCAATTCACTTATTTTACGAATAATTTGCCAATTATCACTAGGAAAGTCTACAATACCCCGATGCGCTACCACTAAGTCGTTATGAAATTCCCTTAAACTATTTTGTTGCCTTAAACCGCAAATAAGCATATTGTAGGTCGAATTCCATCTTGTAGGAACATCCCAATTAGGTGCCAAAAAGACGGAATTCGTTTCCTTACAAAGTTTCATATATGCCTTGTATCTACTTTTGCGGTTTGAAAATACATCGTGCAACATGGTTCTATAAGCACTTATGGCGTCTTTTACTACGGTGACTTCTAGTCCGGCTTGCACAACCAAATTAATAATGTGTGCAATACATCGACCATGATAAAATTCACCGTCCATTGGTGGTTTGTATTTTAGCTTTAGTTTACCCACCGCGTTTGTATTATTACTTGCATTATCAAATGCAATTGAAAACACTTTTTCTTCCAAATTATATCTTTGTAAAACTTCCATTAACATGTGAAATAAGTTATGACCCGAGTGAGGATAAGGAAATTGGTCAAAAGCAATAACCCTCTTCATCATTTGCCACTAACGGCTAATGCTAATAGTGTATAAGTGAACCTGAACCAAAACGGGCAATTGAACAAAGTTGCAAAAATTGTACTGAACTCTTACGGGCTTATATATCCATCAAGGATTGGTCGCTAACAAGTATCCTAGTTTAGTTAACCCGCTAAGGCAATAACACAAATACGCATAATAGTTTGTACAAGAACCAAGTTTGAACAGTTTCGAATAAGTTGCAAAAGTACCAAGTCTGAACAGTTCCAAATAAGTTGCAAAAGTACCAAGTTTTGAACAGTTCCAAATAAGTTGCAAAAGTACCAAGTTTTGAACAGTTTGAAATAAGTTGCAAAAGTACCAAGTTTTGAACAGTTTCAAATAAGTTGCAAATAGTGTTAATAGTTACAAACATGTGATCTTATGCTTCCCCCAAATAATGTTTAAATGTACAAAAAGTAAAACAAGTGGGGTTGTAACTCACGGTTTGCGAAGAGAGATATGAACTAGCACAAAGAGAGGCGGAAAGCGTCGGGAATCACAAATGACCTAGAACACCGGAATGTGATATAAGTTATATTAGTATAATTTGAGTTATGTTAAGTTCCGATTTAACATTAATAAGTCTCAATTTATAATACTTAGATTCTGTCCCAAAAAGTTTATTACGGAAATTTTGTAAGGTTTATGTGATCGTGAACGGTTTATAGTCCGAAATGTCCAATTATGTTCAAAAGTGTCAAAGTTCCAAGTTAATGTGTATAAGTCTCAAAGTTATTAAGTTTCTGAATTTGAAGTGTAATTTACGGTGAAAATTGGGCAGCGCTTCCGCGCAATAAAAATTATATCCATTTTCAAAACACTTTCCCGCTTCAAAATACATATAATAACGTTTAAACCAACAATACACGAGTTTCAAGTCCAAAAACCCTTTTTAATCAATGTATAAGTCAAAACAGTAGCTTAACATGATATATATATATTCTGTGATTATTTATTTTAGCTTAAAATCAAGTTTACGACCTTTAAAACGACAAAAATAGCGAACAGGGCCATTCTGGCGGCGGCTGGAGGAAAACAGCCGCCGGCTGACCTTTAGCCGTCGGCTGAAATCCTTCAGCCACCGGCCAAAAGGCTTCGGCCAGTTTTTAAGTTGCTTGTTTCTTCGATTTTAAGCTTGTTTAACGGGTAGATTCGACATGCAAGCTGTTATAACTTAAACATATGTATTTTTGAGGTAAAAAAACTATTTTCTTTTAGATTTACTTGTTAAATATATAGATCTAACATAAAAACTCGTTTTTAAGCTAGAAAACGTTTTGCATGTTTATAAAAACTCATTTCCAGATTATAGATTATACATGCAAGTAAAAATATGTATAAAACAGTGAAGAGAAGGTGTTTTACCGAAGGAAAAAGAGATGTGATGGTTTGGATGAGTTTTAGCTTCAAAAACGTCTTGGAAACCCGATTTAAACCTTTTCCTTGTATTCCCTTAACTCCTAGAACGATTTGTATGTGTTGGATGGTTGATATTTGATGTTTAAGTGACTGATTTTTTATGCTAAGTTTCTGTTTTTGTGTTTGGTGTTCTTGAGAAAATAGAGAGAGTTTAGAGAGTGTGTGTGTTGTGTGTGTTTGTGATTTTTGAAATGAAAATGAAAAATGGATTGAAGTGGGAAAAGGGGTGATGGACTGCTCTTGGGGGTCACAATTGGCAGTTAATGTTGCCCAGTCCCGAGCTAAACAATGTTGGTCCAATCCCGTTTCATGCAGAAATGAGTCATCAGCCAGCTGGGCAGCGGGATTCAGCCGCCGGCTGAATATATTCAGCCGCCGGCTGGATCCCAAAATCCAGCTTTTTGACGTTTTGTTGTTTTCCGTTAATTAGTTAAGGACTAGAATCATTTTAGTTACCGTTATGAACTTAGTCAAGTTCTTGTATTGATTATTTGGTGTTAGGATTTATATTTTGATTCCGACATTGGTTCCGACAATTAAAAGTACAATAGAATGAACCCGAACAATATGAACACGATAAAAGAGTACTAGAGTTTCGAACCGATTAAGTAACTGAGAATCATCTGAAATTTTAGACGGTTGTCACATTCTAAATATTTAGGTTCTTCTTATTTGAAACCAACTCTCTTTATATATATATAGGAGTAGGACCAAGTAAAAAGTTTAAAAATTATAAAAAGTTGAGGAAGGAATGTGGGAATGACATGTGGATGCTTAGAAAACATTTAAAAAAATTATTTTTTATATTCTTTTAATAAAAAAAATATTTTTTTTTTATTAAAAAAAAATATAATTTTTGGAAAAAAAAAATTTGAAGTTTTTTTTGATAACGTTATCTGCCACGTCATTAGATGCAAAAAACAAATATGATGCAAATTAATGATGCACAAAAAATATGATTCACATTAATGATCCATACAAAAAAGCTAAGATATTCAACTATGATGCACAAATAAATGTTAATCATATGTGTCCATCATGTATATGTATCATATTTTTTTTTCGTAAATAGCTTTTTTCGAAACAAAAAAATATATATATTTCCTCGAAAAAAAAAATTATTAAAAAAATTATTTTTTTATTAAAAAAATATTTTTTTTTTCCAAACTTGACCACTTTATAACCAATCATTTAACAAAATTTCTTTAAAAATATAGAGTTGGTTTTAAATAGGAACAACCTAAATACTTAAAAACTATAGGAATCACTTTATAAACAATCATTTAACAAAACTTTCTTTATTTTAAAAATTAAATATTTTTTAAATTATAAACTTTTACGAAATAAAAAGCATACCTTTAGAACGGGTATTTAATTCTCTTCTGAAAAAATATAAACATTTTTTAATTTTGACGACTTTTTTTATTTTTTATTTACAGTGATGAATATATATTACATATTCTGAATTTTTCAAAAACTGCATGTATACCCTAATGAATACCACCGTATACACTAGTGTATGCATATGTATTCAGAGTTAATACACCGGTGAATAAAAGTATATGTAGTTTTGTATACATATATATTCATCTATAACGAATTTAATACATACATTTATGAATATACTAAAACCCGTAAAAAAAAAAAGAACTAGAAGAGCTAGAGACAATCATGTTATGACCAAGTTCAGGTTATGGGTCTATTTTGTCAATGTAGCTTGTAGAGTAAGTTTAAACATGGTATTTAATTGTTTGTGTAAGTCACGTCTTATTGTGTGTCTAAATTTATAGTATTGAGTTTTGATCTTCTTCGAATCAATATTTATGGTAAGTTATGTATCTTTGTAAATGCAAAGTTTATTCATAGCGTTGTAAAACAGGGATTACAAGATCGAGTAATCGTTGAGTACTCGCTACACGGTAATTGACCGATGCTTGAATGATATCCGAATAATTTCTAAATGTTTCACGATTTGGTCAAAATTTTGTCAACTCGGGCAAATGATGGGCCAACTCTGTCAAAAACGGGTGTTAACATCGGTTTGACATATTTAAATAATGTGTTAATATTTCTAAACATACTTTTAGGGTCCTATATTACTTAAATGCTCATATAAATATGTAATATATATATATATAATTTCGAAATTTATACATAAAACTTTAATCCAAGTATTTCTCGATCACTCTACGCCTAAGCTGATTACTTGATCCAAGGCCCCCGACCGATCGAGTACAGACTAGCGAGTTTTATAACCTACATAATACGAGGCCTATATTATGGTTAGAACACGTAAATTATAAGATATATTGTTTGTCGCTAATTCGTCGTTACGTGTGTTCTATCTTACTTGATTTTATGTCACATTAATTACGTTGTTGTTTTCAAATTGAAAGCTATAGGATGTATACATTCGTAAGAGATTAAGCAAATAAAATTCAGCTTGTTTCCCACGCTATCATATTCAAAAACATATATTATCATCAAAACACTAAAATGTAAACCAAAAATATATATATACAATTACTATAATTTACAAATAGTCATAACTTAGAATTACAAAACTATTACTTAATCATCTT
The DNA here is from genome assembly GCA_910822075.1 of Senecio squalidus. Lineage (NCBI taxonomy): Eukaryota > Viridiplantae > Streptophyta > Magnoliopsida > Asterales > Asteraceae > Senecio > Senecio squalidus. Next base: position 39,466,441 of record CAJVGC010000590.1, read on the forward strand.
GTAGATTTCAACAATCGATCTAAACTTCTTCCTCTTCCGTTTCCTATTTCCAGACACATCGTTTTCGTTTTCATGATCATCCTCGGCTTCGAATCTCGGAACAACGAATCCCTGTGGGGCGGATGTTATGTCTGAAGTGCTACTCCCTTGGCTTTCATCATGATCACAAACAGCTTGTTTTAGTTTTCTATTTCTAGTTTTTTTCATCGGTTTTTTGCCACATGAATTGGCGTCGGATTCGCCACTGAGTTGAATGAGCTGCAAGGCAGCTTCCATTTCCGGCTCCGTGAATCTGGATTGTTCCATTAACAGAAAGTGAGAGGATATTTGTTTGGATTGGTGGAGAGGTAACGGTATATTTTTTTGATATAAAAAGGGAATGTAGATGTCAGGTTATACACCGACTTTGGTTAATGGCGGTGGGTCCATCTTGGTTACGTGTGATACGTGGAAATTTTTATTTAAACTTTAAAGGCGGCCACTTTTTATCCGGATAATTTTGATCTAACCGATGGGTAAGGGTAAATGACTGAAATTACGTCTGTGTATTTTGATACGGTTTATTTGGTATTTTGTTAAAGAGATTTGCTAAACATTACCTTTTGGAGTTATATTTAAAAAAATTTAAACATGTATCTTTAATATATAATAAAATAGAGGTCTTAAATGACACATGCCGAAATAAGATACTTTAGATTGATTAACCTATTTGATTTTAGTCGTTAGATCAGATTGATGATATCATCAAATATTATTTTTACTTTACACCCTATGACAATACATAATTACATTTTCTATTTCATTCCATCTACACTTAAATAGATAATTCTAATTTACTTATAAATCGTTCAATTTGAACTATGATTTACTTTATTGTTATTCTAAATCTCCTAATACAAAATATCAAAACATGTGTATAAATGTAAAAGTGTATATGTTATTATAACTATAAACATGTGTAAACGTAAAGATATATATGTTATTATATGTGTAAAATTGTGTTCTCATAATAGCTTAATATCTACATAAAAATAAAATTTACGATTCAATTTTTATCGTTATCCCCGCTATCGTGGGACAATAATCTAGTTTATTATATATTAATAATAATTGTTATTTATTTAAATAATCGGTGTTATATTTATGGATAACCGTTTATGCGTATAACTATATTATATGTGTCTAAATTCTATGTTCATAGTCCATGAGTTATGTTTAATTAAATTAAATTAAATTAAATTTAGTTTAATTAGATATTTAAAATATTCGAGTAATAAATTAAATAGTGATTCATGTATGTAAAATTATTCTTTAATAATGATAGTATCGTGTAATGATACAAAATATTCGGAAATTTGTATATGTTTTAATCTAAAATTAATCTTGATTTGATATTAGATGGACGTGAACCAAAAGTATATGTTTTAGAGCCCATTCCATATAAATGGAAGAGTTAATTACATAATTGGTTCTTTGGCTTGTTAGAATTTAATAGGTTCAGTTTTACGCTTGTTTGGCAACATGTTTGGTCCCTCTGTCATCTGAAATGACGGATATACCCTTATCATCTCTTTTATTTTTTATTTTCCTTTTTCCATGCTTCTCTTTGTACACAAGTCAAAGAATTATTGGTATGTTAGTATTTTTCCTATCCATATGTATGTAAACCATGTGTGAGAGAAATTAAATGTTGGGATAATTAATTATCCATATTGTTTATTTGATGATATAAAATATAAACTGATAACGGTGAATAAATAGTAGTTTTGAAGTTGTTGATTTATATTGAAAAAGACTAAGTGATGGTTACTATTGCTCAGTTTCTACTGCTCATAGAAGTTTCTACTGCTCATACAAGTTACTACTGCTCATACAAGTTACTACTGCTCAGTTACTACTACCAGTATTTGGTTACTATTGCAACTCAGTTACCACTACCCTATCAAGAGTTAATACTGCTGAGAAGCTAAAGATTAATTTAGGATACGATATGATTAGATTTTATTCTTATTTGTAATTATCTTTATCATTATTATAGAGATTTGTTACCTTAGAATAGGGATATATTCAAGGAAGGTTACAAAGATATCAAATCTTTGTAATTATTATTCCTACGAATTCGTAGGAGTTTCTTAGAAACAAGGTTATAAAACCTTGATACATGCATAGAGAAAATAAGACGAGTGAATGCATAGAAAATGCATGGTGATGTAAACCTAGAAAAACTAGGTTAAACGCCAAGATCAAGGTGTCCTTGATCTTGATATCATTGTAAATATTCGTTATATTTCTTATCAAAATATAATTGGGGAGTTGGTGGAAAACTGTTTGTGTTCTTGTTATTCATTCTTATTCATAGTCATATACATAAACTGTTATTCATAAAACCTTGTAATATCAAAGTGTTGTTTCGCTGCAACTTCTTTGATAGATCTAGATCTACACGTTTGTTTTTATACAAACCTAGTTGAATAGATCCTGACAAGTGGTATCAGAGCACAGGAGGTGCTCTAGATCTAAGATCCACAAGGTTTTAAGGAGAAGAAAGAAGAAGATCTACAAGTTTAAAATTAGGGTTTCTATTCGTCATATTCTAGGCAGCCGTGGTAAAAACGTCATAACTCATTCGTTAGCCGTCGGAATTGAACGAATTTTTTCTATAGGTTCTTCAAACATAAACGCACGTTCTGACCAAAGGAGTTTTCGATCTGAGCTTCGGACCGAAAGATATGAATTTTTGAAATCTGCTGCTGTAAGGTTAGATTTATTGTGTTTATGTATAATAAAACGATCGTTTCTTATTCGTTACACATTGGATCTTGGTGAATTTTGGATATGTTCTTAAAGGAATACAGATCTACGTCTTGTTAAAATTTGATCGTTATTGGATGTTTAGATAAGGAGATGTACAATTTCAAAATTGGATATTGAATGTTTATTGTTTGCTGAGCGCAACTGTGGTAAAAAGATCATTGTGTATTCGTTAACCATTGGATTGTCTTGATTTTTTTATATGTGGTTCGACATTCACAGATCTACTTTGGGAAGAAATTTGAGCATGATTGAATTTTTCAATGAAAAGTTACTTAATTTTTAATCTGCTACAAATTTTTAGCTATTATTGTGCTTATATTGATGTTGTTGTTACGTTGTTAGTACTACATGTGACAACCGTCTAAACTAAGGTCGAGAACGCTAACTTATAACTTCTAAGTGTTTATTTTGATGACCGATATGACTAATTTTATGTGTTATGTGGTTACGTAGACATAACTCTTAAGCTAAGCTCGTAGTAACTCACACAAAACTCTTAAAACGAAAGTTTACTTTATTTAAACCCTTAAGCGCGCATCAGGATCGGAATCAAAAAACAAATTCGGAATCAAATTATGTAAGTCCTAATACCAAGAAAACACCTAAGGAACTTTCCTAAGTTCATAACGAATCATAATCTATAACTTCCAGTTAACGAAAAGGTCCAACGAAGCAAAACGCAAAAACGAAAAATCACCAAAAATCTGGCAAAACCAGCCAGGACGCCGCACACACACCTTGGGCGACGTCCTGGACACCCCAGTCCCAAGTTCTTGTATTTTTGTTGCTTGTCTCGATTTGCACAAACTAAATACCAACCAAACACGATTTTTACACATTATTACTGAGTTTTGGCAGAACCTAGACCCCCTCTTTATCCTTTCCATCATTTCCTTTCATTTTCATTTTCTTTTTCATTTTATAAAATCACAAACACACACATAAGAAACTCTCTCCAAAAACTCTTTCACCACCTCCATTTACAGCCACTAAAACCCATATTTTCATCATCTAAAATCATTCAAACAAGCAAAGGAAGCAAGGGGATCAAAGCTATTTCGGTTTCAAAACGTTTTCTACAATTTTAGAGCTCTAAATCCGTCTAGACCATCATCTAACCACTTTCTTTCGGTAGAAACTTTTCCTATTTACTTATATTACTAATATAACCAATTGCATCTATGATCTAAGCTCTAAAAACAAGTTTTGATGAAGTTTTATGACAATTTTTATACAAAAACGGGTTTATGATAAATGATGCTTAAATCTTTGTTTTTATGGATAAAAAATTATGTATAAACTGTTGAAATGACTTATTATGAAGTTTATACCGATTGCATGTCAAGATCTAACACCTACATAAACAATTTTACAAGAAAAACACAAAAACGGGAGAAACAGCAGCATGTGCGCCGTCCTGAGGCCTAGGACGACGCACACATGCTGCTGTCCTCCCGAAAATAGTGGGTAGGCATAAGGCTTAGCAACGGACGATCATTGGGCAATATTTAGGATTGTCACATAGTCGCGCTATGTGGTCAGTACCTACAAACTTGAATACTAATACTTTACGCATGGTTATGCGACAATTATTTGAAATCTACTTTTACGCCACCGTTATGTGCGTCGATACTTGTATGCTTTTACTTAAACTTTGTAGCTCACTAACTACGTCTCCCGTAGTTAACACTTGACTCGTATTTTCAGGTAACGAGTAAGCTAGCTTATGACTTTATGCTTTTGGGCGAATGGCTTCAAGAACGGGATGGGTTTGGGTGGTTTGGTTATGAACACCCTATTTTGAATTCGGATATGTAATCGACATGTGAAACTACTATGTAAACTTTGATGTAACTTTTATTTAATATAACTTGGCGTTTATCTATATCTTGCTATCGAATGCTATTGCTCTTCACATCCTGTATTCCGCTTTAGCGGGGTGTGACAGACTTGGTATCAGAGCGCAAGGTTATAGTGAATACCGATTTTTCAAAAATCAAATAACCAATTTCTAAAAACGAAATATTTTATTTAACCAAAACGTGAAGGCATTGTTTAACTTGAATTATTCGTAGCCTGATCACCTATGAATAATTTGGACTAAATTATGCTGGAACGGGATTGGTAAACATTATACGAACCTCCCCGGGAATTCTTGAAGTCAGACCCACACAGACCTAGATGTTATACTTAAGATACTCTATGTGCTCAGCTTATTACTAACACTGACATGAGTCGTATCTTCGAACTAACTCGTTATCGATTCAGGGTATGTCGAGAGGGAAAGAGATAGCTACGTCAGTCGACGAAACCGAACACTCTCACGAATCCCAATCACTCTCTAGGAGTCAGCAATCGTCACCACTCACCCTACCTTACCTCCGTCGGGACGGTGAAGGAAGCTCACGATTTCCAACACGCTAGGCACGTCACCCACCAAATTCTCACTCGAGACCTCAGATAACTACGCCGCAACCGCCCCCTGTTCGCGGACTGACTCCCGAAGAAATCCAAGCGCTTTGTAACATGTCCGTCGACCTCCGCGGATACACACAGTTCGTGAGAGATCAATCCCACCAGATACGTGGTTTGTACACCGAGGTGATACGCACTAAGGCAATGGCACGAAAGGAAATTCGAGCAGCACGCAACTTGATGCTGATTAGCGTAGTACTAGTATTCCTTATGGTTGTTTTGGTTGTAATTAAGGTTTAGAGGTTGTTGTAAGATGTCTTTTGGATTGTAAGCAGAACATGTAATTTATGGAGGATTGTAGGAGTAGTACTTTATGATGGTTGGTAATGTACGACAATAGTCGATGATGTTGGATTTTGTAAGAACATCAAATTTTGAGCGTTATATAAAATGGACGGATTATAATTTCGATTGTTGTTGTTCTTGTTATTTCCCCTTTATTGAATCTGAAGTAATATATCAAAACCCTAAACTCGGGTTCTCTCTTGGGTAGGAAAATGAATGAACCCAACGATGAGCGCATTGTCCAAAGGATCAACGCCCGACTGAACGAGGCAATACCCGAAATCATAGCCCGAATCAACGCGGGAATTAACCAGGGAGGACCAAGGGGGAATAAAAATAATCAAGGAAACAACAACCAACAAAACAACAACCAAGGAAATAACAATCAAGGAAACAATAACCGAGGAAACAACCAGGGGAACAACCAAGGTTGTAGCTATAAGACCTTCATATCTTGCAGGCCAAAGGAATTCCATGGCATTGAGGGCGCCATCGGACTATCGCGCTGGATCGATAGTATGGAAGTTGTGCTAAGGATCAGCCAGTGTGCTGAAAACAAGAAGGTGGAATTCACTTCTTGCATGCTTCATGGACGAGCACTAACCTGGTGGAACAGCCAGCTACAGGTCCAAGGTTCAAGGAACTACTAGTGATTGAGTACTGTCCCAAGGAGATCCTGAAGAAGCTCAAGAACGAACTCTGGAATCACGACATGGTAGGAACTGACATGGACACCTACGTCGCGCGATTTCATGAACTCGCAAATCTAGTACCTGAACTAGTAACCCCCGAAGACAAGCGTATCGACCACTTCATTTGGGGACTCTCGCCCGAGATAAGGGGCATGGCGACAGCTACAGAGCCAACAACAATGAAGCAGGCCGTGAGCTTGGCAAGCCGCCTGACCCAAGACTGGATAAGGAACGGATGAGCGTCAAAGACGGGTGCAGAAGTCGCTAAGGGAAAGCGCAAGGTTGAGGACACATCGGGAAATAAAAGGGGTCGTTTCAACAAGAAGGCCAAGACAGTTAGGAACTATTGAGTGGTCGCGACAGAGAACACCGGCTATCAGGGAAAGGCACCAAAGTGCGGTAGGTGCAACTACCATCACGAAGGGAACTGCAGGTCATGTACCAACTGCAACAGCACTAGTCACTGGACTCGACACTGTAAGGCAGTGAACGATGGACCGCAGCAGGCAGGAAGGCAGCAGAATGAAGGACCGCGACAAGCCAGGAGGCCACAACAGAACGATAGGCCTCGCCAGAGAGAATGTTATGAGTGCGGTAGTAGGGATCACTACCGAAATGCTTGTCCTAGGCTAAACCCTGCCCGAAACCCAAACCAGAACCGCAATCAAAACCCTCGGCAGTTTTTATCCGGAACCAGAACAATCAGAGGGGAAACGATGGGGGACAATGTCACACCCCGCTAAAGCGGAACACAGGATGTGAAGAGCAATAGCATTTGATACACAAGTTTATAATTCTACACCAAGTTGTATGAAAAGAAACATAACCTCAAAGGTTTACAAGTGTTTAAAACATCGTTTACATATTCAAAATACAAGATAAGTGTTCATAGCCAAGCCGCCCGAACCCCTTCCATTCTTGAAGTCATCAACCAAAACCATAAGCATCGTCTCCAAGGTTAATCGTAACTTGAAAATATGAGTCAAGTGTTAACTACGGGAGACGTAGTTAGTGAGCTACAAAGTTTAAGTATTCAAAGCATTGACGCATAGCAATGCGTAAAGTATAAGTAATCAATTTTCGACGCATAGCAATGCGTAAAAATATAGCATTCATGTAGTTGTCGCATAAGCATGCGAAAAGTATAGTATTCAAAAAGTAGTCGCATAACCATGCGGAAAGTTTAGTATTCGCTTTCGTAGGCATTGACCACATAGCGCGACTATGTGCCAATCCTATGTATTGCCCAATGATCGTTGCTAATCCTATTGCCTACCCATTTAGTATTATGCACCATCGTTATAAGTCGTTGTGGTGAGGGTCAATCTACCCTAATAGCGCTATCCATATCTACTAACGGTCCTTTCCAAAGGGATTAATAGCAACTAATGTCCTTGGTAGTGTCGGGAGTTTTCAGTGGTTTCTCACGTCCATGTTGTACAAAGTCCGCAACATGACGAACGATAGTTTTAGTCATTGGCAAATATAGCTTTCGTATCCTCGACATTGTTGGCAAAACCCTCAACAATGCCGGCAAAATAGTTTTTCATATAAGTATTCAAGATATCAAAGTATTTCATAATAGCTTTCCCAAGTATACAAGTGTTTTCGTAATAGCATTCAAAGTATTCAAGTGTTTTCATAAGAGCATTCGAGTATCAAATATTTTTCGGTTTGCAATCAAGTATCAAAGCGTTTATCAGCTTAAATATTGTTTAAGCCTAAGACTCGCATTTCACCCCAAAAGTATGTTTAAAAGCATTTAAAAGTAGGGGTTTGTAACTCACTGTTTGCGGAAATCGTAGCATGCTCGGAATAGCTCGAAAGGTGCTCGGAATCACCGGAATCCGAAAGAAAAGGCTTAGATGATGTTTTAGATGAGTTTTGAGCTCCAAAAGTGTAGAAAAGCTTTTTAACCGAAATCCTTTGATTCCTTTTGCTTCCTCTTGTTGTTTTGACGATTTTTAATGGTTGGAAAGTGGATTTTTGTGGCTGCAACTTTCTGTTCTTGTGGTGTTCTTGAGAGAGGAGTAGAGAGATGAGAGAAAGAGTAAGTGATTGTGAGTGTATGTATGTGTGTTTGTGTTTGGTGTTTTTATAAAATAAAAATGAAAAGAAATAAGAAGGTAGGTAATAATAATGGGGTTTAGGTCTGTAAAAATCAGTAATTGAGTGCTCAAAATCGAGTATGATTTTCTAATTTTTGTATATAAACGAGACAAGTTTAAAAACTTAACAAAATTTTGGGTCTGCACGTCCAGTGCGTCGCACTGGTGCTCTGTGCGGCGCACTGGTCAGTTTTCATTGTTTTTCTGATTTTTTGCTTTTTACGTTTTGCTTCGTTGGGCCTTTTTGTTAACTGAAAGTTCTTGATTATGATATGTTATGAACTTAGGAAAGTTCCTTAGTTGTTTTCTTGGTATTTAGAGTTCAATTGTTGGTTTGATTCCGATTCCGATTCCGTTTCCGAGACACACACGTTTAAAGTTTAAGTAACGTAAACCTACGTTAAAAAGTTTTGTGTGAGTTATATCGAGCTTAGCAAAAAGAGTTATGTCTACGTAACCACGTAACACATAAAGTTAGTTATAGCAAGAAGCAAGTATAGCGTATCGAGGTTAAAAGTTAGCGTTGTCGACTAGAAGTTTTGACGGTTGTCACATTCTCCCCACGTTGAAAGAATTCCGTCCCGAAATTTCAACTTGTAGCATTCGTTGTGGGAGAAGTGAAGAGATGAGGATCCTTAAGCATCATTCGATCCTATCATTCCTAGGTATATTCGGGGCCTCGTTTTGCGTTCCATCGCACCCTCACTATGGGGATTTTACTATGCCTTAGTTTCTTAGTTTTGCGATCTATGATTTCAATTGGTTCTTCGTCGCGTTGAAGTTTTTCGTCTAGTTGCACTTCTTCTAAAGGTGTGATAAGTGTTTCGTCCGCTAGGCACTTTTCAATCTCGAAACATGAAGAGTGTTATGCATGTCAACAAGCTCTTGCGGTAGTTCTAAACGATACTGTAGGTCCCAGTGGTCCGATCTACATGATTAAACTATACTAACTACGAGGCGGAATCTCGTAATCAATAAACACACAGGTTATAAACGAAAGCTATAAACAAAGAAACTTAATTACCGAATTCTCAATGCTTTGATTAACAATCGATGTTACAATCCAAAAGCACTAACACGAATTCTCTATCAAAACCAACAACCCTAAACTGATCTGAACACCTCTATTTATAGAGTAACATGTTCAGCCAGTTTGGGCTTGGACTCTATTGGGCCTCACGGACATGCAAGTCCGTGAGCAGCCCACTAAGCTATCTATATACAGGCTAATATAATACAACGTAACCAAAACATAATAGAACATCCAGTCATTGCATTTCTTGCACCAACAAACTCCCCCTTGACTGATGCTTCTAATCTCTGATCAACATTTCACTATCAGCATTAACCTGCAAATTCAAACAACCATCAACTATTCTTTGGTAATCTCTACCAATGTCTTCCCAGCCTGCTAGAGAAATTATGTGATCCTTCTTCAACATCTTCAGGTCGTTTTCCGTCAGATTAGCCAGTTGAGTAGCATCAATAACTCTCAAAATCTCAGACATGCCTTCCTTGACTTCGTCATCTTTCCTGTACATTACCGCCTCGCCGGTTGCAACATCTACCGCCCAAATATGCAATTCTCCAAGAATATCCCGACCGAAATTTTTCATCGGAATCTTCGTCATGCAAGCGATAGGAGGATATCGCATTCTTCTTGCAGATCTGCCTGTTTCAGGATCGATCTTCTTTGTAGAAATCATGATCTTTCCGATTGTTGGTGTAAATTCTTTGAATACCCCGCTTCTTGCTTCTTCTTTGATAACTCTTTCAACCCAGTTTGCATACTCGTCCTTCCCTCTGTTTATCAGATCAAGCTTTGACAAACAGATAAGTTCTGACTTCGGGAATGAATTGAAATTTTCCCGTTTTCTGCTTAAGTACTGAACTCCGTCAAATCTCTTAATCACGAACACCTGCAATTCAGAATCAAATAGCCAGCTAATTATGCCCAGATGCGGCTGACGTTCTCTGATAAATAACTTTCTGATCAGTGGCTGTTGCTTCTTTGGATCGAGCTTTCGAAACCACCCTTGGCGTTCTTCTAGGCTCGGTTTCGTAATGCTTTCTCCTTCTTCTTCGACGTTTTCTTCCTTTGTGCTTGCTGGTGATTGAAAAACATATTCTCCGTCATCTTCAAATAACCAAGTATCATCGGTGCTTTCCCCAAGCTCTTGTTCTTGATTCTCTCCACCTTGTTTTTGCTGCTGTGGTTGCTCCCCCTGATCTGCAGAAGGATAAGTAACCAATGCTCGAGATGTAGAGGCAATCTGCTCTCTTTGGCGTGCAACATCTTGATCATCATCGGGATCATCTCTTCGTTGTCTGACAGCAGATGTTTTGCACGGTTCCTCCCCCTGAGCAGATGAACGCTTCGAGAGCAGTTGAACTTGGGCTTCAAGAGAGGAAATGCGAAGTGATTTGTCAGCGTCAGACTGCAAAAGAGTGGCAACCTGTGAAGAAAGCTGCAAAACAAGAGAATGTAAGTCATTAAGAGTAGGTGTGGGGGGTGCAGTCTCCGCGGCCCTTTTCTTGTGTGGGCGCTCAGTTGCTGTAGACGACCCAGACTCTTCACCGCCAGTAAAGGGACGTTTCCCACGGTCGGATGGGTGAAACGAAGAAGTAGCTTCGTTGGCATCAAGATTTAGCTCCTCGGTAGCCGCATCATTAACCTGAGTAGGAGTAGCAGCAGCCTCAGCATTAGGAACAGGGGAAGGAGCTATCACCTCGGTAGCAATAGACTGATGACTCCCAGGTGAAGTAATAGGTGTCTTCTCGTGAATGACAGAGAGCGGAGGACTCTCATGATAATTGTCAATCTCCCTGTATGTAGTATCGCTGGAGGTGGAGTCCACAGCGACGGGAATCTTGGCCTTGCGCTTTGGCCGACACTTTGGCCTGCTAGGTGCGGGAGGAACATTAGTTTCAGTATTCTATGTACGCGGTTCCCCGTCTAAAGCATTGGCAACCTCATCCACGTCGTTATCACGAAAGTTCAGATCTACAATCGCCCCGAAGAGCGGGGTGTCCTCAGCTTGAGCCTCCCCTGGCTTGGCTGAGTGAATCGTAAGACAGGTTTTGAATAACTTAGGCCCACCGATCTGACTTACACAATCAATAGAATTCGGAGGAAGCTCAGGAAGGAAGTGCCTCAGAATGATCATTATACAACATAAGTTCCTTTGGTTTGATCAGATCGTTTTGGAACATTTGAAAAACATACTCTGCCACCGGATATGGTCTGTTCAGAACCAAACTGAGCATCATGGAGAGAAGTTTATTATCGATCATATCGTGAGCGGTTTTAGAATGTTTGAAAACCGTAACGAACACGTGGACCAAATAGCGCCATGGACCGAAGAATTTACCCTTAGCGAAGGATATAGTAGTAGGGAAGACAGGCCCGGCATAACCCAGTAGTGGCAATTTGCGGGCTAGAAATCTTGGACCGAAAGAAGACGGTGCTGATTCTCTGGAGCTACGACCAAGGTTAAAGATCTGGCGAAGGTTCGTGCTACTGAAAGTGATTTCATGACCATTTACCACCGTGCGCAAACCATCTTTGACTTTATCTGAATCCGGAGGTGTGAGATCAATGTGTGTAAGATTTCGGAGAAACTCAGCGACCAACGAAACATTGATGGGTAGATCTTCGCTCAAGATATAGGACATCCTAGAATGTTGAAGAAATAAGATCGTTTCTCGAAAACGAAGTGATGAAGCCTCGGGCAGTGCAAAGCTAATAGCCTGATTATGCCTCTTGTCAAAATATTTCGCCATCTGTAAAGTCTGAAAAAGAAAACGAACACGTTAGATTTAATAGTCACGAACATGTATGCCGAACATTAGAGTTGACGTGCATGCATGTTCGTGGAACAGATAGGCAAGTAATCCATGGTGAGCACGAACATGTGTGGGACGAACAAGGTGTTCGTGTAAAACAAGAAGCATTGGGACGAACAAGTTGTTTGTATAGAAGTCACACATGAGGACGAACAAGGTGTTCGTATAGAAGTCACACATGAGGACGAAGAAGTTGTTCGTCTAAGACACACACAAGGGGAAGAAGAAGTTCTTCGTCTAAGACACACACATGGGGACGAAGAAGTTCTTCGTCAGAGACTCAAGCAAGGGGACGAACAAGTTGTTCGTCTAAGCAAGGGTGTTCGCCTAACATATGACAATTTTTCTAAGGCATTTATGCTAATTTCTGGGCACCTAATAAGGCGAAGATGATCATGCGAACAATTCAAGGAAAAACATCAACGAAGAAGATCACGAAGCAGACTATAGCAAATTATGGACAAACACAGCATAAATACGAACAAGTTTAGCAAGAAGCATTAAGGGTTATTCCCAGATTTATCAATAATGAAGAAGGTAAAACCCAGATTAACACTTAAACACGAACATAAGAAGCAAAATATGGCAGATTCAGACGAGCAAGTATGAAGATCAACGAACAAAAGAAGAACTTACATAAGGGAATAATCAACCGTATGAAGAACTTCGTGAGTGAAAAAGTAAGAATTCCTAGCTCCGAGAAGATGTAAAAGTTGAAAAGTGAAAAGTGAAAAAGTGATTTCACTTTGGAGTATATATAGGCCAAGAGTGGGCCTATGGGCCTTGGTAAGGTTGGGCCTGGAATTTGGGCCTGATGGACTTTAAGAGTGTTTAACCAACATTTTCAAAGACAAAGGAAATTACAGAAATAAAGTAAGAAAAAGAAAACACAAATAACGTTAACTAAGTGAACAATTGTAGTATACATTTATGAAACATACTTCGATCAGATTGCTTATCGGGGTTTCAAAGATAATTGAATTTAAATCCATGTTTGTGTAGTTGTCCAATTTAACCGTTCAGCCTCACACCAAAAAGTTGTGTTTTAATTACAAGTAAACTATCTTAGATTTAGGCGTAAAGCACTCATAAGTTAAGAACCATTCGACAAGGTCTGAGGTACGCAAGGTATTTGTGAATCCTTCCATGGTACAAAGTGGTATGGAATGGTTACCAACCTTGACGAGTGCAACATATGAGGCTAACATTTAAGATAACTTTTATCAAATTTACTTAAAACAGTTTAACGCATTGGTTTAATTGTGCAAGTCTATGACGGAGCTTCTATGAAGCCTTTTTAAGATATTAGAATTCTGCGACTTTCTATGGAACCCTTTAATGAGCTCTCTACCAACCGATCCCAGACCCGTTAAGACCTTAGGTGGCTAGGTGATCAAGGCACCCCGTGTGTGTACTGACTCAAGCTCCAAAGGCCGCTTATGTGAATTCAAACACTTATTAACACACCAATAAAATATTGTTAAATTTGATAAAAGTGTCTCCCATCTGTTAGTGTATCACATGACTTCGTAGCAGGAATCCATTCTCAACCTTTATTGCAATCAGCAAACTCAAGTCGTTTAATGGGTGGAAACTATAGAGCTCTAACACAGCAAACCACACAACTGAATTCAATAATGAGACGAAGGGCCACAAGACACTGGAATTTAAACTGAAATACTATGAAAATTATACGTGCATGTAATTAGCAAAAACCCGATCTAAGACTAAGAGTCATAAGCAAGATTTATCTTCATCTCGAATTTAAATTTCTAACTAAGTTACACTAATTTTTTTTTTTTTTTTTTTTTTTTTTTTCTTTTTTTTTTTTAAGAAAACATTGGTTAATCTAAATTGCGAAGTCCAATACGATGAAGAAGTGATTCAAAGCGGGTTTTGTCAAAGGCTTTAGTGAAAAGATCGGCTAAGTTGTTTTCGGAAGAGACACGAAGGATGTCTATGAGTTTCTTTTCATAATAGTCTCTGATAAAGTGGTGTTTAAAATCTATATGATGGGTTTTACTATGTTTAACAGGATTTTTAATAACAGAAACGGCAGCCTCATTATCTATATTAATAGGAGTGGAGGTATAGAATAAACCGTAATCCAGCATCTGTTGTTGAATCCAAATAACCTGTGAGACACAGCTACCCGCAACTATATATTCGGCTTCACAGGATGAGACGGAAACAGTTGTCTGTTTCTTGCATTGCCATGACACGAGGCGTCCTCCCAAAAATTGACAACCACCGAAGGTTGACTTTCGATCGATATTACATCCACCCAAATCTGAGTCGGTGAATGCTTCGAGAAAGAGGTCGCTTCCTTTGGGATACCAGAGACCCAGCCGCGGTCGGCCTTTGAGGTAGCGAAGAATCCTCTTTACAGCAGAATGATGAGACATTTAAGGACAAGCTTGAAACCTAGCACATAAACAGACAGCAAACATTATATCAGGAAGAGATGCAGTAAGATACATTAATGATCCTATAATGCCGCGATAAACAGTGGGATCCACGTCAGGATCGTTTTGTGCGTTTGGTTCCAGATTGTGCTGCTGGGGAATGGGAGTAGCAATGGGCTTGGCATCGGTCATGTTGAACTTCTTTAGCATTTCAGTGACATAGTTTGATTGATGAACAAACATCCACTCGGTTCCTGCACAATAAATTTAAATCATTAGTTCTCATGGGGAACCCAGGCCATAACGGACCTGGATTGACCATTTTCAGTCACATAAGTGACCCTTTTGTAAACTCCCTTGTTTTGATGAGAAACGTGAGATGTGTGTCGTGAGGAGAAATGACTGTTAGAGTTGTATGGAACTCTATGACTCATTTGGGAGGAATTATAACGGTTTGCATTGGAGTGATGATAACGCGGCTCATAGTGAGTTCGTGGAGGAGAGTGGTGATAATTTTGTTGATAATTGTTGTGATAGTATCGTGGAGGACTTTGAAAACGTTGGTCATAATTATGTTGACGAAAGGATGGAACGAATGGTTGTTGAGGCCGTTGGTGAGGACGTTGGTTAAAGTTTCCTGTGCTCGGTTTAGTATACCCAGAAGTTCGTGAATATGTATCAGGACGCTCATGTTGTGGATTTCGAAGAATGTGAACGGGTTTTGTGGGAGTGAACTTAGATTTCGGTGTGGGCGTGACTTTAACTTGAGGTTCCTTTCGTTTGTTTGTACATACCGAGGCCACGTGTCCCCTTTCACGACATTTGAAGCAGTTTAACGATTCCATTTTGTTCTGTGGAGATGGTTCAGAGTCCGAAGATATATCATTTGATGAGTCTTGACATGGAATCTTTGTGGGTTGCTTTTCTGCAGATTCCTGGCTTTTGCTATTGGATGATTCACATTCGTCGTTCATTGGAGGTTGGGTTCTAAAAAAACTAAAGTCATTGTTGTAAGGAGGTGGAGTTTCGTTATAACCTAAACCTATGGTTGTACCAGAAGTGCGTTGACGACTTATCATGGAGTTCAAAGTCATAGAAGAGGTGCGGAACTGTTCCATCTTTCTTTCCTGTTCAGTTAATTTTATTTGACAAGCATTTAACTCTTGAACTTTTATGGAAAAACTTTTATTTTCATTTTCAAGACTTTCATACAACATGGAGACTTTTTGTGTTAAAAGGCCTACATCTGCTGCCTACATCTGCTAAAAGTTGCACTCTTGTTTTTTCATTTTGTTTAAATTTTCTTGCGTAGTCATCTTTTAAGAAAATTTGTATTGATACTTCTTTTTCAAGCTCGGTTTTCTGTGTTTCCAAACTGGATACTGAAGTGAGCAATTTTTCATGTTCAAGAGTTAAGACAATAAAAGATTTACACAATTCCTTTACGGAGTCAAGGTCAAGAAGTACCTTAGACTACTCGGTTTGAAGACCAGCCATTTTTGCAATGAACTTGTCATTGGGCACATCCACCGTACAGTTGCATGGTGTTTTCTCGTCCTTAGTGTCTTCAACGTCGAGATTGTCTTCATTGGACCTTGTGTCGTTATCAGAACTTGAACTTGTGTCATTATCGGAACCTGAGTCACTTGTTTCACTGTGAATCTCTTCAATGGAAGCCATGAGTGCTTGATTGGTACAGATTGTCCAATCGTATGTGTGATCATCGTGTTGGACGATCATTGCCTGTGAAGCTAAGCTACGTTGTGGTTTAGAGACTTGTGAAGGACCGCTTTTGTCTTGATTTGAATTACGTTCAACTTTAGGCTGTTGACACTCTCTTGCGAAATGACCGGGTTGTTGACAGTTGTAACACCGTACCTTTGATTTATCGAGTGTTTAGAATCCATTTCCGATATGATGTTCAGCGAAGAAGTGCACGAAGATGATGTCACGAAGATGTTGTTCGGCGAAGAAGTACACGAAGAAGATGTTCGGCGAAGATGGGTCACGAAGATGTTTTTCGGCGAAGATGGGTGTCAGTCACGAAGATGTTGTTCGGCGAAGATGGGTATAAGTCACGAAGATGTTGTTCGTAGACTTAAGAGATCCACTAACGAAGATGTTCACGAAGAAGTATCCACGAAGAAAGATCCACGAATAAGTATCCACGAAGAAGTATCCACGAAGAAGTCTTCACGAAGATGTCTCCACAAATCAGATCCACGAAACAAGTCCACTAATTAAATCCACGAACTAAGTCCACGAATTAAATCCATGAACTAAGTCCACGAATTAAATCCACGAAGATGTCCAGAAACCCTAATCGCCGCCGAAGATGTCCAGAAACCCTAATTTCCAGAATCGATTAAAACCTGAGTTTAACCCTGAACCAAATCTCGATAGAGAGCAAACAATGGGTTTGCTCTGATACCAATTGTAGGTCCCAGTGGTCCGATCTACAGGATTAAACTATACTAACTACGAGGCGGAATCTCGTAATCAATAAACACACAGGTTATAAACGAAAGCTATAAACAAAGAAACTTAATTACCGAATTCTCAATGCTTTGATTAACAATCGCTGTTACAATCCAAAAGCACTAACACGAATTCTCTATCAAAACCAACAACCTAAACTGATCTGAACACCTCTATTTATAGAGTAACATGTTCAGCCAGTTTGGGCTTGGACTCTACTGGGCCTCACGGACATGCAAGTCCGTGAGCAGCCCACTAAGCTATCTATATACAGGCTAATATAATACAACGTAACCAAAACATAATAGAACATCCAGTCATTGCATTTCTTGCACCAACAGATACGCCACGGGACCTACCCTTTCGAGTATCTCAAATGGTCCTACGTATCTCGAGTTAAGTTTTCTAGAGTTTTCTGCGGCGTATTTCACCTTTCCAAGGTGACGCCATAAGAAGTACTTTGTCGCCGACTTGAAATTCTAAGTCTTTTCTGCGCATCTCAACATAACTCTTTTGACGACTTCTAGCAGTCTTAGTCGTTCCTTTATCGTTGTGATTTATCAATCGTTTCTTGCACTACATCCATACTACTTAGTCGTCGATCTCCTGGTTCCAACCACACAGTGGAGATTCGCATTTCTTTCGTAAAGAGCTTAAAAGGCGCATACTTGATTCTAGCGAGATAATTATTGTTATAGGAGAATCCTGTTAGTGGTAAATGGTTATCCTGACTTCCTCCGAAGTGTATAACACATGCTTAGAAACTCCGAAGTGTATAACACATGCTTAGAACATCATATAAGATTTGTATTGTAAGCTTGCTTTGACCATCGGTCCGTGGATAGTAAGCCATGTTTAAAATATAATATAATCGTTTGCCAGAAGATTCTTGGAATGCCTTCCACAATCTGGGAGTGAAACGTCTCTGTCCGAGATAATTGACGTGGGAAATTCCGTGTCGAGTCAATACTTCGTTGGTGTATATATGGACAAGTTTTTACACGTTAAAACTTTCCTTGATGGGGATAAAGTGTGCTGATTTCATCAGTCGATCTACTATAATTTATATCATGTCATTACTCTTCGACGTACAAAATAATTTAGTAACGGAATTCATTGTAATTTGTTCCCATTTCCATTCGGAAATTTCGGGTTGTTGTAGTAATCCGGATGGCTTTTGATATTCGGCCTTCACTTTCGCTCAGGTGAGGCATTTTTCTACGTATACAACAACGTCTCTTTTCATTCCAGACTCGATCCCTAAATTAGTAGACATCGTCGCTCTTCCTTACAAAATCCTTGTTATGTTTGTGCAAAGTTTCGACCTTTATGTTATCTGCTCTCAAAGCCTCATGATGGGCACTTGCTATATGCGTTCTCGAGTCGGGTTTAAGGTAAATTCCTAATGCACGCACTCGGGTTGTCTGTTGCCTTTCTTTCCTACTCAAGGCATCTGCTACGACGTTTGCTTTGCCAAGGTGATACTTAATATCACAGTCGTAGTCGCTAAGGATTTCCAACCATCTCCTTTGCCTCATGTTGAATAGTTTCCGATCTAGTATGTGTTGCAGACTCCTATGGTCCGTGAATACTGTGCATTTGGTTCCGTAGAGGTAATGTCTCCAGTTTTCAAGGGCACAAACTATCGCTCCTAATTCTAGGTCGTGAGTAGCGTAATTGAATTCGTGTTTCTCGAGTTGTCGCGATGCGTATGCTATGACCTTATTTCGTTGCATCAATACACAACCTACTCCTAGGTTAGATGCGTCGCAATATGCTACAAAGTCTTCGTTTCCCTCAGGAAGAGTTAGAATCAGAGCATTGCACATTTTCGTTTTTAGGATATTGAAGGCTTGTTCTTGTGCATCTCCCCAGTTGATCTTCTCGTTCTTTTGAGTTAACTTTGTTAGGGGTTTGGCTATCTTTAGAGAAGTCTTGATTGAGTCGTCGGTAATAACCAGTCAATCCTAAGAATGGGCGGATTTCTGTCGGACTTTTGAGAGTTTTCCAATTCTCTATAGCTTCGATTTTTGATGGATCAATGTGAATTTCGGATCCATTAACTACGGACCGAGAAATTAGACTTCACGCAGCAGAATTCACACTTAGAAAGCTTTGCGTAAAGTTGTTGTTCCTTGAGTAATCCCAATAATAGCTTTAAGTGCTCTGTGTGATCTTCTTGGTGCGCGAGTAGATTAAAATATCGTCGATGAATACAATAATTATCTTGGTCTAGATACGGTCGGCGCACTCTATTAATCAAATCCGTGAATGCCGCCGGTGCATTTGTGAGTCCAAATGGCATTACCAGGATCTTATAGTGTCCGTATCTAGTGCGGAATGCGGTTTGGGATGTCGTCTTCCGTAGCAAGGACTTGATGATATCCAGACCTTAGGTCAATCTTTGAAGAATATGTCGCGCCTTGGAGTTGATCGTAAGGTCGTCGATTCGTGGAGGAGGGTATCGAGTCTTGACGGTTAGTTTATTCAATTCTCGGTAGTCGATACACATGCGGAACGAACCATATTTCTTTTCAGCGAATAGGATAGGCGTTTCCCCATGGTGATAAGCTTGGTCGGATAATCTTTATCCAATGATTCCTGAACTTGCTTGCATAGCTCCTGCATC
This sequence comes from Senecio squalidus, assembly GCA_910822075.1. Classification (NCBI taxonomy): domain Eukaryota; kingdom Viridiplantae; phylum Streptophyta; class Magnoliopsida; order Asterales; family Asteraceae; genus Senecio; species Senecio squalidus. The sequence continues at coordinate 39,486,173 of CAJVGC010000590.1, forward strand.
TCAGTCGGAGTTAGTTGGGATGGCGTCCTTGCCACTCGTGTCGCTCCAGCAATTTCTTCGATTATGAGCTATACTTGCCTCAGTGGTGGTAGTTTTAGTAGTTCTTCGGGAAATGCCTCCGGATAGTCTCTAACTATCGGCATGTCCTTAAGGTCTTGCTGCTTGTGTTTGTTTGTCCTTTACGTTTACTAACAATGTAAAGAAGCCCTTATTCAAGTATTTGCGCGTTTTCATCACCGGTATAAGTTTCGAAGTTTACCCCGGCCTATCTCCTTGTATTATTAATTACTTCCCATCTTCTAACGGCATCCTAATCGTCTTATCTAAGAAAAAGATTTTCACATCTTGAATGGTCAACCAATCCGTTTCTATTACTGTGTCAAAGCTGCAACTACTCCGGGGGGGGGGGGTCGTATCTCGCTTCCTCAGTTTGTATCACGAAGGTTCTAACTTGTAAAATGTTCGGGCCGCAAGGGTTGTGCTGAGTATTGAGTTAATGTGACAACCGTCTTAGTTCAGGTGAAAACCGCATTCTCTACCTTTAAACTTAACTTTGTATTAACCTTGTCGTTACTTGTCTCGTAAAATCGTGTACGTCGGAATCGAAATCGGAATCACAAAATGAATCCTAATACCAAGAAAATACTTAGTGAACTTGTCTAAGTTCCTATTTAAAATAACCGGAAACTTTCAACTAACGAAACACTTAACAATGAAAACTAAACAAAAACGAAATAGCTGAAAAATCAGCCTCTTGAGCCGCAAGAGGTGGTGACTGCGGCGCAAGACAGCTGCAGAATTTTGAAAATTTTGTTGTTGCTAGTGCTTGGTGACTCATCCAAAACCGACCCAAATGGCCAACACCTGTAAAAACAGGTGTCAAACACCCCTTTACTCCAGAAAAGTCACCTTGGTATCATCTCCCATTGTCACATTCATTTTGCAAGTCTAAACACACACATACACTCATATGCTCTCAACTCTCACATACAAACACACACAACTCTTTCAAAAACAACCCCTTCTAAGGCATCATCTAACTAATTCAAGGACATTTTCATACATTCATCACCATCATTTCATCATTTCAAAGGTAAAAATCTTGTTCTTGAACTTATTTTTCATATTTACTCAAGATTATACATAAATCCTCAAATCTATATATGTTTTATAACGAAAATGATGAAAACATACCAAAAACTACATTGCATGCAATTTTTATTGGTAAAAATGGAAGTTTATAAAATGGAAAATCTGGAATTTTCATTAAAATAAACAAAAGTTATGTTTTCAATTTAAGATTTTGATTTATGACTCTAACCGAAGAAATCGACAGAATCTGTTGCATACATGTACAAATTACGAAATATTTACCAAAGATGTAAACTGTAAAATGTAACTTACTGTCAAAAATTGGGAACCTAACTCCTATTTTTCGATTTATTATAAATTTTACAGTATTTAATCTGATTTAATCTTGATTTTCGAGAAAACATACCAAACATATTAATCAGCTTATACAAATTTGACATAGTCTAGAATCTATCAAAATATCATTTTACAGATTTTACTGGAATTTTTGGAATTAATCTACTATTATTTACTGGTTTTACGGTTAAAGCGCGTTAAATACGTAAACGACTCTAACTTCTTCAAAAACTGTCGGATTGAGACGAATCCAGTTCCTATGACTTCGTATTCCAGAATTTGATTTTTATGTTGTTTTTATAAAATATTAGAACAACAGAATCTGACAGTTTCATATTCGGTATAATTTAGGTTCACGCGATTCCGATTCCTATTCCGGTCACTTCACGCACACTCCTAGTACTATTCTCTCGATTTAGCGTAAGTCCTTGTGATTCATTATATTCATTTCACATATTCGAGTTCAGTTTGTGAAGCGGGAAAGTGATTTGTTATTTTGGGCATTCTTTATATAGCGCGGAAGCTCTGCCGGATTTTAGCCAGAACCGACCCACCTCCGTCCGAGCTATCTTTTCACCGCCTCATTCTAACGTGAGTTACAACCCCACTTTATTTACTGTTTTCAAATAAATTTTGGGGGAAACAAGAGATTTAAATAAACTTTGGAACTGTTATGATCTTTGGTACAATTGTGAAACTTATGCTTATTTAGTTTTATGGTTGTTTGGCCTATGATAAACTAATGGTTTGCCACCTTTATTTCGGCTTAATGGTTCGCCACCTTTACTCGGCTTTTTGGTTCAAATCTGTTATAAATTCATTACTTTTGCCAAACTCGGCACCGAATTTAATGCCACTCTCGGCACTCGTATGTACTTTGATTGATCGTATAACTAACGTGACTCTTGAGGGATATAACTAACCATAAGTGACTACTACTAGTTTGAAAAATGAAACATTAGGGCCCATCTCGCAACACACTATTAGCTTTGATAAGCCGTTTAGTAATTATGAGTATCGATACTTAGGAAATAACCGTTCCTTGCTTAGGCGGCAGCTTAAGTACATATTACTTGATCAGAAATGACTCCCCGTAAGTAGTCGGGGTAAGGGGCCTCACGGTTGGTAATTCGGTTTAGTGTGAACACTTAAGTTATATTATGCCAAGTAGTCGTTATACATGAATTCAATCAATAGTTTACTTATCTTGCGCGTATAGAGTTATACGACTTCCGCAACTATCTTTAAGCAACTGCCTTGATTCGAACTATCTTTTGAGAAACTTTTGGATCGAAACTATTCTTTAAGTATTGTTCTACTTTTAGAAACTTTTAAGTATAGACATACTTAACTCAAAACTCTTTTAGTCGAGGACTAGAAAACTGTAACTCACTCACTACTTTATTATAGTTGACACTTTATCTCTTGTTTCAGGAAACCAAATGTAAGACACGAAGTGCGTTCTGTGGATGGGTTTGGCATGTCACGTGAAGTCAAGAATCGGGAGAAGACCTATTTTGAACATATTTTGGGAATTTTATTAAATAGTTTACTATGTTCTTGTGTTATGTACTTATCAATGCTTGGTTATCTTTAAACTGTAAACTTTTGTTTTATTCGTAATGACTTAAACCGTATGTTTTTATTTATAACTCGTGTGATGATATCTTGGCTCTTCACATTCCGTGTTTCCGCTTTAGCGGGGTGTGACAGACTTGGTATCAGAGCACTGGTTATAGCGAAAATGGTTTTAAGAATTTTTCAAAATTTTTGAAACCAAACTATAACCAAGGCTTTTTCAGAAAAATCATTTCACGAGCTTTCGAACATTAGTAAATTAATTCCGCAATCGCATGGTTTGCTTTTAACTAGGCGTAACTTGATCAACTATGCCTAGTTCAAAATAAATTTTGCGACAACGGAAAGTAATTGCTATTGTTAAACGGTTTTCGAGTCGAAAAATTCCCGGTCTTATCCATTCCCGATTCTCACGTGACTGACCCATAAATGCATTTTCGTTTACATTTCTCCTTATTTTCCTGTACTCACGTAACCTCTTATTCGCAGATCTGACATGTCTCAGTCGTCCCGTTCACGATCCCAGTCACGATCCCTCTCGCGAGCCGTTTCCCCATCGAACGAGTCTTCCGAGGGCCACACGGCGTCCGATAGTCAGCGTTATCAGACGACTGACCCGACAGAGGATACGTCAATGACGATCAGCAGCAGTCACGGATCCAGCCCGAGATCTGTGCTTCCACCCCCTCCACCAGCGCCTATCCCCGAACCACCGCAGCCCCAAGGGCTTCGCGCTAGGTTGACCGCGCGCCAGCAGCCGGGTCCGTTTCGACCCGCACCTCCTCAGTCCTTTGTGGAACCCTACGACCCCGCCCTGCGCACTCCAGTAATGGAACGCTATGCGTGGGAACGTCAGTTCCTTGAGGAGCAGCGACGTGCTCAGGAGGCCAGAATCTCCCGGCCTATGATGCCACCTACTCTCCAGCCACCCCCACCGGCCGCATTCCTGCACCTGCACCGCGAGGTTCGGGCACTCGCAGAGGAGAGCCAGCAACAGGGACTCCTCATCAGCGAAGTCACTGATGCAACGCACCACTTGTCTGAGCAGGCGATGCGAATCATCGCATCGAATCGAGCCACGTCACGTACTGTGCAGCAACTCGTAGGGGTGTGTCTGGTAATGGGAACCTTGATTGCGGTCATGATGGCCAAGATGTTCCTAGAGAGGCGTCATTAGTCATATTCTTCCTTTTGTATTGTACTGTAGGCCGAGTTGAAATTTTCAATGTACACAGCTTCGAGCCATTTCCATTTATTTCCTTATTGTATTGTACTGTACTTCTTCTATTTTTGAACCTTGTATTCAACTCTTTATATTAATGAATGAAGTTCCATTTATTATTACCTATTATTACCTTGTCTTGTGAATCTTGTACAGTGTCGAATCATTTTTCTTGTGTATGAAACCGTATCGTGTGAATCCCTTGAAACCTTGTCGTGCGTGTACTATCTGTCCTATTACCCCACTCTTGCGGGATTATTAACTTGCTCATTGAATTAAATTCTTATCATATTCCATTCGTGCGTTTTAAACTGAACCTATATTTTTTCCTGTTGTAGAATCATGGCACCTCCGCGCTTGAATGCTAGTATCATCGCCGAACGGGTCGTTTCTCAGCTGAACGCAGCGATGCCCGACTTGATCGCCCAGGTAATCGCCGGGATCAACGACGGAATCTTCAAGAGTGATAACCCCAACATCATCTACCCGGAGAACAATCATGACCATAACCTCCCTCCCTTCTCAGCCAAAGTAAAGCAAGAGGAAGGTGAAGGCTCCCGAAGCAATAACCTCCATTCTCCTCCAGCTTCCGTCACGCGAAGGGAGAGTAAGAAACGGAAGGCTAGGTACCCCCCCAATAAGGAACAACCGCAACAAAAGACCCGCCACCCGACCCCGAGGTTACGCTGGACTGCACCCCAGGTGCGGCAAGTGCTACCTGCACCACGTTGGGATCTGCCCAGCGTGCTATTCATGCAACAAAACCGGGCACCTCTTCCGACATTGTCGCAATTATGCTATTAGGCAAGGAAGGAGGTGGATTACTCCTAAGTTCGGAAGCAACGAACACCCTAGTGCTAACTGCCCCATATTCAAAGTAACAGAAGCCTTCAGTGCTCTCACCATCGCCGCCAAGGAGTCAAGGCAGGATTCGGGCCCCGCAGGTAAACTCTTCCGTAAACAACCAAACCGTCATTGTACTATTCAATTCAGGAACTTAAGAGAAGCTTTTGTGTCCTTAGAATTTAGACCCCTCATTAACTTAGGATCTAAAATTCTTAAGGATAGCTTCACCATAGAGTACGCTAACGGTCAGGAGTTCGAAGCTAAGGGTATAATCATAGGATGTTCCATTGCCTGCCCAATAAAACTTTCCCTATTGATTTAATCCCTATCGAGCTGAAAAGCTTTGATGTCATCGTCGGAATGGACTGGCTCTCTCGTTTCCGAGCCGAGATCGTCTGTTTTGACAAACTCATCCGCATCCCTCTTTCTGACACCGAAACTTTGATTGTTCAAGGAGACAAACCCGGACGATCACTCCGACTCGTGTCGTCCATTAAAATGTGTAAGTACCTCGAGGAGGACTGTGACGCATTCCTTGCCCACGTTGTAGAACGTAACCCAAGGAGATCCGTATTCAAGATATTCCAGTAGTCAAGGATCACCTTGAAGTCTTTCCCGAAGATTTTCCCGGGCTACCTCCGCATCGACAAGTGGAATTCCGGAAAGACCTCACTCCTGGTGCAGCATCGGTCGCTAGGACACCGTACCGTCTAGCCACACCGGAGATGCAAGAGCTGTCTAAACAGCTTCAGGAACTCTTGGATCATGGTCTTATTCGTCCTAGCTCGTCCCCCTGGGGAGCCCCTATACTCTTCGTTAAAAAGAAAGACGGATCCTTTCGTATGTGCATTGATTACCGAGAACTGAACAAACTGACCGTCAAGAACCGATACCCACTTCCGAGGATCGATGATCTGTTCGATCAGTTGCAGGGTGCAACTTACTTCTCTAAGATCGACCTCCGCTCGGGTTATCATCAGGTTCGAGTCAGTGTGAACGACATTCCAAAAACCGCTTTCCGAACCCGATACGGACATTACGAATTTCTCGTCATGCCATTTGGTCTGACCAACGCACCATCGGTGTTCATGGACCTGATGAACAGGGTGTGTCGACCGTATTTGGATAAATTCGTAATCGTATTCATAGATGACATTCTTATCTACTCGAGAAACAGGGAGGATCACGCGAAACACTTGAAACTCATCTTAGAACTCCTCCGAGAACAGAAACTGTACGCCAAATTCTCTAAGTGTGAAGTCTGGCTCCGGGAAGTACATTCCCTTCGTAATGTGGCCAACCAAGAAGGGATCCATGTGGATCCGGCTAAGATTGAAGCGATCGAGAAATGGAAAGCCCCGACGAATCCTACGGAAATTCGTAAATTCCTAGGGTTGGCCGGCTACTATCGAAGGTTCATCGCGAATTTCTCGGAGATCGCTAAGCCACTCACCGAGCTCACTCAGAAGGATAAGGGTTTTGTTTGGGGTACAAAGCAAGAGGAATCCTTCCAGAAACTCAAGCACCAACTTTGTCACGCACCGATTCTGTCGTTGCCAGAGGGTACGGATAACTTCATGGGTTCTGCGATGCATCCCATCAAGGACTTGGGTGTGTCCTTATGCAGAAGGATAAAGTCATCTCTTACGCCTCAAGACAACTCAAGGTTCACAAGCAGAACTACACCACCCACGACCTAGAGCCGGGAGCAGTCGTCCTTGCACTAAAGATCTAGATACATTACTTGTATGGGACTAAGTGCACGGTGTTCACGGATCACAAGAGTCTTCAACACATCCTAGACCAGAAGATGCTCAACATGAGGCAGAGGAGATGGATCGAACTGCTGAGTGACTACGATTGCGAGATCAAGTACCGCCCGGGTAAAGCAAACGTAGTAGCAGACGCCCTTAGTCGGAAGGGAAGGGTGAAACCATCTCGGGTTAGAGCATTAGGTATTCAGATTCGGACGAACCTTCAGACGCAAATCGTCGAGGTTCAGCGAGAAGCGTTGAAGCCCGAGAACCTAAAGGGAGAAACTTTGCACGATCATGAGAAGGAGTTCGAACGCAAATCCGACGGGATTCATTACTTCAAGGGCCGATACTCCATCCACCCCGGTTCAGAAAAGTTGTACAAGGACCTTAAGGAGTATTACTGGTGGCCGGACATGAAGAAAGATATCGCCTTATATGTAGCCAAGTGTCTCACTTGCTCCAAGGTCAAGGCGGAATATCAGAAACCTTCAGGACTTCTGCAGCAACCGGAGATCCCTATGTGGAAAGGGGAGCAAATCTCCATGGATTTCATTACCAAGTTACCACGGACGGCCAAGGGTAACGACACAATTTGGGTGATTGTGGACCGTTTGACTAAGTCTGCTCATTTCTTGCCAGTACGAGAAACCCACTCGATGGAGAAGTTCGCGCAAATCTACATCAACAAGATCATCTCTCGCCACGGGACACCTCTCTCCATCATTCCGATAGGGATAGTCGATTCACGTCCCGGTTTTGGAACGCGCTTCAGAAATCGCTCGGGACACGACTAGACCTCAGTACTGCATATCACCCTCAGACCGATGATCAGAGTGAAAGGACGATTCAGACGCTTGAAGATATGCTGAGAGCGTGTGTAGTTGACTTCGGAGGAAGTTGGGACGCTCACTTGCCCTTAGTCGAGTTTTCCTATAACAACAGCTACCATGCCAGCATCAAGTGCGCTCCATTCGAGGCCTTATACGGACGCAAGTGCCGGTCGCCGCTTTGTTGGTTAGAAGTTGGCGATCGACAACTAACAAGGCTCGACATCGTCCAAGAGACCATTGACAAAATCACTACCATTCGGGAAAGGCTTAAGACATCTCGTACTCGGCAGAAGAGCTATGCCGATAACCGAAGGAAACCTCTCGAATTCCAGGTGGGCGATAGAGTACTCCTAAAAATGTCGCCGTGGAAAGGGGTAGTCTGTTTCGAAAAATAACGCGGCAAGTTAAGCCCGAGGTACACAGGTCCCTTCGAGGTAATTGAGCGTATCGGCCCAGTGGCGTATCGACTTCAACTTCCGCAGACTCTTTCTAATGTCCACAACGTCTTCCATGTCTCGCACTTGAAAAAGTGCTTATCGGATGAGACCATTGTCATTCCACTGGACGAAGTCCAGATCGACAACAAGCTTAACTTCATCGAAGAACCGCTTGAGGTTGTAGATCGAGAGGTCACACAACTCAAGCAAAGTCGTATCCCTATTGTCAAGGTTCGGTGGAATTCCCGACGAGGTCACGAATTCACTTGGGAACGTGAAGACCAGATTCGTAAGAAATATCCACATCTGTTCAGAAATCCTTCCTCCGATGAGACGAACTAAATTTCGAGACGAAATTCTTTTCAACCCGGGGAGAATGTGACAACCGTCTTAGTTCAGGTGAAAACCGCATTCTCTACCTTTAAACTTAACTTTGTATTAACCTTGTCGTTACTTGTCTCGTAAAATCGTGTACGTCGGAATCGAAATCGGAATCACAAAATGAATCCTAATACCAAGAAAATACTTAGTGAACTTGTCTAAGTTCCTATTTAAAATAACCGGAAACTTTCAACTAACGAAACACTTAACAAAGAAAACTAAACAAAAACGAAATAGCTGAAAAATCAGCCTCTTGCGCCGCAAGAGGTGATGACTGCGGCGCAAGACAGTTGCAGAATTTTGAAAATTTTGTTGTTGCTAATGCTTGGTGACTCATCCAAAACCGACCCAAATGGCCAACACCTGTAAAAACAGGTGTCAAACACCCCTTTACTCCAGAAAAGTCACCTTGGTATCATCTCCCATTGTCACATTCATTTTGCAAGTCTAAACACACACATACACTCATATGCTCTCAACTCTCACATACAAACACACACAACTCTTTCAAAAAGAACCCCTTCTAAGGCATCATCTAACTAATTCAAGGACATTTTCATACATTCATCACCATCATTTCATCATTTCAAAGGTAAAAATCTTGTTCTTGAACTTATTTTTCATATTTACTCAAGATTATACATAAATCATCAAATCTATATATGTTTTATAACTAAAATGATGAAAGCATACCAAAAACTCCATTGCATGCAATTTTTATTGGTAAAAATGGAAGTTTATAAAATGGAAAATCTGGAATTTTCATTAAAATAAACAAAAGTTATGTTTTCAATTTAAGATTTTGATTTATGACTCTAACCGAAGAAATCGACAGAATCTGTTGCATGCATGTAAAAATTACGAAATATTGACTAAAGATGTAAACTATATAATGTAACTTACTGTCAAAAATTGGGAACCTAACTCCTATTTTTCGATTTATTATATATTTTACAGTATTTAATCTGATTTAATCTTGATTTTCGAGAAAACATACCAAACTAATTAATCAGCATATAAAAATTTGACATGGTCTAGAATCTATCAAAATATAATTTTACATATTTTACTGGAATTTTTGGAATTAATCTACTATTATTTACTGTTTTTACGGTTAAAACGCGTTAAATACGTAAACGACTCTAACTTCTTCAAAAACTCTCGGATTGAGACGAATCCGGTTCCTATGACTTTGTATTCCAGAATTTGATTTTTATGTTATTTTTATAAAATATTAGAACAACAGAATCTGACAGTTTCATATTCGGTATAATTTAGGTTCACGCGATTCCGATTCCTATTCCGGTCACTTCACGCACACTCCTAGTACTATTGTCTCGCTTTAGCATAAGTCCTTGTGATTCATTATATTCATTTCACATATTCGAGTTCAGTTTGTGAAGCGGGAAAGTGATTTGTTATTTTGGGCATTCTTTATATAGCGCGGAAGCTCTGCCGGATTTTAGCCAGAACCGACCCACCTCCGTCCGAGCTATCTTTTCACCGCCTCATTCTAACGTGAGTTACAACCCCACTTTATTTACTGTTTTCAAATAACTTTTGGGAGAAACAAGAGATTTAAATAAACTTTGGAACTGTTATGATCTTTGGTACAATTGTGAAACTTATGCTTATTTAGTTTTATGGTTGTTTGGCCTATGATAAACTAATGGTTTGCCACCTTTATTTCGGCTTAATGGTTCGCCACCTTTACTCGGCTTTTTGGTACAAATCTGTTATAAATTCATTACTTTTTCCAAACTCGGCACCGAATTTAATTTATTTAATGCCACTCTCGGCACTCGTATGTACTTTGAGTGATCGTATAACTAACGTGACTCTTGAGGGATATAAATAACCATAAGTGACTACTACTAGTTTGAAAAATGAAGCATTAGGGCCCATCTCGCAACACACTATTAGCTTTGATAAGTCGTTTAGTAATTATGAGTATCGATACTTAGGAAATAACCGTTCCTTGCTTAGGCGGCAGCTTAAGTACATATTACTTGATCAGAAATGAATCCCCGTAAGTAGTCGGGGTAAGGGGCCTCACGGTTGGTAATTCGGTTTAGTGTGAACACTTAAGTTATATTATGCCAAGTAGTCGTTATACATGAATTCAATCAATAGTTTACTTATCTTGCGAGTTATACGACTTCCGCAACTATCTTTAAGCAACTGCCTTGGTTCGAACTATCTTTTGAGAAACTTTTGGATCGAAACTATTCTTTAAGTATTGTTCTACTTTTAGAAACTTTTAAGTATAGACATACTTAACTCAAAACTCTTTTAGTCGAGGACTAGAAAACTGTAACTCACTCACTACTTTATTTTAGTTGACACTTCATCTCTTGTTTCACGAAACCAAATGTAAGACACGAAGTGCATTCTGTGGATGGGTTTGGCATGTCACGTGAAGTCAAGAATCGGGAGAAGACCTATTTTGAACATATTTTGGGAATTTTATTAAATAGTTTACTATGTTCTTGTGTTATGTACTTATCAATGCTTGGTTATCTTTAAACTGTAAACTTTTGTTTTATTCGTAATGACTTGAAACCGTATGTTTTTATTTATAACTCGTGTGATGATATCTTGGCTCTTCACATTCCGTGTTTCTGCTTTAGCGGGGTGTGACAGTTAATGTTTAAGTTTACTTAATGAACTAGTAATAGTTCGGGCAAGTCACCAGGAAATACTTCCGGTACTCCCTTACTGCTAATCAGTTTCCTTGGGCACCTTCTTGGTTAAATTGCAACGAGCCCTAACCTCGGTCGTCAGTGTTTTCGGATATAAGGTTTCTCCTTGTCCTCCCCATGTCGCCTTGTATGAATAAGGTCTTATTGTAGAGTAGATGTTTAGATGATTTCCTTGTGGGGACGTGACTTCAACATGTTTGACGAATAACAATTATGTGGTTTACCGTAACATAAGAATGTGATCATATCTTCGTGATGATCCTTCGTTTTAGGATATACTTTCAAAACCTACCTTGGTTTGAAGTTACCTTAGATTTGTATTCAAGCCTAGGAATCCATACTGACCAAGGATTCCCTAAATAAATTTGCCATATCCTTGCGATTTCATAAATGCTAGTTCTTTAATCGAGTACCATCACTTATTGTACATTATTTCACATGATTATAATGTCACTAAATGAAAGTAAGGTATGCGGCATACATGTTTATGCTAGGGGCATATCATGCGATTTAGATTAAGAATTTGTGTCGACCGAAGATTACTATATTGGGTGTACTAAGGCGAGCGAGCGCTAACAGTGATTTTCAAAACTCTTACGTGTAGCAATTCCACCACTAGCATCGAGTTGTCTGGTCTGCCCTATGTATCGTTTATTTGGTATGAAGTATGTCGAGTGATAGTTCGTGAATACGAGTGTCGTGATACATCGGCTTCTGGACCATCTCTGGAGATCCATAACTTGTCGCATGAACCCATCATGTCTTCCAGTGTTAATCCTTAGTTATCGGATGTCTTGGGCGCATCACCTAGTATGTCGAGTTGCAACTGCACCCATGTCTTACGCGGGAATACTTCTCAGTTTCCATAAAAGGCGTCGCATAATTATAAGTGGGATAAAGTGTATATGGTGTCGATAGTCGAGAGGGTGTCGTCTCTGTCGAGAGAACAGGTGATATAGTCGGCAAGGGAGAGTATAAACTAGTCCAGATCCAAGTCGTTATACGGTATGATGGTTGGTAATGTACGACAATAGTCGATGATGTTGGATTTTGTAAGAACATCAAATTTTGAGCGATATATAAAATGGACGGATTATAATTTCGATTGTTGTTGTTCTTGTTATTTCCCCTTTATTGAATCTGAAGTAATATATAAAAACCCTAAACCCGAGTTCTCTCTTATGTAGGAAAATGGATGAACCCAACGATGAGCGCATTGTCCAAAGGATCAACGCCCGACTGAACGAGGCAATACCCGAAATCATAGCCCGAATCAACGCGGGAATTAACCAGGGAGGACCAAGGGGGAATAACAATAACCAAGGAAAAAACAACCAACAAAACAACAACCAAGGAAATAACAATCAAGGAAACAATAACCGAGGAAACAACCAGGGGAACAACCAAGGGAACAACCAAGGTTGTAGCTATAAGACCTTCATATCTTGCAGGCCAAATGATTTCCATGGCACTGAGGGCGCCATCGGACTATCGCGCTGGATCGATAGTATGGAAGTTGTGCTAAGGATCAGCCAGTGTGCTGAAAACAAGAAGGTGGAATTCACTTCTTGCATGCTTCATGGACGAGCACTAACGTGGTGGAACAGCCAGCTACAGGTCCAAGTTCCGGACGCTGCATACAACATGCCCTGGGCAAGGTTCAAGGAACTACTAGTGATTGAGTACTGTTCCAAGGAGATCCTGAAGAAGCTCAAGAACGAACTCTGGAATCACTACATGGTAGGAACTGACATCGACACCTACGTCGCGCGATTTCATGAACTCGCAAATCTAGTACCTGAACTAGTAACCCCCGAAGACAAGCGTATCGACCACTTCATTTGGGTACTCTCGCCCGAGATAAGGGGCATAGCGACAGCTACCGAGCCAGCCACGATGCAGCAGGACGTGAGCTTGGCAAGCCGCCTGACCCAGGACTGGATAAGGAACGGAGGAGCGTCAAAGACGGGTGCAGAAGACGCTAAGGGAAAGCGCAAGGTTGAGGACACATCGGGAAATAAAAGGGATCATTCAACAAGAAGGCCAAGACAGTTAGGAACTATGGAGTGGCCGCGATAGAGAACACCGACTATCAGGGAAAGGCACCAAAGTGCGGTAGGTGCAACTACCATCACGAAGGGAACTGCAGGTCATGTACCAACTGCAACAGCACTAGTCACTGGACTCGACACTGTAAGGAAGTGAACGCTGGACCGCAGCAGGCGGGAAGGCAGCAAAATGAAGGACCGCGACAAGCGGGGAGGCCAGAACAGAACGATAGGCCTCGCCAGGGAGAATGTTATAAGTGCGGTAGTAGGGATCACTACCGAAATGCTTGTCCTAGGCTAAACCCTGCCCGAAACCCAAACCAGAACCGCAATCAAAACCCTCCGCAGAACCAAAACCAGAACAATCAGAGGGGAAATGATGGGGGACAATGTCACACCCCGCTAAAGCGGAACACAGGATGTGAAGAGCAATAGCATTCGATACACAAGTTTATAATTCTACACCAAGTTGTATTAAAAGAAACATAACCTCAAAGGTTTACAAGTGTTTAAAACATCGTTTACATATTCAAAATACAAGATAAGTGTTCATAGCCAAGCCACCCGAACCCCTTCCCATTCTTGAAGTCATCAACCAAAAGCATAAGCATCGTCTCCAAAGCTTAATCGTAACCTGAAAATACGAGTCAAGTGTTAACTACGGGAGACGTAGTTAGTGAGCTACAAAGTTTAAGTATTCAAAGCGTTGACGCATAACAATGCCTAAAGTATAAGTAATCAAGTTTCGACGCATAGCAATGCGTAAAAATATAGCATTCATGTAGTTGTCGCATAAGCATGCGAAAAGTATAGTATTCAAAAAGTAGTCGCATAACCATGCGTAGGGTTTAGTATTCGCTTTCGTAGGCATTGACCACATAGCGCGACTATGTGCCAATCCTATGTATTGCCCAATGATCGTTGCTAATTCTATTGCCTACCCATTTAGTATTATGCACCATCGTTATAAGTCGTTGTGGTGAGGGTCAATCTACCCTAATAGCGCTATCCATATCTACTAACGGTCCTTTCCAAAGGGATTAATAGCAACTAATGTCCTTGGTAGTGTCGGGAGTTTTCAGTGGTTTCTCACGTCCATGTTGTACAAAGTCCGCAACATGACGATCGATAGTTTTAGTCATTGGCAAATATAGATTTCGTATCCTCGACATTGTTGGCAAAACCCTCAACAATGCCGGCAAAATAGTTTTTCATATAAGTATTCAAGATATCAAAGTATTTCATAATAGCTTTCCCAAGTATACAAGTGTTTTCGTAATAGCATTCAAAGTATTCAAGTGTTTTCATAAGAGCATTCGAGTATCAAATAGTTTTCGTTTTGCAATCAAGTATCAAAGCGTTTATCAGCTTAAATGTTGTTTAAGCCTAAGACTCGCATTTCACCCCAAAAGTATGTTTAAAAGCATTTAAAAGTAGGGGTTTGTAACTCACTGTTTGCGGAAATCGTAGCATGCTCGGAATAGCTCGAAAGGTGCTCGGAATCACCGGAATCCGAAAGAAAAGGCTTAGATGATGTATTAGATGAGTTTTGAGTTCCAAAAGTGTAAAAAAGCTTTTTAAACGAAATCCTTTGATTCCTTTTGCTTCCTCTTGTTGTTTTGACGATTTTTAATGGTTGGAAAGTGGATTTGTGTGGCTGCAACTTTCTGTTCTTGTGATGTTCTTGAGAGAGGAGTAGAGAGATGAGAGAGAGAGTAAGTGATTGTGAGTGTATGTATGTGTGTTTGTGTTTGGTGTTTTTATAAAATAAAAATGAAAAGAAATAAGAAGGTAGGTAATAATAATGGGGTTTGGGTCTGTAAAAATCAGTAATTGAGTGCTCAAAATCGAGTATGATTGGCTAATTTTTGTATATAAACGAGACAAGTTTAAAAACTTAACAAAATTTTGGGTCTGCACGTCCAGTGCGTCGCACTGGTGCTCTGTGCGGCGCACTGGTCAGTTTTCGTTGTTTTTCTGATTTTTCGCTTTTTACGTTTTGCTTCGTTGGGCCTTTTTGTTAACTGAAAGTTCTTGATTATGATATGTTATGAACTTAGGAAAGTTCCTTAGTTGTTTTCTTGGTATTTAGAGTTCAATTGTTGGTTTGATTCCGATTCCGATTCCGTTTCCGAGACACACACGTTTAAAGTTTAAGTAACGTAAACCTACGTTAAAATTTTTTGTGTGAGTTATATCGAGCTTAGCTTAAAGAGTTGTGTCTACATAACCACGTAACACATAAAGTTAGTTATAGCAAGAAGCAAGTATAGCGTATCGAGGTTAAAAGTTAGCGTTGTCGACTAGAAGTTTTGACGGTTGTCACAGACAAGGCCGTGGCAGAGCCTTCGCGATTGGTGCCGAAGTGGCAAGAACGACCCCCGCGTGATTGCAGGTACATTTCTCCTTAACAACGCCTCAGTACTGTTTGACTCAGGCGCGGACAAAAGTTTTGTGTCCTTAGAGTTTAGGCCCTTGATTGCTTTAGACACCGAACCCCTAAGTGAAAAGTTTACGGTAGAATACGCAAATGGGCAAGAATACCAGGCTAGCGACGTAATTAAGAATTGCACAATAACCCTAGCTAACCACTCTTTCAAAATAGATCTAATCCCTATCGAACTTAAGAGCTTTGACGTAGTAATAGGAATGGACTGGTTGACCATCCGAGACGCAAGGATATATCCGTGATGAAAATGCGTAAGTACTTGAATAAGGGTGCCTCTTTCGTAGTTACTGATAAGTTAAAAACCTATGCTCATTCATAGCCTCGAAGCGTATACAGTGTCAAGTTCTAAAGTCTACAAGTCACCGGCACACTCATACAAAAATGAAGATAAAAGCTTATAAAGTGTATGTTATAATGGCTCGAATCCTCACAAAAATGTAACAGGGTTGGTGCGCTCAGTTATGCAACTAGTTAAACTAATTACCAAATTTTCAAACATTTGCACCTAAAGACAAGTAGACTTCTTTTCTACCCCTCCCCACACTTGAATTGTACAATGCCCCCATTGTACTAAAACTTAAACAAATAGTAAGAAAAGAAAATAGAAAAGAAGAAAAGAACTCCCCCTTGTCGACCAAAACTCGTACCACGTTCAAAATATTTCGTCCACTTCGTTGGCTTGCATATCAAATGCCTACTAATAAAAACAGAAAATAAAACTAAAAATTAAAAAGAAAAGAAAACAAACCGCGGGTTGCCTCCCGGAAGCGCTTCTTTATTAAGGAGTCTTAAAGCTCGACTCTCCCCGTGGCTATGAAAAGAGCGAGAGTTCCCTCGCCTTTTTCCTCCGTGAAAGCTCCAACTCTTCATACATATGCTCTTCACTTATTCCATCAAAATAATCATCAAACTTCAATGCTTCATTGCCAACATCAAAGGCTTCATTGCGTTTTATCCATGCATTGTGCCATTCCTTTGTCTTTTTAAGTAGCACAACTTCTCTTCCTTGTCTAATGATGATTAAACAACTCATCCTTACTTCTTTCGCCAACGAATTTTCTTTGAAAGCTCTATAACTAACAAACTTCTGATCTCCTCCGGAATTTTCATGTAATGTATCCTGCAAAAATTTGTTCCTATCCCAAATAGTTAGCAAAAATGGATCAATAAAAGTTGAAGATTTACCTTTTATATCGTGATCCTCCAAACGTATAAACGAATCCATCAAGTGCATATCAGATGGTATCTTAACCTCCAGAAGTGCAGATGATACATCAAACGTGAAATTCATAAAATGTCTTGGTTGGGTACTTAACCTAGCTGGCGGTCGGACGCCTTTAGCCGGTTGGTTGGGTTGCTTCTGATCAATTTCTGTGTTCGTTGAAATTCTTGCACATTCCGCCTCCAGTGTAGCACCCGGATGTGCCATTAGATACTCAATTTCCTGCAAGTCCCCGTCCGGGTCAAACCTCTGATAATTTATATTTAGGGCAGATCCCTCAAACTCTGTAAGTTCCTTCTCCAACAATCTTTCAAGCTCCTCTATCGTCATGTTGGCTATATCGTAAACCATATTTAACTATTCTTATAACTGCAAAACTCACGAAAATATCAGTAGAACTTGCAAACTGAATATTAAACTAAACGAACAAATAAAAAACAATAAACAGAAAATAAAAGTAACAACAAACTTCAGCCGTCGGCTGGTTTTATTCAGCCGACGGTTGAATGTATCTGAACTTTTTTATTTCCTAAAAAATTATACTTATAAATATTTGATTAGATTAATAGACAATTAACACGTTATAAAAAAGAGAAAATAACTTTAAGAAAGATAAATCTTCCCCAAAGGATCGATTAGCTAAAAGTTTAAAAATAACAAATAAAAATAGCAACGTTCCCCCGGCAGCGGCGCCAAAAACTTGGTGTGTAAAATCTGAGTTAAATTATTTATT
>CAJVGC010000590.1:39503905-39529432 GCA_910822075.1 Senecio squalidus
GATATTAAGTATCACCCTGGCAAAGCGAATGTCGTAGCAGATGCCCTGAGTAGGAAGGAGAGGCAACAGACGACTCGAGTATGTGCATTAGGAATCTACCTTAGGCCCGACTTAAGGACGCGTATAGCAAGTGGCCAGCATGAGGCTTTGAAAGCAGATAACATAAAGATCGAAACCCTGCATAATCACGACAAGGATTTCGTAAGAAAGAGTGACGACGTCTATTATTTCAAGGATCGAGCCTGGATTCCTACGACCAACGAATTGAGGAAGACCATCATGGATGAAGCTCACCGAACGCGATATTCCATTCATCCAGGGTCAAGCAAAATGTATAAGGACCTCAAGGAACACTATTGGTGGCCTGGAATGAAAAGAGACGTTGCTTTATATGTAGAAAAATGCCTCACTTGTGCGAAAGTGAAGGCCGAATATCAAAAACCCTCCGGATTACTACAGCAACCCGAAATTCCCGAGTGGAAATGGGAGCAAATCACAATGGACTTCGTCACAAAGTTACCTCGAACATCAAAGGGTAACGACATGATCTGGGTTATAGTAGATCGGCTAACGAAGTCAGCACACTTCATTCCCATTAAGGAAAGTTTTAACGTAGAAAAACTTGTCCAAATATACATCAACGAGGTAGTGACACGTCACGGAATACCCACGTCAATCATCTCGGATAGAGATACTCGCTTCACTTCCAGGTTTTGGAAGGCTTTTCAAGAGTCGTTTGGCACACGATTGGACTTAAGCACGGCTTACCATCCACAAACTGATGGTCAAAGCTTGCGCACTATACAAACACTGGAGGACATGCTGAGAGCCTGCGTTATCGACTTCGGAGGAAGTTGGGATAGCCACTTACCACTAATAGAGTTCTCTTACAATAACAGCTACCATGCTAGCATCAAATGTGCGCCTTTTGAAGCTCTCTACGGAAGGAAATGCAGATCTCCATTGTGTTGGTTGGAACCGGGAGATCGACAACTAATTAGCATGGATGTAGTGCAAGAAACGATTGATAAGATCACAACGATTAAGGAAAGGCTTAAGACTGCGAGAAGTCGTCAAAAGAGCTACGCTGATATGCGCAGAAAGGATCTAGAATTTCAAGTCGGCGACAAAGTACTTCTAAAGGTGTCACCTTGGAAATGTGCAATACGTCGTGGAAAACGAGAAAATCTTAGTCCGAGATATGTAGGACCCTTTGAGATACTCGAAAGGGTAGATCTACACGTTTGTTTTTATACAAACCTAGTTGAATAGATCCTGACAAGTGGTATCAGAGCACAGGAGGTGCTCTAGATCTAAGATCCACAAGGTTTTAAGGAGAAGAAAGAAGAAGATCTACAAGTTTAAAATTAGGGTTTCTATTCGTCATATTCTAGGCAGCCGTGGTAAAAACGTCATAACTCATTAGTTAGCCGTCGGAATTGAACGAATTTTTTCTGTAGGTTCTTCAAACATAAACGCACGTTCTGACCAAAGGAGTTTTTGATCTGAGCTTCGGACCGAAAGATATGAATTTTTGAAATCTGCTGCTGTAAGGTTAGATTTATTGCGTTTATGTATAATAAAACGATCGTTTCTTATTCGTTACACATTGGATCTTGGTGAATTTTGGATATGTTCTTAAAGGAATACAGATCTACGTCTTGTTAAAATTTGATCGTTATTGGATTTTTAGATAAGGAGATGTACAATTTCAAAATTGGATATTGAATGTTTATTGTTTGTTGAGCGCAGCTGTGGTAAAAAGATCATTGTGTATTCGTTAAACGTTGGATTGTCTTGATATTTTTTATATGTGGTTCGACATTCACAGATCTACTTTGGGAAGAAATTTGAGCATGATTGGATTTTTCAATGAAAAGTTACTTAATTTTTAATCTGCTACAAATTTTTAGCTATTATTGTGCTTATATTGATGTTGTTGTTACGTTGTTAGTACTACATGTGACAACCGTCTAAAGTAAGGTCGAGAACGCTAACTTATAACTTCTAAGTGTTTATTTTGATGACCGATATGACTAATTTTATGTGTTATGTGGTTACGTAGACATAACTCTTAAGCTAAACTCGTAGTAACTCACACAAAACTCTTAAAACGAAAGTTTACTTTATTTAAACCCTTAAGCGCGCATCGGGATCGGAATCATAAAACAAATTTGGAATCAAATTATGTAAGTCCTAATACCAAGAAAACACCTAAGGAACTTTCCTAAGTTCATAACGAATCATAATCTATAACTTCCAGTTAACGAAAAGGTCCAACGAAGCAAAACGCAAAAAACGAAAAATCACCAAAAATCTGGCAAAACCAGCCAGGACGCCGCACACACACCTTGTGCGACGTCCTGGACACCCTAGTCCCAAGTTTTTGTATTTTTGTTGCTTGTCTCGATTTGCACAAACTAAATACCAACCAAACACGTTTTTTACACATTATTACTGAGTTTTGGCAGAACCTAGACCCCCTCTTTATCCTTTCCATCATTTCCTTTCATTTTCATTTTCTTTTTCATTTTATAAAATCACAAACACACACTCAAAACACACACATAAGAAACTCTCTCCAAAAACTCTTTCACCACCTCCATTTACAGCCACTAAAACCCATCTTTTCACTATCTAAAATCATTCAAACAAGCAAAGGAAGCAAGGGGATCAAAGCTATTTCGGTTTCAAAACATTTTCTACACTTTTGGAACTCTAAATCCGTCTAGACCATCATCTAACCACTTTCTTTCGGTAGAAACTTTTCCTATTTACTTATATTACTAATATAACCAATTGCATGTATGATCTAAGCTCTAAAAACAAGTTTTGATGAAGTTTTATGACTATTTTTATACAAAAACGGGTTTATGATAAATGATGCTTAAATCTTTGTTTTTATGGATAAAAAATTATGTATAAACTGTTGAAATGACTTATTATGAAGTTTATACCGATTGCATGTCAAGATCTAACACCTACATAAACAATTTTACAAGAAAAACACAAAAACGGGAGAAACAGCAGCATGTGCGCCGTCCTGAGGCCTAGGACGACGCACACATGCTGTTGTCCTCCCGAAAATCGTCGTTTTAGCCGTTTAAAATTTGGTTACGCATTATGACTTTTTGAGACTTGACATTGGTATTGAGTTTGGTAATAATGAACATATTAGTGACTTGTATTGGACTTAATATGCTTAAAGAACATGTTTAAATATGATTATGTGATATATGTGAATTGTGAGCGGGAAAGTGACTTTAGAATTTTGGAATTGAAATTTGGGAGCGGAAGTGATGCCCAAATTTTGTTGGAAATTCTAAACCACTTCAGCGACCAAATTATACATATCATATTAATAAAAACGCTAATCTTGGACTTTTGGACTAAGACAAAACGATAACCGTTTCGGACGATTTTTGGACAAATTGGACTTTGACACTTAAAGTTAAGCTAAAACTCATCGACATTATATTATATATAACTACTTAATAACATAATAATGCTTGAACAAAACTTGGTATTATTAGGCTTTCGGTGATTCCCGGCACGCTTTCCGACCGTTCCCGCTTACGACTATCTTCGCAAACAGTGATTTACAAACCCCTACTCTTTAAACGCTTTTAATACTTTTTGAGGTGAAATGCGAGTCTTGGGCTTAAACACTACTTTAAGCTGAAACAAACTTTGAACGCTTAACGAAACGATTTGATGCTAGAATACTATTACGAAACGACTTGATAGTTGAATACTATTACGAAACGATTTGACACTTGAAAACTATTACGATACGATTTATTACTTGAATACTATATTGAAACTATATTTTGTCGGCATTGTTGATGATTGTTGCCAACAATGCTAAGGATACAAACACTAAATTGCCAATGACTAAACGTCGATCGTCATGTTGCGGACATTGTACAACATGGACGTGAGACACCATTAAAATCCCATACACTCCTACATAACTAGTTGCTATTAATCTCTGGGAGAGGACCGATAGAATTTATGGATAGCGCTATTAGGGTAGAATGACCCTCACCACAACGATAACAACAGATGGTGCATAGTTCTAGTGGGTAGGCATAGGGCTTAGCAACAAACGATCATTGGGAAATATTTAGGATTGTCACATAGTCGCGCTATGTGGTCAATACCTACAAACTTGAATACTAATACTTTACGCATGGTTATGCGACAATTATTTGAAATCTACTTTTACGCCACCTTTATGTGTGTCGATACTTGTATGCTTTTACTTAAACTTTGTAGCTCACTAACTACGTCTCCCGTAGTTAACACTTGACTCGTATTTCAGGTAACGAGTAAGCTAGCTGATGACTTTATGCTTTTGGGCGAATGACTTCAAGAACGGGATGGGTTTGGGTGGTTTGGTTATGAACACCCTATTTTGAATTCGGATATGTAATCGACATTTGAAACTACTATGTAAACTTGGCGTTTATCTATATCTTGCTATCAAATGCTATTGCTCTTCACATCCTGTATTCCGCTTTAGCGGGGTGTGACACTACAATACACATTTTTTTGTTCGATGATGAAGTTAGTATTGCTCCTCTTTGTTAGTACTGCTTGTATTGCTCTTCATGGTTACTATAAAGGAAGTATTAATATATAAATATTCGTTTGAGGGGAAGAATATGTTTCAAAGTGCAAATGGAACATTTGGATGTGATCTTATACATGCACCACTTGGGGAAAAGGTTTTTACTTGTGTAATATGATTTAACCTAATGAAAGAAGAACAACTCTCGATTCAAAGAAGAAGGTATACTACTTCAACTTTATTACTACTGCTAGTCTCCACTGTTGAGATTCATTTTTTTTTGGTGTGCACTTCATGGAGGGTAATTTGAGACATTGGAAAGCTTGGATTAGTAGCTTAATATGGTTCGTAGTTATAAAGAGATGTTCAAAGTTGCATATTTTCAAAGTTCTCCTATTGGATGATGTCAAAAAGGGGAAGATATTATATAGATGATATGATTTGCAACTTATATGAAGTGTGGTGGAATAGAACAAAGAATTGAAGGCTTAAATGTATTAAACGTATCGAAAGTCTACTTACATTAAAGAGTGGCGTGTTTTGATAGAAATATCAACGGTATAAGAAGTATCAACTTGTTCACAGAGATCTCGGTTGTAGGGGAAGTTTTTCAGTTTATTGTTTACTATTTTGTCATCATCTAATAGGGGAAGATTGTTGGGATAATTAATTATCCATATTTTTGATTTGATGATACAAAATATAAACTGATAACAGTGAAGAATTAGTATTCTGGAGTTGCTGGTTTATATTGAAAAAGACTAACTGGTGGTTACTACTGCTCATACAAGTTTCTACTGCTCATAGAAGTTTCTACTGCTCATACAAGTTACTACTGCTCAGTTACTACTACCAGTATTTGGTTACTACTGCAACTCAGTTACTACTGCCCTATCAAGAGTTAATACTGCTGAGAAGATAAAGATTAATTTAGGATAAGATATGATTAGATTTTATTCTCATTTGTAATTATCTTTTTCATTATAATAAGGATTTGTTACCTTTGAAATAGGGAGATATTCTAGGAAGATTACAAAGATATCAAATCTTTGTATTTATTATTTCTACGAATTTGTATGAGTGTCTTAGAAACAAGGTTATAAAACCTTGATACATGCATAGAGAAAATTGGACGAGTGAATGCATATAAAATGCATGGTGATGTAAACCTAGAAAAACTAGGTTAAACCCCAAGATCAAGGTGTCCTTGATCCTGATATCGTTGTAAATATTCGTTATATTTTTGATGAAAATATAATTGGGGAGTTGGTGGAAAATTGTTTGTATTCTTGTTATTCATTCTTATTCATAGTCATATACATTAATTGTTATTCACAAAACCTTGTAATATCAAAGTGTTGATCCGCTGCAACTTCTTTGATAGATATAGATCTACACGTTTTTTTTTATACAAACCTAGTTCAATAGATCCTGACATTAAACTACTAGAAAAATGTTTTTGTTCCATCTAATTCAACCAACACAGCCACCATCGCCACAACTTCGAACATTTCCCCTCCGAGTAAATCGAAACGCACTTGGAGATCAAAATAATCCAAATTAATCTCCTTAAAGAATAAACCTACCAATCCTATCGAAACCTAAATACGTAATTATCCATTTTTTTCTTCCAAATATGTAATTATACCTTTTTCCATTGCAGAAATCAGTAATCAAGCTACTACTTAACCTTTGTTAACAAATATAAATCAAAATCAAAATCAAATAGAGTAGAGAGGAAAGTTAGCTCATGGCAGCAGACTCGTGGAGGCACGACGGAGATGGAGGTGGTGGAATCGTAGAAAGTGACGGGACCATCGTGAGTCTTTGATGGTGGTTTCCAACAGTCGTTCCCGACACGAACTATTATTATAATGTCTAAATGATTATACTCATGTATAATCAGGAGATATATACTTCATCATGAGTCTTTGATGGTGGTTTCCAACAACGCCGACGGTGGAGGGAGGAGGAGGATGGTCGGCGGGAGTAATAAAATGTCTAAATAATTTTTTGGGTTGGTGTTGGAGGGTTTCAATTAATGATTTTTATTTTGTTTTCGTTTATGTTATTTTAAATTAAAGTAAATGGATATTAACTTAATAAGGGTAATTCAGTCTTTTTAGGACGAAGAGGGACCAATCATGTTGCCAAACAAGCGTGAGAGGGACTGTACTCGTATGATTTGCAACACAGGGACTGAACTCGTTAAATCCGGACAAGCTCAGGGACCAATTATGTAATTAACTCTAAATCGCATAATATAAATATGTTCTCCATCAAAGGGATGTCCGGGAATTCTACAGATCATGATCTCAAACAGTGGCGGATCTAGAGAAATAGTTGAGAAGTATCCAAAATATTTCACCATAAAAACTATTTTTGCAAAAATTCATACAATAAACAAAAATGAAAAATACATTCTAAATAATAAAGTTAAACAACTAACCTAATAAAGTTTCCCACTTCGTTCTTTAATAGAGTGAAAACTATCCATAATCTCTTATAGAAAAAGACGCCATAATCTCTTATAGAAAAATGTTAGGCGATATATTTTCAAACTACAAAAGTAGATACAAGGGATATATGAAAGTGTGTAAGGAAATGAATTCCGTCTTTTTGGCCCCTAATTGGGATGTTCCCACAAGATGGAAATTCGACTTACAATATGTTTGTATGTGGTTTACGCCAACAAAGTACTTTAACTTATTATCATGGCGAGTTAGTGGCTAAATATCGGGGGGTTACACCATTTACGGTTGAAAATTGGGATATTATTCATAAACTAAGTCAATTCTTCAAAAAATTTAAAACCGCAACAACTTTATTATCGGGTGTTTATTATCCCACTAGTCATTTAGTTCTTAAACAAATCGGTTTTATGGTTACAAAGTTAGACGATTTTGAATATAAAGGTGGATTATATAAGCTAATGGTAATCCCCATGAAAGCAAAAATGAGAAAATATTTTGATAAATTGTCACCTTTAATTATCGTTTCCGCCGTATTAAACCTGTATTTGAACAAAATTGGGGTGGAACATCTAATAAGAAAAATCTTTCAAAAATTGGATATCGTTATTGACCCATTATATGTCGATATCGCCATAGACGAATTTTGATAAATCTTTTAAAGGGTTATTTGGGTTTATTTTAACAAGTATAAAAGCACATCAAATGTGGGTGAATCAAGTTCTTCTATGGCGTCGACCTATGAAAACTATACTAGCGCGGACCCGGAAATTGACTTGTTTAACAATTTAAAACGAGAAAACATTAAACGTGCTAGGGGGGATGGGGGTGACCAAACAAATACCGAATATGGGAGGTATACAGGAACCGATTTTTTAGCCACTCTGGGAGTTGAAGAATTCTCCAACTTTGAGGTTTTGGCTTGGTGGAGAGCCCAGGAATCTCAATTTCCCGTTCTAGCCGCCATGACCAAAGTTCTACTAACCGTCAAAGCTTTTTCGGTAGCTTCGGAATCCGCTTTTTCTCTTAGTGGTAGGGTATTATCTTTACGAAGAACAAGACTCACACCGGCGACATTGGAGATGTGCATTTGCTTGAAGGATTACTTAGACGCGGCCGAACGTACACAAGACCACCAAAATCTTGAAGGCGAACTAGAATATGAAGGCGAAGCATTCGATATCGAGGTGGAAGAAGGAGTTGCAATATCACTTTCCGATGAAGAGATCGCTATCGATGAAGCTACCCGAGCATCTAGCTCCGATGATGAACAAGTTCAAGTTCAAGATGACTTTATTCAAGTAGACGAAGATTAAGAATGAAGAAATCAATTTCAAATTTTCAATGTTGTTAGTTACATTTCTAATAAAAATAGTACTTTTTCGCACATTTTGTTTAATAATTATCGAAATATTAAGCTTTGAAAATGTGTTTCAAGCTTTTTTAGTAGAATACAATGTTTATGTATGATGTGTTTCAAAAACAAAATTAAAAAATCGAATTTTAACATGTTTTTGTAATTTATGTTTTTTTTTCCAATGTTATTAGTTACATTTTTAATAAAAAAAAATAGTACTTTTTTCAGCACATTTTGTTTAATAATTATCGAAATATTAAGTTTTGAAAGTGTGTTTCAAACTTTTTTAGTAGAATACAACGTTTATGTATTATGTGTGCCAAGAATTTGTAAAAAATGTCGAACTTTAACATATTTTTGCAAGTTACGCTTTTTTTTTATTAAAACACCCAAACCGGTTTTTAACCGGTTTGGACCCAACCCCAAACAGGTTCCACCGGGTATAACATTCAACCTCCGAAAACCGGCCCAAAACCGAACGATTTAAACCCAAACCGATTTGGGTATGTTTGACCCAAACCAGTTCGAGTTCAAACCCGAAAATTTACACCTGTACTCACAAGTGTGGCCATATATCATACAATCAGCTTGATTAGAATTCAAGTGGATGTTCTCCCAACTATCATCTTTCTCTTAAATTACAAAAATAACCATTTTCTAAATTAAATAAACTTTATCTAACTTTAATATATCGTTTCATGAGATTCACATTTGGTACTTGCATATACTATACTATAAACTATATGTACATTGCCTATATGTCGACTAGTTTAGTGCAAGTATAATCGTGTTTTATAGATTAAATAACCTAGATTCACGGCTCGATTGCCCGGGAACAATTTAGAATCTAGTTAGACTAACTTTTTAGCTTTCTAATTATCCGATCCATTTTAGAGAAATTATTACTTGAGTTGATTTTTAGTTAAATTTAGTTTTCCCTCTATTCAACAACAGTTTAGTGAACTAGATTATTTGCTCGATGAGTTGCACTGATACGAGCAATAAATTCGCAATTTCATTTTTCAGTAATTAGCCTAACAGCGGTTGAGTATGACATTTTTGGAAAAGAATAAGAAGCTACCAATACCTTAAATAAAGAAAAAACAAAATACCAGAATTTTGATTTTCATATGACTCAATCGTTATGAAGGGTCTAAATTTTGCTTAAGAAGACCGGTTCCTTAACAGTCAACTTGTCCCTATTTGTTTTCAAAAACAAAAATCCGATTAAACAACCGATTTCTATAAGCAACTGCAAGCCGAGACGGAGACCCTTTTATATAAAAACCATTGGCATAGGAGACTAATCTTCATTCAAATACCATACTTATACATCTAACACTTCTAGCGTCGATAGCCGGTCAGAACAAAGTCAAATAAATAACATTAATTACTAAAACGAATAGCAATCCAAAACAAGTATTTGTAAAATCTACTCATAAAGAGTAATTAAGGAACAACTTCTAGTTTCTTTGAAGTTACATAAAAAAAAGTAGTAATAAGTTGTTAGAAAAACATAAACATGTAATTTAGTATGTGACGTACTAAAAAATTATCAAAAAAAGAAATTACGTTTTCTTCACGTAAACAAAAGAAAAAAAGAAAAAAAAAAGAAGCTTTTGTATTTATATTTGTTTAAAACTTTTGATAGTTGATGATATTGATTAAGTATCCGTGTCGCGTCGTGTATTCAAGCACGCGTTTTCATCTCCTCTTTCTTTCTTCTCTTACAATCCAACCACCAATCTCTCCTTCTCTCTCTCGATATATATATATATATATATATATATATATATATATATATATATATATATATATATATATATATATATATATATATATATATATATATATATATATATATATATATATAGGGAGAGGTTCTTATAAACCAAAATTTAAAGTAAAATAAGTAAAAAAATATGAAAAAATAATTTATTATATGTGTAATTTTGTATTATGTTTATTTATTCAATTATAACAAACTTTAAAAAAGCAAGTTTTGATATGCATCAAAATATATATCGTTTAGGGACTGTGCATCAAAATCTTTGTTTTTGTGCAGTAAATATTGAAATTTGATGCACAACGGTAAAACTACCCATTTTATGATTTACAACAAAACTTCGTTTTTTAAAGTTTGAGATATGGTTAAATTGAACGATAATAAAAAATATCTAACGTTATAAATTATTTTTTAATTTTTTTTTACTTATTTTATCTTAAGGTTTGTTTTACAAGAACCAACCCCTATATATATATATATATATATATATATATATATATATATATATATATATATATATATATATATATATATATATATATATATATATATAGGGAGGAGATCATGTAAAAAGTTCAAAAATTGTAAAAAGTGTGAGAAGCATTGTGGAAGTGACATGTGGCAACCTTATTTTTTTTTTTTTTTTTTTTTTTTTTTTTTTTTTTAATAAAAAATAATATTTTTAATAAAAAAAATATTAAAAAAAAAAAATCGAAATTTTCTTTTTTCGGGGAAAACTTTTTTTTTTTTTTGGCTCGAAAAAAATTATGTACGAAAAAAATATGATGCACATTTATGATGCACACCTATGATGAACGTTTATGTGTGCATCATAGTTGAATATTATAGTTTTTTTGTGTGCATCATAGTTGAATATCAAATCTTTTTTATGTGCATCGTTAACGTGTATCATATTTTGTGTACATCATTAATGTGCATCATATTTTTTATGTGCATCATATGACGTGACATATTACGTTATCAAAAAAAATTTGAATTTTTTTTTTTGCCAAAATATTTTTTTTTTCGATTTTTTTTTTTTTTTTTTTTTTTAATAAAAAAATATTATTTTTTATTAAAAAAATAAAAAAAATATTTTTTTTTTAAATTTCTTATAAGTTGCCACATGTCACCACAAGAAGGCTTCCTACACTTTTTACAAAAAGAAGACTTTTTATTTGATCCTACTCCTATATATATATATATATATATATATATATATATATATATATATATATATATATATATATATCTATATATATATATATATATATATATATAGAGTTGGTTTCATTTAAGAACCATGAAAATATTTAGGAACCATTAGGAACCAATATTCACCAGTGTATATATATGATATTCACCAGTGTATATTTAATATGATATTCACCAGTGTATATACATATAATATTCACCAGTGTATATACATATAATATTCACCAGTGTATATATATATATACATATGCTTTATATACACTGGTGAATATCATATATATACACTGGTGAATATTGGTTCCTAATGGTTCCTAAATATTTAGTGGTTCCTAAATGAACCCACCTCTATATATATATATATATATATATATATATATATATATATATATATATATATATATATATATATATGTATATGTATATATGTATAGGTCTATGATGGGGAGGGTTCAATAGGGATCTCTTTTTTGCTAGAGATCCAGGGATCACCTTTATAGCCACACAAATTTATTAATAGATCAAACACACGGAGGGGCATTTTAGTCATATTCAAAAATTATTTTAAAGTTACACACGCCCCTAAAAGGAAAGAGATATAAACCCTTCTTCTTCTCCCATAACCACCATAAAATCTTCTACTGAACAGAATTCTCCGGCGACCGGCGATCATCAAAACCAGACTAAAACCTCAGATCTCCGGCGCCATTACCTACGTTCTACTACAAATAACCTAAAACTAGCTACAGAAAATTCTAATTATACATACAGAATCCTGTATCTAAATATGCATAAAACGGCGCAATCATGGTTCTCCGGAGGTCCAAGTCAAAAAAACTCCGATCTAAACAAACAAACACCTTCACTTCTTGCTGATTGGAATGCGTACGCTGCATCTTCACAATCTAGTCGAGATCTAGATGTAAGTTATTTTAATTACTGGTTAATTGTTTGCAGTTTGATTTTTGTTACTTATATTCAGCTTATTGTATAGCGTATAATAGCCCGAATTGTTCGTTGAAAGTGTAACTCTTAGGCATGTTAGGTTGTAAGAATCGATTGTCAAACCTTCAATTGATCACCTGTGATTGTATTAATAATGTGCCTTAATACCTTGATGTAAATTGTCACAAAATCTATAGTAATCCCTGTGATTTTATTAATTTAGTGCCTTAGTATGTTGATGTAAAAATGTCGCCAAAATGTTTAGTAATCACCTGTGATTCTATAGTTTTTACATTAAGAACTGTTTATAATTTAGTGTCTTAGTACCTTGATGTAAATTGTCACAAAATCTATAGTAATCACCTGTTTATAATCCGGATCCTCTCAAGATGTAAACCGGTTAAACCATCATTTGAAGCAATCCGAAGACGTAATCCGTTCCCAAGCTGCCACGTTTTCTGCGTGTCTTACTCGCCTTGATCCCGCCGCTCATTCCCTCGGCTATCTCTACATTCTGTAATTCTTCGATTTTTGTTACGAATTGAATGATTTAATCAAATCTAGTGTTTATGATTCAGTTACTAAATGAGTTGTTTTCTGAGAATTAGGGTTTATGATTATGTATTTGTATTTAGGGTCTGATTTAGTATTATATCATATAATTTAGCTCTTGTTATCTGTTTTTCGTGTTCGGTAAATAGAAAACAGTCTCTGCAATTTAAACTCCTAATAGTTGAATATTGTTTGAAAGTTGTTTTGTTAACAGTTAGCTATTGAAATACGTATAGGAAGATGAATGAAACAGTTTAGTTATTATATCTATTTTTGTAACAGGGAAGCATGTACAGCAGGTCCAGTTGCAGAAGCACGCGCAAACGAGCTAGTTCTATCTGTAGTCAGATTTATCGATGTGTGCAGCGTTGAGCAGATCCGTTTGGTGCCTGACAAATGTATGGTTTTAAATTTTAATTAATTATGTTGTGTGTTTATATATAATGAATTAATCGTGTTGGTACAGTTATTGCTATTTGTAGACGATTGCACGAGCAAGTTATGATTCTTGGTGCCCCTATGAGAGCTGTGGCTCCTCTGCTGACTGCTATTAAGAAGATTCAACCTTCTTCTGAGCATTTAACTCCTTTACATCCGGACTTTCTTCAAGTCTGTTTGTCGGCTAAGTGTTATAAAGTTGGTTATAGCATTTTGGAGGATGATATCTGCGAAATTGATCATCCAAGGGACCTTTTCCTATACTGCTATTATGGGTGAGTTTGTTTAATTATATTGTTATTATTTTGGTGAACATTATGAGCGTACGTTCTTCATGTATTAATATCAACTTATGTCATGTGAAAACGGAATTTGGTCATATATCGAAATAAATCTTAGTCACAATCTTCATATATGATATACGTATTTTATTTCACTTTAATGAAGTGGCTTATGCTTTGAGGTAATACATTAGCATTTCAAAATATTGCTAACTATCTTGTTTTATACGGTTATCTGCTAGGGGGATGATCTGCATAGGACAAAAACGTTTTGCCAAAGCGTTGGAGCTCTTTCACAACGTGTGTAAATCTACTTTTTTTTCTCTGACATTTTGTTCTATAATATATTCATAATGCAAGTGAAGCTTGTTCATGATCGTTGCTCAATCGGTCTTTTCAGGTGGTAACTGCTCCCATGACTAGCATGAATGCCATCGCTGTTGAAGCTTACAAGAAATACATATTGGTTTCACTCATTCACCTTCGCCAGGTTTGCGTTTCTCTTACTTATGATTATAAACTCCAATTTAAATTAATATATGTCAGAGGGCATCAATGTATAAGAACATGTGACTGTATACATCATTGATATATGAATCTTAAAGATAGTTATTGCAACTGCTGAAAATGTATACCCCAAGTCCGAACGCAATTATAAAGTGAATCTTAGAGTCCAATTTAGGAATCTTAATAATGTGCCTTAATACCTTGATGTAAATTGTCACAAAATCTATAGTAATCACCTGTGATTTTATTAATTTAGTGCCTTAGTATGTTGATGTAAAAATGTCGCCAAAATGTTTAGTAATCACCTGTGATTCTATAGTTTTTACATTAAGAACTGTTTATAATTTAGTGTCTTAGTACCTTGATGTAAATTGTCACAAAATCTATAGTAATCACCTGTGATTGTATTAATTTAGTGCCTTAAATGTCATAAAAAATGTTTAGTAATCACTTGTGATTCTAAAGTTTTTACATTAAGAACTGTTTATAATTTAGTGGCTTAGTACCTTGATGTAAAATGTCACCAAAATGTTTAGTAATCACCTAGTAATCACCTGTGATTTTATTAATAATGTGCCTTAGTATGTTGATGTAAAATGTCACAAAAATGTTTAGTAATCAC
Source organism: Senecio squalidus (assembly GCA_910822075.1). NCBI lineage: Eukaryota > Viridiplantae > Streptophyta > Magnoliopsida > Asterales > Asteraceae > Senecio > Senecio squalidus. Next base: position 39,518,650 of record CAJVGC010000590.1, read on the forward strand.
CTGTGATTTTATTAATAATGTGCCTTAATATGTTGATGTAAAATGTTTCAAAAATGTTTAGTAATCACCTGTGATTTTATTAATAATGTTCTTTAGTATGTTGATGTAAAATGTCACAAAATGTTTAGTAATCACTTGTGATTTTATTAATAATGTGCCTTAGATTGTAATATTAACAATCAATTGAAGGTTTGACACAAATATTAACAATCGATTGAAGGATATTTTAGCAATCGATTCTTAGATCCGATTTTTTTTTTAATTGCAGATGATGACGCTAATTTCAAAAGAAGCTATTGAAGAAAGAGGGGATTCAACAACCAACAATAATTTAATATGTTACTTTACTAGTTGAATTTTATTTGAAATGAGTAGACAAATATTTTGTTTGAGAATACTTTCGGTTTGGTGTATTTTCTTTGAACAATAACTATGTCACATGTGATTTTATTAAATTAAGTCACTAAATATCTTAAATGTAATTTTGTAGTCAACAAATTGTAAAGGAAAATCACATGTGATTTAGTGCCTTAATACCTTAATACATTTAAGGTTCTTAATTTAGTGCCTTAGTACCTTGATGTAGAATTTCATCAAATTTCTAGTAATCACCTGTGATTGTATTAATTTAGTGCCTTATATGTTGATGTAAAATGTCATCAAAATGTTTAGTAATCACCTGTGATTTTATTAATAATTTTCTTTAGTATGTTGATGTAAAATGTCACCAAATGCTTATTTAATCACCTGTGATTATGTAGTTTTTACATTAAGAAACTGTTTATTATTTAATGTCTTAGTATGTTGATGTAAAATGTCAACAAATGTTTAGTAATCACCTGTGATTTTTTTAATAATGTGCCTTAGTATGTTGATGTAAAATATCATCAAAATGTTTAGTAATCACCTGTGATTTTATTAATAATGTGACTTAGTATGTTGATGTAAAATGTTACTTAGTATGTTGATGTAAAATGTCACCAAATATTTAGTAATCACATGTGATTCCATAGTTTTTACATTAAGAACTGTTTATAATTTAGTGCCTTAGTTCTTTGATGTAAAATGTCACAAAACGTTTAGTAATCACTTGTGATTTTATTAATAATGTGTCTTAGTATGTTGATGTAAAATGTCACCAAATGTTTAGTAATCACCTATGATTCTATAGTTTTTACATATAATTTTGTTTAATGCATTATGTATGTGAAAAGAATATAATTTTGTTTAATGCATTATGTATTTTGGCTTTATTGCAAGTGGTTGGAATAAATTATTGTTTAATGCATTTATGTGAAAGAATATTTACTTGGTAAATGTGCTCAATATTTGTTTAATATATTTATGTGAAAGAATATATTATTGTTTGGTAAATGTGACACTATGGAATCACAGGAAGCGCGTGTGAGTAAAAAGAAAGAAAAAAGGTAAAAAGACTAAACTGCCCCTCCTTGTCTTTTCCTTATAATTCATTTAAATCCAACTTTTAATCTCAACCACACAATTTAGGTGATCTTGTGGTTAAAAAGTGGATCCCTAGATCTCTAGCAAATTAGGGATCCCTTTTGAACCTCAATCGGTCTATGATATATATAATATATAAACAGTATATTATGGAGAATTCAAAAATGTTATTAAAAGACAATCAACAGATGGAGAAGAAGCGAAAATCTCAAGAAATTAGTAAATATTATTGTCTAGTAATGGAATCAACTAAAGAACAAGAAATACTTGAAGCAGCTGCTTTACATTTGATTTTACTAAGCAAGTATCCTCCACAAGAATCTCGATATTATAACGAACAATCTGATTCCAATGATGGCCGCCGCGGAGGGTTTAGATGGATGAAGAAAAAGAAACAATCAGATTCTGATGATGGAGTACTAGAAGATAATTTGAAGCATAGCATTGATGGATATGCAAACTCAATCGCATCATCTTCGATAAACTCTGGTATATCATTAGAGGATAAAAAGGAAGGTAACCAGGATGAAGATACAGCTCGGAGACAGCGGCACCATAGATTCCGATCGATAGTTGATATATACAAAGTTACTAGGCCACTCTAACCTGTACATATAGAGATACCTTCTTTGTTGGTATTTCGAATTTACGGTAGCCTTGATCCACAAGCAATATAAGGGTCCGGTGTCAGCTCTTAGGGTTTTTTCTTGTACCTTTATAAACACTGATGTGTTTGTATACTGATTAAGGTATTGTTTCAGATTTTAGATTTGTTCTTTTTTCATATTACGTTTCGTATCATAAATATCTTTGTTCTTTGATCAATGGTTTTGGAAGAGAATAGGATTCTCTCTTTTGCTCTTATCGACCATTTGCGTCTATTGGTATTGTCTCTTCAACATTTGATATGGCCTTTTGGCAGCTATTAGTATGACCTTTGTTTCGTATACATTTCATACTCCGAGAGGGCACTAACATTCGCAATTGGACTCGAGCGGTACGCTGGGCACCGGGTTTCGCATCTCCATTGGTAGTGCTTAGTATTAGCCGATATGGATAGATTAGGGTTTTAGCATATTAGTCATTAACCCGTATGATTGTCCGCTCGTAAATTCTAAGTTTTGTGTGTTCCATCGATCTTCTATATACATTGACCTCTATTATTCTGATTCGATCATTAAATATGTAAGCCTTTCCTTAGGTCTTGGATTCAGCTCTACACGTCAAGAGCCAAGTAACAAAACTTGCTTGATAGAACCCCACTTAATTGTGTCTCATGTAAAAGGGTGTGGTAAAAATTTGTTACGACGCTTATGACCTAATAAACACGGTTTTTCAAACACTATTTTAAAGTCGCAAATTATATCTCGATGGTGTCCGAATCAGATAGACTGCATAGCAGAATGGACACTTTATGGTGAACTAATATATGTTAACATAATATTGTGTTACAATATAAGTAAAATCACCCGGTAGTTAAATCAATAGCATCTCCAACTATGTCAAATAATCCATATCAACTAATGAAATGGTCATATTATTGATAAGAATATGAATATTTTCATAGTACATGAGAAGTGTGAAAACAACACATCTCTAGTTGTTTCCCCTTGAGCAAAAAAAACAAAACCACATCTCTAGTAACAATAAATAAATAAATTTATTATAAATAAAGATATATTAAATTCCATATTATTAATGTTTGACATACATAACGGGAAGCTAAAGCTAAAAATATGGGTTGGAGCTAAAAATATGGGTCGGAGCTCAGAGTTAAAATCATATTGGCTTTTTATTTTGAAGTTTTCTCAAAATAAAAGCTAAAACCTTTACGCTGTGTTCTCAAGTTTTATTTTGAAGGTAAAGGAATGTAAAGGAAAGGAAATAAATAAATTTTTGTGTTCTCAAGTTTTTTTTAAGGAAGGAAAGCAAAGTAAAGGAAAGGATTAGGAGGTAAAGTTTATACATTTTATTCAATAAAACAATCCGGCCATATTTGGGGTGATTGTAAAGTAAAATAAATACTTTCCTTTACTTTACTTTCCTTTTCTTTACATTACTTTCCTTTCCTTTAATTTTAGACTCGAGAACAGAGCGTTAGTATCCCTATGAACTTTTTTTTTATCGAGGAGCTTATTTTTTTAAAAACAAAAAACTCAAACTTTAAAAGGGTTCTAAAAAACTTGTTGCAAAACATACTAAAATATAATTTTTGACAATGCTAGTAAATAAGATTAGAGTCATGGCCATAATTTTAAAAGGATAAAGCAAAGACCACTTTACTGATATGCTCCTGTTCTTGATCTTGATTGTTCTTATAGGTCTTATATAGATCTACCTCAACTCCCCTCTCTTTATGGTATCAGAGCCATAACGGCTCTTACCCTTCCTACTAAAGTTCGGATTAGTATGCTCTGTGACTGCCGTCTTAGAACGGATCTCTCACATCAGAAAACCAAACGTTAGTATCTTATATGAAGTAAAAGTATAAGTTTTCTATCAGTGTTGAGGATATTGTAAGTCGACAAGAGTAGTCGCAGTGGTGTTCCTCCAGATAGTATAGAAATACTTAGAAAATCTTCATATCTTCTTGTTACTATGCATCTACACAAATCCCCCTCGTCTAACTTCCGCCAATCCTCTGCAAATAAAATAGATCACTTATATGAAATTTCGTACCTACCAGATGACTCTAAAATCCCTTCCACACACTTACCTATTGTCAACCCAAACCATGTCTATTCTAAACCTACAATTTCTCTTACCAGAAAAATAAAAAAGCTAATAAGCCCCACACATAACCACCAAATAAAAGAATACATCCAAGCATCGAAGTTTGATTCTCACCAACTTCCAGCTACAGCAGCCGAACATCTAGTCACCCTGTCCATCCCAACAGAATTACCACGACAGTGTTTGTCCAAGGATACACCCACATACACTTTGGAGCTGTAAGGCTAGCTCTAACTTTCCATGGCCGCAAAGGTCTACCGGCCTTCTCAAGAATAGCCTTAGTTGATACTAGATTTCTTGAGTATCAACATGCTTGCATTGGAACAGTTCAAACCACTTTGAATGCAGGCACTATCTTTGTCACGTTTTACCCAAACTTCAATATGCCATTATGATCCATCACTCTTTACTGCCCTCAAAGTGCAAATTCAAATTGGTGGCACTCCCCAAGTAAACACGTTTCAAGCAACGTTCCATTATCAGATGGCATATCGTGTGCAAAACCATTGCATGGATGTTATGGTTCCTGGAGATAATAATTCTGGTGATGCTTTATTTCTTGACGTAGATTCAAACGCTAACCCAACTTGTACCTATGTTCCAAGAAAATTATCCAGAGATGAATTACTAAAGCTGCTTCCAGAAAGATGGGTAACAAACTATGAACAAATTCACCAAGCACCAATTCAAACCACAACGGCTCCTGATTTCAAGCGCCATGAAAATGGACTTGTAGAAGTCGAGTTTTCTCGTCCTTCAAATGCAAAAATATCAGAAGTGTTCCCAACGGTGAATATGATCAGGCCGACAAACAATCATATCTGTTATGATGTTTGTAATTGTTCAGATTGTCTAGATGACGCATACAAAATTGAATTCCATGAAGATCTCCCAAAAAGACGAAACAGTTCACAACAAAAGTTGAAAAGACTTTATGATAGTGGTGATACTTCAGTCGGACTACTTGGAGAACCTTCAGGTAAATTTGATTACTATGTTCGTTATTCAAACCCACCTCTCAAAACACCACCTCAACCGTGCCATAAAAATCCATCAACAAACCTTCCTCCATATTATCAAAAGGCTTTGTCAATTATCCACAAAGAGCAAAAAACCCAATCACCTTTAGTCCATTGTTGTGTTATAACACCAGATCCATCTACTTATTCCCAACAAGACTATCACACCGAATTCCCTCAATTAAATCCATTTGAGGACCTCCAACAAAGAACTAAACACGAATGGAAGATTAAAACCCCTACAACTATCAGTTCCACAGGTGTTCCAAGTTCTATTAGCCAAGCTGAGGCCACCCTTAACTGGCAAAGTGAAAATGCTGTTGCACAAAATAAAGTTCTCACTAAAATTCTCGTGCAACAAAACAAGATGGTGAAAGCACAAGAAACTTTCTCTTCACAAGTAAAGTCCCTTGAAACAATGATGAAAGAGCTTCGGTTTAAGATTCAAAATCTCCATACCGAACTTCTTCAGATAGTACACTCTCCATCTTCACCTCAGGTATCCACTTCCCTTTCCCAGAAAGAAGCAGAAATGAAATTCCTCAAAACCCAGCTTCTAGATCTAGAAAGACAACAAAAACAGAAAAGATCGTCAACCTTTGTCGATGATCTTTGGAGATTACCCTCTACCCCTTTCATTAAACCGGCCTATGACCCACAACCAATATCCCAATCATCTTCCTATATACCCTCTCCATCATTAACACTATGGGCTCCAGAACAAGAAAAAATACGAAAACCACCTTCAAATCTTGTAATTACCGATCGGGCGAGTACTTCTACCGATGATACAATTGTCGCCTCCTCTAAAGCCCCAAATGTCTTACCAATTGAAAACCTAAATCCAGTCTCATCTTTCCTTCAATCCTTATGCAAAATCTCAACAAACTACCTTCATTGGACCAGTTATTATTTCTTCATCTGATAATGAAGATGACGACTATGATCCTTTTGAAGAATTTGAGCATTTACTCATGACAGAACCCGATCCAACAGTCCATAACGACACCGAACCCTTTGAAGATGAAGCTGAAGATGCAGCCTCTCACACAACCCCTAAAAGAGATTATAAGGTTCCCCGATCAGATACAAAGCAGGGTTTTACCTTTGATGACATCCCACCCTCCAAATGGAGAGAAAGAAGCGTCGAAATGCTAACTTGGTGTTCATCTGAACTCCAATATTATTCCATTGATGTGGTCATCAAAAGGTTTCTCACAAGGCTTCAAGGACGTCTTAGAGATTGGTACCTAAGTCTCGGAGAATATAGGCAGCTAACAATCCAACAGTCCGAGTCTCCTGAAAAATTCATGAGTATAATTTATTCTGAATTTATTGGGAACCCAATTGAACACACTATACGTGCAAGAGAAGAATTGTGTTGTTCTTTCCAAAAGAAAGATCTTGAAAGACACTACAATCGCATGTCAGAAAGGTTTTACTGCTTACAAGGTGTAGATGATGTGAATCTCAAACAAGTCTTCCTCAATTCCTTCCCAGAATCACTTGGAAATGAGGCATACAGGTCCTTAGAAACAAGGAACATCACGGTGGCACAAGCTTCACTTGGAGAATTATATCAACTCATTATTAATGCGCTTTCAAAGTTGTGCAACCAAAAGAAGTTTTTAGCCGAATTCGAAAAAACGGGAAAGAGACTTGGTGCATCTTGTGACGAAAAATACCTCCAGATTAAGTGCAAAGATAAATCTTCATGTGATTGTTCTCACACAAAGAAGAAGTCTCACTTGAAAGGATTTTCCAAATTTACAAATTCTTACAAACGTAAGAAATGGATTCCAAGAAAAACCTTTCAAAATAAAAAATGGAAATTCTTCAGGAAAAGAAACCAACGAGGAAAAAAATCGGATAGATGCTATGTCTGCCACAAGCAAGGTCATTTCGCAAAAGACTGTCCAGATAATCGAAAGACACAAGCAGTAATTCAAGCGCTCAATAAAATTGAGCCAGTTGATCTATCAGATCTTGAATCTGTCTATTCTCTTGACGACGAGCCGAATGAATTCTCATTATGTTCGATTGCTTATAGCGACTCAGACGAAGAATATGACTCAGATTCATCCAGTGGTCACTCAGATGTTGAAGTATTCATCATAAGCCCAGAACCACTTCCAGCCGTTACGAATCCACCATCAGAGGTATTTAATATTAGCCCAATACCCGAATCCTTTGATGATGATACGGAAGTGTTCGAAGCAAGTCCGGTTCTTCACATCCGAAACCCAATTCCTACACGAGAAAACCAACCAACACCCACAGCCAAAGTCCATCTTCTCACATCAACATATGCCAAACCCATTTCAGTTATGGGATTTTTTGACACTGGTTCATCCGTTTCCATACTAAACCCAAAAATTCCACCAAGTTTTTGGAAACCTCACTACCAGCAGTTTGTAGCAGCCAATGGAGAAACCTTTTCTATTGACAAGGTAAGCATTCCCATTAATATCAGGCTTTTTCCTAAGCTTATTGTTAAGCATAGAATGCTCGGTTCAAGTGCACATGGAAAAGATCTTCTCATCGGATTTGACATCCTCCATAAATTGTCAAATTTAAGATGGACACCAAAAGGTCTTTGCTACAAAAGTTTCATGAACCCATGGACCTTTATCCCAAGGCTATATATGGCTTCCACTAAATCCAACTCCTTAGAGTCACTCAAACATGAAATTATTCAATCATGTTGTGCCTCCTCCCATACAGAATTCCTTTCCAAACACCCAAACCCGTTATGGTTAAACCCTTCATTTTTCGTCTCACTACCATTCAAACAAAATGAAGATATTAACCCCACAAAGGCAAGCCACCCAGGAATGAATCCAGATCATCATAAACTTGCTTTAGAAGAATGTACCCAACCAAGAAATCATTGAACCCACAACATCCCCATGGGCATGTGAAGCATTTTATGTCAACAAAAGAAGTGAACAAGTTCGTGGAAAGTTAAGGCTTGTCATCAACTACCAACCTCTTAACCATTTTCTTGCTGATGATAAATTCCCTCTTCCACAGAAGAAATCATTGTTCCAATCACTAGTAAATGCAAAGGTGCTTTCAAAGTTCGATCTCAAGTCCGGGTTTTGGCAATTAGGTATTACTCCTGCAGACAGACCAAAAACAGGGTTTTGCATCCCTGATCATCATTACCAGTGGAAAGTCATGCCATTTGGATTAAAAAATGCCCCATCAGCATTTCAAAAGGCAATGATTAAAATCTTCGAGCCTATCCTCTCAAATGCCCTGGTATACATTGATGATATTTTACTATTTTCCCAAGATGAAGATTCTCATGTTGATTTACTCTCAAGATTCTATTCCTTAGTCAAGAAGCATGGGATTATGTTATCAGAGAAGAAGATGGAGATAGGAGTACCATCGATTGATTTCCTCGGTATGAAAATATCGGACGGGAAATACCAACCACAACCCCACATTTCCCAGGAGTTACACCAGTTTCCAGATGAGCTAACTACACCAAAGATGATCCAACAGTTCCTTGGGCTAGTCAATTACATGGCTGATTTTTTGCCTAAGTTGTCTGCTCATACAGTCTGGCTATTCCCAATGCTCAGAAAAGATTCTCCCCCATGGACTACAAAACAAACAACGGCCGTCAAGGAAATAAAAAAGCTGGCGGATGTGATGCCTCCATTAAAAATACCAGGTCCCTCAGACAAAAGAATCTTGCAGACAGATGCAAGTGATGAATATTGGGGTGCGGTCCTGCTTGTACAAGATAAGAATAATATTAGATCAGTATGCGGATATAAAAGCGGTACTTTCAAAAAGGCTGAACAACACTATCACTCCACGTTTAAAGAAATACTGGCAGTCAAAAGAGGTATTGAAAGATTCCAATTCCACTGATCGGTCATGAATTCGAGATAGAGATGGATATGTCCTCTTTTCCACGCATGCTACAGTTCAAGCGAAAGACACTCCCAGAAGGACAGCTGTTAAGGTGGGCCAACTGGTTTTCCCAATGGAAATTTACTGTTAAACACATTAAGGGAACAGAAAATGTCCTTGCCGTCTTCTTATCAAGACCGAAGTCCTATATAAAGAAGAATAACAGCCCAGTAAAAACCAAGCCAATCCACAAACCCGATATACTCCCATGGTCTACACAGTAACCCCCGATAACAACAATGCATCATCCTCCGGTGCACTCCATTAGCCCTTCAACTCCCCGAAGAAATCGTGGAAGCAATTGCAGATTTAACCTTATGGAGAGATCTTTGCTTAAACTATCAAACATTCCTCACAGTTCTCATCCGTAAACATGGTCTGGCAATAAGAGGTCTCAAATTTCACCCCAACTACCCGTTCCTAAGTATCTTCCACATCCACGATCTATTCGGCTAAGGAAGCCTTATGTTTCTTCTGGTACCTTTTTGAAGCCTACACCATTGGAATTACTTTCAACTCCATCAAACTACAATCCTACATATTCCAATGTCAGTTCGAAACTGTACCCCCACAGGCAAGAAACCTCTTCTATCTCCTCCAGTGGTTCTTACCAGCACATCAGTGGACAAAAATAATATCAGCTGAAAAAACTTATGTTATGATATTATTTCGACGTCCATGTTCGTTCTTCACACCATCGATGGTTAGGATGAATCAATCAATTGTCTACCATGCTCCTACAGCAATTGTGCACGGAAATTATAATGTGAACCCTTCAATCATACGCAACAGGATCTTCTACCCGCAAGATTGGTTAGATGCACGAAGGGCCCTAGCTCAAGCAAATAGAGTTAATCCAGATACAATCCTATGCATATTATGTATGATATGTGTGCATGGTCTGATGATCACCCTATATCCTCACAATGGATTGAAGCATTAGAAGAATGGAAGACCCATTTAAGTGTCGTGTTGATACATCAGATGATGAAGAAACTGAAGATGAAGAAGATGACATTTCCCCACGAAGACCCATTTGAAGATGACCCTTTCACCCAGATTTCCCGTTGGAAATCAATTTACACAGTAAAAGTAAAAGCAAACCCTGGTGAAAATTAAAGAATCATGTGATGCAAGCGCTTACATCACCATGTCTTAGAAGTTTTCTTTTTAATATGTAATGTGTACTATTTTATGTTATCATGTGTGCTTTAGTCCAAAATGATGGTATGTTAGTCAACAAAGGCATCCTATCCCTTCCCTATAAAAGGAGGAGCCATTTCCATTGTAAGATATCCAAGTTTGAGAAATAAAACATAGTTTTCTCTTACATTCTCTCTTATATTCTTGCTTCTTTATAAGTTTTCTAAATCTTGATCTTGTTGGTTCTTGATCTTGATTGTTCTTATAGGTCTTATATAGATCTACCTCAACTCCCCTCTCTTTATTACATTTCCATTGTAAGATATCCAAGTTTGAGAAATAAAACATAGTTTTCTCTTACATTCTCTCTTATATTCTTGCTTCTTTATAAGTTTTCTAAATCTTGATCTTGTTGGTTCTTGATCTTGATTGTTCTTATAGGTCTTATATAGATCTACCTCAACTCCCCTCTCTTTATGGTATCAGAGCCATAA
>CAJVGC010000590.1:39529532-39553228 GCA_910822075.1 Senecio squalidus
ACACGAGTATCAAGTGTGCACCTTTTGAAGCTTTGTATGGCCGCAAGTGTCGATCGCCTGTATGTTGGGCAGAAATTGGAGATAGTCAGATTTCTGGTCCGGAGATTATACAAGAGACCACCGACAAGATCTTCAAGATCAAGGAACGATTAATTACTGCAAGAGATCGACAGAAAAAGTATGCTGACAAGCGCAGGAAGCCTCTTGAGTTCAGTGTTGGAGATATGGTATTATTGAAGGTATCTCCATGGAAAGGGGTTGTCCGATTCCTGAAGCGCAGCAAGCTGAGTCCGAGATACACGGGTCCATTCAAGATCTTAGCCCGCGTCGGCCCAGCTGCGTATCGATTAGATTTGCCGGCAGAGCTGAGCAGTGTACATAATGTATTTCATGTATCTCAGTTGAAGAAATGCCTGGCTGACGAAACGTTATTAGTTCCGCTTGAGAAACTCCAGATTGATGATAAGCTTCATTTCGTTGAGGAACCAATCGAGATCGTTGCTAGTGATGTTAAGCGTCTACGACGAAGTAAGATCCCGATTGTCAAGGTTCGTTGGAATTCCCGTTTTGGAGCTGAGTTCATGTGGGAACGCGAAGATGAAATTCTGCGGAAGTATCCTCACCTTTCCCCCGGAAGTAGTACCAAGTGATAATTTCGAGGACGAAATTTCTTTTTACTTGGGGAGACTATGACATTCGCGAATTTCTAGGTATATTTCTAACGACCCGTATTCGTTTTATTTATCTATGTTCATGTTTTGACCCTATTGTATTCCTTTTATGTTTTATCGTATTCGTATTTCATGAGTATTGTATTCGTATTTCTCGTATTTTATGAGTATCGTATTTGTATTTTATGTGATTCGGACCTTTATGTCGGGAACGTTTAGTTCTAAGTGCCTTTAGTATAAGTCTAGTATGCTCTTAAGATAAGTTTAGGGGTTGTATGCCTTATTTATACGATTAAGGTTAACGTTTAAAAAGTATTACAATTTTAGTCCTTCCAGAATTTCATTACAAATCTAGTCCTATGGGATTTTTATTACAAAAATAGTCTTCCACCAACCTTTTTGTCTTATTAGACAACATTGGGATCATCACATATTTTGTCTTATTCCACCAACCTCCACCTACACCACCTCATTCTCACCCTTTCACTTCTCTCTCTAGAAAAACACACACAAACACACACTTCTCTCTAAAATATCTCAAGATCCGACCGTCGAAATCCAATTTTGAAGCTTGTTTATCGTTCACCACGTTCATCTTTATCATTCCTCCAAATTTCATCTCGATCGGGTAAGTATTTCTTAGATTTTGTTTTAAACTTTATTTATTTTAGATTTATCTCAAAACATCACTTTTCACCATCAAAACCCGAAATTTATTGAGGGTTTATTTACCTAAACGTATTCTGGACATAGGGTTTCGATATTGGATGATTTTAACGCCTAAAAACACTCAGAATCGTATCCCGAATGTGATTTTCGTAAAAACCCAGTTACGTCACGTAACTGAGTTACTGGAACGTAACTCAATTACGAACCCGTAACTAATTCCGAAACTATTCCCGAAACTAGTCTATGTAACGTAACAGTGGCACGTAACTATCTACTTGTCACGTAACTATGTTCTACCCGTAACTATATCACGTATCTATACTATAACACGTAACTAAGTTACGTGCGTAACTCTCAGTTACGCGATACGTAACTCCTAGTTACGTGATGCGTAACTAGCTTGCTGTATTTTTCGAAACGTTTGTAATTATGTTAAATCGATGTTCCTGTTGGTCATTTTAAACTCGTATAAAACGTTAATCGTTAAGGCATACCCCACTAGACTTAGAGATACTTAGACATATTTATTTATGTGATGTTTAGGGCACTTAGACGTGGAAGCTTGACCGTATTTGATTATTTCCCGACGTATCGTTGTTTGGATTGCATAGCTATTCAGTGAGTTATTCGCTGCCCTTTTTCCGCTTTTATATTTTTGGGCATGATTAGCGTCGTATAAATGTATTTTATGATATATATATATTATGGTTATGTATTATGGATATGAATGCTTTAGGTTAGTCTTACCCAAACTTGTACCGCCTTTGTGGTAGTACGAGGCCCCGTATACACACCTGTTAGCTTTTAGCCGCCGGTTTATATATATAGCGCTATATGGGTCTAACAAGCCCTCATTGTTAACACGATGGATGATGGATGCGCCCTGTCCGTGTTAGCAATGTTATGACCGTTGAATTCGAGGACAACCTAGCTTAAGACACTAGGTGGGGTTAGTTGCCAGTATTGTTATGGTTCAGGTGTATCGTATGTATCTAAAGCAATTATCTATCCAGTATGGTATTTTTATGATTTGATTATGGTATTTTTTTTATGGTATTTATATTGGTATATTATTAAAAGGTTTTGTATACTTCACGTATATTTTGAAACATCATTTCTCAAATGACTTATTTTCAAATCATATCACTTTTGGGTCAAAACATATTGAAACTTTTATACTCTTATGTTTTTATTAATTATTGCGAATAATTCACCAACTTTATGTTGACGTCGTATTTTAACGCTTTTCAAGGATTTGAGGTTACACTTTTTGATGTTATGCTTGGTGGCTACGTGGATTACTTGCATGGAATTCATTTTGCTTTAGTTAATTCCTTAGTATCCCAAACTCTGTAGCCGTATTTTGATATTTTCGGATTATTGTAATAAGCATACTATTTTAAACTTATTTATCTATGTTGATTATGTATGGTTTACTTATGTTGATGTAACCTTTGAATCTCTGATACCGTATTCTCTGTACACCTCGGTTCCGCCATTTTGCGGGGTGTGACAATAACGTAAGAAGATTGTTGGATGACTCCAATAAAAAACTTTCTTCAAAATGGACAGCTCCCCGAAGACAAAAAATTGGCCAGGAAAGTCGGAATGAAGGCACCAATGTACCTTCTCATAGAAAACTACTTGTTCCGAAAATCATTTTTGGGCCCACATCTGAGATGTGTTGGCCCAACACAAGCAAACGAGATTATCAAAGATGTACATGGTGAGAGTTGCGACATTCATGCATGCCCTCGCTCAGTAACCACCAAGTTCATGAGACTGGGATACTTTTGGCCATCCATGCATAGAGATGCAAAAGAGGAAATTGAAAAATGTGAATTATGCAAAAGACATGCCAAAGCAATATCTCATTCCAGTCACCACCGCCTGGCCATTCTACAAATGGGGAATCGACATTGTCGGACCATTTCCCCCTGGACTAGGTAATGTCAAATACCTCTTAGTAGACGTGGATTATTTCACCAAATGGATAGAAGCGAAACCCCTAACAACTATAACTGGTCTCCGAATGATAAGCTTTGTCTGGAAACATATAGTATGTCGATTTGGGGTCCACACGTCCTAGTCAGTGATAATGGAAAACAGTTTGCCGACAGTCCATCTAAGACTTGGTGTCATGACATGGACATCCAACAACGTTTCACCTCGGTGCCACATCCCCATGCTAATGGCCAAGTAGAAGTCATGAATAAAACAATTTTAAGAGAATCAAGGCCAGAGAAAATATGAAAAAGCATGGGTGGACGAGATCCCAGGCATCCTCTCTGGGCACACATAACTTCGCCCGGAAAGACTACATCCGAAACTCCTTTTAGCCTTGTTTATGGGACTAATGCAATTATCCCACCAAAACTTTCAATCCCCAGTCACCGGATCCTTCACTTTACTCTAGAACTAAATGAGGAAGCTTTAAGAGAAAACTTGAACATTATCGAAGAGTGAAGAGAAATATCTCTCATTCGAAAAGCAGAAAGCCACAAACAGATGGCCAAGTATTATAACCAAAAAGTATGCCACACATCTTTAAAGCTGTGAGATCTTGTGTGGCGGAAGAATGAAGCTAACAGGGTAGAGCACTTGGGAAATTGGGTCTTACGTAGGAAGGCCCGTATAAAGTCCTTGAAGCACATGGAAATGGTTCCTACACCCTTACTGACTTAGATAGACAAAAATTACCCAGGATATGGAATGTATGAACTTAAAGAAATGTTATGTTTAGAACATGCATAATATCTTACACCACTCTGAACTACGTTTGGGAGAAAATATGTGAAGGCAACCATAGACATCTTAAATCTACGCCAAACATACAAAAAATATAAACACATAAGGCCACACATGGATACTTTAGTCCAAGCCATACACATGAATCCTAAATAATATACGGGACAAAAAAGCATATACATGGCTGTCACACCCCGCTAAAGCGGAAACACGGAATGTGAAGAGCAAAGAGTCATTTCACGAGTTATACCAAAAGTCAACGGTTCAAGTCATATATATTGAGATTAAAAGGTAATCTGTTCGAAAAATACAACCAAGATCCGTAAGTATAGAAAGACAAATACATAATAAAGTATTTTTAATAAAATTCCCAAGTATCCAAGGTCTTTTTCCCGTATTACTCTTCACATAACTAGCTTGACCCGCCTGAGCAATGCGCTTCATAACTTATGCTTAATTCCTGAAACATGAGATAAAGTGTCAACTACGAAAACGTAGTGAGTGAGTTACAGTTTATGAATTGAAGAAAGTTCCATTTAAAAGTTTATAAAAAGTCCGAAACGAACTCAAGGTTTTATAAAAGTTTGAGAGTCGTTCGGGATCAAAGAGTTTCAAGATAAGATCAAGTACTTAAAATTCAAGAATAAATTAATTAACTTTAAGTGCTTAAAATTCAAGAATAACTTAGTTTCAAATAAGTTTAAGTACGATCGAAGTGTAAGTAAAGTATATAAAAGTAGAAATTTCCAAAAAGGGAGATTAGCGGAGAAAAGTCGCTTAAAGAATTTATATACTAAAAAGAAATCTAAGTAACGGGCAATTAGGTGCCCTAAGTTTGTAAAGACTAAATGGAATCAAATTTAGTCAAATAGTAGAAGCGGATAACAATCGCTAAAAGTTTATAAGTTTGTAAAGACTAAATAGAATTTAATTTAGTCAAGTAGGAGAAGCGGATAACAATCGCTAAAAGTTTATAAGTTTATGCGTAAGTAACTAAATAGATTTCTTGTATCAACCTCTTGGCATCTATAACTAAGTGTTCACACTAATCCGATTATCAACCGAGCGGCCCCAACTTCCCGCCTCTCAAACGGAAAGTTAAAAGAGAGAAATTCAGCAATATGTACTTAGACTGCCATCTAAGCAAGGAACGGTTACTTCCTAAGTATCGATACCCATAATTACTATACGGCTTAAGTAGTTAATAGTGTGTAAGAGAGAAACTAAAACATAAGTGGGCACTATGAGATTTTATTATAAAAAGAGAGAGAATCAACATCACTTAGAAACGTGTTATAGCTCCATCAAGGGTCGGTTACGCATACAAGTATCAATAAATAGTTGAGATAAAGAGATGAATCATTCATTATAAATAGAGAAAGAAATGTTTTACGCATAAGAAATCAAGTAGACGTTTCAATGTCAAAGTTTTAATAAAGTATAAGTCAAAGTTTCATAAGTCAAAAGTCAAAGTTTAATAAGTCAAAAGTCAAAGTTTAATAAGTCAAAAGTCAAAGTTTAATAAGTCAAAAGTCAAAGTTTAATAAGTCAAAAGTCAAAGTAGTTCAACAAGTTTAAAAGTCAAAATTGTCATACAAGTTTACAAAAGGTTTGATCTCATGTTTCCCCCAAAAAGAGTGCTTAAAATGTAAGAGTAGAGAGGGGTGTAACTCACGGGTTGCGAAGATAAGAACTTGGAAGGATGGTCGGAAATAAGAGCCGGGAATCACCGAATGCCTAAGGATACCAAGATTTATTCATGTGTTATTATTGTATTAAGTTATTAAACCTAATATATAATGGATGAAATTTGTGTTATATTATGTAGTATAGGTAAGTTTTTAGTCAAACTTTAAGTGTAAAAGTCCATTTTGCCCAATATTGACCGAAACGGTTAGCGTTTTGTTTTAATCAAAAGTCCAAAGTTGATGTTATTGTTGTTATGTTAAATATGCTTTGCTTGCCAAAGTGTTTTATATTTTCTAATGAAATTTGGGCAGCGCTTCCGCGCCCAAAATCTATGTCCAAAAATATTAGCCACTTTCCCGCTTACAAAACACATATACAAACATAACGTTTTCAAACATGTTTATTTTAGTCAATTAAGTCCAATATAAGTCACCAATATGTTCATTTTTACAAAACTCAGTCCTAAATGTCAAGTCTCAAAAGTCAGAACGCGTAACCAAGTTTTTAAACGGTCAAAACAACATTTTCGGGAAGGACAGCAGGTCGGTGCTAAGCACCTATGCAGAGGTGCGCAGCACCTACCCTGCTGTTCTTCCTTTTTCGAGTTTTTCTTGCTAAATCGTTTATGTAAGTGGTAGATCTTGACATGCAATCGGTATAAACCTTATTAATCATCATTATATCAGTTTATAAACAACTTTTATCCATAAAAACAAAGATCAAAGCACCATTTATTAAAATCCCGTTTTTGTATAAAAATGGTTATAAAAGTTCATCAAAACTTGTTTTTATGGTTTTGATCATACATGCAATGGTTTAGATTGGTAATATAAGTAAAAAGGAAGATTTCTACCGGATGAAATTGCTTGGATGATGTTTTGGAAGGATCTAGAGCTCCAAAAGTGGTGAGATAAGCTTTCTAACCGAAATCTTTTGATTCCTTTTCTCCCTCTTGATGTTAAAACGTTTTTGGATGGTGATTTTAATGGGTTTGGTGGCTGCAACTTTCTGGTTTTAATGGGGAAGAAGATGGGTTAGAGAGAGAGTTAAGGAAAAAGGTGTATGTGTGTGTGTTTTATGTTTTATAAAAGAAAAATGAATTGAAAAATGAAAGGGAAAAGCAAAGTGGGAGTAATAATAACTCTTGGGACAGTGGGAAGTCAGTAATGCAAGTCATATCTCGTTTTTGATTGGTTAAATTTTGTATAAAAACGAGACAAGGACTAAAAAGGTAAAAATTTTGAATTCTGGCACTAGGTGCGGCGCACCTAAGCAGCAGGTGTTGCGCACCGGGCATAAATTCAGCATTTTTCTGATTTTTCGTTTTTACGTTTTAGCTTCGTTGGACCTTTTTGTTAATTGAAAGTTTTTAAGTATGATAAGTTATGAACTTAGGAAAGTTCAATAGGTGTTCTCTTGGTATTAGGACTTATATAAATTGATTCCGGGTGTGATTCCGACACTGACGCGTATCCGGCTATTGATCAGTTAAAGGCAACGGTAGACAATAAGAGAGACATAGAGCGTAAATTGAACCTAGAATTTGACGGTTGTCACATTCTCCTCGGGTTGAAAGAAATTTCGTCCCGAAATTTAATTCGTATCATCATGGAGGAATGTTCTAGAACCGATGGGGATATTTCTGACGGATTTGGTCCTCACGTCTCCATGTGAGATCGGGACCGCGTCGAGAATCTCCACTGAGACTTGATGATAGATGAAAGACTTGCCTGGGTTGTTTGACCTTCCGGTCAACAAACTTAGGCGGTTCATCAAAGAGTTTGAGTTCGGCATTGATTTTGACCTTGTCGAGGGGGTTGACGATGGTCTCATCAGATAGGTGCCTCTCGAGGGTGAGACATGGAAACATGTATGTATTAACACTTGAAGGAATCAGGTGGATCTGAAGGCGATGAGCGATCGGACTAACACGTCCTAAGACTTAGTTTGGACTGGCGTACCTAGGGCTCAGTCAGCTGCGTCTCCAGAAGCAGGCTATCCCTTCCCATGGCGATACCTTGGGAGGTACTCTATTGCCATCTTGGGACTCGGGGGTTTTCTTCTGGTTGGTTACGTAGCTTTTCTGGCGGGTACGGGATACTTTCAGTCTTTCACGGATGAAGGGAGGCGTCGGACCTTGCAAGTCGTCAATCGTTAGCTTCTAGCCAACAGAGCGGTGACCGACACTTGCGTCCAAATAGGTATCGAAGGGTTCGCTCTTGGTGCTGGCACGAAAGTCGTTGTCATAGGTGAACTCAGGAGTGGTGAGTATCTCGGCTCCCTATGAAGGTAACTACACGCGCTCTCAGCATTTCATCAAGCGTTTGGATCGTCCTATCGTTCTGACCATCGGTCAGAGGGTGGTACGTGGTGAGGAGGTCTAGTCGTGTCCCTAGCGATTCTCTGGAGGGCATTCCAAAGAGGATGGGGCGCAAATCGACCATCCTTATCGGCGGTGACGAGGAGAGGGGTTTTGATATTTCGCCTTGACTTTGGGGGTGAGTGAGGCACTTGGTTATGTGCAAGGCGGTATCCTTTTTCGCGCCTGGCCACCTTCAATATTCACGGGGATCCTCATGCAACACGTCGGATTCCGGATGGATGGAACATCGAGATCGGTGGCCCGCGTCAAAAGGAGTTTATGAAGATTCTCGAATTCTGGATTTCATGCTCGACCATTGATGCAGTGGGTTACATCTAGTCTGAGTCCGAATTCCTTCATGGTTGATAACATAATCAGGGAAATGTACTTCTCGGAGCCCAACTTTACGCTTTGAGAATTTGGCGTACTATTTCCGACTTCTGGGAGTTCTTAGAATGAGCTTAAGGTGTCTCACGTGATTTTCCTTGTTTCTGGAGTATATGAGAAAGTCGTTTATGAATACGATTACGAATCTGTCCAAGTATGGCCTACACACTCTGTTCATTAGATTCATGAATACTGTTGGTGTGTTGACTAGGCCAAAGGGCATGACGGGAATTCGTAATGTCCGTATCGAGTTCGAATGCGGTCTTAGAAATGCCGGTTTTACTGACACGAACCTGATGATAATCTGGGCGGAGGCCTACCTTTGAGGTGCAAGTTGCCTCCAGCAACTTATTCGAATAGGTCGTCGATCCTCGGGGGTGATTATCGGTTCTTGTCGGTCAGTACGTTAGGTTTGCTTATAAAGGGGTGTACAGGCGGAGGGATCCGTCTTTCTTGTTGATAGGGGAAACTCGAGGCTCGCCAGGGGGCGAACTTGAGCGAACAGAGTCATGGTTTAGGGGTTCTTGCAGTTGCTTGGCAGCTTTTGCATTTTGAGTGGTGCCAGACGACATGGTGTCATGGCTACCGGTGTTATGCCAGGAACGGGGTCTATACGGGATTTCGACTTGTCATTGCGGCGGTAGCCCAGGAAAATCCTCAGGAAAGACTCTGGGTGGTCCTTGACTACAGAAATGTCTTGGACTCGGCTTTCCTTAGGTTTACGTCTGGTGACATGGGCGAAGGGTGCGTCGTAGTCCTTCTCGAGGTACTTGCACATTTTCAAGGAAAACATGATGCGAAGTCGTCGTCCAGGTTTATCCCTTCGGACGACGAGAGTTTGACTCCCTGAAAAAGAGGGATACAGATGAGTTTGCCGTAACAAACGGTCTCGGTTCGAAAATGAGATAACCAGTCCCTTTTGACGATAACGTCAAAACTTTCCAGTTCGATAGGAATGAACTCGATGGGGAAACGTAACGGTACTGGGGTCCGGACGTGCTTCCTTGGCTGTGATTTCGAGAGTATAGAAAGATTTTGTGGTATTCGCTATGGGGCAGTCCCACGGATGTGTTGGTTGCTTGTTATTGCTTCTCCTTGTGGGCTAATGATGAATATTCCTTTTCTCCTTTCTCCCTTCGCTGGGTGCGGTTTGGAGGGAAAGGGAGGTTGTCGTTTCCAAGGTTTTCGTCCTCATCCTGTTGGGTTGATACAGGAGGGAGAAGGGTTTTACTGTTTCTAAGGGGTTCACCTTCTTCTTGCTCGATGGTGGCTGGGAAGAAGGGGAGGTTATGGTCAGGGTTGTACTTCGGGTAGTCGACGTTGGGGTTGTCGTCCCCGAAAATTCCGTTGTTGATCCCATCGATGGTCTGGGCGACCGTGCTTGGGAGTGCCGCTTTGAACTGCGCAGTTATCTGCTCAGCCATAAGGTCAACGCGGCTTCTCTTGGGCGGCATGGTTCCATAATGGAAAGAAGGAATTAGTTTAGGGCGTACGAATAGGAATTTGTGATAAGAATTTAACTCAGGGGTTAATAGTAACCAATACACAGGAGTAATATGAACGGATAATTAGTACATGCACGATGATGATTTAAGCGATACGATAGAATGGTTCAACGACGATGTCGGGGTTCGCACGAGAATGGCGAGTATAGACGATAAGGGTAGAGAATTCACATTAATAATAATACTAAGGAGTCAATAACATAGTTCGGAATAAGAAAGAGAGAGTACGAGTATGATACAAGGAAACAATGATAAGAACGACCTTGGGTTGTGTTCAGGGGAAAGTTACAACTCAAGCCTTTGGTACAAATACCAAGGAAATCCGATTGATGATGCCTTCCTGGAAACATCTTAGCGGCAATGACCGCCAATAGAGTCCCCATGATTAAACACGTCCCAACGAGACGCTGCACAGTTCGTGTCGTGGCTCGGGTCGAGGCGATGATTCGCAACGACTGCTCGGACACTGATGCGCGACATCGGTGACTTCGCTGTTGAGGAGCCCTTGCTACTGGGTCTCCTTGCGAGTCCCCGAACCTCTCGGTGGAAGTGGAAGAATGCGGCCGGCGAGGGAGGCTGAATGGAAGGTGGAATCATAGGTCGGGAGAATCTGGCCTCCTTGGCACGTCGTCTCTCCTCTAGGAACTGGCATTCCCAATGGTACCAATCCATGGTCGGTATATGGAGAAGAGTGGGTTGAGACGGATAGGACTGTTGTCCGGTAATCCGATCGGGCAGACGGCCAGGGTGGATGAACTGTATACGCGCGGTCAACCTAGGGTGAGGCCCTTAGGACGGTGGCGATGCTGTAGCGGGCGCTGGTGGAGGAAGGGGTAGTACAGTCCTCGGGCTGGATCCGCTACTGCTGCTGCTTGCCATCGACGTATCCTCCGTCGGGTCGGTCGTCCGGTGACGTTGACTCTCGGAGGTCGTGTGGCCCTTTGAAGGTTCGCGCAATGAGGAAACGGCTCGGGAGGGAATCGTGACTGAGATCGAAAAAGTGATCGCGAACGGGAGTACTGAGACGTGACGAATCTGCAAACATCGAGTTACACAAGTACGGGGGAAACTAGAAATAGGAAACACATAATTAAATCGCATGCACGGGTCAGTTATGTGAGAATCGGGAATTGATAAGACCGGGAATTTTTGGACCCAAAAACCGTTAACGATAGCAATTCCTTTTCCGTTCTTGCATAATTCATTTTGAACTACGGGTGGTTGATCAAGTCACGCATAGTTGAAAAAGATAATCATGCAATTGCGGAAAATAATATACTAAAGTTTGAACCCGAAAATGATTTTTCTGAAAAGCCTTGGTTATAGTTTTGGTTTCGAAAACTTTTTGAAAAATTTTTAAAACCGTTTTCACTATAACCTGGCTCTGATACCAAGTCTGTCACACCCCGCTAAAGCGGAAACACGGAATGTGAAGAGCAAAGAGTCATTTCACGAGTTATACCAAAAGTCAACGGTTCAAGTCATATATATTGAGATTAAAAGGTAATCATGTTCGAAAAATACAACCAAGATCCGTAAGTATAGAAAGACAAATACATAATAAATTATTTTTAATAAAATTCCCAAGTATCCAAGGTCTTTTTCCCGTATTACTCTTCACATAACTAGCTTGACCCGCCTGAGCAATGCGCTTCATAACTTATGCTTAATTCCTGAAACATGAGATAAAGTGTCAACTACGAAAACGTAGTGAGTGAGTTACAGTTTATGAATTGAAGAAAGTTCCATTTAAAAGTTTATAAAAAGTCCGAAACGAACTCAAGGTTTTATAAAAGTTTGAGAGTCGTTCGGGATCAAAGAGTTTCAAGATAAGATCAAGTACTTAAAATTCAAGAATAAATTAATTAACTTTAAGTGCTTAAAATTCAAGAATAACTTAGTTTCAAATAAGTTTAAGTACGATCGAAGTGTAAGTAAAGTATATAAAAGTAGAAATTTCCAAAAAGGGAGATTAGCGGAGAAAAGTCGCTTAAAGAATTTATATACTAAAAAGAAATCTAAGTAACGGGCAATTAGGTGCCCTAAGTTTGTAAAGACTAAATGGAATCAAATTTAGTCAAATAGTAGAAGCGGATAACAATCGCTAAAAGTTTATAAGTTTGTAAAGACTAAATAGAATTTAATTTACTCAAGTAGGAGAAGCGGGTAACAATCGCTAAAAGTTTATAAGTTTATGCGTAAGTAACTAAATAGATTTCTTGTATCAACCTCTTGGCATCTATAACTAAGTGTTCACACTAATCCGATTATCAACCGAGCGGCCCCAACTTCCCGCCTCTCAAACGGAAAGTTAAAAGAGAGAAATTCAGCAATATGTACTTAGACTGCCATCTAAGCAAGGAACGGTTACTTCCTAAGTATCGATACCCATAATTACTATACGGCTTAAGTAGTTAATAGTGTGTAAGAGAGAAACTAAAACATAAGTGGGCACTATGAGATTTTATTATAAAAAGAGAGAGAATCAACATCACTTAGAAACGTGTTATAGCTCCATCAAGGGTCGGTTACGCATACAAGTATCAATAAATAGTTGAGATAAAGAGATGAATCATTCATTATAAATAGAGAAAGAAATGTTTTACGCATAAGAAATCAAGTAGACGTTTCAATGTCAAAGTTTTAATAAAGTATAAGTCAAAGTTTCATAAGTCAAAAGTCAAAGTTTAATAAGTCAAAAGTCAAAGTTTAATAAGTCAAAAGTCAAAGTTTAATAAGTCAAAAGTCAAAGTTTAATAAGTCAAAAGTCAAAGTAGTTCAACAAGTTTAAAAGTCAAAATTGTCATACAAGTTTACAAAAGGTTTGATCTCATGTTTCCCCCAAAAAGAGTGCTTAAAATGTAAGAGTAGAGAGGGGTGTAACTCACGGGTTGCGAAGATAAGAACTTGGAAGGATGGTCGGAAATAAGAGCCGGGAATCACCGAATGCCTAAGGATACCAAGATTTATTCATGTGTTATTATTGTATTAAGTTATTAAACCTAATATATAATGGATGAAATTTGTGTTATATTATGTAGTATAGGTAAGTTTTTAGTCAAACTTTAAGTGTAAAAGTCCATTTTGCCCAATATTGACCGAAACGGTTAGCGTTTTGTTTTAATCAAAAGTCCAAAGTTGATGTTATTGTTGTTATGTTAAATATGCTTTGCTTGCCAAAGTGTTTTATATTTTCTAATGAAATTTGGGCAGCGCTTCCGCGCCCAAAATCTATGTCCAAAAATATTAGCCACTTTCCCGCTTACAAAACACATATACAAACATAACGTTTTCAAACATGTTTATTTTAGTCAATTAAGTCCAATATAAGTCACCAATATGTTCATTTTTACAAAACTCAGTCCTAAATGTCAAGTCTCAAAAGTCAGAACGCGTAACCAAGTTTTTAAACGGTCAAAACAACATTTTCGGGAAGGACAGCAGGTCGGTGCTAAGCACCTATGCAGAGGTGCGCAGCACCTACCCTGCTGTTCTTCCTTTTTCGAGTTTTTCTTGCTAAATCGTTTATGTAAGTGGTAGATCTTGACATGCAATCGGTATAAACCTTATTAATCATCATTATATCAGTTTATAAACAACTTTTATCCATAAAAACAAAGATCAAAGCACCATTTATTAAAATCCCGTTTTTGTATAAAAATGGTTATAAAAGTTCATCAAAACTTGTTTTTATGGTTTTGATCATACATGCAATGGTTTAGATTGGTAATATAAGTAAAAAGGAAGATTTCTACCGGATGAAATTGCTTGGATGATGTTTTGGAAGGATCTAGAGCTCCAAAAGTGGTGAGATAAGCTTTCTAACCGAAATCTTTTGATTCCTTTTCTCCCTCTTGATGTTTAAAACGTTTTTGGATGGTGATTTTAATGGGTTTGGTGGCTGCAACTTTCTGGTTTTAATGGGGAAGAAGATGGGTTAGAGAGAGAGTTAAGGAAAAAGGTGTATGTGTGTGTGTTTTATGTTTTATAAAAGAAAAATGAATTGAAAAATGAAAGGGAAAAGCAAAGTGGGAGTAATAATAACTCTTGGGACAGTGGGAAGTCAGTAATGCAAGTCATATCTCGTTTTTGATTGGTTAAATTTTGTATAAAAACGAGACAAGGACTAAAAAGGTAAAAATTTTGAATTCTGGCACTAGGTGCGGCGCACCTAAGCAGCAGGTGCTGCGCACCGGGCATAAATTCAGCATTTTTCTGATTTTTCGTTTTTACGTTTTAGCTTCGTTGGACCTTTTTGTTAATTGAAAGTTTTTAAGTATGATAAGTTATGAACTTAGGAAAGTTCAATAGGTGTTCTCTTGGTATTAGGACTTATATAAATTGATTCCGGGTGTGATTCCGACACTGACGCGTATCCGGCTATTGATCAGTTAAAGGCAACGGTAGACAATAAGAGAGACATAGAGCGTAAATTGAACCTAGAATTTGACGGTTGTCACAATGGCACCCATAACAAAACATGTCCAAGCCAAATCGTGCATATAAAAATTCGTCTTTTTACCTATTGGGAAAAGGCAAACACTTTCCACTGGGAGCGACATAACTCGCGAGTAAACAAAATTAAGGTTAACATAAAAAAAAAAATTGCCATAGACACAGTGCCAATAATGCCATAGGCACACTGCCATGAACACCCACGACGGTGTCATGGACATAAAAATAAAAAAATGTGTTATTGATTTATTCACCCAATAAAACATTAATTTTTTAAAACTATATTTGGCTTGGCCAAGACAAACGACAGCCACACATGCCAAGCCTAATATGGCGGGCAAGGCAAAATCCAAAGCCAAACAACGTCATTGATAGACATGGCGGGAAAAGCTAGGTTTGGACAAGACAAAGTCAAAAGACAGACAAGGCTAGTTTTGGGCAAGGCAAAGTTCAAAGATAAAATCCAAAGTCAAGCAACACCATTGATAGACATGGCGGGAAAAGTTAGGTTTAGACAAGACAAAGTCCAAGGACAGGCAACGTTAGTTTTGGACAAGGCAAAGTCCATGGCAGGCAAGGACAACGACATGCAAGATATTTGAGTAAAAGCAATAAAGTTAGGCTTCAAAACAACTTTTAAACCCTAACTAGGGAGCATGATGGTGTTAGTAGGTTTTATCCCATATGGGTAGGGCCAAACACCCTACAAATACAAAAAGGCTTACCTTGGCCAAACAAAATACCCGACCACTAAGATAAGTACCGGAGAAAAGTGATGGCGGACATATCTCGTGCCAGACATATCTCGTGTCGGGCAAAAATGTCTCGGTGGCATCCAAGCTAAGCCAAGCCTACAACCAAGCTAAGCCTAGCCGACAACCAAGAGAGATCAGCCGGCGGCCAAGCAAGGCCCAACCGGCGGTCGAGTAAGGCCTAGCCTCGTGCCGGAAAAATCTCGTGCTAGACAAACTGTTTGGTTCAAATCGTTTGTAACGTCTACAATAATTACAACATTATATCTGAATAATGTTGTGAACGTTAAGTCATTATTGGCTTAATCAAGTGTGACTTAAATGGCTTTAATACACCTACGTCGAACACTGAGGAGTATAAATACATACACTTGGTCATCTTCTACTCCAAGTTATCTTACTCACACATACTTGTAGTTCATACGCAATACTGACGCATACTTGCAATTCATACGCAATACTTACACATAGTAACATAAATATACAGACGTTTTGTTCATTCTACGATCATAGCAAGAACATTCCATCAACCCCAACCTTGATCATCTTTAGCCTCGTTAAGAGCATGTTAGGTTTGCATTGCTTTGGCAGAAGATCCAAGGTTTGAATCATCCAAACATCCTCATTTCTGTGTTTGACGATCTTTTGATCAAACATAACATTTTACTTATAATTTGGAATAAGCTTACGAGACACCGATTTGTTTATTAGATGAATCTTAAAATTTAACAAAAAAATGACTTATTTAATAAATAAAATAAAAATATAATCTTTTTTTCTTAATTTTTTCTTTCTAATAAAGATCTGTCACCCATCTTTCAAGTAAAATGTAACAACTACCCTACCAATTACACCACCACCCCGTTACTACTAAAATTTTATTTGTCAATTAAGACAATCTTTTTAAAATAAATCGAAAACGTTGCCTTACTATAAATCGAAAACCTATTTACATGTAAACAAAAATACTTAAACAATTAAGATACTTAAATCTAAAACAAAATTAAGTAACAACTTAGTATCTGTATCTTTAAAAAACATATATAACTATAGAATATAAAAAGCATTCATATTAATGAGAAAAGATCAATTAAGACCTATAATTTTGTTGAGACCAAAAGACACCATCTTGGCCCTTCATCAATTTTAATCTAATGGCTAAGATTAAAACCAAAACTCATTTTTCTTTTATTTTTTTAAATTAAATTATCTCACAAACCGTTAATCGTTAGACGAAACAAAATATACCGTTGCGATCGTCTCGCTTTTATCTTTAATTAGAGCAGTGGTGTTATATACTTTCGACGACTTTTTTTTTCTTCTTTTTTTTTGGATGGGTATTGAAATTGTAACCATAATATCATATATGATATTACATGAATATGCACATCTCTCTAATCTAATAAATGGGAGATTAGAGTGATCTCATTTAAACTACCTAAATTTAGAATTACTATAAAATGTATAAACTACCTAAATGTATAAACTACCTAAATTTAGAAAAAAAAACGAATTTTAACTAGTTTTATTTTTTCTCGTTTTTTGACATAAAATGTGATATACTAAAATCACATATGATACTACTATATCATATGTGATATTATTGTAAATCATATATGATATGAATATAAATCATATGTGATATATATTAAAATCGCATATGATAATATTATATCATATGTGATATTACTGTAAATCATATATGATATGAATATAAATCATATGTGATATATACTATAATCACATATGATAATAATATATCATATGTGATATTAGTGTAAATCATATATGATATGAATATAAATCATATGTGATATATACTAAAATCATATATGATAATACAATATCATATATGATATTACTGTAAATCATATATGATATAAGTATAAATCATATATGATATTATGTATGTAAAAATTTTAAAACTTAAAAGACAATAACACACATGATTTTAACTCTAAATATGAATTTTAATACACAACAATGTTATACAATGTATAACCTATATAGACCCAGAAAAAAGTTCGAATTTTGACGACTTTTATTTTTTCGTTTATGGCCAAATGTTGAAATTCGTAAGACAATATCACATATGATTTGAACACTAAATACGAGTTTCGAAACATAGATTTGTTATATTACATACATTCAACTTAAATCAAAAAGAAAAACAAAAAAATAATATGTCAAACTACTGATATCATATATGATAAAACAGTGATTTGTAATATAAAATTTCAAAACTCGTAAAAAAACCCGAAAATAAATTTCATCAAAAGTATATCGAGTGGGTGCTCTATAGAAAGAGGAGAAAATGCTCGTTTTAATGGTACAATTTATTCGTTTAATACATTTACCGTTTATGAGATAATTAATTTTTAAACAAAAAAAAAGTAATTTTATCTTTTAATTTTAGCCTTTAGATCATAATTTTTGGATGGTTGAGATCTGGTCTTTAGGTCTCAAATTTTTATAAGGTCTTTCATGAACTCAACCCTCATATTAATATTCATTTATAACGAAGAAATAAAATATTTATTCTTATTTTTTCTTTTTCGATTAATATAGAAAAATAAAGTTATCACCTATTTTCATTTTATTTTTAACTAGATTATTGCCCCGCAATAATGCGGAATAAAATAAAAATTGAATCGTAAAGTTTATGTTTATGTAGATTTTAATTTATTATGAAAAAATAATGTTATATGTATAATAATATATATAGTTTTACGTTTATACTCATGTTGTTTATAGTTATAATAACATATACACTTTTACGTTTATACACATGTTTTGATATTTTGTATTAGAAGATTTTAAAATAATGATAAGTTAAATCATAGTCAAAATTGAACGATTCTATAAGTAAATTATAGTTATGATTTTTTTATTTTAGTAAAGATAGAAAAAAGTGAGAATGTAATTATGTATTGTAAGAGGGTGTAAAATGAAAATAATATTTGATGACATCATCAATCTGATCTTACGGCTGCCATCAAAGAAGTTAACTCATCCAAGGGGACTTAATACGTCATGTGCCATTTAAGGCCCATCTTTTATTATATATTAAAGATAGAGAAAAGATCAATTACATGGGGGAGGGTTCGGGTGCTGGTTCTGGTTCTGATTCTGGTTCTGATTGTTCTGCTGTTGGTGCTGCTGGTGGTTGTTGACATTGGCGTTGATTCCGGCGGTGATCTGCGCGATCATGTTGGGCATCGCTGCTTGCAACTGTTCGGCCACTTGTTCGGCGATGATCGCGGCATTGGTACGAGGAGCCATGGTTCTACATTCAGAAGAACAGATTTAGTTTAGAACGCACGAATGGAAAGTGATAAGAATATAATTCAAGTGACCATAGATAGTTATAGCACGAGATAAAATGACTGATCAAGTAGTACACGCGAGATTAGAATTCAAGAGATAGAATTATAATGATCATAACAAGCACAAGATTTACAAAATATGACAAGCACAAAGACAAAAGACAGGAATTCCATTAATAGTAATAAGGTCGGCACAAGTACTGAACTGAGAAAACGTTGTCACAATACATAAAAGACGAATAATAAAGTCTATGTCGTGTACAGAGGAAAATTACGACTAGACTAAGTACAATACAAATGAAGATACAACTAATGGCGCCTATCCAAGAACATCTTAGCCGCCATAACCACAATCAACGTGCCCATCACCAGGCACATACCGATAAGGCGCTGCACAGTACGGGCCGTAGCTCGGGTCGATGCGATGAATCGCAACGCCTGCTCCGACAACCGTTCAGCGGAGTCGGTAACCTCACTGATGAGGTGTCCCTGGTTCTGGGTCTCCTGAGCCAATCCCCGCACTTCGCGGTGCAAATGGAGGAATGCGGCAGGTGGAGGAGGTTGAAGGGTAGGAGGCATCCTCTGCCTCGCGGCCTCAGCGTCTCTGGCGCGTTGCATTTCTTCGCGCTCGAACTGTCGCTCCCAAGCATAGTGATCCGCTCTGCGAGTATGTGGCACCTCTGGAGGGTGACCAAATGGTAGGTGCGATGGAGTAGGCTGGGATGGTCCCTCCTGGCGGGCAGCCATCCTGTCTGGCAGACGGCCCGGGAGGATGACCTGCTTTCGCGCGGTCATTCTGGTACGTGGGCCTCGGTAGTGAAGGGTGGCGGCAACGGGTACCGGAGGAGGTGGCGGTAGCACAACCCTCGGGCTGGACCTGATGCTGCTCGAGATCGCCATGGAGGTGTCCTCCGTAGGATCAGTAGTCTGGTGTCGTTGGCTCTCCGAAGCGGTACGGCCCTCGGAAGGCGACGCGGCTCTAGGTAGAGAGCGAGACTGGGAGTGTGACGGTGAAAGCGTTCGCGACGAGTGAGACATGACGAATCTGTGAGCAATGAGTTTCGTGAGTACTAGAAGACACAAGAAATGATAAAGGAAATGTGTAATGAAATGCATGTACGGGTCAGTCGCGTGAGAATCGGGAAAAGACAGTACCGGGAATTTTTGACTTAAAACCGTTAACATTAGTAATTACGTTCCGTCCTTGCATAATCTCTTTTGAACTAGGCATGGGTGATCAGGCCATGCGTAGTTGAAAATAAATATGCAATCGCGAAATTAATTCTCTAAAGTTTAGACCCATAAGTGATTTTCCGAAAAGTCTTGGTTATAGTTTGGTTTCGAAAACTTTTTGAAAAATTTTTAAAACCGTTTTTCTCTATAACATGTGCTCTGATAGCAAGTATGTCACACCCCGCTAAAGCGGAAACACGGAATGTGAAGAGCTGGAAAATCTTTACACAGGTCATATCAAACATAACGGTAATCAAGTAATTAATAAAAATAAAAGTGTTTACAAATCCATCCAAGACACAATAATTTAGTACATTGAAACAAAATTAAAAGTTCATTAGAAATTCCCAAAATAACTGGCCACGTCTTTTCCCAAAAAGGTTCTCACACAACCGCCTCGACCCGTCCATGCCATGCACCTCTTACTTACACTAATTTCCTGAAACATAAGATAAAGTGTCAACTACGAAAACGCAGTGAGTGAGTTACAGTTTTAAGAGTACGTCAAAATGTAAATAAAGTATATAAGGTAATAGTTTCCATAATGGGGATTAGCGGAGAAAAGTCGCTTATAGTTTATATACTTTAAAGTCCAAGTAATGGGCGGACTGGTGCCCTAAGTTTGTAAAGACCAAAATATAGTCGATTTTAGTCAAACAGTAGAAGCGTATATCTAACGCTAAAAATTTATAAGTTTATGTGTAAGTAACTAATTAGATTTTCTTGTATCAACCTCTTGGCATCTATAACTTAAGTGTTCACACTAATCCGATTATCCAACCGTGAACGGCCCCAACTTTCCGCCTCTCAAACGGAAAGTTAAACAGAACTTTAGTAATATGTACTTAGACTGTCATCTAAGCAAGGAACGGTTCTTTCCTAAGTATCGATACCCATGATTACTATACGGCTAAGTAGTTAATAATGTGAAAAGTCTAAGTCTAAATCAGTCGGGCACTAGTAAACTTTATTTTAAAAACGAGAGAGTCGAACGTCCATCACTTAAGATCGTGTTATAGTTCCATCAAGGGTTGGTACGTATACAAGCATCAATAATCAGTTTAGTCAAAAGAGAGAGAGCGACCAGTAATTCTAAATAAAGTCAAATAATTTACGCATAAGAGTTTAAATAGTCGATCAACCAAGTCCAAGTACGAACCCAATGTCAAATTTTAATAATTTAAAGTCAAAGTTTAATAATTTCAAAAGTCAAAGTTTAATAAATTGAAAAGTCAAAGTTTAATAAATTGAAAAGTCAAAGTTTAATAAATTGCAATTTGTTTCATAAGGCTTAAAAATGCAATTGATCTTATGTTTCCCCCAAATTCATGTAAAACATATATAAAACGAGGGGTTGTAACTCACGGATTGCGAAGAGAACGAGAACTTGGAAACTCGGTCGGAATATGTGAGCCGGGAATCACGGATTGCCTATTAATTACCAAGATAGTTTAATTAGTTGTTATATTATTATGTTCTTATATAATAATATAGATAAACTTGATTAAACTTTAAGTGTCAAAGTTAAGTATAGTCAAAAATAGTCCGAGAAGGTAATTGTCACGTTTTTGTCCAAAAGTTCGATTTAACGTTTTAGATTATTATATCTTAAGTGCTTTTGCTTGCTGAAGTGATTTACAATTTCTGAGGAAATTTGGGCAGCGCTTCCGCGCCCAAGTTTCATGCCCAAAAATTGTACTATCACTTCCGCTCACAAATCACCTAAAACACAATATCACATATATTATAGTTCATTATAGTCCAATACAAGTCATTTTTATACTTATTTTTATTTGTCTCAGTTCCACAATAAGGTTAGAACAAGTCCAGAATGTAACATTATCTTAAAACGAGTAAAACGACGATTTTTCGGGAGAACAGCAGCTCGGTGCTGCGCACCTGGGCACAGGTGCGGCGCACCTAGCTGCTGTCTCAATCCCGTTTTGTGTTTTTCTTGCTAAAAACGTTTTGTGACTTAAGGATTTCGACATGCAACCAGTAGATACCTTATAAAATAACGTTTTCACAGTTTCTAAACAACTTTTAACCACAAAAATATAGATCTAAGTATTATTTAGATAAAAATCGTTTTTGTGTGAAAAGTGACATAAATCCTTATAAAACTTATTTTGTTGTTTAGATTGAACATGCAATGAGTAGATATCTTTTAAGACACCATTTTAACAGCTTCTAAAGTGTTTTCATCCACAGATTCGTGGATCTAACGAGTATTTCGATTAAAAACGTTTTTGACCGTAAAAAGTCATAGATTTATGAAAAATCATATTTTCAACCGTTAGATCTTACATGCAATTGGTTATTTATGTAAGAATAGTAAAAATAAAGAAATCTACCGAAGGAAAAGCTTGGATGATGAGTTTGGTCGGATTTGAGCTTCAAAAATCTTTGCAAACGTGGTCCTTTTTCGGTATAAACAACACCCCCTTGCTTCTCTTGAAGTTTAGAACGATTTGTATGGATTAAAAATGGATTTTAATGGTGAAATGTTTCTGGAAATGAAGGTGTTCTTGAGAGTTTTTAGAGAGAAAATAGAGAGAAAAGGGTGTAGGTGTTTTGTGTGTGTAAATGATTTCTTTGTTAAATGAAAATGAAATGAAATGAAAATTGGTAAAGACACTGCTCTAGGGACTGGTAATTGGCAGTAAAGGCTCGTTTTTGATTGGAGGAAATGGGTGGTGGATGTGTAAAAACGAGGCAGGGACTAAAACTGAAAATATTTTGAATTCTGGCGTGAGGTGATGCGCACCTCACCACTAGGTGCGGCGCACCGGGCAATTTTTAGCCTTTTTCAAATTTTTCGTTTTTACGTTATTGCTTCGTTGGACCTTTTTGTTAATTAAAAGTTCTTAAGTATGATAAGTTATGAACATAGGAAAGTTCAATTGATGTTTTCTTGGTATTAGGACTTATAATTTGATTCCGGAAGTTATTCCGACACTAGTTCCGACAAAGTATAGACTCAAAAGTTACGAGTTAGAACAGAACGAACACGATAAAGGAGTAACTAATGTTTCGAACGGATTTAATTAATTGAACAAGTACCTGAATTTTGACGGTTGTCACATTCTCCCCGGGTTGAAAGAAATTTTGTCCCGAAATTTAGTGCGTACCATCAGGAAGAAGAGTTCTCGAACAGGTGTGGGTACTTCTGACGGAATTGGTCTTCACGTTCCCATGTGAATTCGTGACCACGTCGAGAGTTCCACCGAACTTTGATTATCGGGATACGGCTCTGTCTAAGTTGCTTGACCTCGCGGTCGACAACTTCGAGCGGCTCCTCGATGAAGTTTAGCTTGCTGTCGATTTTGACCTCGTCAAGAGGGATGACAATGGTCTCATCAGACAGACACTTTTTCAAGTGTGAGACATGGAACACGTTATGAACATTCGCTAGAGCCTGAAGGAGTTGAAGACGATAAGCAACGGGGCCAATACGCTCAATAACTTCAAATGGACCGGTGTACCTCGGACTCAGTTTACCGAACTTCCCGAAGCGGACTACTCCTTTCCAGGGCGATACTTTGAGGAGTACTCGGTCGCCAACTTGGAACTCGAGGGGCTTCCTTCGGTTGTCAGCGTAGCTCTTTTGTCGGGTACGGGACGTCTTCAATCGTTCACGAATCGTGGTGATCTTGTCGATGGTCGCCTGGACGATATCGAGTCTCGTAAGCTGTCGGTCGCCGACCTCTAGCCAGCACAGCGGTGACCGGCACTTACGTCCATAGAGAGCCTCGAATGGTGCACACTTGATGCTGGCATGGTAGCTGTTGTTATAGGAGAACTCGACCAAGGGGAGGTGAGTGTCCCAACTTCCTCCGAAGTCTACTACACATGCTCGCAGCAAATCCTCAAGCGTTTGGATCGTCCTTTCACTCTGG
>CAJVGC010000590.1:39553328-39624560 GCA_910822075.1 Senecio squalidus
ATGGTACAGTGGCGCGATTGTAATGAGACGTTTAGTCTGGTTGTTAAACCGGCCACCATTCATACAGTTTTTAATCTTGCGGTCTCTCTTCATTGGCTTATTCATCAGCTTGGCGTGAAGAACGCGTTTTTACATGGTGATATACAGGAGAGACGGTTTACATGTATCAACCTCCTGGATATCGGGATTCCAGATTTCCCGACTATATGTGCCAGCTTCAGCGTTCATTATATGGTCTCAAACAGGCTCCACGGGCCCGGTACCAGCATTTTACCGATTTTCTTTGTGCACGGGGTTTTCAGCGCAACTAGTCTGACACTTCTTTGTTTATCAATCATCATAGGCACTCCACTGTTATCTTCTTTTATTTTTTGATGATACTATCCTTACTGCTACATCCTTAGAGTTCCTTCAGAAGATTATTGCTTTACTTAGTCATGAGTTCTCTATGACAGATATGGGTGCACTCAATTATTTTTTGGGAATCTCAACCACACGCATTGGTACTGGTATGTTTCTTTCTCAGCAGAAATATGCGACATATATTCTCAATCGAGCACATATGCTTCAATGCAATCCATGTCGTACACCCGCTGAAACTCAGACTAAATTAGAGGCTTATGGTACACCGGTTTCCGATCCTACTCTTTACAGAAGCCTAGATGGGGCTTTGCAGTACCTTACGTTTACCAGACCTAATGTTTCTTACGCAATACAACAAATTTGTTTGTTTATGCATGATCCTCGGGAACCACATTGGAATGCACTTCAACGCATTCTTCGTTACATACGTGGTACTTTACATCATGGACTTCAGATTCACGCCTTTACCACCAATTGTCTCATTGCGTATTCTGAAACAACTTGGGATGGATGCCCTGTTTCTCGACGATCGACTTCAGGATATTGTGTTTTCTTTTGTGATAATCTTCTTTCATGGTCTTCAAAGCGTTAGAATGTTGTTTCCCGCTCCAGTGCTGAGGCGGAATATCGTGGGGTTGTGAATGCAGTCGCTAAGACTTGTTGGTTGCGCAACCTCCTTCGTGAGCTTCGAGTTTTGCCTAAAAAGGCTACTATTGTTTATTGTGATAATATTAGCTCTATTTACATGACAGCGAACCCGATTCAACATCAACGAAACAAACATATAGAGATTGATATTCATTTTGTTCGTGATAAAGTTGCTTTGGGTGAGATTCGCGTTATACATGTTCCTTCACTTTTTCAGTATGTTGATATCTTTACAAAGGGACTGCCCTTCACATTATTTACAGATTTTGTTTTCAATTTGAATGTTCGAGATATTTCTCCCAAACTGCGAGAATGTCGGTGTATATTGTATAGTCATTTAGTATATTTTAGCATGTTATGTATTATGGCCCTTGTAGGTCCATCATTGTATTATATTGATGTCTTGTTGAAAGTAATATCTATTATGTGAATTATACGGATCTAGAGTGGTCATGTAGGTGAACCTGGCCCACATATCTGTATACTTTGCCAAGTGATTGACCAATTTTATTAGCCAAAATGATGACATATTTATGAAAAATGCACTCACCAATCTTGCACCATCCGGAGTAAGAGTTTCATTGCTCTCCTAATTAAATGTTGATGGTGCATATGAGTTTGTGCCCTTTATTATTATTATAATAGTAATATTGTCTTTAAATTCAATGTTTATCGTTTCAATTACAAAAAAGGGGTTTTGGTAGAGTGGTAAGCGCGCGGCCTCCCCTGCGAGGAGACCGCGGTTCGAATCTTGGCACCTGCTTTTTATTTTCTTTCTTTTCTGCAGTTTAAAAAAAGGGCTGGGCTTGCTTCCTTGGGTGTTGGGCTTGGTTGGGTGTTGGGCTTATGGGTTGGTTTGGTGTTGGGCTTTCATATATATATATATATATATATATATATATATATAGAGGTTGGTTCTTGTAAAACAAACTTTAAGGTAAAATAAGTAAAAAAAAATTAAAAAATAATTTATAACGTTAGATATTTTGGATTATCGTTCATTTTAACCATATATCAAACTTTAAAAAACGAAGTTTTGTTGTACATCAAAAAATGGGTAGTTTTATCGTTGTGCATCAAATTTGAATATTTACTGCACAAAAACAATGAATTTGAGGCACAGCTCCTAAACGACATATATTTTGATGCATATCAAAACTTGCTTTTTTAAAGTTTGTTATAATTGAATAAATAACATAATACAAAATTACACATATTATAAATTATTTTTTCATATTTTTTTACTTAGTTTACTTTAAATATTGGTTTATAAGAACCTCCTCCTATATATATATATATATATATATATATATATATATATAGGATTAGGATCCTATAAAAAGGATTTGAAAATACAAAGTATAGGAAGGAAGGAGGAGGTGACACGTGGCAGGAAAAAAAAAACCCATTATTATATCAATAAGGGTATAATCGTCTTTTTACAACACAATTTTCAGATCTATATTTTTCCCCTTTTTGTCCCATTATCTCACCAAGATCTGCTTTTTTCTTTTTTTTTTCCTCTCAACCGATTAAGCTCACCATTTTCATCACCTTACAGCCGCCACCCTTTTCATCACCTTACACAGTCGCCGAAAAAACCACCAGCCCCCGCCGTCGCAAAACCCTGCAGATCGGAAGAATCGGTTGAGAGGAAGAAGCCGCCGTCTCAAAAACCTGCAGATCAAAAACCTGCAATTTATCATCATCCTGTCAAATCGATCGGAAGAATATCATCATCCTGTCAAATCGATGGTGGAATTGGAAGCCGGAGTGGCGATGGGTGAAGATGATGGCGGTGATGATGGAGAAGACGAGCAGATCTGGTGATGACGGCGGAAGACGAGCAGATCTGTGATGGTGATGACGGCGGAAGGCGACGGCGGAGCGGTGGGGTGGCGACGGAGATGGTGGAATTGGACGCCGGAGTGGCGATGGGTGGCTGAGATCCTGGGAAGGGGGCTGTTTTTTTTATGCACAGTGGTCTGTAAAATATGCACAATAGTTTTGTAAAGTTATGCACAATCTTTTTGTAATTATGCACAGATATATTTAATATTTACGCACAATGTTTTGTAATTTTTTATATAAAAAACTTACATAAAATTAATGCACAAGTTATTTTATAAAAACCGATACACAATGTTCGTAATTTTTATATTGAAATTTGGTATGCACATAAAATCGATGCACACGTTATTGATAATAGTTATGCACAAAGATTGAAATAGTTATGCACAAATATTCAAAAAAATGAGTAATCTGGGAAAATGAAAAAAAAAAAAAAAAAAAAAAAAAAAAAAAACAGATTTCTGCTTTATTACGAAAAGGGTATGAAAGTTCGAAAATATTACCAAAATGCCACCGCGATGACTTTTTTTTATTCCCTTTTTGTTGACTAAATGAGTCGCCTACATTCCTTCTTATCCTTTTTATTTTAAATTTTTTTTACAATAACCCACCCCTATATATATATATATATATATATATATATATATATATATATATATATATATATATATATATATATATATATATATATATTGATGAGGTTAGTAAGGATTACATCGCCTGTCAAGATTGTACCGCCTGACAGGCTGTCATCACCTGTCAATCGCCCGACAGGCTGTCATCACCTGTCAATCGCCTAACAGGCTGTCATCACCTGTCAGTCGCCTGACAGGCTGTCATCGCCTGTCAGGTGGTCGACATATGTCATCACTTGCCAAGTACCGCCTGTCAGGTTGTCTTAGGTTGTCTGTCATCGTCTGTCAGGCTGTCGAAATATGTCATCACTTGCCAAGTACCGCCTGTCAGGTTGTCTTAGGTTGTCAACGCTTGTCGTACCATATTTGAAGGTGCTTGCCCTTGTCTTGGACCACAGTCATAATGACGCTTGACAACCACTTTACTACTGCCGTAATGGTGAGACGTCGCATCTTAACAATAATAAAGATAGAAGACGATTCATATACCACTGATTGATTATTAAGGCAGTTTAAGTATTCATGATCGTCATTAATTGATGGACGTTCCCTATACTTAAACTGGTCGTATAAATACATAGTCTAAACCATTGTCGACAGAATCTCATCTCACTTGAACACACACACAAAAGCTTAAACAGAGTTCATATACTCTTGTCTTCATCCTCAACCTTGATCACCCTAGGTTCGTCAAGAACTTGTTGGGTTTGCACTGTGATCATCACAGGAGATCTAAGGTTGACATCACCTAAACCCTAATCCTTGTGTTTGACAATCGTTGCTCGAACATTGGCGCCATCCGTGGGACCCGTTTTTTAAACGGCGTTTCACTTTTCCAATTTTTTTTTTCCTTCTGTAACCAACCGTTTCCATAGAGGCAACACATCCATTGCCTGGAAAAAGAAGAAGGAAGACACAGAATACCCCGGACCATCTGATGGCCATGTCTTCATGATAATGAGGGAGCCAATATGAACTGACCTATCAAGGTGCGATAGTCTTTACTGTCATTTTTTCCTTTATGTTTTCAATAAATGTTTCAAAGCACATGGAATGTCATGGTTATGTATGAAATTGGCAATAATAGCATTTGGTCTGATCTTGTATCCCAATATTATCGCACAATATCATTTTTCTATGGCATTTGCATAAACAAATAAATATTGAAGTAAGGATTCAATACAAAAAGCATAAGGACACAATAGACATCTCAGTCTAAAGCCAACCATGCACTTTCATTACGTGCAATGTTACAACTTGAACACGCATGCGCACGTACACAACTAAGAACATAGTTCAATATAACATATATGAAGCCAAGAAAGACAACCTTGTCTGGCCAAATAACATACAATCATATTCGTCTTTTAATCTACTGGATAAAAGATAAGCACTTCTCATTGGGAAGCGATAATCCTCGCGAGTAAACAAAGTAAAGGTTAACCAACAAAAGTGCCATTGGCACAGTGTTACAGGCACAATGTGAAGCATACTCAAATCTACCTATGTCATTGACATACAAAGGAACCATGGGCCCTCAAAAAGTGTCATACGCACAACCAAATATACACATTGTCATGCACACCCAAGACGGTGTCATGGACAACATCCATAATAAAAAGATAAAAAAAACAAAAATGTGTTATTTGCTTGATCATCCAATAAAACATTATTTTTAATGGCTAGACAATGTCACACAAAGCAAGACTAAGCCTAGACAACCCCATGCCAACGACGGCTACAAAATGCATAATAAATAACAAAAGCTCAAGGGCCACATGAAGAATAATTTCAACAAATGATGGGACTTTTGTTTTGTCATACATATAATTGCGCATACGTTGCGTAAAGCAAGAAAATACAAAGATTGGCAAGACTAGTAATTAATGTCCCATACACCGCCGGTCAATTTTCCCATAATGCCCAAGTACATATGCATAAGTCCTTCTAGCATGTTGCCATCGATTTCGCTAGGGCTATGATAAACTTAGGGCAATTCTCTTACTGACACTGGCTCTCCCATGTCAAATAAAGGTAACTATGGTATGCCTAATAAATAACACGGTATATCAGTTATTGCTAGCAGGCGCAAACAAATGAATGCAAAGGACAAGTAAGTCACATACCTGCAGGATAGCCTCCTAATACAAACAACCAATTACTCCTGCAACAAGACAAACAATTACAGTTAGAAGGTTTAGCTTACGACTTAAAACATCAAAACAGCCGGTACACCAAGACAGTACAGCCGGTACTAGGCTTTCTTTGTCGCCGCCGGTACACGGGCTACGAACCGCCGGTACCTGGCTTTGTTAGATTGTCGCCGGTACTAGGGCTTAAACAGTCGGTACCCTTTGCTTGCCCGGGCTTAAACTGCCGGTACGGTGCAAAAACTCCCGTTATCCGGAATGCTCGATCCCCAAACCGCCGGTACCCGGCTACAATTGCCGGTACCCGGCACCCTCACACGAACCGCCGGTACCAGCCCCTAACAGCCGGTACCTGGCTTTGATTATACCGCCGGTACCAGGCTAATGCCCTGGTACTCGGCTCGCTACTCCGGATTCGAAAAAAAAAAAAAAAAAAAAAAAAAAAAAGGAACGCAGACTTACGCGAGTAATGAGTAGTTACGACTTGAAAACTGTTGTTTTGGCAAATCCTAACTCGGGGGCATGATGAGGTTAGTAAGGATTACATCGCCTGTCAAGATTGTACCGCCTGACAGGCTGTCATCACCTGTCAATCGCCCGACAGGCTGTCATCACCTGTCAATCGCCTGACAGGCTGTCATCACCTGTCAGTCGCCTGACAGGCTGTCATCGCCTGTCAGGTGGTCGACATATGTCATCACTTGCCAAGTACCGCCTTTCAGGTTGTCTTAGGTTGTCTGTCATTGCCTGTCAGGCTGTCATCGCCTGTCAGGTGGTCGACATATGTCATCACTTGCCAAGTACCGCCTGTCAGGTTGTCTTAGGTTGTCAACGCTTGTCGTACCATATTTGAAGGTGCTTGCCCTTGTCTTGGACCACAGTCATAATGACGCTTGACAACCACTTTACTACTGCCGTAATGGTG
This sequence comes from Senecio squalidus, assembly GCA_910822075.1. Taxonomy (NCBI): domain Eukaryota; kingdom Viridiplantae; phylum Streptophyta; class Magnoliopsida; order Asterales; family Asteraceae; genus Senecio; species Senecio squalidus. Next base: position 39,559,901 of record CAJVGC010000590.1, read on the forward strand.
AGACGTCGCATCTTAACAATAATAAAGATAGAAGACGATTCATATACCACTGATTGATTATTAAGGCAGTTTAAGTATTCATGATCGTCATTAATTGATGGACGTTCCCTATACTTAAACTGGTCGTATAAATACATAGTCTAAACCATTGTCGACAGAATCTCATCTCACTTGAACACACACACAAAAGCTTAAACAGAGTTCATATACTCTTGTCTTCATCCTCAACCTTGATCACCCTAGGTTCGTCAAGAACTTGTTGGGTCTGCACTGTGATCATCACAGGAGATCTAAGGTTGACATCACCTAAACCCTAATCCTTGTGTTTGACAATCGTTGCTCGAACATATATATATATATATATATATATATATATATATATATATATATATATATATATATATATATATATAGGAGTAGGATCAAATAAAAAGTTCTAAATTTGTAAAAAGTGTAGGAAGCAATGTGAGAATGACATGTGGCAACTTAGATAATATTTAATAAAATTAATTTTTTTTAATAAAAAAAAAATATTTTTTTATTAAAAAAAAAAAAAATTTATTAAAATTTTTTTTTTTAAAAAAAAAATTCGAAAAAAAAATTATTTTTGGAAAAAAAAAATCGAACTTTTTTGTAGATAATGTCATCATTCCGGGCATAACTTTTAACGTTATGCACACGAAAAAGTTATTCCAAATCACAAGATGTACTAAAATTTGTCAAATAAGAATGTCATGTCGTTCGCCACGCCATATGATGCACACAGAAAATATGATGCACATTAATGATGCAAAAAAAATATGATGCACACAAAAAAATTATGATATTCAACTATGATTCACACAAAAAGCTATGATATTCAATTATGATGCACACAAAAAAAACTATCATATTCATCTATGATGCACACATAAATGTTCATCATAGGTGTGTATCATAAATTTGCATCATATTTTTTTTGTACATAACCTTTTTCGAGCAAAAAAAAAAAAAATCCCGAAAAAAAAAATTTCGACTTTTTTCTTTTTTTTATAAAAACAAATTTTCGAGCCAAAAAAAAAAATTCGATTTTTTTTTAATGTTTTTTTTATCAAAAATATCTTTTTTTTATTTAAAAAAAGAATTTTTTTTTTTCTTCTCAAAGTTGCCACATGTCACTCCCTCCTTACTTTCTACACTTTTTACAAATTTTGGACTTTTTACAAGAACCCTCCCCTATATATATATATATATATATATATATATATATATATATATATATATATATATATATTTTAGTATGAAATAAAAAATATAGTTTGCGAATTAAATAATCCGACGAAGACGATGCCTTTTTTCTTGGCTTGCGAACATTGGGTGAAAGTACAGGCTGGAACATAAATCCTCGAACTCGTGCAACGCACGAGTCTCTACTAGTTATCATCAAATATGGCAATTTTGTTGATAGTAATATGACACGTTTCGCATATTTTCTCAAAGTTTTTCCATGTTAATCCAAGATTTTTAAGATCCCAAAGTACGTAAAAATAGAACTATAATAATGTAAACAACAAATGTATGTTGTTATAATATGTACGAGTGGTTATATTCATGAACAAAAGTTGAAATGTAAAAATCAAATGTATGTTGTTTGTTGTGGACCTTGTTGAATGTTAAATGTTGAAGATGAATTTGTTACAATTAAACACAAAAATTGAAGAAAATTATGGTTTTGGGTCTTGATAAAAATAGGAATGTATCTGGACATAACCATGATATATGTTAGTCTAGACATGTTATTTGTATTCAAGATATTTAAAGTTGGCTTAGGTTTATGAATACCATCAAATATTAATTTATATTTTAGATATGTAATTACTACTATTGGTTTTGTTTTTATAAGCCTTAAGGGTTTTTTCGTTATTTATTTATAATTTAAAATATAAAAGTTGTTTTTCGTTAATGTATAAGAAAATAGGAAAAGTATATTTATAAATACTAGTAATATGTGTTGGGATCATTAAACAAAAATAAAAATTTTGAGATCAAAAGATTCGATTAGAACTCTCCATTTTAAAAATCTATTTAAAATTTAATTTTGTTTAAAAATTAAATATCTCAAAAACCGTAAATGTATTAAATGAATAAATTACATCATTGTAAGGAGCATTAAATTATCTTTCTATAGAGTATCCACTCGATATACTTTTGACAAAAACGATTTTCGGGTTTTTTGATGAGTTTTGAAATTTTATATTATAAAATCACAATTTTATCACATGTGATTTTAATAGTTTGACATATTTTTTTTTTTTCGTTTTTCTTTTTTATTCTTGTTGAATGTATATAATATAACAAATATATGTTTTGAAATTAATGTTTAGTGTTCAAATCATATGTGATTGTGTCTTACGAATATCAACATTTGTCCGAAAACGGAAAAATAAAAAATCGTCAATTTTTTTTTTTTTTTTTTTCGGGCCTATATAAATTATACCTAATATAATATTTTTGTGTTTTAAAATTAACAATTAAAGTTGAAATCATGTGTTTTATTGCCTTATAAGTTTTCAAATTTTTACATACATAATAAAATCACATGTGATATGTGTACTATCACATATGATATTCAATACAATCACATGTGATATGCGTACTATCACATGTGATATGTATACTATCACATTTATGTCAAAAAATATGAAGGGAAAAAAAATCGTTAAAATTCGATATTTTTTCTAAATTTTGGTAATTTATATGTTTTATAGTAATTTTTTTTTATAAAGTTTTACGAATTGGTGTTAATATCACATGTGATATTATCGTTACAATTTCAATACCCACAAAAAAAAAAATCTTTGAAAGTATATAACACCACTTCTCTAATTGAAGATAAAAACGAGACGGTCGTAACTGTGTAATTTGTTTTGTCTAACGATTAACGGTTTGTGAGATAAATTAATTTAAAAAAAAAAAAAACAAAGTGAGTTTTAATCTTAGACATTAAAGTAAATGGGATCAATGATCAAGATTGTGTTTTTTGAACTTTAAAAAATTATGTGTCTTAAATAATTATTTACCTAGTAATATATGTTGGGTGGGTATTTTATTTTATGAGTTAATTACATAATTGGTCCCTGTGTTTGTTCCAAAACAACGGGTCCAGTCCCTGGGTCACAATTCGTTAGGGTCCAGTCCCTAGAGCCTATCTTTGGTTGCACGTTTGGTCTCTCCCTCTAACAATCGTTAAAAATTATCGTTAAATGTCCCATGTGACAGGCACGTGATGGGTAAAATAGACAATTCGCCTTTCTTTTCCCCCCTTCATGTGTTCTTCCCCAAATCATCTCCAATCAATTTTCCCCAAATCAAAAACCCTAATTTTCCAATCACCCAATTCCCCACACTAAAATCATAAGACATACCATTGAAAAAATCAGAAGGAATTGAGGTAATTTTTTTCTTTTTGTTCGTAGGGAAGACTAGGGCAAGAGATGCTGCGTTGAATGCGATTCAGTCACCTTTGCTAGATCTTGGTATCGAGAGGGCCACAGGAATTGTGTGGAATATAACCGGTGGCAGTGATTTGACATTGTTTGAGGTCTCTCCCTTACTCTCTGTCTGTATAAACACTCATCTGTATCTATGTTTATATATCGGTCTATGGGGGTGTTTGGATTTGTGTTTTGAAAGTGATCACGTGACCCTTTACAATCAGAATGGCACAATCATCTGGAATAAAACGAGCTATAAGAGACAGTGTTTCGATAATCAATCGTTCGATTGTTTAGCAAATTTTGATTATTTAAATAACTTTTTTGACAAAAATAGTGAAATTTCAACTTGTCTCGATAGGAACGGTTGAAGAAGAAAGAGAATGGTGTGGGGAATTGGGTGATTGGGAAATTAGGGTTTTTGATTTGGGGGAAATTGATTGGAAATGATTTGGGGAAGAACACATGAAGGGGGAAAAAGAAAGGCGAATTGTCTATTTTACCCATCACGTGCCTGTCACATGGGACATTTAACGATAATTTTTAACGATTGTTAGAGGGAGGGACCAAACGTGCAACCAAAGATAGGCTCCAGGGACTGGACCCGAACGAATTGTAACCCAGGGACTGGACCCGTTGTTTTGGAACAAACACAGGGACCAATTATGTAATTAACTCTTATTTTATTTAACGGCTTAATAAGGCCCCAAGTCTCCCCATTGGGCCATAAAAAATTGTTATGTTATGGCTATTAAGCTTTACTAAATACTTTGGGCTTTAGTGTTTTTCTAATGAAAGTTGTGGGTTTGTTGTATTTTATATAAACAAAAGACCAAATTGTTATTTGTAAAATAACTAAAATTGATACTCTATTTTACTTTTAAAGACCCCATTTTTATTAGAAACGAGATAATTCTTTTACAAACAAAAAGTTACATTTATTCCAATATGAGTCGAGCTCTCAGCCTAGAAAAGAAAAAGTGAAAGTGTGTTAAAAGCACATTATAAAGCATAAACAAACGTTGTAATATATAAATTGGTGGGACCGATATTGTGTACAAACATCCTCTATGTATATTATCCCCCTATTTAAATTACAAAAACTACTATGGAAGTGTGTCAAAATAATGTTTTTTAATATTTTGGTATTTTTCATTTTAGTCCCTCGACTTTAAAGACTTAGCGGTTTCCCCCCCTTAACTTTTAAGACTTAGCGGTTTCCCCCCTCAACTTTAAAAACTTTAACGCTTTTTCACCCTCAACTTTAAAAACTTTAACGCTTTTTCACCCTCAACTTTAAAAAATTTAACGCTTTTTCACCCTAAACTTTAAACGACTTTTAGCTTTTCCTGTCTGCACTTTATATGTTTTTGCGTTTTTCCCCCCTCAGCTTTAAATAATACTTTTACGCTTTCTACCCCTCAGAATTTTTTTTGGATTCAACTAATACGAACATCTACTCAGATTAATAATAAATAACGGCATCGTTTTAGCAAATAGCTACATTTATATTTCGATAAAAAGTAAAAAAAACAAAAACTCGAGTCGTTTTATCCGGAGTAGGATAAACGACATCCTCTCCTCTTCTCGCTTCGATCAATGACTTGATCCGGACCTGATGGGATGGAAGGTCGTAAAAGTATTATTTAAAGTAAAAAAAAAGTTACGATAAGTAAGAAATAAAAAAGACGTGGAAGCCCAACAATAATAAGCCCAAACGAAGCCCAAAAAAACCCAAAAAAAACACCCTCAGCCCATACCCGGGCACGAACCATGGCCTGATCTTGCATGCGACGGAGGTTATGGGAAACACGTTGATGAAAGGGTTTTTTTGTTTATATGAACTGTAATCGAACTCGTGCGAAGTATGAGAGATTCTCTAGTTAGTATTTAAATGATAGACTTGCATAGAACTGAAATTAATTTGAATCGAACACACTTTTTAATAATCTTAAATGTTCACTGTTCGATCATTTATATATAACATATGAAAAACAAAAAGGTTTCAATAATATAAAAAAGTAATGAACAAGCTTTATATGTTTGTCACTAATTAATTCTTTGACCATAAACACTCGACACAAATCAAAATTTTAATAAAGTAAAAATCACCTCTCTTTGACTTTAAGAAATCTTACTATTAACAAGTTGGCCATCCTTCTCATGGTTAAAGAGGCACTTTATTAACTAATAGTATAGAATATGCATGATGTAGTGGTGAGGAAAAATTAATATTCAATTAATTTTATTAGAAACGGTTTATGATAGTCCTCATTTATCGCTTAATATATTGTTGGATGTAATATAAATTCTTTGGCAAGAGGGACTATAAAGTGGCCTCATCTAGTTTGGTCCTTTGGACCTTAGACATAATTATGTAGTAAATTTTTATGGTTCGACCATTAAGTGCATAAAACAAATAAAATGGTAATCGTTTCACAATTTTTCCTTTTTCTCTTTATTGTCATAATAAACGTGAAGCGCATGTATGTAATAATTTCTAGTTTCTATTTGAGTTATTCGAACTCTAAAAACAGTTACCTATTATTATTTATAATAATTTCATGTTCTATTCTTCGGACATAAAAATAAATAATTCTTGTTTGGGTCGAATAAAAAATTAAACTTGTTTAGGATCATTTAACTTATTAAGCCCTTTTGATGAATTGAAATTAAACCATGTTTTTATAACAACTCAATTTCGTTTTATTTTTTATTCTTTTGACGGACAAAGAGAAAATAGATTAAACTTAGCTAAAAGCCACAAAAAAGTACATAGAAAAGTACTACAAGTAGGAGTACTAAGAAAGAACAACATGGATGTCACAACAAAAAGAAGTAAACAACGACTAGATAGCATAAAAGACGCTCTTCGGATTCGAATCCCAAAAACTCCAATTAACTCGCTCCACCTTGCATGTGCTTGAAATCCATAGTAAAGCCATTCTTTGAACTGAAGAAAAGATGTCTTCTTTCTTGAGACCGTCAACATTATCGCAATCCGCATGAAGCACCCGATTTCTCCATTTCCAGAGAGCCGAGATAAGAACATAACAACAACCAGGAAAACACTTTTAAACCCACTTACTGTTATTAACCAAAATATGACCTTATGTTATTGTGTTTGAGGCTAAATGGAGTACATATCAATTCTCCACCAAGCTATGAACTTTAACCAAGCAGACCTAACCATGGGGCAATTGATCAAAATATGATGTAAATTACTTTTGTCTTAAGTTTTGAGTGTTATGTTAAATCATGAGTTAATATGTCACAAAATCGATAGTCATTCATTTAATTTTGCAACATTGATTATTTGATTAGTTCGTTAGTTTTATAGAAAAATTAAACATCTAAAATTTCAAGAAAAGTCTTTAAAATAATTTGAAATTCTATTTTTTTATTTTTCTTTAATTTTTTACTTTTTTCATTTCAAATATTAGAAATATTTATTTATATATTGGGTTTCATAGGTCGTATTTTACCAACATTATTTGAATATTCAGATCAAAATCACAACAGTAAAAAACCCGAGATCGAAACTATTATTATATTTACTTATTAATTGGGACCGGATTCTATAGTATATCATCTAAAACATATCATCTAAAACACACTTTAAAAATAAACCGACATCATTTAAGAAAAAAACATGTAAAAAGTAATGTAAAACATTTGAATTTTCCTATATAAACATACTAAGATTTAAACATTTTATTTCAATTTAAAAGGCTTAAATACTAAAAAAAAATAGAGCTTAAAAAATAATGTAAGTGTTACAAATAATATTATTGACTTTTGGTTTAAACTTTGTATCGATTGTGTAATTGTTTCAAAATAAGAACGTAGAAAGAATAATAAAAGATGGAGAGTACTTTAAGTATTTTGATTTATAGGGTTAAAAAATAAAAATGTTAAATGTTGAAACTCTTTTAAATTGGAGATAAGGTGTAAAATGCTTTATATAATAACAAGTATGGTACCCGTGGGATCCAGCGGATGTGGAGTGTAATAGTTTAAAGTTCTGCATTTCGGACAATATAAAAAGAATGTTGTGGTAACAATTTATGGTTCGACCATTTAGCGATAATAATTATTATGTCATATGATCGATTTTCTCAATTCTTCTCAACTACCATAAGGAATCTTAAATTTGTAAGTAAGGAAAATTTAGATTCCAACGGATTTGAATTACGTCATAAACTTCAAACAATTATGTTATGGAAAAGGAATTCAATTCAAATTCTCTCAATTTTTTCTAGATTTCGTGAAACAAACACCCTTCGCAGAATATTTTCCGTTCGGATCATTCAACTCATTTAGGTAATTCGACTCATTTGAAGATTAAACTCATTTGTGAACATAACAAAAGTCTAATTTTCAGGTCATTTTGTTTTTTTTTAATAGTGACGTCTAATAATTTTACGTTAGGTCAAAAAGATAATTAAATATATTTCCTGAATAGTATTCCCGTATAAACTCATGTTTTCCATCAACAAAAACTATTTTTCCTTCAACGATGCAACAACAAACTAAAAATCCATTCAGACACTACGCTTTCTAATTGTTTATCGTTTTGCCTTTCAAGCTGAAAAAAATATTTTCATTCAAGATATTAAAATTCAGTTTGTTTCCAATCTGTTAGGTAACACATACTTTCGAATGTTGTAATGAATGATAATCAATATGGTAAGAAGGTTTATTAACCTTAAAAGTATCAAATGTAATACTACTCAGCTTATTGGTACTAAAACTTATCGGTGACCAATAAAAGAATATATAAACTTCTGATAATAACCATCTTCCTAGAATTATAGAGCAACACGAACCACAACACTGTCAACTAACTTTATAAAATTCAGATTGTCATTCAATAATTTAAAAATTTACTCCATCAAATAACGTTTAAAGTTAAAAAATAATGGTTACATGCATACAAATTTTATATCAATTAATTTGAATTGCATTTATTTTATATGGGTATATATTTTTTTTATGAAATTAGTAATCGAATTAATTAAAGGAAATTAAGATTAGTATATATGTTATATTCATTAAGGGATATATTACTAATTATACTTTAATTAAAAATTTAAAAATTTAATAAAAAGTGAAAAATTTTATATATTAATAAAGATAAAGATAAAAACAGTTATTATTATTTATTAGTTATTGTTGTAATTAATGAAATGTCACAAAATGATAAATTTTGTGAAAAATATAAAAATGGTAGATTAGTAATTTCAATTACTTAAATTTTAAGAGTTTGAATGAAATGATTTATAATATACAAAAGATATTGATATATTAGTTAAACTTTCTTATTTCGTTTTTAAATAAGCAAGGCTATATTTAAAAGCATATTCAAATAAATATTACAATTTTTTTTTAAAGATCTATTCATTTTCAAATTAATTATGTTACCAATAAATTAAATTACTAGTTGAAATCGTAACAAACAAGGTGGGTTATTTGTGTGTTGCGGTGGATAAAAACTCGTTTGAAGCAAAACAAAAAGCAATGCTAAAACTCATTTTTTCTTTACGAAAATATCTAAAAAAATGTTAATTTACATTTTGATTATGTCTATTCATATGTAAAAAGTAATCTAGTTAAATTACAAATAAAACATAAAAGAAATTCATATATGAAGGATATTAGACATTATGATTATTATGGTTTTTTAGCATTAAGGCCCGGTTTAATTGTATAGCTGGTTAAGTTCCAATAATGTTAGATTCGGGTTTGTGGTACTTATTATGTGCTCCTATTTATTTTTCATGGATAACATGAGGGGTCTGTTGCCGATCACAATAAACCACCACTGTCACCATTTTCGAGAGGAAGCAAAAAAACGTCTTTTTCAGTGGGTAAGCAACACCCTCACCTTCTTCAGGAAAAAGGGGGAAAAACATCCGCGATTTCTGTGCGTGTTCTCTAAATATATATACATATATATACTTTTTATTTAGAGAAAAAAAAAAATGCGACCCGACTCGAGTCAATCTGAACCGACTCTTGTGATTGGTCAGAGTGACTGATGAGCGGTGTTTTCCCAACTTCTGGCATAAGTAATATACTTGTGAATGTACTTTTTTCCATTTGTCGGATGAATAATCTTTCACATGACAATACATCCACATATAAATTAAATAAATAAACGTAACCAGAACACTTATTGTACAAACTTATTCAAACTTTATGACCAATATTGAATACATAAGCCATTTATTTTAAAACTATGTTTTTTTCTACCATGTAAATAACACACATACTAACATGTATTAAATGATTTCGAAAGTTTCTAATTTGTTTGAAAATGTATTAATTGAACTTTAACATATATTAAATTGAATTTTAATTTTAAATGTTGCAAAGGGATCTAGATGATCCAATGTGACAACATGGCTGTTTTTAGGGTGGACGAGGAGAATGATCGTCCAAAGCATCCAATTTTTTTTTTCTATCTCATGCTTTTGCTATTGTATACAACTTAATGAATTAGTTATCAAGTTGGAATGTTATCGCAAAACATTGGAAACTTGATGAATTATCATTAGTATCAAATTGAAATGCTTTATTGGAAAACATTGAGTAAAAATGTTTGTTTAAAGACCTTTCATAAAAAATATAGAAAATATTACATTTTAAATAATAAGTACTTTTTAACATCGTTCATATAAAACTCTACATTTAAAAGGCCTCATTTTTATATAGTGAATAGTTTTGTTTATCACATAACTTAGGGACAACCATGTGTCGCGCTCTACTTGATACATATTTAAGAAAGGAGAAAGTGTATGACAATCCAATAAAGTTTACATGACTCTTCAAACATATATTGTATGTATTCAATTTTTATTTTTTCACAAATGATGTAACGAACCGGATTTTTGCTGACGTGTAACTGGTTTAATTATTGAAAATTTCGCAAAAATACCTAGTTAATACACCATAAGAGAAAAAATAAAAGTTGAATACACACAATACAAGTTATGAGAGTTAGATAAACACAATATCAAAATAAACAAAGTTAATTACATTTCCATACACTTAACAATTTAAAAAATACTTAATACTAGATTAATAGTAAAAAACTTGTGTCGTTAAGCCTCTTTATTAAGCTTGTGTATTTTACATTTTTATACTTTGCACGGGACACATTTATCTATTATATTATAGCCAAAATCGATTTATACTCCAAAAATACTTTGCACTCGTCCCATCCCATCCCTTTTACTCCCCGTCTCTGTCCGATACCACCTTTCGATATATACTTCATATCAAATGAATCGACCTCATCAACTAAACTTAATCGATATAGATAACACACACGTATTCCATTAATCTGTTAACCAATTAAGAAAAACCAAGGACCACAATTATTAGGAAAAAATTGATTGAAAAGGAATCCAAAGAGCCCAAAATTGTAGCACTAAATTTAGGAGTCTTGAGTCTTCCACATGTAACAAAAGGAAGTTGAATGGTGCAAGAAACATATAAAAGTGTGGACACAAATACTTGTTGTGGTCCCATTAAGTTAAGCACTTATCCAAAACTTCTAAGGTTCCTCTTTATTCCCTTTTCCATTCATACAAACAATCATTTTTAAATTTGATTGTGATATATACTTTATTAATATTTAAATTAAAGAATATTATTATATCACCTAGCTGAAAGCCTGAATCAATATCCACTATGCTTCTTAGGGGTGTTTATGTAAGCTTATTTTTTTGGATTAGATTTATGATTATAAGTAGTTATAGCTTATAAAATATAAGTTTTTGATTTTTTTATAAAGTGTTTGAAGTAGCTTATGAGCTTATTAGCTTATGATAAAGTAAAAATGTTTGACAAACTTATAAATCACAAAAGGAGCTTATGAAAACCCCTTACATAGGCTCATAAGCCTAAACTAATAAGCTAAACCAAACACCTAAAATGAGTTTATCTCTCTTACATAAGCTAATAAGCTCATAAGCACCTTCTATAAGCTAAAACAAACACCCCCTTAGACAAATTATGTATGCTTATTGAAGCTTCGAAAAAGAAAGTAGAAACGTTAGAAAAATCGAATCAAATAAAATTCTATAAGCGTTCAACTTTGTGATCCGAAGACTTTACTATTAGATTTGATAAAATCCCTCCTTATGATTGTATTATTAATGTAATATAAATAGGTTAAACAACACATACTAAAACCCTAAACCTAACCCCAAGTCCATATGTCGGGCTTGGACCACATCTAATACTCTCCGACAGTTCGAGCGACGAAATCGCGAAAACTCAAACTGGACAAAAAACTATTATCACGAAAATAAACATAAAATAAACACATAGAGAATTGCTAATAAGACTCGTTGCTTGTGGTGACGCATGACGACAAGTCAAAGCTATTCGTTGCCTTTTCCGGTTTGCTTTTCTTTAGAATTTATTTACGAATTCACAGCCGTTAACGACGTCAGCTAACTCCAAGCGGTTTGAAAATTATAAGCAAAACGTTTTTTTTTTTTCAGATCTAAACCCGACACCTTGTATGGGAGTGTAATAGTGCATACGGTGGTCTTATGTTGCGATTCCGGTATGTTTTCTTCGGAATTTAATTAAGAAGACAACGACGTTGACCTCGTCAGTTAACTCCAAACGGTTTTGGAGTTATGGCCAAAACAGTGATCGACTGAACTTCAAATCCGATTTTTTTTTTTAGGGCTTGGAACCTAGTCAAGCTAGGCGACTCATCCCTACACCGATTAAGGTTTGACTTACACCGATTAGGGTTTGAAGAATGATAGAGATCAATGGTTACTAAACTTTAAACTAACTTTGACCAACTTGTAAAAATACTCGTTCAAGATGACTATTAGCAAAAATAATCTAACTACGTAGAAATTAACATACATATTCTCGTACTGTCTTAGAGATTAATTAGTGGACTCTATTCTTATTTGAAGATATACGAGAAATGGCGCCACGTGCATTGCGGCGGGAAAACAAATCGGTCAAGAACATATATATATATATATATATATATATATATATATATATATATATATATATATATATATATATATATATATATAGTTAAATGTAAGTCGTAATAAAATTTATAACAATTATCGTAAAATCGTTTAAAAATAGCAAATGAGAAAATAGTTGGTAAGAGATACTAAGTAAAGGCTTAATATATATTTAGGCCCCGTTTGGTTCACAAAATCTGATGGAATTGGAGGGAATTGGAATTCAGAATTCTTGTTATATCCTGTTTGGTTGGACAACTGAAGGAATTGAAATCTGTCAAAATTTCATCAGATTCATTCCGTTGTGGAATTCATAAATCCTTCCAGTTTCGGAAGGAATTCAAGATTCTCGATTTCATGGAATTCAAACCAGTTTACTAAAACTTATTTCAAACGAAACTTTACACCATTACAATATAACCGCCAATTTTTTTCGTAGATATGTTCGACAATTTATTTGAAGTTTTACCTTAAAATGTAAAATGATAGTACATAATAACTAAGAAAGATAAATTTAATTGTATTATAATCCCAATATATACTTTTATGAGATACTTGAAACAACTTGTTTTTTTTAAAGTTTATATTTATTTTAGATAGGTTTCACAAAAAATGTCGATCAACCAAAGATATTAGATTAAGCCCTCATAAGTTTGTTATAAGTTTTTAACCAGACATATTTATATATTTACAAAATCGAACTAAATTATTAGCAAAAATTGAAAACTGAATTCCATTGAATTCTGTCAACCAAACATGACAATTTTTTATTAAGTCAGATTCCAATTCCTTTGACAGATTTCAATTTCTTTAAAAATATTATGCGAACCAAACGGACCCTTAGGATAAAGTCGGATTAATATTGGGCTATTTAGATAACATCTAAAGTTTAGAGGGGTTTTGGTAAATTTGAAAGAAAAAAAGGAAAAAAAAGGTTTAGTGAGGAATCGAACCTGAGTCATGCAGATAGCAAGTTGCCATTTTACTTGGATAATGCATGTGCTTTTAGAAAACTGTTAGCGGTTTAAAATAATAATAAATAATTAAAAAAAAAAAATATTATTAATATAAAATCTAAATTGTAAGTTATATAATTCCGTGTATCTCAAGATCAATATATTATGTTTCATATAATAAAAGATTAAAGATATATTTATCCGAATTATACGACAATTCTCATGCAGCTATTCACAAAGTTAACACCAAAAATCAAGTGGGTCGGGTTGGATCAAGTAGGACTAAAAATATATATATTTTTTCTTTTAGAACATTTTTTTCAGAAAAAGTTGGGTTTTTGTTTATTTTTTTTAGGAATGACAATTGATATTAAAGTTCACCCATTCGAAAAAATGAGGAGCATAAAAAATATTACAATTAAAAACTCTATCAGATGAAGAGCCTATCAAATAACGAAAAAACAAAAGCTTAATATGAAGCTTAAACAATATATTCAGAACAATTAGCTAAACGTTGGTGTAGGTTTTTTTTAACTTTTTTTCTTTTTCGTTTAGGCTTATTTTCTAAAGGTTTTTGGTTATTACTTATTTTGTATTAATGCTTAGTTTTTATAAAAATTGATCGCTGGTTTTGTTTCTCCAAATTTTTTCTGATTTTCTTTCAATTTATTTTCACTTTAAAAGAGACTCTGTCTGTCATAGATAATATGCAAGTGACCTAAATAAATAAGAGTTATTATAGCTGACTATTAATAGTATATATCCGCTAATGCAAACACATACATACATCCATATATCATGCATAGGATGTACATTGAAGATAGACCTACAACTTGTCAAATAACATAAATTTACAATAAAATGTTTCGAAAATTTATATTTTACAATTTAATTTAACGGTCTATTTAAATATTTGTTTTAGATACCCTTTAATTTAATTTTGATACTGAATCCATCGTTACGTGAATATATTATACATGAAATGTTTGAATTAAAAGAGTCAATCGCTTTATTGATAATTTATGTAAACTCGAAGCCTTTTTTCTTTGAAAGGAAAAGTATGAAAAAGAGAACCGTTGAGGGACGTAGGCAATGACGTGTCCAAACTTCAAACATTCCTTCACTTTCATTTTTCACCCCTCCCACCAACACAACAATGGTTAAATTACAACTTACTCCCTTCTTTACATTTCTATTACAAGATCCATCCGTTACCTAACTTTTCTATTTTTCTACCAATATAGTTATTTGAGTGTGTCACGAAATATATAAAATGTAGAAGTATCATCAAATTTTCATTTGTTTATATAGGATGTTTGTTTCGAAATATATAGTATATTTATAACTTATGTGATTTTCAACTTATAGTAAGTAAGTTCATCTTTTGTGATTTATTTTAAGGCTTATAAAAGCTTAAAATTACATGATAAGATTATATAAACCGAAAAGTTTCAAAATAAACCACAACAAATAAGTTTATTTAACATAAGTTGGAAATCACAAAAGATTCAAGTCTGTTATATAAGTCGAAACAAACATTGATAAATCATCAAAATCATTATATTTATCTTTATAATAGTATTATCTATACAAATATTGTAATTCTTTTTATAATATATAAAATCAAGTAGAAGGTAGGTTTAGGTGACAAATTTGATGACAACTTACTTTGGTTATGTAAATTAATTAAATATTTCGATGTCTAATCCTACTAAACAGAACCTTTATTATTATATTTCCACGTCAAATGACAAAGAGAGGATATAATTTATCTCTTTTAAAAGCTCTACTTATTATATTATAATTATAATATATTATATTAGAAAACAATGTTTGAAAATTGTTTCATGCTTGAATTGAATTTAATTGTATGACCCCAAAAATATAAATAATGAAATACTGTAGTGTATACATTATTTAATTCATTTGATTAGACCATATTTATGCTGAGTTAAGAATAAAAAAGTACAATAAATACACGATTAGAACTATAGGTTCTTTTGTCATGGTATTATAAGAACCAATATTGTTAGGATCACGTTCATGATCATACAATCTTATTTATGAAAACTCATATAGACTAAACTAAAAACTGAACAAGATTAAGTTGGATCGTAACATCTTTTATGAGATTGTAAGAAAAGCTATAAGGAACAAATTATGTTATATTAAATCGCTATTTTTTCTCCACTGGTGTTGCTTTTAATTTGATGTGTTAGAATGTCATATGAACAAGAGTTTTTAGGAATCAAATCATATATTTTTATTTTTTTTATCATGTCAAAATAAGGGTATATTTACTTTAATAGAGTAAAAGCTTTTTAAAAAATATACATTAAAAAGGCTGTTCAAATGTTTAAATTTTCTTATAATTTTATTGACAAAAGAATTATTCTCAAAAGTTTTTAAGAATGACTAACACTTAATGGGGAGAGGTAATATTATCACAAAAGAGAAAAGCAACTAGTTTATAGTTAATGCAATTAAAATTAACAAAATGAAAATAACATATAATATTGATCTTAATTAGACTCTAACTATGAAACTAATTGGATAACTAGCACTACCTTCCAATAAAGACAATTTTAATATTAAAATAAGAAAAATAATAAAAAATAGATAAGAATAAAACTAATATTGGATAATAGAGTCCTTAATTAGTTACTCATTAAAATAAAATAAAAATAGTATTTGCATTTTTAAAACATGCATTAGAATATTCTTGTAACTACATGGTCATTAATTTAAATAAAAAAATAAGGACCAATAGTGATCAAATAACTAGTTAAGGGACTAAAGTTGGTTAACTAAATTTCAGTTCCAGAATCGTCATCACCCTTCAATTTTCCATTTCACTTTCTCTCTCTATACATATATATACATACATATATCTATATCTATATATCTATATATCTATAATAATAATAAATCAGAATTAGAATTGTATATGTATACGAGTTTTCCATACAACGCGTGTGCATTTGAAATATATATATTCATTCATTCATTCTCTAATAACTTTCTTCATAAAACAGAGTCGTTAAAGTGTATAATTAATCGATCGATTCTGTAAAAAAGTGGTTTATTCATTCAATTTCAATAATTGTTGATCGTTGATCGATGGAGGTTGGAGTGAATAATAACTGGGTGATGGAAATTCCGGCGGTGGAGGGTGAAGGGGTATCATCGCCACCGTCTTTGCCACCAAGGCTTCGCCGGAGACTCACCGAAACAAAAACATCTCCGTCTACTGCTCAACATATTCAAGCTAAACTTCAAAACGCACATCTTCGTAGACAGGTTTTTTAATTATTCATTTTTCTATTTCTCGGTAGTTTTTTTTTTTTTTTTTAATAAAAATTCATAACTATTCTTTACTAATTACTTATTAATTATAGAAATTCTAATCTTTATGATAATTATATACTTTATCTGTGTTTTGGTAAGTTTTATTTTTATTGTTAAAGTTTTTCCAGGAGTTAGGTAAGGTTGTTACTTTAGAATCTTTACTCATGTTAGAATCTAAAAATTTGTAAAACTTTTTTTTTTTTTTTTTTCCAAAAATTTAAGTAAACTGAAAAACATTGGATATGATTAATAACTGTATTTTTAATTTTTGGTTAACGAATTAACTGGTTGGAAAAGTTATTATTTTGTGTGTTTTTGGAATTTATCTGAATTTTTGGGTGATATAAAATTTTGCAGAAATTTTATGAGCATTTGTCAAGCAAGGCAAGGCCAAAGCCGAGGAGTCCTCCACAATCTGGTTATGAGGAAAACCTTGGTCAACGTCTTGAGGCGAAGCTCCTGGCTGCTGAACAGAAAAGGTTATATTTTTATTCTTGTTTTATATTCTTTTTATTGAACTAACTAAGATAAAGTTTTTGTGTTTGATGGCCGATTGCGACATATATCTGTCGTTTAGGCGATGACAAATGTTTAATATGTTACATGTGAAGTTTAGGTAATTATCTGTTATGAGCCTACTATTAGGCAGTTTTTTGATTTGGCAGCTGTATTCCGTCTAATTAATTGGTTGAACCCGTTCTTTATCTTTTGCGTGTCTTCTTGTTTGTTTGTTGTTCATTGTAATCACCGATAATCATGAAATATTTCTTGCTAGTTTGCCATCAATATTATATGTTCCATGGTATTTGATTTTGGACGATGGAACTTTATGTTGTTATTATCATCATCAAATTTTATTTTAAACACTTAAATAAGAGTCATATGTTAATACTTGTATCCAAACACTAGTTGAAATTAGTATCCAACTGAGAGATTTTTCATGTTACCATATTTATTAAGTTTTGTCGTTCACTTTAATGCTTTTAAAAAGGAATTTTGGAATTCTTCCTCATGTGTTTGCTGTTTGAATTGAACTATCAGGTCGAGCATTTTGGCAAAAGCTCGGCTGCGTCTAGCCAAGCTGGATCAGTCGAGGCAAGCAGCTAGAAGTGGGGTAGAAGTGCGTGTTAAGAAGGAATGTGCAGAGCTAGGGACAAAAGTGGAGTTGCGTGTTAGGCAGGCAGAGACAAACAGAATGAGAATCTTGAAAGCTTACAGGCAACGGAGGGCCGCATTAAGGGAGAGAACATCTCAATCTCTTATAAGAAGGATTGCTCGAGAGAGTAAGTATAAAGAGCGTGTCTGTGCTGCTATTTCTCAGAAACGAGCGGCGGCTGAGAAGAAAAGGTTGGGTTTATTGAAAGCTGATGTGGAAAAGGCACATGCTAGGCTTTTAAAAGTAAGGAAGGTAGCTAAATCCGTCTCTCAACAGCGAGAGATTGAAAGGAGGAGATTGAGGGAGAGTTTGGAAGATAAACTGCAAAGGGTATGAGTCTTTTTTATATTATTGTTTTCGGTACTATATTTTGATAACTTCTGAACTAATTGTAAACAATGTGATGATTATACAGGCAAAGAGACAAAGAGCAGAATACTTGATGCAGAGAGCAAGGCTACATAATACCGTAGGATTTAACTGGACCAAGAAAATGAAGAATCAAGCTGACCATCTTTCTAGAAAGTTAGCGAGGTACATGTGCTAAATTTATACTTTCGACCTTTGTGTGACATATTATGACTTTAAAAAACATCTGTTGAACTTTTTTGGAACTTAATTATTTTTGCATCTGTTAGGTGTTGGAGAAAATTTCTCGAAAGGAAGACCACTTTTGATTTGGCCAAAAATTACTCTGCTCTAAACATAAATGAGGAACATGTAAAATCAATGCCATTTGACCAGTTTGTACTTCTGATTGGAACACCCTCTACACTTCAGACTACAAAAGCTTTATTTGACCGGCTTGAAGTCCGTTACAAAGCTTTAACAAGCACTGTATCTGGGATGAACTCCCATGGTCAGGATGACATTGACCACCTCCTTAAACGAGTTGCTTCACCTATAAGGAAGACCACACCCAGAACCCCTGTCCGCAGTAGACGAGCAAAGAAACCGGATGCTCCTCGAGCAGTATCTAAGACACCTGTCAAGTTTTCTAGGTACCAAGTGAGATTAGGGCTGTGTGCTTACATGATTCTTGGTCATCCTGATGAAGTTTTTAGTGGTCAAGGGGAGCGTGAGGCTGCTTTAGCCGAGTCAGCGAAGAAGTTTGTCCAAGAATTTGAGTTATTGAATAATATAATACTAGGGAAATGTGGCGATGAAACAAACCGACGCACAATCAGGTCACAACTGATGGCTTTTGATTCAGCCTGGTGTGCCTTCTTAAATAGCTTTGTTGTATGGAAGGTTAAGGATGTTGAGTCCTTAGAGGAGGATCTGGTTAGGATTGCTTGCCAGATGGAAATCTCAATGATGCAAAAATGCAAGCTCACACCTCAAGGAGACGGTGGTGATCTTACACATGATATGAAAGCTATTCAGAAACAGGTACTACTACTACTACCCTTTAATTCCTTCTATTTTTATAGTTATGTTACTTGATAATTTTTATTTTGCTTAAAGTATTATGGAATGTTCTGAATGCAGGTTACAGTCGATCAGCAACTGTTGAGAGATCGTGTAATGCATCTTAGTGGAGATGCGGGAACAGAGCGTATGCGGAATGCTATTTCTGATACACGAACAAAATACTTCCAAGCAATGGAGAATGGAAGCCCAGTAGGTTCACAAGTTGCACATATACCTCCATCTTCTTCCTTGCCTGCAACCTCAACTGCTGACTCAGACAAAAGGAACAAAAATGAAGAGTCTAGCCGTGTTGTTCGTGCCCTATTCAAAGATGTTGATTCCAAGCCACAGCAAAAGGACGTTGGCTCTTCTGCTGCTAGCAGTAAATCTCCAGAAAGTCATTCTGGTGTGATGCTTAGCATGGAAAATGAGTTGATTGTGAATGAATTTGTTCACGGGGAGCATTATTCATCTGCCAATAGTTTGAGTGGTACTGATGAAGACCAAATAATGGTAAAGGTTAGTTTATCTTGAATAATAATTTCTACTGATTTTTCTTGAGTTTCAATTTCTATTATTTTTGTTTCTGTTGGAGCCTGCAGAGAACATGCAACGTTTTACTTGACACACAGTTTAGTAAAATAATTCCCCTTTAGACGTAATTGAGAAATATTTTGGATAGCCTTTAACATCGCCTTTGCTTGCCACAGGTCCGAGAGACTATGGAAAAAGCTTTTTGGGATGGCATCAGTGATTCTATACGACATGATAATTATGATCGTGTTGTTGAACTGATGAAGGAAGTGAGAGATGAACTTTGTGACATGGCTCCTAAAACTTGGAAACAAGAAATAATGGAAGCTATTGATGTGGTTATACTTTCTCAGGTAAACATGCCGACTTTTATGATGTTTTTTTTTCTAATTTCCATTTGAATTCACTGGGTCAAATTTCTGAAACATTCGTCATGTGTTCTCTTTAGTTGTTGAATTCTGGAAGTTTAGACATGGAGTATCTCGGAAAAATTATGGAGTTTGCATTGGTCAGCCTACAGAAGCTTTCAGCTCCCGCAAATGAAGTCAATCTTCAAGATGCTCATCAGAAAGTGTTGACCGAACTAGCTGATATATGCCGAGCAGATAATTCTAACCATGCACATGCATTAGCATTGGTTAAGGGATTGC
Source organism: Senecio squalidus (assembly GCA_910822075.1). NCBI lineage: Eukaryota > Viridiplantae > Streptophyta > Magnoliopsida > Asterales > Asteraceae > Senecio > Senecio squalidus. Next base: position 39,580,448 of record CAJVGC010000590.1, read on the forward strand.
GTTTTGTCCTAGAGGAGATAAAGGTATCTATTTATGTGATCATATCCGACCTTTTAATTCTTCATAAAAAAATATAAAAGATCTGAACAAAACATTCTTTAAAATCAACCAAGCTACTGGCTCGTCCAATATGCCACCTATGCTTTCTCCAATCATGTAGGTTGCATAATGTTATTTGAGTTCTAAATTTTAAGAACTACCATGTTATGTAGGTGCTCAAGCAAGAAATTAGTAGTGCTCGTATAAAGATGATGGAACCTTTGCTGAAGGGGCCTGCTGGTTTGGAGTACCTAGGAAATGCATTTGCAAAGCGTTTTGGTCCACCATCTGATGCAACCGCCCGCCTTCCATTGACTATGAGGTGGCTTTCATCTGTAGGGCCAACCTGTGACCAGGATTGGAGTGATCACACATTGACTCTTGATGGTTTGCAAAATGGTGACAAGGTTGTCGTTCTTCCTTCCACCGCTCTTAGAACTGGTGGAAACTTCTCTAGTGGATTACAAACTTCAACCACTGTTGCCGCAACAGATGCTACAGGTACCATATTGATTGGCTCATGATTCTATTTCGTTTGTTTGAGACCTATTTTTTAGAACTTGTTAACTTGACCTATTTTTTAAAACTTGTTAATTTGACCAACATTCTTTGTTTATCACCAGATAATCAGTACCCGGAGTGCAAAGGAGAAAAGCCAGATTTAGTAGTCCGGCTGGGATTACTGAAACTGGTGAAGGATGTTTATGGCGTGACACAGGGGGAGTTGCCTGAAACATTGAAGCTAAACTTTATCAGACTTCGGATGGTTCAGTCTCAACTTCAGAAAGTCATTGTGACGGCGACCAGGTATGATAAGCTCTATGTAGTCTAGACCTTTTTGTTGGTTCCTGTTTTTTGATAATTTGACCAACTTTTTGATGTCGTCGTTCAGTATTCTACTCCTTCGACAAATACTTGTGATGGAACAAATGATATCAAGCCCCGAAGACATGGAAACCACATTACAAAAATGTTGCAAAGAGCTTTTGCAGATACTTGACACAGTAGAGAGTGCAGGTCTCGAGGAGATTGTTGAAGTCCTAAGTAAAACTGCAGAGGGTCTTGATAAAACCAATGAACCAACAAAAACCGAATCAAGAAGACTCCTCATAGCAAGAATGCTGACAAAAAGTGTACAGGCGGAGGACTCTGTTTTTATCAAAGTATCTAGGGCGGTGTATTTGGCTACTAGAGGGGTTTTGCTTGGTGGAAGTGGGAGCCGTGGAAGACAATTGGCGGAGATAGCGCTTCGCCAAGTTGGAGCAGCTGTTCTGACAGATAGGGTGGTGGAAGCCGGGAAGGTGCTGGGAGTGATGGGGAATGTAACCAACAGTGTTCATGGCCCGTGGTATGAGCGGTTGATTCAGAACGTGTGACTTATATGACTAGTTTGCTTTGTGTTTTGTACATAAATCTGGTTTGGGGTTTTTTAAGTACATGATTTGTGTAGAGATTATAATGGTAGTGGTAAATAGAGTAAGAAATGCATAAATTATCCACTGAATGATTATGTAAATGGCAAATAAACATACTTTCGTTGTTAATATCGCTTATGATAAGCGTTCTGCATAGATCTTTCGTCACCTGTTACCAAAATGTCATTCATGTTATATTTGTGTTTATCAAAACAAGTTCAGTTGTAAAACTTGCTTTCATAGTTTTATGATTTACGACTAATAATGGTTCGATATAGCGTCCTAAAGAATGAAACAAAGACAATCGTATGAAGCATCACATATGAACATAAATTATCAGTTGATATGGCTTGATAATTTAGAAATTAGTAACAAAGAACAACTAAGAACAACTGTTTTTCCGAATAGTATGCCATAATGGAACTACATATGTAACGTTTCCACGCAGTTAGCACTCTTCATTTATCATACCCATTAATTTCCTGAAGATGATCATCATCGTCCTCATCATCAAGATAATCAACATCAGGAGCAGTAGTGTCGGGTTCCTTAGATATCCAAATGTCTGTACTATCAGGGCTTGTGACGAAATCAAATACGCCCATTGGATTCCCATTTGAACTAGTCTTTACTGCTTCTCTTCTCTTTGCTAGATCGTTACTGTCATCATCACTGCTGCAGCTGTGTTTATCAATATCGAAACTGTAGTATTCTTTGAGGGTAGTCTCGATGGTTTCCAGTACTTTATCCCCATACTTGCTTAACTTCGCCCTGTTGTAAACTTTGTTATTAGTATTTTCAACACATACAGTAACAAGATAAAGCATGATATATATATTTGAAGTAATCTTTTTAATCATTATAAAGTAATTATATCAAAACTAACATCGTATTAAGTTAAACTTTTCTCGTGTATATAATCTAAAAACAATTATGTTTTATCTATTAAGTCGGTCATTAGGTCTCACGAATCACCCTCTGAATTTATGCTCCCCATTTTCTTAATTCTTCAAAGAAACCCGACCTATTATGACTTATAACCAATCCGCCATACCAGCAAATTTTGCAACATTGTACTCTTTTTTGGGGAGCAAGTGAGCATTACTTACTTGCCAATGCCATTAACCTCGAGAAGTTCTTGTTTAGTTCTGGGGATCCTTTTGCTGATATTTTGCAGAGTAGCATTCCTAACTCATTAAAGGAAACAGCTTGTAAAATCGTATTTGCCATTAAAATATCATAACAAAAGATGCAAAACCAGCATATAAGAACTACCCGAAGATGTGATATGCCATGACCCCTTCCTCTGCTTCCTTAAGAAGATGAGTTCGAAGAATCCTCAAATCTGAGTATAACTTTTCATACAGATTCTACACAAAGATAAACAGTTAAAGTCCAAACTTAGAAGTGTTAATTTCAACTCATTTATTTATAAATGGGTCGCATTGGTTGTTTAAATCTCTAACGGGTCAAATTGCTAAAAATCTAAAGAAAATCAACTAGAAAGGTAACGGGTCAAACTGGTAGAAAGTGAGCGTGTTTAATGCCTAAAATCTATTAAATTGTTTTTTTCAAAGGGGTAAATTATTCTTGTAATGTTATATATTTTTTTGTAATCATATTTAACACATTTTTTTGTAGATCCAACATATCAAGCCGGTTTCACCATGTACAAAAGATTTCCCGTTTTGACTTGTTGCCCAATCCACCCAACATTTTCCACCTCTAGTGATCACACTGTTTACTGGGCTTTTATAGTTTTATGAAGTAAAACAATGTATGAGGTTTACAAAAAGAAACGATGGAAGCATAAAACAAAATTAGCAAACATACCAGGTCTATTTCTGGTTGAGTTTGACTTTGAGCTGGAGTATCTACTCTAGGGGGACTTTGTTTGGACGATGTTAACAACCCCTCTGCAGGGGTGCTAAGATCATTTCTACTATATTTAGATACTTTCGTGGCAGAAGGAAACCTACAAGAAGCATAACACAAATAAAAGTAAAAGTAAACAAATACATGAATATTCTATGAATGACTAGAAAATGGAAGTACCTTAACATTATGGTCTTCTGACCGGCAAGTAAATTGTAAGCCTTCTGTTCATTTATCTAACAGCAATCAAAGTGAAAACAGCAACGGTTAGGCATCAATTTAACTGGTAAAACAAATACTTATGCTGATGAAACCAATTAATAAACGTGACAAGAAAAATATAAATAACATAATATTATATGTTTATAGTTATACCATGTAACTACTATATCGTTCTGGGGAAAATTTATCATTGAGCTCATAAGTAAAAAAAAAACTTAGACCAATGAAAACCTCACATTTAGAACTGATGATACAGATCCATAGTGATCATTTTTCTTAACATCCTCAACAAGAATCTCCTCAACGACAAGATGATGTAGCACACGTAATGCTTCTCCCTTTGAAACACTTTTTCCAGCTCCATGCAAGCGTAAGGTATCGTGTTGGTTCTTTTTCACCTACATTTAGCATTTGCCAAGTGACAAAATTTATAACAAAATGACTTGAAAAAAACATTATGAATGACATCAGTGAGTATTACAATTTGATTCATAGAACCCTTGTAGATGTCCAGGATATGAGATGCTGAGACTTGTCCGGCTGATTTCACTAATTCAACCTGCAAATTAACAAAATAATTGAACTAATAATCATCACGACCATTAATCACGTTATTTTCATTTTAAACATGCCATTTAGGTGGCAAGAGGGTTGGTCAGACAGGTTATGTAACGGGTCAAGAAAATTCAGGTTGAAACAGGTCATTTTCGGTACAGGTCAGGTTGCGCTGACCTGTAAACACTTTTTCAGCCTTTTTCATCAATAACTAAAGATTTTATCATGATTGAAAGACAAGACTATTACAGTAATAATCTTAATCTTCGAATAAAATGATATATGAGGCTGTATGCATTAAAACAAACTTTAGGCAACTCTAAACCTCTTTGACTGCTTAGCCCATTTGACCCGTTCCTCTTTAAGCTAATTTCTATTATTTCCAGTTGGACTTGTTTGATAAAACACAACCCCATTGGACCAATTCGTAAGCAAATGGGTTAAGCTTGCCACCTATGCAATGGAAAGATGTAAAATAATTTCATATGATCGTAACCAAATGTTTTGCTATCTCGGTAACATCTTTGTCTACTAGGCTTTGCGTATTGGAACAATTGTCACACGTTTTCCTGCAGCTGACAGGATCAAACTTTTCTCCGAAATGAATAAGTTGAAGAAAACGTCGACAGTCAACATCATTCTCACAGTAACTGACCTGAGGGAAATAAGAAGCGGTTATATTTCGTATATTATAATTAGGTAAGTGAATAAATAAGTAACCTTGGTTTCATTTCAATTTAACCAACTTTTTTTAGCCAAAAAAAAAATTCATCATAGTTTCAAAATATTAAAATTAAAATAACTAACTTTAAAAAAATTTCAATGTAAGGTAATCTGACCCGGTAAGCGGTCAAAAGGTAACTTGTCCATGTTTTTTCATATCAGACGTGACACCTGAACACCGGGCATCTTATGTAATCACCTTAAATCAAAGTTTTTAGTACTCTTATGTTTTTTCATATCAGAAATCTGACCAAAGTTGGTTACCTATTTATGTGATTAGCCAGCTGTTGATGCCTGCTAATAATAAACTTAATGCAAGAGATCGGAAATACCATGCGCAAAAGGTTCTCAGTATTAGTTTCCAATACCCGTCCAGAATTTGCAGTATAGCCCTGCTCCATGAATCCATTACTAAGCATATGCTTAACCCGGATCTTCAAAAGCGATACAAATAAAACATGTAAATGTCATTGACATCTAAGTTTGTTTATAATCAATAAATATTAACACCTTAATTATGTCTTCAAAAAGTGACTTACGTAATCACTATAACTATAATACAACACACAAGAAGAAGGCTGTCCATCTCTACCAGCACGGCCACATTCCTATCCCAAGAAAAACAGCTAATTAATCAACTACACGGTAAAGAAAAAAACAGCAATGTGATAACAATAAGTACCTGGTGGTACCCCTCAATGGATTTCGGAAGAGAATGATGAATGACAAACCGAACATCCGGTTTATTAATACCTGAAACAATCATCTTATAAAACCATTGTTATTTTGTAATGATCTAACAAGCAGCTAGAAGAGTAGATCATACCCATTCCAAAAGCCACAGTTGCACATATTATATTTATCTCATCTTTACTCCACATCTTTTGAACTGCTGCACGTTTATCAGGGTCCATATTACCATGGTAAAATGAAGCTTTGTGCCCAAATTCCTAAAAGAAAGATTAATATTTCTAATTATTGATAAGCTTTTGGTGGGATAGAGTGTCAAAATAGATTTATAAATGTTTAAGTCACTTAATCAATAAACGAAGTTGCGAATGAACCTGCAATTTTTCAGCAACTTTTTCACAATCCTTCCTTGAAAGACAATAAATGATCCCACATTCATCAAAATGATTGTCCTTGATGAATTTGTCGATATCCTCCATGCTTTTTTTCGTCTTGGGAATAACTGAATATCTGAAATATTGGCATGCTTAGAAGGTCACACAGTAAGAGGCCCATCATATATAAAGATAGCCCATACCTCAGATTTGGGCGGTTGAAACTTTGACGAAAAATAATACAGTCAACAAGACCAAGAGCCTGCACAACATCTTCTTTGACACTGGCTGTGGCAGTAGCAGTTAATGCCAACACTGGTATTTTTGGGAACTTTTGCTTCAAAATACCAAGACTCTGTACATCCACCGTTATTTAACAACCATAAAAATAACATATACAAACGAATCCAAAAACATGAATACCTGGTAATCTGGTCTAAAATCATGTCCCCATTGGCTAACACAATGAGCTTCATCAATGACAATTCTATCCAGCAATTCTCGTGCATATAAATTTTCCAATTGACGCAACAAAACATCACTTCTGCACTTACATATCAAGTCATGAAAAGGTTAGTTATATAATACTATGATGTGATCAAATATCAGCCTTTTAATGAGCACTCACTTTGCTACTTTTTCGGGAGTGACATATAACAGCTTGTAACTACAGTTCCCTGAGCAAAGCTCTCTAAGAACCGCTTGTTGCTCACTCCACTCCATATTTGCACTTAAGTAAGCAGCAGGTATGTTTGCCTATAGTGTATCCGAACACAAAATCAGAATGTTTCATTATAAAGAACCCATGTGGATGAATAATAAAAATGTTCATAGGATATAAATAACAATACATACCTGCAATAAATGCATTATTTGATCTTGGATCAGAGACACAAGGGGTGAGATTACAATAGTCACACCTCCGGAAATTAGAGCAGGTAGCTGCAAGACAAAATATAAAATCTTCATTAGACCTAAAAAGTACACTTCAATTAATTAACAAAAGCACGTCAAATCAAATTAAGAAAAAGTTGCACCAGCAGAAAATGGTATGATGTACCTGATATGTGAGACTCTTTCCACCACCAGTTGGCATCAAGACAAAAACATCATTTCCACTCATTGTCGCGTTAATCACCTCTCTTTGGTTGGGACGGAAGGAATGATTCCCAAACACTTTCTTGTTATTAGCCTGGAGCAGAATCATTAAACCATTATCATAACCACTACAGGTGGCAGAAACAGGCTGGTACTGCTGGTTGGGTAACTAGTCCAAACGGGTAACTTTATTATGGTTCAGTCGGGTTAACCTGATACTACTTTTCCAAAGAAAATATAACTTATCATAAATAATCAGTGTGTCAAACATGATTACAAAAGTTAGGGTATTTCAGTAACAAGTTATTTGTTTGCCTTAAATGATTTAAGAGGTTTTAAGAAATATTTAGGCAATTTTCAACCACCTGTTACCTATTCAGCTAACGTTTTTTTACTACCCGTTTGACTCTTGAATAAATCCATTTACATGTAAATTGGCACTTGACTCAGCCATATGCAAAATCCAAACAAGGACGTGCCACAAACCTCCAGCTTTTTGGTCCACGGAAAATCTCTCTTGCTCCATTTCTTGTCATCTGAACCTTCAATATAATTGACTTCAACATACTTTCGTACATACTCCCTCTCCACAGGAGCTGGAAACTCGACTATGTTATCCACTGAGGAAAATATTGATGACGATGGATCCCATTTATAATTCCCATATGTATCGTTATTCGAGTAAAATTGATCATCGAGTCTAACAGGATCAATCCTTGAGGAATATGATAAAGGAGTTCCATATTGTAGCGCTCTAGCAGTTGAAACTGTATATGCAGAAAAGTTTGATTGTCCTTCCTCATCTATCAAAATAGTACGAAGATATTTCTCAAGCTCTTTGATTTGCTTGTTCAACTGCAACCTGTCTTGACGAAGCTTTTCCATTTGATCTGAGTTCAGTTCACTAACATCATCAAGGAGAACATTTGATATTGAAATGAGCATATCCTTCATAATTTGTAAATGGCTTGCAGCTTCTGGGCAAATTCCAAGCTGAAATAGTTTCAGGAGTTAGGACTAGAATCTGCCTTAGAATAATATGAGATTTGTTTATATGATAATGATTTAGATACATGCCTTAACACCATGACTACATTCGACACAAAGTTCAGGAGGTAAACTTATGTCCTCACATACTGCAACACTATTACTTGCAGCTGGAGTGAAGGGAGGAAACTTTGAGACAGATGGTCGTGGTGTGACTGTGCAAGATGATTGAAACCGTTCTGTGATTACTTGATCCACGTCAAGACTCTGCAGTTTGAAATGATTTATGAGAGCAAGTTACCATTTCACTCATAACAAGAAAGTAAAAACTCCATGTTTGTTTTTCTTAAGTCTTAACATCGTTCAAAATGCCAGACTTGGCCAACAGTTTGATATATTTAGATGTTCATCGGCATCCGACTCAAATATTAATAGTATTGCAAAATATAAAGTGCAAGAAAATGCAATGTACTACTCACCTTTTTATCGATGTATACAAAGTACTTTGTTTTAACCATTTAGTGCAAAACACTTAACATTTTTGCAAACCATCTTTTTTTATTACCATTTAATGAAACAAATTGAATTTATCGTAAGAAATGGTAAGCATGTTGCATTAAATGGCTAAAAAGGTGTCGTTTTTTTTAAAAAGGCAAATAGTACATCATATCACAATTTTATTCACATTTTTTGTCCCTTGCGGGACTTGAACCCACGACCTCTAGGTCAATGGGTCTCTCACATACAGCCAAAAGGTGTCTTGCATATATGAGTACTAAGTGACTAGTACATTGCATTTTCCTGTGTTCGCCGTATTACAAATTACCTGATGAATATTTTCATCATCAACACCAGAAGCATCAGTCAACTGAAGCCCATGTAAATGGCTCCGATTATTAGTATTTGACTCATAACCCCCAATCTGCATTGTATCAGCGTTTTCATCTTCAGCGACAGAAGTGGTAACTATTGCAAACTGTTCACTCATATGTGCAGCCTTGCTATGTTTAATATTAATATCATTATAGTTTTGGTCTGCATAACTAGGTCCCGTAAACTTGCTATTCACATCAGATGAAGATTGTTGTGTAGTTCTCTCAACAGCTTGAAAAGAGGTTGTATCGCCATCTTTCGCCACTGGCCGGCTTTTACCAGGTTTTATATAATTTCTTGAACAAAACTTGATGTTTGAAAGAGCTTGCCAAGCCTGTCATAATTTAAATTGTTAATACATTCCATCTCATAAGAAAATAATTATACAAAAAAAGGAGCTACTGTTTTTTTCTAAAAGAGTAACTTCCATCTTATAAACCACGCATAGTTATCAACACGAAGCTACTTTAAGTGTCAAACAGAAATGAAGTGAAGGTGGAGGATTATTGAAATGATAATATGGTATTGAACATGTGTTACCTTGTCGGCTTGTTGACCATGAACCTTTGTAACAGTCCGAACTTTACAAGAGAATGATCTGAAACCAAAAAAGATGATCGGTGGAGTCTCAAACTTGATATCACCACACAAAGATATTAAATAATTTTTTTGGCGTCGCTACAGTAACATACAGAACAATCAAGTCCTTCACCTTAATCAAAACTAAAGTTTCTAAAACAGTACTCACAATCAGGTTTTGAAGTTAGCATCAACTATAGTAATCAATTTTCGAATGATGGCTAGAGGAAAGAGAGAATATGTTGAAGGTGTGGTAAATAGGTAAAGATAACTCAGTTTCTAGTGTCAATAAGTGTTTTAATAAAGTTATTGAATTCGGATAATACAATCTAAAAAGTCTCGTTAAGAAGCTAACCCAATTTGCAACTATCGTGTACTTAGCAAAAGACTATAATATGCAAGCAACATATGACATATGATACAAATCAAACGTAAATCGTGACAAAAGAAGATACCTTGCAGTTGCAGCCATTTCTTCTTCAACAGACTGTTTTTGTGGCGACAAAGAGAAAAGGAAGTTAGATTTCAATATTTTATCTCGGCTCGAAAAATTATCACTCGATTTAGCATGTTGACCCCAGTTATTTCTCATTGACTTATCAGAAGCTCCACCACCGTTGCTTCAAATAAAGATAACAAAAGAAGTCGAATTCATGTGGTTTGCTCAAGGTCACTATGTTGATCTAGCATAAGAAAAAACTGCAACTGAAAATATCATCATATAACATGAACTAATTTTTTTATTTTATCTTTAAAATGGCAATGTTAGTGATTCGGGGCACACTGACATCCATTTGGGCAGTATGCGACCCACAAACCTTACACCAAAGTTAGTTACATATCTCCTAATATTCACCTAAGGAGGAATATTCAACTGAAAATTACATGAACTAATTAACTTGTAATTTTGCTTAAACTGAAAAGCCCTAATTAAACAATTCATAATATGATAACTGTGTCTTTACAAATGGAAAATAGATTCAGAACGTATACGTATATAAATGGAAATGATTACCTATAAAATTGTTCAGTGTTTGAGTACGAAGAGAATGAGAGATGGCGGGATAAATGTTAACCTAAATTTTAAAAAGAATTGCAAAGATACGAAGTAGTTGCATTTTCATACAATAATAATTCTTCAACTTCAATTCTTTGTAAAAAAAATATCTTTTTTATTTTCTTTAGACTTTTCATTTAGTATAATCTTTTTATTTACATTGATATGTTGGGCAAATAAATAAACTATTTTGTATCATTTATTATATTATTAACGTATGTAGTCTAAACTTTGGTTTTTTATATACATTTCTTTTGTTTTAGCTTCATGTAGAGAATTTGAAACACAACTTAAACGATAATGTTATGATTGTTGAGGATACCGAAATGAGGGACGTAGATAACATTAATAATGTATTGGTGAATGTTGCGAGTGCGAAAATGATTGATGTATCATTTTAAAATCTTTTGCATCATATGGATTATTATTATTATTATTATTATTATTATTATTATTATTATTATTATTATTATTATTATTTTTTTTTTTTTTTTCATTATATTCATATAAAAAAGTAAAATCAATGATAAAAATAATAATTTTTACTAATATATAAAGCGTTTTTCTTTTTACTTAAATGTTGAGTTTTTAAGTAAAATATAGTTACTAATATACCCCTTGTTTAATAAATACAAAATATAAAGTTCTCTCAATTTCTCTCTTTAATTAATTATATTACTACTCTCATAGAAAAAATACTCATATAAAATGAAAGTTAATACAAATTAATTGATATTAAATGTATAGTCATTTAATCATTATTTACTAACTTTAAGCGTGAATTTTCAAGTATGATACCTATAATCTAAATTTTCATAAAGTTTGTTGATAGTGTTGTGTTGCTTTATAATTGTAGCAAGTTGGTTATCATCGTTTATATTCGTCTATTAGTCACCGATAAGTCTTAATAGTAATAAGCTGAATAGTATTGCATTTGATACTTTTATGGTTAATAAACCTTAATACCATGTTGATTATCCTTCATTACAAAATCCAAATGAATGTTTTGTCTAACGGGCTCATGAAAATACACTGAATTTGAATGTCGTGAAGGAAAATATTTTTTTTACGGATTTAAAGGGCGAAAGATAAACGATTAAAAGTGTAGTGCCCGAAGGGAATTTTAAATTGTCGTTGCATCGTCGTAGGAAAATTAGGTTTTGTTTATGGCTGCAACCGGGTTGCCCCGCCAAGATACGAGCCGAATTTCACCCTCCTCGGGTTACCTAAATATGCTCGGAAAAGTTTACTAAATCCATAAAAATATCATCATTGCCTTCCCAATCAGGAATTAAATAAAGAAAGAAAGGTGAATATTTTGCGATATACTAATAAAGAGTGAAAACAAAGACAGCAGAAAGCAGACAAGATGAAAGGTTGTCGATTGAATAATAAAAAATTATAAAATGAGGAGGGAAATTAATTATGGGCTCATTCATACATACATACATGGATTATCCCGAATGGGTCATACTAAATAAACCAACACAAATACTTTTTGTCTTGAAATACGTGCTAAATAGATTAACTTTTACATTACTTTTTTATATTAATTCTATCTTCCAACAAAAAAGTCAAACATCTTGAATATTGTAATTATATTTATTATTATTTTTAACTTTTTCTAAAAAGTATCTTTTTTAAAATCTAGAAAATGTATGTTTTACTTTTTAATTGAATATGTTTTCTTGGAAATAAAAATCTCAATTAAATTAATCAATAACCAATATGCATTAATCACTTATACTATTATAAATAAAAGAGTTACAATAGCCTTTAAACCAATAACATATTTGGATTTTCTTCTTTCACCTGGTATGTTTACTTTTTAATAGTTTAACATTATATTTATTTTGTTATGAATTCAAAAGAGAAAAAAATAGATACATTTTAATGAAAGTATTGCAGCACTTAAATTCTTTTTTTATTTTTTTATGTTAGCAACTTTAATTCATTAACAAAAATAATATCTTTTTTTTGTCAGGAAAAATAATAGAACAGGCGACCACCTCAACTACAAACTGATTATGGTTTAGATTCTAACTTTATTGAATATATATTGAACATATTAATAGACAATTAAATAAATTTTACCTTTATTTAGTTGTTTTCCTACGTTTTTTATTAATTATAATCACAATTTCATATTTTTATAAGGAGTCGACCTTATATTCAAATGAATATGATTCGTGGACGTTAAGGGCGATATGTGATGAACACAACCATCAACCTATTCAGTATATGGAGGGGAATCCATATGCAAAGCGATTATCTGATGATGAATATAGTTTGGTTGTAGAATTGACAAAGATGAATATGTTGCCACGTGATATTCCATCTATAATAAAGGAGCGGAATGTAAATAATGTGTCAACAATCAGAACTATTTACAACGCACGAAATAAATTTTGCATGCTCGAGCAAGGAGACAAATCTCCAATGCAGGTTCTCTTGTCCATTTTGCATTCAAATGGTTATGCTTATGATTTTTCTACGACTTCTTCAAACGAGTTAGAAAAATTATTCTTTGTTCATCTGTCACACCCCGCTAAAGCGGAAACACGGAAGTGTGAAGAGCTGGAAAATCATGTCACAGGTCATACAAACATAACGGTAAAAGAGTCATTCATTCAAAATAAAAAGTAAATGTTTAAAACAATTTGAACAACCGAAAGATAAATTGTTTAACACAACGACACATGGTTAAAAGTGTTCATAAAATAATTCCCAAAACAACTGGCCAAGGTCTTTCCCAACAACGTCCTCACGCGACCGCTTTGACCCATCCACGCCATGCATCATGAGCTTACACTAAATTTCCTGAAACATAAGATAAAGTGTCAACTACGAAAACGCAGTGAGTGAGTTACAGTTTAAATAGTGGCATAAAAAGTATGAGTAAAGTATATAACGTAAGGGTTTCCCAACGGGAAGATTAGCGGAGAAAGTCGCTTAAAAAGTTTATATACTTGTAAAGTTTAAGTATCGGGCGAATTGTGCCCTAACTTGTAAAGACTAAATAGATTCACATTTAGTCAAATAGTAACAGCGGATAATCATCGCTAAAAGTTTATAAGTTTATGCGTAAATAACTAAATAGATTTCTTGTATCAATCCCTTGGCATCTATAACTAAGTGTTCACACTAATCCGATTATCAACCGAGAGGCCCCAACTTCCCGCCTCTCAAACGGAAAGTTAAAAGAGAGAAATTCAGTAATATGTACTTAGACTGCCATCTAAGCAAGGAACGGTTATTTCCTAAGTATCGATACCCATAATTACTATACGGCTTAAGTAGTTAATAGTGTGTAAGAGAGAAACTAAAACATGGGTGGGCACTGGGAAAGCTTATCATTTTAAAAAGAGAGAGTATCACGTCACTTAGAAACATGTTATAGTTCCATCAAGGGTCGGTTACGCATACAAGTATCAATAAGTAGTTGAGATAAAGAGATACATAACAATTATAAGTAGAGAAAGAGATGTTTTACGCATATGAGATTAAGTAGACGTTTCAGTGTCATAGTTTGATAAATCAAGTTTAGGTTTAATAAATCAAAGTTTGATAAATCAAGGTTTCAGTATTGCAAGTTGTTTTGTAAAGTATAACATGCAAATAATCTTATGTTTCCCCCAAAATGTAAAACATATAAATAAGGGGTTGTAACTCACGGATTGCGAAGAGATCGGAAACTTGGAATGCGGTCGAAAAGTATAAGCCGGGAATCACGGATTGCCTATTAATACCAAGGTAGTTTAATGAGTGTTATATTATTAAGTTCTTAATAATAATATAGGTAATTGTCATTAAAGTGTAAGTGTCAAAATAGTCCAAAGGTAATTATCGCGTATTGTCCGAAAGTCCGATTTAGTGTTTTAGGTCATTATATCTTTAAGTGTTTTGCTCGCTGAAGTGATTTGTAATTTCCGATGAAATTTGGGCAGCGCTTCCGCGCCCAAATTTCATATCCAAAAACTACCAATCAATTCCGCTCACAAATCACCTAAAATACAATAACACATATAATATAGTTTATTAAAGTCCAAATGGTCCAACACAAGTCACTTTTATAATAGATCTTGTTTATCTCAGTCCCTTTATGATTTGGTAAAAGTCCAGAATGTATACACAACTTTTAAATCGAGAAAACGACGATTTTTGGGAGGACAGCAGCCCGGTGCTGCGCACCTGGGCACAGGTGCGGCGCACCTGGCTGCTGTCACAATCCCGTTTTGTGTTTTTCTTGCTAAAAACGTTTTGTGACTTGTAGATTTTAACATGCAACCAGTGTATAACATATAAGATAAAGTTTTGTCAGTTTATAAACAACTTTAAACCACAAATATGTAGATCTAATTACTTTTTAGTTAAAACTCGTTTTTGTAAGAAAAGTGATATAAAACTTCATAAAAACTCTTCTTTGATGTTTAGATCTAACATGCAATCAGTAAATATGGTTTTAAACAACATTTTAACAGTTCCAAAATCGTTTTTATCCACAGATTTGTGGATCTAAAGAATATTTCGATTAAAAACGTTTTTGACCATAAAAAGTCATAGATTTATGAAAAATCGGATTTTTAACCGTTAGATCTTACATGCAAATGGATATTAGTGAAATAATAGTAAAAGTATAGAGATCTACCGAAGGAAAACTCTAGGTGAAGAGTTTTGGCCGGATTATTGCTCCAAAAACGTTTACAACCGTGGTCCTTTTTGATAAAACGATACCCCTTTGCTTCTACTAAGGTTTGGAACGATTTGTATGGATGGAAATGTGTTTATAATGATGAAAAGTCACTGGAGTTTGATTATTCTTGAGAGGATTTGAGAGAAGATGTGTTTGTGTGTGTTTTTAGTTTTGAATAAAATGAAAGGTAAAATGAAAATGAATTGATAATAGGGTATGGGGTTTCCCAAATCTGGTCTTGGGACAGGTAAAGCAGTAAAAGACTCGTTTTTGATTGGTCCTTGTGGGTGGTGAGTGGTAAAAACGAGTAAAGGACCAAATGTGTAAAATTTTTGAATCCAGGCGCCAGGTGCTGCGCACCCTAGCACTAGGTGCTGCGCACCGGGGCTTTTGTCCTTTTCAAAATTTTCGTTTTTGCGTTATTGATTCGTTGGACCTTTTTGTTAATTGAAAGTTTTTAATTATGATAAGTTATGAACTTAGGAAAGTTCAATAAGTGTTTTCTTGGTATTAGGACTTATAATTTTGATTCCGGAAGTTATTTCGACACTAGTTCCGATAAAGTATAGATTCAAAAGTTACGAACCAAAATAGAGCGAACGAGACAAAGAAGTAACTAACGTTCCGAGTTGATATAACAATAGAATAAGTACCTGGATTTTGACGGTTGTCACATCATCCAACGTCATTCGATATTTGGCGTTCATTTCCACATGTGTTGATTATAGATGCCACCTACAAAACGAACAAATATAATATGCCGTTTGTTGAGATTGTTGGTGTAACTTTGACTAAGAAGACGTTTTGCATAGCTATTATCTTTATGCAAAACGATAGGGAGGTTAATTATACTTGGGCATTAAATTGTCTAAAGTTGACACTAGACAAGTGCATGTACCCACGTGTTATAGTTGCAGATAGGGAGTTGACTTTAATGAATGCATGTAAAAAAGTTTTTCTCGATGCTGCGCAATTACTTTGCAGATGACATATTGGTCAAAATCTTTTTAAGAATTGTAGGAACACTATAAAATCATCGAAAGATTGGGCCTTTTTTGTGACAACCGTCTTATTTCAGGTGAAAACCGCATTCTTTATCTTTGACTTAACTCGAATTCATCTTGTTATTATGTTAGGTCTCACTAAGATCCCAAACAATGGCAAATCAATAACAAATAAGTATTTAGACGTTAATTGTTATATATCGATTTAGTATTCAGTTTCAGCGGAATTATAATATTGAAACAGTGAAAATAACACACAGTTATATTTCCAGTAAAGGTGTAACGATTACAAACTTCAAACTCACTATTTATACACAAGTATAGTGAGTTTGATAAGGATCAATCTAAGTATATCTTTTAAACAGATAAAAGATACTAATTAACTAGACTTCCTTAAATCACGCCTGACTTCTCTCTATGAGTCTGAGTTAGTCAGACTGAGTCACTCAGACTCATGTCTCTCAGACTGAGTCACTCAGACTCACGTCACTCAGACTCAAACTAAAGTCACTCAGACTAAGACTTTGATTAACAGATTTATTAATCTTGGGATAGATCATTGTTTTTCCCAACAATCTCCCCCTATCTGTTTCAACCAAAGTCTTTTACAAAAGGTGCATTAAAATAAACACAAACACAAAAATCTTTAAACTAAAATTGTTTGTGAACAAAAGTAGACACCATCAATTATTTATGCTTCTTCCCAATCCTTTTCTTCCTTTAAATGGCACAGGTTGATCTCTTTCCTTCATCCATTTCAACCTGTCTTTCTTCCAGTCCATTAGAGTTTTCATTTCAGCATCGGATTTGTGGAAGTGCAACTGATATTCTCTCTTTACTAGCTCCACCAGATCAGACTGATTTCCAATTTCTTCAATTCTTTTCATATTGTTGAACAACCAACTGATCAGCCTCATTCTGAATGGGAGACATTGAGGAGACTCACATTCTTTAAGTAATGCTATGCAATGATGAATGGAAGTTGTGGTGATGCTATCTTTGGGTTGAAAGCATTCTTCTCCTCCACAGTCAGTGTAGCATAGCCCTGTATGCTTCTCAGTCTCAATGTATGTTCTGTCTTGAAATACAATATCTTCAGGGACAGGATGAACACTGCTTAATTCCAGACCCAAGAATTTAGTTTTGACTTTTACATCGTGCTTGATGCAAAAGGCTCTGTAGTCTTCATCATCTACTAAGTTCAGCATATGGGCTGTATTCATGTGGCCTCTCTTCTGACAGCTAAGCCTTGAGATTTGTCAATCAGATCATAGCTCAAATTTGCAACTTCTTTCCATTCTTCCAAACCCATGGTGTGTAATCTTGATAGGCCAAATCTGAACGATCCACCTTTATGTGAGCAGGTAAGAAGTAGGTCAGCTCCATTATGGCTTTTACAGTCCAAGTGGGTGATCTTGTGTTTGAGTGTTCTCATGGTGAAATTGTTTTCAATGTAGTTCATTCTGGCTTCTTCTCTGAGAACAAGTTTGGCCATTCTGGCATCAGCTTCAACCCTCATTTGCTCTTCTTCAATAGCCTGTTCTTCCTCAGCCTGCAACTCATCTTCAAATTCTGCAGCTGCTCTTTCAGACTGATCATAAGGGTTGAAATCGAATCTTTCTTTGTACAGCCCCTTCACATACTCTCTATATTCCTCCACTGTCATGCCAGCACTCTTGGCATATCTTTGAAGTTTAGCCAACTTGTCAGCTTCAGTCTTCTCAGACACTTTCTTTTGAGCAACAGACTCAGACTCAAACTGAGTCTCCATTTGGTTTTCTTCTCCTTCTTCAGCCTCTTCTTGATCACTTACGTACACAGCCTTACCCTTTCCTTTGAATACAATCTGCTCAGATTCATCACTTGATATTTCACTCCAGTCAGTTTCATAAAATACTTCAGACTGCCCTGTTTTGGTGTTGAATCTGGTTGTCTTGAAATATCTTTTCTCCCCCTCTTTTCTTTTCCTTTTCAACTGTTGCTTGGGGATCTCAGATTCAACTACTGTTGTAGACTTTTTCTCCCCCTGAATCTGTGACTCCACTGCCACAGCCTTGCCCTTTCTCATCGTACTGACTTCAGAGGTCAGTTTCAGCACCATATCCTGCAAATCCTTCATCTCCTTGGCATTTTGAGTTGTAAAATCATGGAACTCAGTCTGCATTGCCCTCAGTCTGTCATCAAACTGAGTGGACATGTCCTTAAGTGCCTTTAACAGGACAACCTCAGACTGGGTGGATGTTGTAGCAGTTTCTGATGTAACTGGTGGCACAGCTTCACTCTCTCCCTGTGATGTGGGAGAATGATCATAAGCCATAGAAAATGAAGTCTGTACCTCACCCTGTTTTGGGAGTAAGGCATTGGCAACTAGTGATAAAGAGTGTAAGAGATTTGGAGGTTGTACCTTATCGTGAACCAGCACAGAGCTGGTGAATATAGCCTTTGGAATAGGCTGTGAGACTGAGGTGGGTTTTCCCATACTAGGTACAGGTGTGTCCAGGAGTGGGACACTTTCTTCAATGCTAGCCACATGTGCCTGTGTGGTAGCAGCAATGTAGTTCTCCAAGTTGATCATCAAACTGGGGTTTTGGGTGGTCCAGGCAGTCAGATCCAGCTCATCATCTAGCAGAGAGAGACTGGTCTGTACTGCAGCACTGGAGGGGAGTTCTTGACTCTCAGCCTCATGGAATAATGTGTCCATTAGTGCTTGATTTTGAGTTGGGCTTGATGTGAGAGCTTTATCAAATGAACTTGGTGAGTTCACCTGTTGGGACGCTTGTGCAGCCAGGGCATCAAGTAATGGAGTGGACTCCTCAGTCTGAGAGGGGTTACTCTCAGATTGAGGTAAAGTGAGAGGGATGTCCATACCTTGGTTATCATCATCAGGCCCAGCCCCACCCAGATCCACCTCAGCATCTGCAGCAGGGATATGTCCCTCAGGTCCACCGTCAATTCGCTCAGCTTGAACCTCTGAGTCTGAAGAGTCAGACTCAGTTGGTTCTTGATCAATAAAAGGATTTGCAATCCATTCAAGCATCACATCAGTAAGAGGAGCTTCAGTCTCCGAGATATTGATATAGGCAAACATTTTTGGAGTCAGTCTGGGCGGTTCACAAGTAAAAAATCTTTGATCAAGCTGATCATATGCTTCAGTGCCCAGAACTTCCTCAAAACAGAGAGATAGCACCCGAATGAATGGAACATCATTAGGGCGTTTTGTTTTAGTCACTAGGGAAAGAATCTCATCAAAATAGAGTTGAGAAAAAGAGATTCTTCTACCAGTGACCATGGAATGGAACAGATGAGTTTCAAACTCATTCATCTGATCCAAACTGCCTGATTTACCCCCCAAACATCTTGTAATCATTGAAAACAAGAACTTCCATTTACCAGTGAATAAGCTGTATTTTATTACTCCCTGAGTTTCAGGCTGACCAATGAGAGGGAAAGCTTCATCCCTTGCTTGTTGTTTGCTTCGTCTAGCTTGAAATCCACCTTCCCCAGCCTCAGCAAGTGTGGGAAGGAGTAATGCACTTCTGATAGTCTCCTCAGTAATGGTAATGGTTTCACGCCCATTGTTGTATGTGCCGGTGATAGCAGTGCGGTCACCATTAGCAGTGCAGGTGTACCACCATTCACAGAGAAGTGGAGGACACATAGTGTTGGCACAAAAGAAGGCACCATAGAGTGGATGAGCCTTCATAAACTGGATCATCTGTTCAAATCCCCTGCCTTCAGCAATTGCTACCCGATTGTTGTCTTTAACTTGAACTTGCTGTTGAAAATCGGCACCTGGAATCATTCTTGCAGTGACATGAAGCATCATATTAGGGTTAGCCATTAGAACAGGAATTATCAAAGGGTTTGAAGAAAGAAGAACTAGGGTTTAAAAAAAATTTGAAATTCAGTTAGCCTTAAACTAAAATTAATGAAGATTTTAAACTAAACGAGAATACAATTTAGACCCCTATAGATATACAAGTTGCAAGGAATGACCGTTGACAGGACTTGACCAAAATAAAAAATTTAAATAAAACTATCTAATGATGAATTAGAGAGACAGAAGATAGAAAAAAAATATAAACAGATTTGTTCTAAAAATACAATGAGGCTGAGATCAGATTTAGACTCCTGAAGCTGACTTTTAGTCAGACTGAACATAGTCAGACTGAACATGGTCAGACTGACTTAGTGGTCAGCTTGAATTTGAAAATTTTCCGGACTAGGGGTTTAGCATGCCAAGTTCCCCTAACAAATAGAAGAACCTTTCCTCACTCAGAGGTTTGGTGAATATGTCTGCCAGTTGATCATTGGTAACCACAAACTCCAGTCTGACCTTTCCTTTCTCCACACAGTCTCTAATGAAGTGATGCCGGATTTCAATATGTTTGGTCCTTGAATGGAATACTGGATTCTCCGTGATTTGAATGGCACTTTTGTTGTCACACATGATGGGTGTGTCTTTAATGATAATGTCTAGATCAGCCAATTGATGTTGCATCCAAAGTAATTGGGCACAACAGCTTCCTGCAGCAACATACTCAGCTTCAGCTGTGGATGTGGCAACTGAGTTCTGCTTTTTGCTGGACCAACTCACCAGCTTGCCTCCTAGAAGCTGACACCCTCCTGAGGTGCTTTTTCTGTCAAGTTTACATCCTGCATAATCTGCATCTGAGTACCCAATTAGTTCAAAACCAGAATCTTTAGGGTACCATAAGCCAAGGTTTGGTGTACCCTTAAGGTATCTGAAGATCCTCTTTACAGCCTTAAGATGAGATTCCTTAGGGTCAGACTGATAACGTGCACACAGACATGTAGAGAACATGATGTCAGGTCTGCTAGCAGTCAGATAAAGTAATGAACCAATCATTCCTCTATAAGTAGCTTGACAGACTGACTTGCCAGATTTATCCTTGTGCAATTTGTCAGAGGTGCTCATGGGTGTTTTCATTTCAGTACTTGTAGCAAAACCAAATTTCTTGATTAGATCATGAACATATTTGCTTTGGTTTATGAAAATACCATCCTCCTTTTGTTCAACTTGCAAACCCAGAAAGAAATTTAGTTCACCCATCATGCTCATTCTGTATTCACTACACATAAGTTCTGAGAACCAAGTGCACAATTTTGTATTTGTGGAGCCAAAGATGATATCATCCACATAAATCTGAACCAGAATGACATGACCAGATTCCCTTTTTATGAACAAAGTTTTGTCAATTGAACCCCTTTTAAAATCATTTTTAATTAAAAATTCAGACAGGGTTTCATACCAAGCTCTAGGAGCTTGTTTGAGACCATAAAGTGCTTTATTTAACTTATAAACATGATCAGGGAAGTTAGGGTCAACAAAACCTGGAGGCTGCTTCACATACACTTCCTCCTGCAAATCTCCATTTAAGAATGCACTCTTGACATCCATCTGATAGACCAGGAAGTCTTTGAAAGCTGCATAGGCTAGAAACAGTCTGATGGCTTCAATTCGTGCCACTGGAGCAAATGTTTCATCATAGTCAATTCCTTCTTCCTGTTTGTACCCCTTAGCCACCAGTCTGGCCTTATTTCTGATCACCACACCATCCTGATCGAATTTGTTCCTGAAGATCCATTTGAGGTCAATGATGGTCTTGCGTAGTGGTCGTGGGACCTTTGTCCAAACATTGTTCCTTATGAATTCACCAAGCTCTTCCTGCATACCCTCAACCCAGTCTTCATCTAACAGGGCCTGTTCGACAGTCTTGGGTTCCATCAGACTCAGGAAGTTTGTGTAGAAACAAAAATTGGCTGTAGCATTCTTTCTTCTTGTTGTAACACCTTCAGTTATGGATCCAATAACAGATGAGATTGGATGTCCCCTTACAGTCTTGATGTTTCCTGAACTATGATTAGTACCTCCTTCTTCTTCAGTCTGAGTGGTTTCAGTCTGAGTGAGTTGAGTCTGAGCCTGGTCAGACTGAGGTATCTCAGACTGAGTGTCAGATTCATTTAGAGCTCTCTGAATTGATGGTTCATCTGATTCACTCTCTGATTCTTGAGTTTGGAGCATTTGACTAGCAGGCAGATCTCCCCCTTGAGATTCTGAATCATGAGAGACTTGGAGCAGTTCATCACATAGTTGATTGATTGTAGAGATGTCAGTCTGATCAGAGGATTCAGCACTATCAGATTGAGTGGAGTCATCAAAGGTAACATTGATGCTTTCTTCCACAACCTTTCTTCGTTCATTGTACACTCTGAACGCCTTGGCAACACTGGAGTATCCAACAAATAGTCCTTCATCAGCCTTGGGAGATATTTTGCAAAGCAGATCCCTTTGATTTAAAATGTAGCATCTACTTCCAAATACATGAAAGTAATGAATGGATGGAACTTTGTTGTGATACATTTCATATGCTGTCTTCCCATGTCTTTTCACAATAATGGATCTGTTTTGTGTGAAGCAAGCAGTGTTTACAGCTTCAGCCCAGAATTTTATCTCCATTTTACCATAACAGAGCATAGTTCTGGCAGCCTCAATAAGAGTCCTGTTTCTTCTTTCTGCTACCCCATTTTGTTGAGGAGTACGAACTGAGGCAAAGTTTTGAACTATTCCCAGTTTGTCACAAAAGTCTATCAAGACTGAGTTTTTGAACTCAGTTCCATGGTCACTTCTCATTTGTCTTACTAGAAGATTCTTCTGTCTCTGTTCTCTTTTGATCAAACTGATGATCTCCTCAGCTGCATCACTCTTGGCTCTTAGAAATATGACCCAAGTAAATCTGGTGTGTTCATCAACAATGACCAGAGTATACTTCTTTCCCCCTTTGCTTTCAATTCCAATTGGTCCAAATAGATCCATATGTAGCATGAACAATGGTTCACTAATGGAGTGTAACATTTTGGATGGAAATTGTGACTTTGTTTGCTTTCCAAGAACACAGGCTGAGCACACCTTGTCTTTGGTATAAGTGAGTTCTGGCAACCCTCTTACTAGCTTGCTCTTGGATAGGGCATTAATGTTCTTGAAATTTAAGTGAGATAACCTTCTATGCCATAGCCAGTTTAATTCCTCCTTGGTTTCAGTGAACAAGCAGGTCTCAGCTTCATCATTTGCTGTACCCAGATCCAGACAGAACACATCTCTTTCTCTTTTGGCTAGCAATAATGGTTTTCCCTTTGCATTGTAGATTATCCCAGCTTGTTTCCTGAATCTGACTTCATGATCCTCATCAGTAATCTGACTCACACTGAGTAGATTGTGTTGTAGTCCTTCTACATAAGCAACTCTCTTGAATGTGACAGCTCCAGCATGAATCTTGCCATATCCCCTTGTCATTGAAACTCCATTGTCTCCATACCTTACTTGAGGTCCATCTTCTTCCTTGTAGTCCTGTAGAAAGGACTTCATCCCTGTCATGTGTCTTGAGGCTCCACTGTCTAAGTACCATTTTGTGGAGTCCTGTACATGAAAGAAAAAGAAATTAGTTCCTTTTGGGTACCCACTTTAGAGTGGATCCATGAACTAAACCAGGGTTAGGAGCTGATTCAATCTTGCATTCAGTTTTGGAATTTGAATAGTTCCATTTGTTTATTTCATTCATGCAATTTACAGAATAGTGACCAATGACCCCACAGTATTTACAAGGAGCATTTTTGTTGTTGACTTTAGGTGGAGCTGATTTAACTGTAGAGGTTTGAACATGTTTTGTTTTTGCTTTTGATGGTGAATTGTTTCTAGAATAGACTGAACTGGTTTTTGATGATCCTGATTGATATGAAGCTGACCCCTGTTTTGATGAAACTGACTTGTGAACATAAGGGTTCCTAGGTCTAGACCTGGTCAATAACTTACAAACACAGCTTCATGCCCTTTTTCCCCACAGTTATAGCAGTTCCTCTTTGGAGGAGATTTGGATCTGCTTTGATTTGGTGATCTATCCCTGACTAAGGTTTTGACAATGTTGGTCAGTTCCAGTAATTGATTTCCTAATTTATCAATTGTTTTAGCTTCAGGACTTTTGTTATGACTTTTAGGACTAACATAAGTGTGACTCTTGGGTTTTCTCAAAACTTGTGGGACAACTTTGGGTAAGGATGAAGTATCCTTTTCAGACTGTTTATCAGTTTCAGACTGGACAATACTTTCAGATTTAGAAGAAGATGAAGGCAAAAGACTATTTTTATTCAAAACTTGAGAGATTACAGGTTTGACAAATGCATTTGACATCATTGTCTTATTTCCTTTCAAATAGGTAAAAGTATTTGGAAGGATTTCTGGTTTAAAAATAATTTTTTCTCTCTCTGCCTTCAAGGCTTCTTCCTCCTCTTCTGTCATATACTTCTTCAAGCTGAATCCTTCACCCAACACAGCTTGAACTTGATTTGGTACCTGTCTGTTTAAGCAATCCTCATTTTTTAAAGATGATATACACCATGATTTACAAATTCCTTTATAGTGCTCAGTTTCTTCTCTAAGTTTGTGATTTTCTTTTGCAAGATCACTATAGGCTTCAGTCTGAGCATTTAAAAGGACTTTATAACTTTCTAATTCAGTTATTTTATCATCTTTACTTTTCACAAGATTTTCTAAATTCTTGATTGTGTGTTTGAGGTCATTTTGTTCTTCTATAGTGGTGGTTAAGTCAACGAAAATATATTCAAACATTTGAATTTTTTGTTCATTGGTATAAGTTTCAAAATTATGTACCTTATACAGTTTTGACTTGTTCCAGTCTGAATTGCAACTCATTCTTTCAGCTTCCTTGAGATCCTTTTCGAACTGAGATGCAGATTTCTCAGCTTCAGTAGTTTCCTCCACTATTGCCATCAAGCATTGATCTACCACTTCTTCTTCATTAGAGGATAATTCTTCATCCAACCATTCTTCAGCAAAGAATGCTTTTTGTTCAGTTTGAGACTTTTGAGAATTGGAGTTGTTGCCTTTCTTGTATTTCAGATACTTGTTTCGATATCTTTGAGCCCGTTCAGCAACTTCTTCCATATGTTCAGTTTGTGCATTCTTCACTTTGCATTCAGCAGCCATGTGACCATAGTCATTACATTTGAAACATTTTACCTTTTTCAGATCAAAAGGTTTCTTTCCTTTGTAGCCTGTCTTTTGTTCCAGCTTCATGGTCAACAGGGCAAGTTGACTATTCAATTTCTTGACTTCAGATTCGTTTTCAGATTCTGAGTCTGAGTGTGACTCAGACTCAGATGAGTCAGCCTGAGAATAAATTTCTTTATTCCTTCTGCTTGTTGCAACTAATGCAGCTTCTGGGTCTTTTGCAGTTCTTCTGTTGTTGAGCTTCTTTCTTTCTTGAGACTCTTCAAAGTTTAACAATAGACCAAAGAGTCCTGGCAGCTTGTAGGTGGACAACTTCTCACTTACTACAAGTGATGTGATAACAGATTCAAACTTGTTAGGTAATATGTCAACGAACTTCTTGCATATATCATCATCATCTTTTGTTACTCCTAGAGCTGACATGTCATTTAGTAAGATCTGAAATCTGGTATGAACATCAGCTAGAGTTTCCTTTTCTTTCATATAGAAATTCTCATAATTTCTAATGAGGCTATTCAGTCTTTGTTCCTTTACCACTGGAACACCTTCATAAGACACAATTAATGTGTCCCATAGTTCCTTAGCTGTTCTACAGCCTGCAATTTTTGAAAAGATTTGCTCTGACACTGCATTTCCTAAAAGGCTTCTGGCTTTGGGATCAAGATTATACAAGAGCTTATCTTGATCTGTCCATTGAGATTTTGCAGTCTGAACCCATCTGGCACGTTGAACAACTTTATCACCTTCTTTAACTTCATCAATCTGTTTACCTGGAATGATAGGTCCTTCAGTTATGACTCTTATCATTTCTTCATGAATTCCTGATAAATGCCACTCAGCTTTGAGTTTCCAATGTGCAAAGTTATGTCCATTGAACACAGGAATTCCTTTTCCAGCCATTGTAGTTATGTTTGATGATGATGACATTGTTTGAGATTTTAGGTATTGATCGTTTAAGATTTATAAATTTATTAAAATTTAAATCTTATTTGCTCTGATACCTGTTGTTAGGTCTCACTAAGATCCCAAACAATGGCAAATCAATAACAAATAAGTATTTAGACGTTAATTGTTATATATCGATTTAGTATTCAGTTTCAGTATATATTATAGCGGAATTATAATATTGAAACAGTGAAAATAACACACAGTTATATTTCCAGTAAAGGTGTAACGATTACAAACTTCAAACTCACTATTTATACACAAGTATAGTGAGTTTGATAAGGATCAATCTAAGTATATCTTTTAAACAGATAAAAGATACTAATTAACTAGACTTCCTTAAATCACGCCTGACTTCTCTCTATGAGTCTGAGTTAGTCAGACTGAGTCACTCAGACTCATGTCTCTCAAACTGAGTCACTCAGACTCACGTCACTCAGACTCAAACTAAAGTCACTCAGACTAAGACTTTGATTAACAGATTTATTAATCTTGGGATAGATCATTGTTTTTCCCAACATATTACTTATCTCGTAAACTCGAGTGTGTAGAATCGAACTCGGAATCACATAAATGAATCCTAATACCAAGTAAATACTTAGTGAACTTGTCTAAGTTCCTATTTTAATGAACGGAAACCTTTAAACAAACGAAACACTTAACATTGGAACGAACGAAGAAAAAAAAAACGAAAAAGGCAAAAAGTCTGCCACTCCAGCCGCGCCGCGGTCAGGCCACCGCGCCGCGGTGGAGTGCGCAGACAGCACTTTTTGTAAATTTTAAAACTTAATCAAATGGATCAAAACTCGAGCCCAATGACTAAGTCCCGACCCAAGACACTTCAAGGCCCTTTTAAAAAAGTCAAGTGATGTGTTGAATCATATAAACACTTACACAAACATTACATACACACACACACACACCAAACAAACACCTTTACCACTCTCTCTCTCTTTTTGCTAACATTCAAGAACACACACCACTCCATTTCCTCTTCATTTCCAGAAATATTCACAACAAAAACTCAGTAATTTTAACCACCTAAACATATCAAAATCGTTCATCAAGTGAAGAAGAAGAAAAGGGTTGCATTCTTTGGGTCAAAAGTCCATTTTCTAAGCATTTTGGGTTAAAAATCATCAAGGAATCACTCCACACACACACTCCTAGTACTACTCTCTCGCTTTAGCGTAAGTCCTTGGGATTCATTAGATTCATTTCACATATTCGAGTTCAGTTTGTAAAGCGGGAAAGTGATTTGTTATTTTGGACATTCTTTATTTAGCGCGGAAGCTCTGCCGGATTTTAGCCAGAACCGACCCACCCTCGTCCGAGCTATCTTTTCACCGCCTCATTTTCACGTGAGTTACAACCCCACTTATCTACTGTTTTCAAATAACTTTTGGGGGAAACAAGAGATCTAAACGAACTTGGAACTGTTGTGAACTTTTATTACTATTGAACTCTTATTGAACGTTTTCTGGAACTTGTATGCGAAAACAGTTTTATTTGCCCATTTGGCATAAAATAAACTAAATGGTTTGCCACCCTTATTCGGCTTATTGGCTTGCCCCTTTTTTAATTGGCTTGCTAGTACAAATCTCTTATAAACTTATTACTTTTGCCACACTCGGCACCGTATTTAATTTATTTATTGCCATACTCGGCACTCGTACGAACTGTGATTGATCGTATAACTATCGTGACTCTTGAGGGATATAACTAACCATAAGTGACTACTACTAGTTTAAAAATAATGTCAGTGCCTAATTTTTCGTAACACACTATTAGCTTTGTTAAGCCGTTTAGTAATTATGGGTATCGATACTTAGGAAATGACCGTTCCTTACTTAAGTGGCAGCTTAAGTACATATTACTCGATCAGAAATGACTCCCCGTAAGTAGTGCGGGGTAAGGGGCATCACGGTTGGTTAATCGGTTTAGTGTGAACACTTAAGTTATTATGCCAAGTAGTCGTTATACATGATTTCAATCAATAGTTTACTTATATTGCGCGTATAGAGTTATACGACTTCCGCAACATTCTTTCAAACAACTGTATTGGATCGAACCGTCTTTTGAACAACTTTTATGGATCGAACTATCTTTTGAACTACTTTTATGAATCGAAACTATTCTGTAAGTGTTGTTCTACTTTTAGAAACTTTTAAGTATTGATATACTTAACTTAAACCCTTTTTAGTCGAGGACTAGAAAACTGTAACTCACTCACTACTTTATTGTAGTTGACACTTGATCTCTTGTTTCAGGAAACCAAATGTAAGACACGAAGTGCATACTGTGGATGGGTCAGGCATGTCATGTGAATTCAAGGATTGGGAAAAGACCTATTTCATCATTTTGGGAATTTGTTAAACGCTTAATTATGTACTTTTGTTATTCAACTCGTTAAATACTTGGTTATTTCATCTTGTGAACTCATGTTTTGTTATTCGAAATGACTTGAAACCGTATGTTGTATTTATAACTCGTGTGATGATATCTTTGCTCTTCACATTCCGTGTTTCCGCTTTAGCGGGGTGTGACAGACTTGGTATCAGAGCACTGGTTATAGCGAAAACGGTTTTGAGAATTTTTCAAAATTTTTGAAACCAAACTATAACCAAGGCTTTTCAGAAAAATCATTTCACGAGCTTTCAAACTTTAGTAGATTAATTCCGCAATCGCATGGTTTGCTTTTAACTAGGCGTAACTTGATCAACTATGCCTAGTTCAAAATAAATTCTGCGAGAACGGAAAGTAATTGCTATTGTCAAACGGTTTTCGAGTCGAAAAATTCCCGGTCTTATTCCTTCCCGATTCTCACGTGACTGACCCATACATGCATTTTCGTTTACATTTTTCCTTAATTCCTGTACTCACGTAACATATTATTCGCAGATCCGACATGTCTCAGTCGTCCCGTTCACGATCTCAGTCACGACCCCTCCCGCGAGCCGTCTCCCCGTCGAACGAGCTTTCCGAGGGCCACACGGCGTCCGTTAGTCAGAGTCGTCAGACGACTGACCCGACAGAGGATACGCCAACGACGATCAGTAGCAGTCACGGATCCAGCCCGAGATCTGTGCTTCCACCCCCTCCACCAGCGCCTGTCACCAAACCACCGCAGCCCCAAGGGCTTCGCGCTAGGTTGACCGCGCGCCAGCAGCCGAGCCTGTTTCGACCCGCACCTCCTCAGTCATTTGTGGAACCCTACGACCCCGCCCTGCGCACTCCAGTAATGGAATGCTATGCGTGGGAACGTCAGTTCCTTGAGGAGCGGCGACGTGCTCAGGAGGCCGGAATCTCCCGACCTATGATGCCACCTACTCTCCAGCCACCCCCACCGGCCGCATTCTTGCACCTGCACCGCGAGGTTCGGGCACTCGCTGAGGAGAACCAGCAACAGGGACTCCTCATCAGCGAAGTCACTGATGCGGCGCACCACTTGTCTGAGCAAGCGATGCGAATCATCGCATCGACTCGAGCCACGGCACGTACTGTGCAGCAACTCGTAGGGGCGTGCCTGGTAATGGGAACCTTGATCGCGGTCATGATGGCCAAGATGTTCCTAGAGAGGCGTCATTAGTCATATTCTTCCTTTTGTATTGTACTGTAGGCCGAGTTGAAATTTTCAATGTACACAGCTTCGAGCCATTTCCACTTATTTCCTTATTGTATTGTACTGTACTCCTTTTCTTTTATAAATCTTGTACCCAACTTAATTATTATTAATGAATGAAGCTCTATCCTTTTACCTATTACTATTACTGTCGTATGAATCTTTTTCTAGGGTTGTTGGGTTACTCTTGCGTGTGAATCTTGTCATGTGAATCTCTTGAATCTTTGTCGTGCGTGTACTATCTGTTCCGTTATTTTACTCTTGCGTGATTGTCACCCTTGTTCATTGGATTACCTACTCATCGTATCTTATTCGGGCGTCTAAACTAATTTCTTTTCTTCAATGTAGAATTATGCCTCTCGACAGAAGCGACGCTGACCGATTAGCCGAACAGGTCGCTGCTCAGCTGAACGCAGCGATGCCCGACTTGATTGCTCAGGTAATCGCCGGGATCAACGACGGAATCTTCGGGGGTGAAAACCCCAACATCATTCACTCGGAGAACAATCAAGACCATAACCTCCCTCCCTTCCTAGCCACAGTAAAGCAAGAGGAAGGTGAAGGCTCCCGAAGCAATAACCTCCTTTCTCCTCCAGCTTCCGTCACACGAAGGAAGAGTAAGAAACGGAAGTCTAGTTACCAACCAATAAGGAACAACCGCAACAAGAAACCCGCTACCAGACCCCGAGGTTACGCTGGACCACAATCCAAGTGCGACAAATGCAACTTCCACCATAATGGAAATTGCCCGACGTGCCACAAGTGCTGGAAGGTGGGGCACTTCTCCAAATACTGCTCGGAGAAATCAAACAAACAAGGCAAGAAGCCGGTGTGCTTCGAATGTAGAAGCGACGAACACCGCCGTAATACTTGTCCCATACTGCAGACAACCAGAACCTTTAGGGCTCTCACCATCACTGCCAAGGAGGCAAGGCAGAATTCGGATCCCACAGGTAAACTCTTCCGTAAACAACCCAACCGTCAGGATACTGTTCAATTCAGGAACTTAAAACAAAGCTTTGTATCCTTAAAAATTTAGACCCCCCGTTAACTTAGGATATGAGGTTCTTAAGGATAACTTCACCATAGAGTACGCTAACGGCCAGAAGTTCGAAGCTAAAGATATAATCCTAGAATGTTCCATAAGCCTATCTGATAAAACCTTCCCCATTGACTTAATTCCAATCGAGCTGAAAAGCTTTGACGTAATCGTCGGAACGGACTGGCTCTCCCGTTTTCGAGCCGAGATCGTCTGTTTCGACAAACTTGTCCGCATTCCTCTCTCTGACTCTGAAACTCTAATCGTTCAAGAAGACAAACCCGGACGACGACTTCGTATAGTGTCGTCCATCAAAATGCGCAAGTACCTCGAGAAGGACCTCGACGCATTCCTCGCACACGTTGTCAAACGTAAACCCAAGGAAATCCGTATACAAGATACCCCAGTAGTCAAGGACCATCCAGAAGTCTTTCCTGAGGATCTACCTGGGCTACCTCCACATCGACAAGTGGAATTCCGAATAGACCTAGTTCCTGGCGCAGCACCGGTTGCCAAGACGCCATACCGTCTAGCACCCCCAGAAATGCAAGAGCTATCTAAGCAGCTACAGGAACTCCTGGATCACGGTCTCATTCGTCCGAGCTCGTCCCCCTGGGGAGCCCCAATCCTCTTTGTTTAAAAGAAAGACGAATCCTTCCGTATGTGCATCGATTATCATGAACCTAACAAGCTGACCGTCAAGAACCGATAACCACCTCCGAGGATCGACGACCTATTCGAACAGTTGCAGGATGCTTCTCACTTCTCAAAGGTCGACCTCCGCCCAGGTTATCATCAGGTTCGTGTCAGTGAGACCGACATCCCTAAACCGCATTCCGAACTCGTTACGGTCATTACGAATTCCTTGTCATGCCATTTGGCCTGACCAACGCACCAACACTGTTCATGGACCTAATGAACAGAGTGTGTAGGCCATAACTAGACAAGTTCGTAACCGTATTCATAAACGACATTCTCATCTACTCAAGGAATAATCAAGACCACGTGAAACACCTGGAACTCATTCTAGAACTCCTTAGGGAATCAGAAGTGGCACGTGGAACTCCCGAGATGTAAATTCTGACTCCGGGAAGTACATTACCTTAGTCAAGCGATCGATTAGGAGGGAATTCACGTAGACCCAACCAAAATCAAGCGATTGAGAGATAGCAAACCCCAACGACTCCTACGGGAATCCGACAATTCGTAGGAATGGCTGGCCACTATCGAAGATTCATTGAGAATGTTCTCAAGGATCGCTAAGCCATTGACCGAACTTACTCCGAAATATACAGTTTCCCTTTGGGGCAAAGAACAGGAGGAACCATTTCAGAAGTTCAAACTCGAATCACTAGCACACAGAGCGAAGCATTGAAACCCGAGAACCTTAAGGACGAAACCATTCACAATCATGAAAAGGAATTTGAGCTCAAACCGGACGGGATCCATTATTCCAAGAATCGAGCATGGATTCTGAAATTCGAAGACCTTCGTAAGCTGATTTTGGATGAGGGCCACCGATCCCGATACTCTATTCATCCGGCATCCGACAAGTTGTATAAGGATCTACGGGAATACTAATGGTGGTCGGGCATGAAGAAGGATATCACCTTGTACGTAGCTAAGTGCCTTACTTGCTCGAAGGTCAAGGCGGAATATCAGAAGCTTCCTGTCTACTTCAGCAGCCAGAGATTCCCATGTGGAAGTGGGAACAAATCTCCATGAACTTCATCACCAGATTGCCCCGTACGGCAAGAGGTAACCACACGATTTGGGTCATCGTGGACCGTTTGACAAGATCCGCTCATTTCCTCCCGGTACGAGAAAACCACTCGATGGAGAAATTCGCTCAAATCTACATCAACGAGATCGTCTCTCGTCACGGAACACCTCCCTCCACCATCTCCGATAGGGATAGTCGACTCACGTCCCGTTTTAGGAATGCCCTTCAGGAATCATTAGGGACGCTCACCTCCCCTTGGTCGAGTTCTCCTATATCAACAACTACCACACTAGCGTCAAGTGTGCACCATTCGAGGCCTTGCACGGACGTGAGTGTCAGTCGCCGCTTTGTTGGCTAGAAGCTGGCGATCGACAACTAACAAGGCTCGACATCGTCCAGGAAGCCATTGACAAAATCACTACCATCCGAGAAAGGTTGAAGACCTCTCGTACTCGGCAGAAGAGCTATGCCGATAACCGAAGGAAAACCCTCGAGTTCCAAGTGGGCGATAGAGTACTCCTGAAAATATCGCCGTGGAAAGGGGTAGTTCGTTTCGGGAAACGCGGCAAGTTAAGCCCGAGGTACACAGGCCCCTTTGAGGTAATTGAACGTATCGGCCCAGTGGCGTATCGACTTCAACTTCCACAAGCTCTTTCCAACGTTCACAATGTCTTCCATGTCTCGCACTTGAAAAAGTGCTTATCGGACGAGACCATTGTCATTCCACTGGACGAAGTCCAGATCGACAACAAACTTAATTTCATCGAGGAACCGCTTGAGGTTGTAGACCGAGAGGTCAAACAACTCAAGCAAAGTCGCATTCATATTGTCAAGGTTCGGTGGAATTCCCGACGAGGTCACGAATTCACATGGGAACGTGAAGACCAGATTCGTCAGAAGTATCCACACCTGTTCAAAGATCTTTCCTCCGATGAGGCGAACTAAATTTCGGGACGAAATTCTTTTCAACCCCGGGAGAATGTGACAACCGTCTTATTTCAGGTGAAAACCGCATTCTTTATCTTTGACTTAACTCGAATTCATCTTGTTATTACTTATCTCGTAAACTCGAGTGTGTAGAATCGAACTCGGAATCACATAAATGAATCCTAATACCAAGTAAATACTTAGTGAACTTGTCTAAGTTCCTATTTTAATGAACGGAAACCTTTAAACAAACGAAACACTTAACATTGGAACGAACGAAGAAAAAAAAAACGAAAAAGGCAAAAAGTCTGCCACTCCAGCCGCGCCGCGGTCAGGCCACCGCGCCGCGGTGGAGTGCGCAGACAGCACTTTTTGTAAATTTTAAAACTTAATCAAATGGATCAAAACTCGAGCCCAATGACTAAGTCCCGACCCAAGACACTTCAAGGCCCTTTTAAAAAAGTCAAGTGATGTGTTGAATCATATAAACACTTACACAAACATTACATACACACACACACACACCAAACAAACACCTTTACCACTCTCTCTCTCTCTTTTTGCTAACATTCAAGAACACACACCACTCCATTTCCTCTTCATTTCCAGAAATATTCACAACAAAAACTCAGTAATTTTAACCACCTAAACATATCAAAATCGTTCATCAAGTGAAGAAGAAGAAAAGGGTTGCATTCTTTGGGTCAAAAGTCCATTTTCTAAGCATTTTGGGTTAAAAATCATCAAGGAATCACTCCACACACACACTCCTAGTACTACTCTCTCGCTTTAGCGTAAGTCCTTGGGATTCATTAGATTCATTTCACATATTCGAGTTCAGTTTGTAAAGCGGGAAAGTGATTTGTTATTTTGGACATTCTTTATTTAGCGCGGAAGCTCTGCCGGATTTTAGCCAGAACCGACCCACCCTCGTCCGAGCTATCTTTTCACCGCCTCATTTTCACGTGAGTTACAACCCCACTTATCTACTGTTTTCAAATAACTTTTGGGGGAAACAAGAGATCTAAACGAACTTGGAACTGTTGCGAACTTTTATTACTATTGAACTCTTATTGAACGTTTTCTGGAACTTGTATGCGAAAACAGTTTTATTTGCCCATTTGGCATAAAATAAACTAAATGGTTTGCCACCCTTATTCGGCTTATTGGCTTGCCCCTTTTTTAATTGGCTTGCTAGTGCAAATCTCTTATAAACTTATTACTTTTGCCACACTCGGCACCGTATTTAATTTATTTATTGCCATACTCGGCACTCGTACGAACTGTGATTGATCGTATAACTATCGTGACTCTTGAGGGATATAACTAACCATAAGTGACTACTACTAGTTTAAAAATAATGTCAGTGCCTAATTTTTCGTAACACACTATTAGCTTTGTTAAGCCGTTTAGTAATTATGGGTATCGATACTTAGGAAATGACCGTTCCTTACTTAAGTGGCAGCTTAAGTACATATTACTCGATCAGAAATGACTCCCCGTAAGTAGTGCGGGGTAAGGGGCATCACGGTTGGTTAATCGGTTTAGTGTGAACACTTAAGTTATTATGCCAAGTAGTCGTTATACATGATTTCAATCAATAGTTTACTTATATTGCGCGTATAGAGTTATACGACTTCCGCAACATTCTTTCAAACAACTGTATTGGATCGAACCGTCTTTTGAACAACTTTTATGGATCGAACTATCTTTTGAACTACTTTTATGAATCGAAACTATTCTGTAAGTGTTGTTCTACTTTTAGAAACTTTTAAGTATTGATATACTTAACTTAAACCCTTTTTAGTCGAGGACTAGAAAACTGTAACTCACTCACTACTTTATTGTAGTTGACACTTGATCTCTTGTTTCAGGAAACCAAATGTAAGACACGAAGTGCATACTGTGGATGGGTCAGGCATGTCATGTGAATTCAAGGATTGGGAAAAGACCTATTTCATCATTTTGGGAATTTGTTAAACGCTTAATTATGTACTTTTGTTATGCAACTCGTTAAATACTTGGTTATTTCATCTTGTGAACTCATGTTTTGTTATTCGAAATGACTTGAAACCGTATGTTGTATTTATAACTCGTGTGATGATATCTTTGCTCTTCATATTCCGTGTTTCCGCTTTAGCGGGGTGTGACATTTTTTCTTTCATTATGGGAGCTATTAGAAAATTCTGCAACACTTGTATCTTACACAAAAACTTACATGCAACTTCAATCATTTTTGATAAAATATCCACGTACGTTCTCTGTATTTTTAAGTTTAATATATACATTTTTAAATTCTATATATTTGCTTCTATATTACTTATCCAAGTTTACTTTACTTTTCAGGTGTTTTGAAATATGTAGATGGTACTTGGTTGAAGAAATCCAGCACCATCACGTTATAACAATTGCACTTTGTTGGGTTATAACATAGTCAATATCGTTTAACCATAAACAATACGCTTAACAAACAAGAAAAGTAACTTAAACGATTAATGCGGATGACATTAAGTTACTACGGAAGAACAAGTTAGTGCGGCTGTCCAACAGAGTTACTACGGATGATCAAGTTACTACGGCTGGTCACGTTGATACGGAAGAAGTCAAGTTGATACGGAAGACCAACTTGCCGTGCAAGGATAATCTAATTAGAGTTGTAATTAGATTATATTTAAGTTTCCTTTTGTTATTAGATTTAGTTTCCTTATTCTAGATAACGATATGTTTAGATAAGGATAGAAGATGTTTCCTAGTTTAACTAGGTTAGCCTCAAGGTCTATATATAGATAGATCCTTGTATGATAGAAAACACGTTGTATTGATAATTTTGTAATACGATTGAGGCTTATAATTCGATAATATTCTGTTCGTTCTTATTGTCTTTCGATAACATTATATTGTTCGACAACTTGTTAATATTGAAGTGTTCATCCGCTGCTGAACTTCTTCAATAGATCAAGATCTTAACATAGGCAAACTGATTAGTTATCTTGCTAATCCGATCCTGACAAGTGGTATCAGAGCACAAGAGGTGCTTTAGATCCATTGATCAACAAGTTTATAATCCTCATAAACAAAGAATCGATATAACCATCATGACTGAAGTTGCAATCGACAAAGTTCCTGTTCTTAATAGCAACGAATTCGACTTATGGAAGCTACGCATCAAGCAACACATTCTGCTGTCTAACTATACAGTTTGGGACGTAATTATCAATGGTAATAAACGTCCCACCCCCAATGGAGCTGATGGAGAACCTGTACTTCTCGATCGACCACCAGTGACTGATCTTGAACGAAGAGAAAAACAAACCGAAATCAAGGCTCTTAGCATTCTTCTAATTGCAATCCCCAACGAATATCAATCGCAATTTGAAGAATATCAAGACGCAAAATCGCTATGGGAAGCTTTGGAGAAAAGATTCAGTGGAACAAAGAATACAAAGAAGAACAAGAAAGCACTTCTTAAACAGGAATATGAAAACTTCAACTCCCTGAATGGAGAACGAATGACACAGACGTTTGATCGTTACAAAAAGCTCACTGGAGAGATGATTAGCGCAGGCATTAAGTATGATAAAGATGATCTCAACAGAAAGTTCATAAGAGCTCTAGGCAAGGAATGGAAAGTATACACAGTCTCCTACCAACAAAGGAGACACTCTAGAAGAACTGGAATTGGATGATCTTTACAATGACTTAAGAGTCTTTGAGGCAGAAGTGGAAGCAGAAAAAGCTGGCAATAGCAGTACTAATATCAATAATGTCAATACCGCACTTGCTACAACATCTGGAGGACCAAAACATGAAATCAATGAAGAGATTTCATTCGAAGCATTTATATCTCAGTGTTCAAGTCTCACAGGTGAAGACGTAAAACAGATGCATCAGGATGACTGTGATGAAATTGATCTAAAGTGGCAATCTGCTATGCTGGCACTACGAGCACGAAGATTTTTAAATAGGACAGGACGAAGATTCAATCCACGAAACAACGAACGAATCACTTTCGACAAAAGCAAGGTGAAGTGCTACGAATGCAACGAATTAGGTCACTTTGCTAGGGAATGTCCAAACAAGTCAAGAACCAACAATCCAAGATCCACTCAAGACACAAATCAGAGTGCACTTATGTCGCAAGACATCTTTGGATATGATTGGAGTGACTTAGCTGAAGAAACAAGTCAAAACAGGGCACTAATTTCTAAAGAACAAAATCAAGTAGAAAACATTACTATTGTTCACCATGCATGCATAGCCGTAGCAATGGATGATACAGACATTTTCTATATGGAGGAATTAGTTCCTACGGATGAATTAGTTTCTACGGAGCTAGTTTATACTGATGTTGGAATTACTGAAACTGGCAACAACATACTTAGATATGACTGGAATGATGATGATCAAGGAGCGCCACAAGAAGACGCTCTTATGGCTATTGACTCACCAACTCCAGCAACTCCATCCCTTATGGCCGAGGTAAATTCCAAACTTTGTACTTCTGAGTGTAAAGCTATAATTGTTAAATACAAAAATCATAATCAGTTAATGAGTGATTCGATCAAAATCTTAGAAGAACAACGACAATCAGCAGCTAGGGTAATTGATAGCCTAGAAAATCAGATTAAGTCACACAAAATAAATGAACAAAGTTATCAAGAGAAACTTAGTGTAGTTGAATGGCAAAAAGAAGACTTACTCCTTAAACTCAAGCTGGTTAGGGAAGAAATGTCACACCCCGCTAAAGCGGAAACACGGGATGCGAGAGCTGGAAGATCATTACACGGTCATAAGCAAACATAAACGATTCAAGTCATTTCGATTAAAAATAAAATTGTTCAAAGTTCAACAACCAAGCAGTTTATAAGTTTCGAAATAAAATACAAGTGCAAGTTTCAATTAAAAATTCCCAAAATGAAAGGTCTTTTCCCAATGAGCGCCTCACGTAACCATATCGACCCTCCTTTGCCATGCATGCATTCCGAACACTTACTTTAATTTCCTGAAACATAAGATAAAGTGTCAACTACATAAAGTAGTGAGTGAGTTACAGTTTAGAGTTCGAGAAAGTTTCTAAAAATAGAAAGTTGTAAAACATATATTGACGTCATAAGTAAAAAGGAACGAGTTGACGTTTGAACATATATGTAAATAGTAAAAGTTTGTATGTACGCGAGTAAAATAGTTAAATAAACTCGTATAATAAAGTTGTAGCGGAATCCAGACGCTAAAATAAAGTTGTGTTAAAGTTGTAGCGGAACAGTGCTAAAATAAAGTTGTAGCGGAACAGTGCTAAAATAAAGTTGTAGCGGAACAGTGCTAAAATAAAGTTGTAGCGGAACAGTGCTAAAATAAAGTTGTAGCGGAACAGTGCTAAAATAAAGTTGTAGCGGAACAGTGCTAAAATAAAGTTGTAGCGGAACGGTGCTAAAATAAAGTTGTAGCGGAATCCAAGCGCTAAAAAGATGTATGCGTAGGGAGTATGTGTTTAACTAAATAGTAACTCGTATCAATCACTTGGCATAATATAAGTAGTAAGTATACACTAAACCGATTGTATGGTCCTGAACTAGCCCAAAAATGTTTAGTTGATTGAACCTCAGTGTGGTAGTAATATGTACTTGGGACGCTAACCCTTAGTAAGGAGTGACCGCTCCTAAGTATCGATACTCATATGACTAACGGCTGTTGCTAATAGTGTATAGGTGAACTTGAACAAAAAACGGGCAATTGAACAAAGTTGCTAAAATTGTACTGAACTCTTACGGGCTTATATATCCATCAAGGATTGGTTGCTAACAAGTATCCTAGTTTAGTTAACCCGCTAAGGCAATAACACAAATACGCATAATAGTTTGTACGAGTACCAAGTTTTGAACAGTTCCATAGTTCCAAATAAGTTGCAAAAGTACCAAGTTTTGAACAGTTCCATAGTTCCAAATAAGTTGCAAAAGTACCAAGTTTTGAACAGTTCCAATGTTAAAATGTTTCAGAGTTTTGAACACGTTTCAGTAGGTACCAATGTATCAAGTTTCTAAATGTTTAATAGTTCGCAAATTGTGTAAACAGTTACAAAGCATGATCTTATGTTTCCCCCAAATAATGTTTTAAAAGTACAAAAGTAAAAACAAGTGGGGTTGTAACTCACGGGTTGCGAAGAAAGTGAGCTCGGAATCGGTCGGAAAGTGGAGCCGGGAATCATGGGATGCCTAGGAATACCAAGATTGTCCAAAAGTTAATATCTTATTAGGTTCTTTATATGAGAGATTATGTAACTTTTGTTTAAGATTAAGTGTTTAGGTCGATATTGTTCCAAAATTGGTCCGAAGCGGTTAACGTTATTTTTAGTCCGAGAAAGTCCATAGTTGACGTTATTTGTTTATATGTTAGATATATTTTGGTTTCTGAAGTGATGTGAGTTTTCTAACGAAATTTGGGCAGCACTTCCGCACTATAGTTTCTAAATCCAAATTTTCAACACTTTCCCGCTTACAATTTTTATAACACTAATTATATTAATTCATCAAGTTCAATCTAAATGTAATATGTCAAATAAGTCATCCCAAACACAAGTATTTGTTTATTACAGTAGCTTTTATTCAGATTCGAGATAACAAGTTCAAAGTGGCGGTTTTTATCAAGTTAACAACGATTTTTGGAGCTGCCAGCAGCTCGGTGCTTAGCACCTGCTTGCTGGACTTCTCCAAAAATCGTTTTTGGTGGTTAAATCGGTTATCTTGATGGTAGATTTCGACATGCAATTGTTATAAACCTTATTAATCATCATTTTCTCAGTTTATATGTAACTTTTATCCATAAAAACAAAGATCAAAGCACCATTTATTAAAATCCCGTTTTTGTATAAAAATGGTTATAAAACTTCATCAAAACTTGTTTTTATGGTTTTGATCATACATTCAATGAGTTAGATTGATAATATAAGTAAAAAGGAAGATTTCTACCGGATGAAAATGCTTAGATGATGCCTTAGAAGTGTTTTGAGCTCCAAAAATGGTGAAATAAGCTTTTAACCGAAATCCTTTGCTTCCTATGGCTTCCCCTTGATGTTTGAATGATTTTTAGTGGTGTGGAATGTGATTTTTGTGGCTGTAAATCTCTGAAAATGTGATGTTCTTGAGGTGAGTTTGAGAGAAAATGGAGAGAAAATAGTTGGTGTGTGTGTGTTTTATGTTTACAAAATGAAATAAGGAAAAGAAAATGAGCTCAAATAATGGTATGGGGGTTTGGGTTCTGCTAAAAGCAGTAATGGAGTGGTTTAAATCGTTTTTGATTGGTGGTTTATGTTTATAAAAACGAGACAACAACAAAAATACAAAATTTGAAATCTGGTAGCCGGTGCTGCGCACCGGCCAATTTTTCAGCTTTT
Organism: Senecio squalidus; assembly: GCA_910822075.1. NCBI lineage: Eukaryota > Viridiplantae > Streptophyta > Magnoliopsida > Asterales > Asteraceae > Senecio > Senecio squalidus. The sequence continues at coordinate 39,621,321 of CAJVGC010000590.1, forward strand.
ATCTGATTTTTCGGTTTTACGTTTTTGCTTCGTTGGACCTTTTTGTTAATTGAAAGTTCTTAAGTGTGATTTGTTATGAACTTAGGAAAGTTCATTAGTTGTTTTCTTGGTATTAGGACTTATATAAATGATTCCGGGAGTTATTCCGACACTAGTTCCGACAAGTACAGACTTAACAATTACGAACTAGAACAAAAGCGAACACGATAAAAGAGCGACTAGAGAATTGAACCGATATAGCAACTGAGAGACACCTGAATTTTGGACGGTTGTCACATCATCCCCGGGTTGAAAGGAATTTCGTCCCGAAATTTGACTCGTCCCATCAGGTAGAAGTGATCCTGAACAGATGTGGATAATTCTGACGGAAAATGGGTCCTCACGTTCCCTTGTGAATTTGCGACCATGTCGAGAATTTCCACCGAAGCTTGATGATACATGAACGATTTATCTGGGTTGTTTGATCTCTCGGTCAACAACCTTAAGCGGTTCATTAATGAGTTTGAGTTGGCATCGATTTGAACCTTGTCGAGAGGGTTGACGATGGTCTCATCTGATAGATGCTTTTCGAGAGTGAGAAACGGAAAAACATTCATGAACGTTTGAAGGGATATGAGCGGAAGGCGATGAGGAACCGGACTGGTACGTCCTAAGGCTTAGTTTGGACCAGTGTACCGAGAAGCAGGATATCCCTTTCCCATGGCGATACCTTGGGAGGTACCCTATTTCCATCTTGGGACTCGGGGGGTTTCTTCTGGTTGATCACGTAGCTTTTCTGCCGGGTACGGGATGCTTCCAGTCTTCCCCGGATGAAGGGAGGCGTCGGACCTTGCAAGTCGTCAATCGTTAGCTTCAAGCATACAGAGCGGTGACCGACGCTTGCGTCCATATAGGGCTTCGAAGGGTACGCATTTGATGCTGGCATGCTAGTTGTTGCCATAGGTGAACTCAGGGGAGGTGAGTATCTCGGCTTCCTACGAGGGCAACTACACGCGCTCTCAGCATCTCTTCAAGCGTTTGGATCGTCCTTCCACTCTGACCATTGGTCGGAGGGTGGTATGCGGTGATGAGGTCTAGTCGCGTCCCTAGTGATTCCCTGGAGGGCATTCGAAGGGGACGGGGCGTAGCTCGACTATCCTTACCGGAGATGATTGAAAGAGGGGTTTCGATATTCTGATTTGACCTTGGAGCAAGTGAGGGGCTTGGCTATATGCAGGGCGATATCCTTTTTCATGCCCGACCACTATCAATATTCTCGGGGATCCTTGTGTCATACGTCGGATTCCGGGTGGATGGAATATCGAGATCGATGGCCTTGGTCGGAAATAGGTTTGCGTAGACTTTCGGGTTTCAGATTTCATGCTCGACCTTTGACGTAGTGGGTTATGTCTGGTCTGAGCTCGAATTCCTTCCCGGTTGGCCATATGACCAAGGAAATGTACTCTTGGAGCCCGAATTCATGCTTCGAGAATTGGGTGTACGATTTCCGACTTCTGGGGAGTTCTAGAATGGGCTCGAGGTGTTACACATGATTTTCCTTGTTCCTGGAGTACATGAGAAAGTCGTTTATGAATACGATTACGAATTAGTCTAAGTATGGCCTACACACTCTGTTCATTAGGTCCATGAGTAATGCTCGTGTGTTGGTTAGACCAAACGGCACGACGGGGAATTCGTAATGTCTTTATCGAGTTCGAAATGCGGTTTTAGGAATGTCGGCTTTACTGACACAAACCTGATGATAATCAGGGCGGAGGTCTACCCTTGAGATGCAAGTTGCTTCCAGCAACCGTGCGAATAGGTTGTCGATCCTCGGGGGTGATTATCGGTTCTTGACGGTCAGCTTGTTAGATTCACGATAATTGGTGTATAGGCGGAAAGATCTGACTTTCCATTTGATAGGGGAAACTGGGGCTCCCCAGGGGGCAAACTTGAGCGAACAGAGCCATGGTTTAGAAATTCCCGTAGCTGCTTTGGCAACTTTTGCATTTCGGGTGGTGCTAGACGGCATGATGTCTTGGCGACCGGTGTTGCGCCAGGAACGAGGTCGATACGGAATTTCAACTTGTCGATGCAGCGGTAGCCCATGCAAATCCTGGGGAAAGATTCTGGGCGACCCTCGACTACAGGAAGGTCTTGGACTCGGCTTTCCTTAGGTTTACGTCAGGCGACATCGGTAAGGAATGTGTCGTAGTCCTCCTCGAGGTACTTACGCCTTTTTAAGGAAGACATGGTGCGACGTTGTCATTCAGGTTTGTCCTCCTGAACGACGAGGGTCTTACCTTCTGAGAGGGGAATACAGATGAGTTTGTCGTAACAGACGGGCTTGGCTCGACAATGAGATAACCATTCCATTTTGACGATGACGTCAAAGCTCCCCAGTTCGATAGGAATGAGATTGATGGGAAGGTTTTTGTCAGATGGGTGTATTGGACATCCTGAGATTGTATTCATAGCTTCGAACTCTTGACCGTTGGCATATTCGATAGTGAGCTATCCTTAAGGATTTTTAGATCCTAGGTAATTGAGGGATCTAAATCCTAAGGAGACAAGGCTTCTTTCAGCTCCCATTGAATAACACGGAAGAAAGATGGGAAAAGATAGAAAACGTACCCGTTACGATATTAGGGTCCGGACGGGCCTCTTTTTTGCTGTGATTGCGAGAGTACTGAAGGTTTTCGTAGTATGTGCTATGGGGCAAGTTATACGAAGGTGTTGGTCGCTTCCGCACTCGAAGCACGCTGGTTTCCGACCCTTGTTGTTTGCATTGAATGGGCAGTATTTGGCAAGATGGCCCACCTTCCGGCAGTAGAGACATGTTAGGCAGTTACCGAGGTGGTGATAGTTGCACTTGTCACATTTTGGGTGCTTGCCAAGGTAGGTTCGGGTCACAGTTGTGGGTTTCTTGTTACTGTTTCTGCTGGTGGGTTGATGATGAACCTTACTTTTCTTATTCTTCCTTCGCTGGATGCGAGCTGGAGGAAAAGGGAGGTTGTTGGTTCCGAGGTTTTTGTCTTCATCCTGTTGGGTTGGTACAGGAGGGAGAAGGGGTTCGTTGTTTCCGAGGTGTTCACCTTCTTCTTGCTTGACGATGGCTGGGAAGAAGGGAAGGTTACGGTCATGGTTGTACTCCGGATAGTCGACGTTGGGGTTGTCGTCCCCGAAAACTCCGTTATTGATCCCAACGATGATCTGGACGACCATGCTTGGGAGTGCCGCTTTGAACTACGCGGTGATCTG
>CAJVGC010000590.1:39624660-39706767 GCA_910822075.1 Senecio squalidus
GAACACGAATACTGTAGACTTTTGAATAAGGTTTACGACTCAAGGCGTCGGCAACAACGTTAGCCTTGCCAGGATGATATTTAATCTCACAGTCGTAATCATTAAGCAATTCAATCCATCTACGTTGCCTCATGTTTAGATCTTTTTGATTGAATAGATGCTGAAGACTATGGTGATCCGTGTAAACAATACACTTCGTACCAAAGAGATAATGTCTCCACAACTTTAGAGCAAAGATAACCGCTCCAAGTTCGAGATCATGAACGGTATAATTGACTTCGTGCTTCTTCAATTGTCTCGATGCATAAGCTATGACTTTTCCTCGTTGCATTAACACACAACCAAGACCATTTCCCGATGCATCACAATATACCACGAAATCTTCGGTTCCATCAGGAAGACTAAGAACAGGAGCTTTACAAAGTTTGTCTTTAAGAATGTGAAATGCTGATTCTTGATCATCTTCCCAAACAAACTTCTCAGTTTTATGAGTAAGCTTCGTCAAAGGAATAGCGATCTTTGAGAAGTTTTCGATGAAACGACGATAATAGCCTGCCAACCCAAGAAAAGATCGAATCTCAGAAGGATTAGTTGGAATAGGCCAGTTACGAACGACCTCGATCTTAGTGGGATCAACGTGTATTCCCTTCGTATCAACTACATGACCCAAAAATTTAACTTCCTTGAGCCAAAATTCGCACTTCGAGAATTTAGCATAAAGCTTTTCTTTCTTGAGGAGTTCTAGAGCAAGTCGCAAATGAGTTTCATGCTCGGCTTTGGATTTTGAATAAATGAGAATATCATCGATAAAGACTATGACGAATTTGTCGAGGTATGGTTTACAAACGTGATTCATTAGATCCATGAAAACAGCAGGTGCGTTTGTGAGTCCAAATGGCATAACCATAAACTCGAAATGACCATAGCGAGTTCAAAAGGCAGTTTTAGGAATGTCTTCCTCGGCTACTCTAAGTTGATGATAGCCCGAACGAAGGTCTATCTTAGAGAAACAAGTAGCACCTTGCAATTGATCAAACAAGTCGTCGATTCGAGGTAAAAGATAACGATTCTTGATGGTAAGTTTGTTAAGTTCACGGTAATCGATGCACATCCGAAACGAACCATCTTTGTTCTTTACAAATAAAATAGGAGCACCCCAAGGAGAAGAACTAGGGCGAATAAAACCCTTGTCGGTTAGTTCTTGCAATTGGCTTGAAAGCTCTTGCATTTCCGAAGGAGCGAGACGATAAGGAGCTTTAGCAATAGGAGTTGCGTTAGGAATGAGATCAATACGGAATTCCACTTGTCGTACAGGAGGTAATCCAGATACGTCTTCGGGAAAGACTTCGGGAAAATCCCGAATGATGGGAATATCTTCAAGTTTGAGCGTTTCTTTTCTTGTATCAATGATGTGGGCTAGAAACGCAGGATAACATGGAAGATCCTTCTTATGCTTACGCAAGTAGCTATAAGCTTGCGTACATGACATGAGTTTAAGTCCCTTTGGTTTTGTTTCACCACAAACCGTAAGAATACTACCATCAACACACGGAATACGAATAGATTTATCAAAGCAAATGATCTCGGCATGATGTTGGGATAACCAATCCATCCCTACGATAACGTCGAAACTACCCAAATTCATAGGCACTAAATCTATAGCGAAATCACGATTCCCTAGACTTAAGGTACAATCATTCAAAATAGAACTTAGTTTAAGAACCTTGCCATTGGCTACTTCGACACTAAGGGGATCATGCAACTTATTTCTTTTCAAAGCAAGCAAAGGTTCAAATTGGGTAGAGATAAAGCTACGATCGGCACCCGAATCAAATAAAATGGAAGCATAAATACCATTGACGGTTAAAAATAAGAATGAATAAAGATTAGACTTTAACGAGTAACGATAATTGAATGGGCGTACGCTTAACAATGACCAACGAATGATTTAACGAATGATTAACAGGTAATTAACGAATGAGTAATGAATAATTAACGGATGATTAACGAATGATTAACGAATGATTAACGAATGATTAACGAATGATCAACGAATGATCAACGAATGATTATTGATTCACGTATGATTAACGTATCCGTATCACTCACGTATAATGTTTAAAGAAATTATAAAATAATGAATATATAAATACGTATAAATACGAATAAAATTGATTTTTGAGGGTTACGGTTAAATCCGTAGAAATTCTCGACATATCAAGAATACCAACTCCAAAGAATCATATCGTGACCTAGGAGGGGATGACTCTCGTTCAAATTTCCCAGTTTGGTATACGTAATTGTAACGAGATACCGCTCTAGACAGAAATTGAACTAACGATCTTCCAAACCTTACAGCCTTATAACATGAACTTTTAGAATTTTAATTCAAGACGAGAAGGGTAAAACATTTCATTATTAAAGATTTGGTTTAAGTGTCGCGCTTTGGCCTAGGAGAGGAGTGTTTGTCGAGAGTTTACGAACCAGTATCGTTAACGCTCTCTCGATTAGTCACATCCAAACCTTACAGTTACTACGCAAACAAGTACTAAATCTTCAAATAAGGTTTAGAAATATATATATAGTATTTATAAAAAAAAATTTTTTTGAAAACGACGAATGAAGAATCTCTCAAAAGAATTTAGTAAGAGGAACACAAAAATTAGTTAAAAACAATTTTTTTATGATGCATGAACACACGAGGACATGTGTGGGGTAGCTTATAGACTAGGTCGTTTTCTAACCACCTAATTCCCTATAAACACGAGCTCTGATACCAACTGTAACACCCCGGCTAAAGCGGAATACACCTGAGGCATTACAATTGTTCTTAACTCGTGTTCCTCTATTAGGTTATAATAGACACATTTAATGGTTTAAATGAATGCATTAAAGATGAATAAATGTTTTATAGAAAAGTAACCGAAAAATGACAAAAGACTTAAATTGTTCATTAATGTCATTAACTAGGTCCAAGCTCTTATGTTTTCTTCAAGCAAACCTATCCATTTCCTGTATCATGTAAAAAGTAAACGTCAATACAAAAGTATTGGTGAATAAACAAGTTAAAGACACAAGTATAAAGTATTAAAAAAATATTACGTAATAAAGAGTATAAAAGTAATATAAATGAATATGTAAAATGTAGTATAAAAGAATGTATAATAAAAGAATATATAAAGAAAGTATAATATGTGTATAATGGCATAACACGTGTTTGTATCAATTCTGATGTATATCATATGTTATGAAAGTCACATAGGGTCCGGTCGAGGGCCTCGACATTCACAGTAACACGTCGGAATGTCTAATAACGGCCAATAGATCTATCACGTTTCCATTTTAGTAGATACATATAATGAGTGATTGATTGTTTGAATGTTTGATTTATCGTGTGTGCATCCCATAATGATTGTGTCACTTGATTCATGCCAATGTTTGCCATAATACGAAAATATAGTATCACATATGAATATAAGTACATATAAACATAAATGACTTTACGAATGAATATAATAAGAATGACTTTTATGAATGAATACCAATATGAATGAATTACGATGAATATAATACAAAAAGTATACATATAAACATGATTATAAGTGAGTATATAAACATGAATATATGTTTTAATATGAATACAAGTATGAATCTCAATATGAATATAAGTATGAATATACACATAAATATAAATATGAATATAAACATAAATATGAATATGAATCACCATATTATTATAAGTATGAATATAGACATAAAATATAAATGTGAACATAAGTATGAATTAAACATAAAAGTATGAATTAAACATAAAAGTATGAATATAAGTATGAATATGAATGTCATGATACAGCCCAAAGATTTATATAATAAAAAGGGCATCGAGTTTACTCACATGATTAAATACGGAGGTAGATACGGATACTAGATTATGAATACGGAATACGTTGAAAGGAACACCAAACTTGCCTTTACAAATCTAGAAATAAGAATAAATATGAATAAGAATATATCATGAATTTGGAGTTTTCTAGATTAGAGTTTGAATAAACAAGATTAATAAGATGATGATGGTAAGCTTGAATAACATAAAAGATAAACATGATTATGATGAAAAACAATAGAATTGGGAACCTTTACAATCGATTATGGGAGGCTTGAAGTCTTGATTATGGAGTTTTGTGTGGGTTTGATTTTTGACAAAAAGACACCAATTTATAGAGTTTGATATGTGATAAAGAAAGGTCAAAATGTAACTCCCCTAATAATTAACTCCAAATTTAATTATTGTAGGTTACAAAAAGAAATGGTTAAAGAGGTGTTTAAAGCCATAAATAAGAAATGTGTAACTCATTTGACCAAACTTGAAGGCTAAGAACAAGGAAACATACATACATACATACATACATAGTTCCTTGCATGCATGTATTAATTAAACTACTTGTCTGTAACACATTACTAGAATTACTTGCATTTATATAAGTCCATGTGTATTAAACACATTTTAGTGTACATTAATGTACACATGCAAGATAACACTTTAATAATGTTACAAGGTTTAAATAGAATTAAGATAACCCAAATATACATAACTCAAATCGAACTTTTATAAATCGTCAAATGTATACAATTACAAAGTCCGAATTAAAGTTACAAGTCAAATATCGGGTCGGATTCGGGCACGGTGTTACATGTAACGGGTGCCGCTCGGGGAGGAGTTAACACGGTCCTCGAGCTAGACCCGTTACTGCTGCTGATAGTCATGGACGTGTCCTCCTTCGGGTCAGTCGTCTGATGACGCTGACTCTCGGAGGCCGTATGGCCCTCAGAGGGTTCACGCAAAGGGGAGACGGCTTGAGAGAGGGATCGCGAACGTGACGATTCAGACATGACGGATCTGTGACGTAAAAAGTTTCGTAAGTATAAGAACAAGATAATGCTAAAGGAAAATAAGTAAGGAATGCAGGTAAGGGTCGATTACGTGAGGTTGGGAATAGTAAGACCGGGAATTTTCGACTCAAAACCGTTTAACATTAGAAATTACGTTTTGTCCTTGCATAAGTCATTTTGAACTAGGCAGGGGTGATCAGGCCATGCGTAGTTAAAAACAATCATGCAATCGCAAAATTAATTCTCTAAAGTTTTGAACCCATAATGATTTTCCGAAAAGCCTTGGTTATAGTTTGGTTTCAAAAACTTTTTGGAAATTTCTAAAACCGTTTTCGCTATAACCTGTGCTCTGATACCAAGTCTGTCACACCCCGCTAAAGCGGAAACACGGAATGTGAGAGCTGGAAGATCATTACACGGTCATAAGCAAACATAAACGATTTAAGTCATTTCATTTCAAAATAGAATTGTTCAAAGTTCAACAACCAAGCAGTTCATTAATTTGAAAATAAAATACTAGTACAGGCTTCAATTAAAATTCCCAAAAATGAAAGGTCTTTTCCCGATAAGCGCCTCACGTAACCATATCGACCCTCCTTTGCCATGCATTCCGAACACTTACTTTAATTTCCTGAAACATAAGATAAAGTGTCAACTACATAAAGTAGTGAGTGAGTTACAGTTTAGAGTTCGAGAAAGTTTCTAAAAATAGAAAGTTGTAAAACATATATTGACGTCATAAGTAAAAAGAACGAGTTGACGTTTGAACATATATGTAAATAGTAAAAGTTTGTATGTACGCTAGTAAAATAATTAAATAAACTCGTATAATAAAGTTGTAGCGGAAACCAGGCGCTAAAATAAAGTTGTATTAAAGTTGTAGCGGAACAGTGCTAAAATAAAGTTGTAGCAGAACAGTGCTAAAATAAAGTTGTAGCGGAACAGTGCTAAAATAAAGTTGTAGCAGAACAGTGCTAAAATAAAGTTGTAGCGGAACAGTGCTAAAATAAAGTTGTAGCAGAACAGTGCTAAAATAAAGTTGTAGCGGAACAGTGCTAAAATAAAGTTGTAGCGGAATCTAAGCGCTAAAAAGATGTATGCGTAGGGAGTATGTGTTTAACTAAATAGTAACTCGTATCAATCACTTGGCATAACATAAGTAGTAAGTATACACTAAACCGATTGTATGGTCCTGAACTAGCCCAAAAATGTTTAATTGATTGAACCTCAGTGTGGTAGTAATATGTACTTGGGACGCTAACCCTTAGTAAGGAGTGACCGCTCCTAAGTATCGATACCCATATGACTAACGGCTGTCGCTAATAGTGTATAAGTGAACCTGAACCAAAACGGGCAATTGAACGAAGTTGCAAAAATTGTACTGAACTCTTACGGGCTTATATATCCATCAAGGATTGGTCGCTAACAAGTATCCTAATTTAGTTAACCCGCTAAGGCAATAACACAAATACGCATAGTGGTTTGTAAGTTCCAAGTTTGAACAAGTTCCATAGTTCCAAATAAGTTGCAAAAGTACCAAGTTTTGAACAGTTCCAAATAAGTTGCAAAAGTACCAAGTTTTGAACAGTTCCAAATAAGTTGCAAAAGTGTTAAAAAGTTACAAACATGTGATCTTATGCTTCCCCCAAATAATGTTTAAATGTACAAAAAGTAAAACAAGTGGGGTTGTAACTCACGGTTTGCGAAGATAAGAGATATGAACTAGCACAAAGAGAGGCGGAACGCGTCGGGAATCACAAACGACCTAGAACACCGGAATGTTGTATAAGTTATATTAGTATAATTTGAGTTATGTTAAGTTCCAATTTAACATTTTTGAGTCTCAATTTATTATACTTAGATTCTGTCCCAAAAAGATTATTACGAAAACTTTTATAAGGTTTATATGTTCGTGTACGTTTTATCGTTCGATATGTCCCATTATGTTCAAAAAGTGTCAAAGTTCCAAGTCAAAGTGTATAAGTCTCGAAGTTATTATGTTACTGAAGTTGAAATGTAATTTACGGTGAAAATTGGGCAGCGCTTCCGCGTTATAAAAATTATGTCCAAAATTTCCTATCCACTTTCCCGCTTAATGCAATTCATAAAATATCGTTATATATTGTTATGATGAATTAGTGATTTAAACACCTCATCTTATCCTTCAAAATACAAATGTGTACTCTGTTATATCATGTTTATAAACTGTGAAAAGTATTTGTTTCTCGATTTCTCCGTTAACGTTTTAAAAATAAAATTTTTGTGAACAGAACCATTCAGCCCGCGGCTGAATTATTTCAGCCGGCGGCTGAATTATTTCAGCCCGCGGCTGAATTGCCGAGACAGATTTACAGTTTTGCCATTTTTGCGTTTTTAAGCGTTTTTGAGCTAGATTTCGACATGCAACTGAATATTCATCAAGATTACTTATATATATATGCTCAAATATCAGTTTCTTTTGGATTTTTAGCCACAAATATATAGATCTAAGTCACCTTTTTGTTTAAACCCGTTTTTGTAATAAAATGGTTATAAAACTTTATAAAAACTTATTTTTATGTGTTAGATCATACATGCAAGCCAAGATATGTATAAAAATAGTAAAAAGAAAGTGTTTTACCGAAGGAGAAAGTAAAGTGATGGCTTTGATGAGTTTTAGCTTCAAAAACGACTTGGAAACCAGATTTAAACCTTTTCCCTTGTATTCCCTTAACTCCTAGAACGATTTGTATGTGTTAGATGGTTGATATTTTGATGTTTATGGACTGAAAATGAAGGCTAAGTTTCTGTTTTGGTGTTGTGTTTTGAGAGAAAATAGAGAGAGTTTAGAGAGTGTGTGTGTTGTGTGTGTGAGTTTGATTCAAACAAAATGAAAGTAAAAGTGTGATTAAGGGGGGATGTTACTGCCCTTGGGAAGCCAAAATGGCAGTAACTAAGGTCCAATCCCGTTTAAATCCGTTGCCCAATCGAAAAACATGCAGAAATGAGTCATCATCCAGCTGGACAGCAGGATTCAGCCGCCGGCTGAATATATTCAGCCGCCGGCTGGATCCTAAAATCCAGCTTTTTGACGTTTTGTTTTCCGTTATAATTAGTTAAGGACTAGAACCTTTTTGGTTTGCGTTATGAGCTTAGTCAAGTTCTTGTGTTGTTTGTTTGGTGTTAGGGTTTACATTTTGATTCCGACATTAGTTCCGACGATAAAAGACACAATAAGTACGAACCCGAACAATATGAACACGATAAGAGAGAACTAGAGTTTTGAACCGATTAAGTATCTGAAAATCACCTGAAATTTATACGGTTGTCACAAAATAGAACTCGTATAATAAAAGTTGAAGCGGAATCCATCGCTAAAATAATGTATATGCGTAGGTAATATGTGCTTAACTAAATTAGTAACTCGTAACAATCACTTGGCATAATATAAGGTAAGTCTACACTAAACCGATTGTCTGGTCAGATCTAGTCCCAAAATATTTCATTGAGTTTCCACCTGAATCTAGTAATATGTACTTGGGTCGCTAACCCTGAGCAAGGAGTGACCTCTCCTAAGTATCGATACCCATAATACTAACGGCTATTGCTAATAGTGTATAAAGTTTCGAACCAAAAACGGGGCAACTGAGTTCTGTTTCTAAAATAGTAGTAAGCACTTACGGTTTATATTTTCATCAAGGATTGGTGTCCTACAAGTTGCCTAAATTTAGTTTAGCCAATTTAGGGGGCATTAACACATAATATGCATAATAGTTTCAAAGTCTCACAAGTTTCCATAGTTTCACAAGTTTCCAAGAGTTTCCAAAGTTTCCAACGTTTCAAAAGTTTCAAAGTTTTATACGAGTTTCACATGTTTCAAAAGTTTCAAAGTTTCATACGAGTTTCACATATTTTCAAAGGTTTCAAAGTTTCATACGAGTTTCACATAGTTTCAAAAGGTTTCAACAAAGTTACATAAACATACAATCTTATGTTTCCCCCAAATAAGTAATTTAAAATATAAAAAAATAGTGGGGTTGTAACTCACGGTTTGAGAAGAGAGGTACGAAATAGTATGAACGAAGCGGAACGCGTCGGGAATCAGAAGTGACCTAAAACACCGGAATAACGTATAATTATTAATAGTATGATTTAGGTTATGTTAAAGTTCCATTTTTACATTTTAGACCTTAAACTTTAATATTTTAGATTCTGTCCCAAAAGATTATTACGAAAAATTTTATATGATTCAACGTGTTCGTGTACGATTTAGGGTCCGATTAGTCCAATTGTGTCCAAAAAGAGTCAATGTCCAAAGCCAATATGTATAAATTATAAAAACATTAAGTTACTGTATTTAAGCAATAGTTTACGGTGAAATTTGGGCAGCGCTTCCGCGCTATAAAAATTAAGTCCATTTTCAAAACACTTTCCCGCTTTAAACATACAATTTATACCAATATAAACGATAATACAAATGTTTTAAGTCCTCAATCTTTCCCAATCAGTTTCTTTATTAAAACAGTAAGCTTTTCAAAATATACAATATGTGGTAACTTATTTGAGCTTAGTTTTACGTTTAAAGTTCTCAAAACGATCCAGACAGCGGCCGGAGATACTCAGCCGCCGGCTGGACCTTAGCCGCCGGCTGAGTGTCTTCAGCCGCCGGCCAGAGGCCTTTGGCCAGTTTCTAGATTTCGTTATTTTTCGATTTTTAGCCCGTTTTAGTGTTAGATTCGAACATGCAAACTGTTATTTATCGAATATATGTATTTTTAAGCAAAGGTTGAAGTTTCTTTCGGATTCATGTGTTAAAATTGTAGATCTATTAGAAAAACTAGTTTTTACACAAGAAAACGTTTTAGATTTTTATAAAAACACTTTTTCAGTTTATAGATCGCCAATGCAATCAAAGATTTAAGTAAAAAGAGTAAAATGAAAGGGTTTTACCGAAGGAAAACTTTAGGTGACGGTTGGATGTGAATCTAGCTCCAAAAAGTAAAGAAACTCCTCCCAAAACCCGATTTTTAGCTTCTTCCTTGATACCCCTTTACTCTAGAACGATTTTGTGTATGATTTGATGGACGTTTTTGTGTTTAAAGGACAGTTTTAATGGTGTAAGTTTCTGTTTTAGCTTGAGTTCTTATGGAGAAAAATGAGAGAGATTAGTGTGTGTGTTTGCTTTGAAAATGAAAAATGAAGTGATTAGGGAGGTGGGAAAGGGGTTGGGACTGGTCTATGGAAGCCAAATGGCAGTAATGGCCAGCCCAATCCCGTTTAAATGTTTTGGTCCAATCAAAAGACATGCAAAAATGAGTCACCATCCACTGGACAACGGCTTTCAGCAGCCGGCTGACCATATCCTATGACAACCGTCAATTTCCAAGTGCATTTTATACTCTATGTCTCTTTCGGTCTATCTAGTCTTTAACTTTTCATTAATCGGAACCGCGACGACGTCGGAATCACAACCGGAATCAAATTAAATAAGTCCTAATACCAATAAAACCCCTAATGAACTTTCATAAGTTCATAATGTAACATACTTTAAAACTTTAGTTAACGAAAAGGTCCAACGAAACAATTGTACAAAATCAGCCAAAACACAAAAAAATTTACAAAAGAGGTCCAGGACGACGCACAGAGGCCATGTGCGCCGTCCTGGAGGACGATTTTTGTAACAAATTCAAATTTCTTGCATGTCTCGATTTACCAACTTCACCCACCAATCAATCTCGATTTAGGCACTCATTACTGACTTGTAACCAGACCCCAACCCCCTCTTTACTCATCCTATCATTTTCTTTTCATTTATCATTTTACAAAATCATTTTACAAACAAAAACACACACAACATCCATTCTCTCTCAAAAACCTCTCAAGAGTCTTCATTTTTCCAGTAACTTCAGCCACAAAAATCCACTTTTAAGCCATACAAATCGTTCCAATCATCAAGTGTCGTTATTTCAAAAAGGACTAAGCTTGTAAAGATTTTTGAAGCGTAAATCCGACAAAAAATTCATCATCCGAGCTTTTCCTCCGGTAGATTTCTTTCTTTTTACTATTTTTATACAAATAATCAATTACATGTAAGATCTAACGGTTAAAAATAAGTTTTTACACGAATTTATGACTTTTTATGGTCAAAAACGTTTTTAACCGAAATGACCTTTAGATCCACGGTTTTGTAACTTAAAATGCTTTATAAACTGTTAAAATGATGTTTTAATAAGTTTAAACCTATTGCATGTCGAAATCTATGGCTTAAAATACGTTTTGCAACAAAAACCCGAAAACACTCGAGCCATGCGCCGTCCTAGGCCACAGAACGACGCAGCGGGCAACATTTTCAGCTTCTGTGCGCCGTTCTGGTGCTCACAGCGGCGCACAAAGCTGATGTTTTTCCAAAACTTTTCGTTTTTTTCGTTTTTAGCACGTTTGGACCATTTGTGACCGCTGACTTTTTGACTTATGAAACTTTAGGACTGTTTATGCAAAAGTAATAACATTTTGGACTTGTATGGACTATTTGGACTTAAATTGAACTATAATATGTATATTATTGCGTTTTAGGTGATTTGTGAGCGGAAGTGATTGCGCATTTTTGGATATGAAATTTGGGCGCGGAAGCGCTGCCCAAATTTCCTTAGAAAAATGTAAACCACTTTAGCGAGCAAAAACACTTAAGACATAATAATCAAAAACACTAAATCGGACTTTTGGACAAAAACGTGACGATTACCCTTTTCAGACTATTTTAACAATATTTAACCTTGACACTTAAAGTTTAATAAAAATTTTATCTATATTATTATATAAAGAACATAATAATATACTGGCTAATTAAACTATCTTGGTATTATTAGACAATCCGTGATTCCCGACTTCCATTTCCGACCGAGTTTCGTATCTTACTCTTCGCAATCCGTGAGTTACAACCCCTTATTTTATATGTATTTTTGCATGAATTTGTGGGGGAAACATAAGATTACTCGTATGTGAAAACTTTATGAATCAAATTGCGACTTTATGAACTTGATTTATTACAAATATATTGAACTATTTTGACTTGGAACTTATTGAGCTATTTTGACTTGGACTTATTGAACTATTTTGACTTGGAACTTATGGAACTATTTTGAACAAACTCTTGAACTCTTATGCGTAAAACACTTTTTACTCTACTTGAACTTACGGGCTTGCCCCCCTTTTCGGCTAAACTAATTATTGATGCTTGTATGCGGACCGACCCTTGATGGAACTATAACATGCTCTTAAGTGACGGAACAACTATCTCTCTTTAAAACAAAACTACTTAGTGCCCAGCTACTTTTTCTAGAACTTTACACACTATTAACTACAGAGCCGTTTAGTAATTATGGGTATCGATACTTAGGAAAGAACCGTTCCTTGCTTAGATGGCAGTCTAAGTACATATTACTAAGAACTTGAACAACTTCCCGTAGGATAGGCGGGAAGAGGGGCCTCACGGTTGAACAAACGGATTAGTGTGAACACTTAAGTTATAGATGCCAAGAGGTTGATACAAGAAATCTAATTAGTTACTTATACGCATAATTTACGAACTTTTTAGCGATTGTTTCCGCAACTATGATTTGACTAAATTTGACTCTACTTAGTCTCTATTTGGAGGAAAAATCGTTGTATTTGGTGGAGATTTTAGACATATTCTTCCGGTAATACCCAAAGGAGGTCGTTCTGATATTGTCAATGCATCATTACATTCATCAAGATTATGGCGTGAATATACTGTTTTACATTTATCCGTAAACATGCGTTTAAAGGTTGGCTGTGGTGAATAAGACTTAGAAGATACTAAAGCATTTGCTGAATGGATTCTTAATATCGGTGAGGGTAAAGTTGGTGGTCGTAACGATGGCGAGGTTGATGTTGAATTCCCGGAAGATGTCATCATTCAATCTTCAGGTGATCATATTCAGTCCATTGTATCAACTATTTATCCGTCATTTGAAAACCATCTTCATGATCCGACATATTTTCAAGAAAAAGCTATTTTGGTCCCTACTAATGAAGAAGTTGATGCAATAAATGAATACATGTTAGAACTCTTGAACGATGAAGGAAAAACTTATTTGAGTTAAGATTCGTTATGCGAAACTGAGTCATCTGAAGATTTTGAAGAATCTGTATACTCTCCAGACGTGTTAAATGGCTTTAAAGTTTCTGGAATTCCTAACCATAATCTAACATTGAAGAAAGGTGTTCCTATTATGCTTCTTCGTAACATTGACCAAACCAAGGGGCTATGCAACGGCACAAGGTTGCAGGTAGTTAGACTTGGAACGCATGTCATTGAAGCCAAAATCATATCAGGTAGGTTCTTTAATGAGATTACTTATATTCCTCGCCTGAAATTAATTCCTTCTGATAAAAGGATTCCATTTCGATTTCAAAGAAGACAATTCCGTGTGGCTGTATGTTTTGCTATGACCATTAACAAAAGTCAAGGACAATCGTTAGCCAATGTTGGGTTATACTTGCGTAGACCTGTCTTCATGCACGGTCAGTTGTATGTGGCGGTTTCTCGTGTCACGAGTAAAAGAGGTTTGAAAGTACTCATATGTGACGAGGAAGGTCGTTTGAGTAACAAGACAAAAAATGTTGTCTGCAAGGAGGTCCTTCAAAGAATATGATATTCATAAATATCATTCTTACCTCAAACTTATTTAATACGTTTGGTTGGTTTGGTTGTTGGCAGGGGCGAGTTTATTATGGTCTTAGGTAGGTCCTCGGACCTACCTAAATTTCGAAAATCATTTAGAAACGATGTAGTAATTTCCGGTAGGACATGCCTAAAAAATCAGAAAGGACCTTTATAAAATGTTTGTCTTACAAATTCTAACCAAACATCAATGTTGGTGGAGTGGTTTCCAAGCCTAAGCTTGGAGTTTCAGTTTTTACCAACCCGGCTTGTTAACCCCACTTTTTATTTTTAATAAAATTAAACCTGTTACCCATTGGGTTGGGTTCAAGGAAGACCTATTAATAATTTGAGACATAAGGACACAATCTCAGCCATTAAAAAATAAAATCTGATGGCTAAGATTAAAACAAATATTTGAACTAGAGGGGTATTTTGGTCATTTTACAAAAACCTTAAAATTAAAAAAAAAAAAAAAACTCCAGGTCTCATTCACTCTTCACGTCTCATTCACTCCTCCAAAGCTTCGACATGGCGATATTGAGCTTCTGAAATCAATTCGTCGTTTCATTCAATTCACCGTCTAGATTCATATTTAACCGCTTCAATTCGTATACAACAAAACATCTGATTCGTCATGAATCCAGAATCAATGATACATAATTCAATCAAAATAACGGGGATTCGTTATCTCAAAACTCCAGTTCGTCATCACAAACATCCAATTCATACGATAATGAAGCTTCAATTGCAGGTATTTACATTTTTGTTAGATGATTATGCTCTAAAAAGTAGGTAAACTATCATATATGATACTTGGTCAATTTTGATAGTTAAATCATATATGATTGTATTAAATATTATAAGTTGTTCAATTTATTGAAATTTTTTACTAGATTATGCAGTAAAAAGTAGCTAACTATCATATATGATACTTGGTTAGTTATGATATGCCTATTATATATGATTTATTAAAATGTTATAAGTTATTTTGATTCTTGGTCAGTTTTGATATACTAGGTCAGTTTTGGTAACTATCATATATGATATAGGTGTATCATATATGTTAGTGCTGCAAATGTTGATACTTTTGCAAAAATTATTTCTTCTTGGAGAAGGCTGAGAGAACTCGAACAAAAGGCAATCAAGTCTATCTGTTCTTTGACATAAATTGATGTTTCCTTTTTCCTATGAATACCTGGCAGGAAACTAGCAGTGAAAAAGCAATATACCATGCTTCAGGTTTTCTTCCTCTCCTGCTGTACGATGATCTACATATATGAGTTATCAATAGCTATTACAAGTGATTCTTATTTCTATGCACTTGTTATCCACAGACTTGGCCTGTACGTACACCTCGACCTGTTGCATCAAAGCTTGCTGGTGATACTCCTCTTCTTACTGGACAGGTATGTATGGCTCGATTATAACACGTATATGTTTACTTTAGATTTCTATCATTTACCATTAGTCCCGTAATGTATATTGAATCATCTACTCCATGTACTAGCGTGTTCTTGATGCCCTTTTCCCCTCGGTGCTTGGTGGGACATGTGCCATTCCTGGTGCATTTGGCTGTGGGAAAACAGTTATTAGTCAAGCTCTATCTAAGGTGTTTTCATTGTCTAATTGGTTATAATTCTATGCTAAAATATTGTTCCCGTGTTCACTATTTGTCCTTTATGATGCAATACTCAAATTCGGACACTGTTGTTTATGTTGGTTGCGAGAAAGAGGAAATGAAATGGCAGAAGTACATCCCACTGAATCTTTTACCTTTTTTTAGTTTCGGTTGTCGATATATGCTCATATATATTATACGATAATTGGACAGGTTCTCATGGATTTCCCTCGATTGACTATGACATTGCCTGATGGCCGTGAAGAATCTGTCATGAAACGTACTACACTTGTGGCCAACACTTCTAACATGCCTGTGGCTGGTCGTGAGGCTTCAATCTATACAGGTAAACACGAGTTGGAGTATAGTATTTCTCGAGTTGATCAATAGTCTTTCAAGATTCTTAAGTTGTAATTTCGATGAATTTGTTATTATGTAGGAATTACGATTGCTGAATACTTCAGAGATATGGGATACAATGTCAGTTATGTTTCAATCTTCCCTAACTTTTTCTTCTTTTTCATTATTATACAATTAGTAGTTTGATTAGATATGATTTTCGGTTGCTGTGATTATAATAGATGAAGAATTATATTCCTGAATGCTATTAATTTAGCATGATTGACTCTTGTACACCCATAGAATATGAGCTTCCAAACATCTATTTTACTGTTTTTTAAGGTTTTTAAACATGAATGTGAAATTGATTGGTAGTTGCAGTGATTATAAAAGTAATTCCTCGTACTGAATACTAATAGCATGACAGACATCTTTACACCCATAGAATATGAGCAACTTTATGTGTTTTTATGTTTTTAATTAATTAGGAGATTGCTACATTTGAATAAACAGTGGTTTGTATTGCTGTTGTAAAGGAGGAAAGTTAGAGTCAACCATGAAGATTCAGTTGTCAAGACCTGTTTTGTGATCTCGGGTAAAAGCATTGACCGTTACCACTTGTTTCGGGAAAGCTAAGCAACTCGTTTACTATCTGAAAGTGTGCAAATGCACTTGGAAAATCATTAATTTGACAATAGTGTCCTAATGAAATTATATTCGATATGTGTACTGAAGATGAAAAGCGAGATGGCAATTTCAACCCATTTTATATATAAATGAGCTAGTTCAGGTTATACTTGAAATAAGTATATCATATATGATATGCTTATAATATCATAAGCATATCATATATGATATACCTATTTCCAAGTAATATGTATATCATATATGATATGCCTATGATATCTGATATGATAATGAGTATGGTATATCATATATGATAATGGATATAGTAATTTAATTTTTTGAAGTTGATTATAAAGTAAAAATTAGTCAAATATCATATATGATAATGAGTATGGTATATCATATATGATAATGGATCTGGTAATTTAATTTTTTGAAATTGATTATAAAGTAAAAATTATGTCAAATATCATATATGATAATGAGTCTGGTATATCATATATGATAATGGATATACTATTTTAATTTTTTGAAGTTGATTATAAAGTAAAAATTATGTTAAATATCATATATGATAATGGGTCTGGTATATCATATATGATAATTGATCTGGTAATTTAATTTTTTAAAGTTGATTATAAAGTAAAAATTATGTCAAATATCATATATGATAATGGGTCTGGTATATCATATATGATAATGGATCTAGTACTTTAATTTTTTGAAATTGATTATAAAGTAAAAATTATGTCAAATATCGCATATGATAATGAGTATGGTATATCATGTATGATAATTGATCTGGTAATTTAATTTTTTCAAGTTGATTATAAAGTAAAAATTATGTCAAATATCATATATGATAATAGGTCTGGTATATCATATATGATAATGGATCTAGTACTTTAATTTTTTGAAGTTGATTATAAAGTAAAAATTATATCAAATATCATATATGATAATGAGTATGGTATATCATATATGATAATGGATCTAGTAATTTAATTTTTTGAAGTTGATTATAAAGTAAAAATTATGTCAAATATCATATATGATAATGAGTCTGGTATATCATATATGATAATGAATCTGGTATTTTAATTTTTTGAAGTTGATTATAAAGTAAAAAATATGTCAAATATCATATATGATATACCTATTCCAAATAATAGGTATATCATATATGATATACCTATTCCAAGTAATAGAGATTGAACCGGTGAGGCTTGTACCTATTACTTGAAAACAGGTATATCATATATGATATTATAAGCATATATGATATATACCTATTTCAAAGTAATATGATAGTTATATCATATATGATATACCTATTACTTGAAATAGGTGTCTCATATATGATATACCTATTACTTGAAAATAGGTATATCATATATGATATACCAATTACTTAAAAATAGGTATATCATATATGATATACCTATTACTTGAAAACATGTATATTATATATGAAAGGTGAGTAGTTTGTGTCGAGTAGATTGAAAATGGAAATAGCTATGTATTTGTATCATATGATAGACATATCACATATGATAGGTATATATATCATATGTTATATGCATATCGAATGTGATTGTATTGCTTATGATACGTTATCACATATGATAAACATAACATATGTGATTGTATTACATATGATAGACATATCATATATGATATCATATATGAAATCATATATGATACGCATACCTATTACATGTGATAGGTATATTTGACATGATTAAATGTAAAAACAATTGTAAAAATTATAAAGTAAAAAAAAAAACTAGAATCACATGTGATATTTATATTTGACATGATAAAACGTAAAAAACAACAACTATAAAAATGAAGAGCTCCTCGTTTATTTGCATGCTTCATCCAATCACATGTGATATTTATATTTGACATATTCAAGCACAAAAATAGACATATAAACAAACAAATAATGATCAACACAACTAAAATCACATATGATAAACTTTTATAAAGGCAATATTTACATAAAAGAAAATATCAGATATATTACTTTTACCATCTCCGAGGCAACAGTTTAAAGGTAATACTCCCTCTGTTGCAATACAAATCCAAAATGAGATTATAAGTCGGATCACTACTAAAACTATTAAAATTTTGTTCAAGTATCATCACTATAATCAAGATCAGATATGCTGTTTGGAGGGATGTCGGTGTTAACAGAAATAGTAACATCCTCAACAAACACATTATTGTTGGATGTAATTAGGTATGCAACGTCTAAGCCTTCTAGATTCAGATAATAAACTGTATCACGACATTCGTTCTTGGCATTTCTTGAAGATTCCTCATTTTGGGTTCGTTGTGATACGGACCGTATGTCCCATGAAAGTACTTGTTTGATCAATCTTTGAAATTCTTCTGGTGATGAATATAACGACTTCTTAGCCTGTAATAATGCCACATAAATCAAACAAAAGAGGAAACAAACAAGTCAATATAAAACATACGATTATCATAACGATATATACTAGTAACGCATTTGTACATGCTTGTCTAAATATATCTTTAAAAAACAGATACACCTAGAATACTTCATGGTCGAGACTATTGTCAGATATAAATGTAAACGTAAGTTTTAGTAAGGCCATTAAAGTGGAATATAGATACAATAAGATAGGCCGAGAATTGACTCAAAACCCTCGGTAATCTGCATAATCTGCAGAAACAACTCTGGTGCCTTACCACAAGTTTAAACCATATCGAGGAGATGGATTTAATCAAAACCGATTGCAGGGTGATTCTTGTAATGATAGAATAAATAATTATGCGAAAGAAATCAACAAGTCTTACCATTGTTGGCCAAAAACTAGTTAAAGTCGCAAAAAAATCATCAGAGAAATGAACAGAAGCCACGACCAACAAATCATCCATCTGTTCAAAATGTTGAAGGTTACATAGTGAGTAAGATGTCAAACAAGAAAAATCGACTTTTGATTTTAGATATATTTTTTAATTACTAATATTCAAATACTTTTCATTAACTACACGCTCGGTCGTGGTTAGTAGTGAACTAGTGATAGACATGATTTCCATATACAGAAAATAAACTATAGTTATAGATAAAGGGAGATACTGATACCTTAACCCAATCGGGTACGACTGCTCCTTCAATACTGTCACAGTATGGTAGATAGGGTATGACATCCAGAACATGCTATTCATAAAATCGAAACACATAAACCATCAAAACTCAGTTATGGCACATTACTAAACATCTAGTCGTTTAAACTCCTAACTATAATTGCTTTTCATTAACTACACGCTCGGTCGTGGTTAGTAGTGAACTAGTGATAGACATGATTTCCATATACAGAAAATAAACTATAGTTATAGATAAAGGGAGATACTGATACCTTAACCCAATCGGGTACGACTGCTCCTTCAATACTGTCACAGTATGGTAGATAGGGTATGACATCCAGAACATGCTATTCATAAAATCGAAACACATAAACCATCAAAACTCAGTTATGGCACATTACTAAACATCTAGTCGTTTAAACTCCTAACTATAATTGCTTTTTTGGTGTTTTCATGAGCATATGTGTGTGACAGTGTAGTAACAGATGACTTACCGTGCCATCAACCAAATCCACACCAGAAAGTAGGACGTTACTTCCCTCAACCGACTCCACCTAGCATCAAAAATAATTTTGACAATATAAATCAAAGTACTGCTTCCCTTGTTCCTACAGAACTAAATAACATTGTAACCACTTTAGATCATAAAGTAGACTTGTTTAACCATAAAACACTCTTTGACTCCCCTCGTTTCAAAATTACTCTAACGTTCAACTAGCTACATAGTTTAGAGACTGATTAAAATACCCATCATAAATAAGAAAATAAAGATTCTTGTTGACCAAAATCAACGCTATTAATATCTTGAAATGAAAACTAATATTGTAATGAAGCTTTAGATAAGATACAAAACTTGACTTACTTTAGCGACTGTAAGACCGATTGGGCAGGGTCGATGTGGGGATCTTGTAGCAAAGAGGCCCATATTTTATATCATTACTATAAAGCAATTGAAGTACAGTAACATGATTATTAATCGAACCTGCAGACGACTGTACATCTAAATTAAACCGAAAATAATCGATATCACTCTCACCGGAATCCTTCTTCCACCTATCAGATAAAAGTGTTGAGAAATACTTCGATCGCCGTAGCGTGGTTGAATGAAGATAGATATGAAACTCAGAAGACGAATCGATAGCTAACTGTGGCTCAGAATCACCTGTATCAAATGGAAATGATTGATCGAGATATAAACGGAGGACGACGTCAGCGGTGGTGTGATCATTGAAACCGTTTGAAACAAATGATTCGATTGGGAGAATTGAATGAGGTGAATTCAACCGGAGATTGAGTCACCGGAGATTGAGTCATCGATTGTAAAAAGACGATGAATCCGAGATTCGTGATGTATAGATTGATTTCAAGCACTTGAGTTTGAGTGTGTTTGTTAGAGAGAGAAAAGAATCAGATGAGAAATGAGAGAAAAGAATCAGGGAGGAAAAAATAGAAATGTGTGAAATTACTAAGATACCTCTCCGTGTTTAATTTTGTATAATTTTAAGTTAATTTGGATGTTGAAATCTGGACCATTAATCATTTTGATCCATGGTCTAAAATAGGTGTTTTTGTCTTAATCAATTATGTGGTTTTAAATGATATTTTATCGTTACCGATTACCCATGTTACTTATTTTTTTTTTTCTTAAAAATTGAAATCGACGCCTGATGTCCCGCTGTTTTCTCCAAATTGAAATCGACGCCTGCTCGCTGTCCAAATTGAAATCGACGCCTGCTCCAAATTGAAATCGAGCCGCTGGAAATCGATTGCCTGTTTGCCTGATTCAACCACCGGCGGCCACTGCTCAGCGCCTCAGAGTCACTGATTCAACCACCGGCGGCCACTGCTGTCTGCTCAGCGCCTCAGAGTCAGCCGTTTAGGTCAGGTACGTACTCAGGTTAGTTTTTTATTCTGCAATTCTGCAATCTGCAATTCCGTTTAGGCGTTTACTAGTGAATAAATTGAATAATTTAGTAAATAAATTGGAGGAATCATAATCAATTCTGCAATCTGCAATTCCACTGCTCAGGCGCTTGTTCTTTGTTTAAGACTGATGTACGCAACAAAATGGGCGATAAATTTTTGAGTGATACTTTAGTGTAGTATATTGAAAAAGGCGTTTTAGAAGGTATTAGTAACGAAGAAATTGTGAAAGAATATCAAGATATTAGACCTCGTAAGGTGCAATTGTAGGAACTTGTAATTTTATTTTGCTTTTGTCGGGTACAATTGTAAGAACTATAATTTCTTTTGCTTATATGACCCATTGACCCGATCCACTAATAGTTTTTTTTGTTTCATAATTATCGGTTCAATTAAATAAGGACCTACGTGCATTTGAGTTCTAGACTCGCCACTGGTTGTTGGTTATTTAGTTTTGTTCGATATCCTATGACTTTTCGTTACTTTTTTGTTTCGTATACGTTTTATATTTAAGTGAAATACGTATCTTGATTGTCATTTTATCATGAAATTACTTAATTTAATATATTCTATTTTGACTATGGAAAACAACATTTTTTAAAACTTTACTCAAACATCTAATTAGCATGATTAAGACCTAATATTTATGTTGTACAACATAATTTTTCCATAAATGGTTCAACTTGTGTTCATATTTTTTATAATAACCATATACAATACATTCACCATAAAAATATCAAATATCATGGTGCATAAACTTACTAAAGACATATTAAGGCTTATTATACATCAAATAATATCATATCAAAAATCTAAAAACTATTATAGAAATATAACAAACTGTTGTGGATTTATTCAAAATTTACTAATCACTCATAATTAAAACTTGCATATTTTGATACTTCTTCATTCTTTTATACCCGTAAACATATAGTTTACGATTCAATTTTGGTATATATTTCTCCGCGCTATCGCGCGTCCATAAACTAGTTACATATATATTAAATAACTATAGTCACCGCTGCACAGGGCCGTCTCATTGATATAAGAGGCCCGGTGCAAAACTAAAAATGAGGCCCCATGAATCACAAAAAGCTTAGCTATTATCCGAAATATAAGGTTCATTCATAATTCGCAACTTGTTTCAAGTATCTTACATCATATTTAGAGTGTTCACTAAAGCAAAAGATCTTTACTTCACCAAAGAAGATACTAACGGATATATATAATTCGGAGGCCCCCTCGAATTGGAGGCCCTGTGCGGTTGCACCTCTTGCACAGGGTGATCTCCGCCACTGCCGCTCCAAGGCGCCATTACCTACTAGTACTTTATAAAAAGTGAAAAAGTGAAAAATAGGATATATTTTATTTATTGATATATAAATTTAAAATCTGAAAGAAGTAACACATTGCAGAGAAATAGGTCTGTCGAAAAAAACCCGCAGTGACACACATTTGGTAAGAGTGTATGGATTTAGAAGTATCATCTTCCAAATGTCCTTCCACGCCTCTTTGGAATCTCGATAGACCTTTTCTAACCGGCCAATTTCACCAGGTTCTTCTTCTTCTTCGTCATTTACCTTATTTGTTTATTCAATTTAATTGATTTATGCAAACATATTGTTGATTCAGGAAGCTAAATTGACTTCCGAAATTGCTGAATCAAAGCCGAATTCAGTCGATTTAAGGTACTCTTTTCTTTTCCATCACTTCATTTTACATTTTCTGCCTTTTTTTTAAAGGAATTTATCATTTTCCTTATACAGTTTGGAATCCGATAAACCGATAGGTTGTTACAATGCTTCAGTCCAGGTACCTACCTACCTTTTTTTTCTTAAACATTGTTATAACGATTTAGGTATGCATTAAAAATAGACTGAGCAAATTATAATCCATTCGAACCATTCCCCGAATCCCTGTGAGGCTAAATTACCCCATTTTTTTTTACTAAGTTGACTCGTTTGAGATAAAAACACAACCCTTTTATAAGTAAACGGGTCACCACATCAGTATTAGTCTCAAGATACCACATGTTTGGTTTTATGTAAGAAATGCTCTTTTAGTGAATCAAGTTAACTAGCCTCAGGCCTAGGAACAAAGCTAGAGACATACATATGGATCTTGATGTTCAGTTTTGGTGAATTATCTTAATAGAGTTATAGAAAAAGGAAATAATGAAAAATTGGCATTAATCGTGTTTGGGTGACTTATATGAAGAAACGTTATATGAAGAAACGTATTAGGTTTACTAATGCTTTGTAATCTCTTCTTTTTTGATTTAGTCGATCAGATAGGATGATTTGTACAAAGTGTGATGGATGTTTTTTCTTATTTGTTTTTGGCTCACCCTCGTATGTATGTTCATGTAAATAAACGAATGCATGTATTCTTATCTCCTTTTTCTTGAGATTCAGCTTGTGTCTTCACATAATATTTTGTGAAGAGTACTAAAATTTAAAAGAGAACTGATGGTAACACATTTGTTCTACATATATATGTAATCTTTAAGTATGAAAGTGCAAACTAATGCTAAACTCAGGACTTACAGACAAATAAATTTGGAATACCGTTTTTAGTTGATATACATAGTAATGATCTATGAGAAATTTGTGAGGTAGAAACGACGAGTGTGGGTTTCTTGTGATTTTTATATACGTAAAGGGTATTGTTCCACATGTATCTCTGCAGATTCTTAATCTTTAAATCGTGGACAATTGTAGAAAACTTAAAAAAGTAGTCCCAGAGATTGTAGGTAGCAATTATTGGTTGATGCTTGTTACCACCGGGTTTTCTCCAACTCAGTGGTGATAATCTGCGGTGTATTTGATCTTTTAGTTCAATTGACCATGTGACTATATGAAATATTCTCTATTGATCTAATAATGTTACTAGAAGGCTTTGTAAATAAATGATTTTACACAGTTTGGAGTGTGTTTATTGAAGTTTTGATTGCTTTTTTTTATCAACTTTTTATGAACCACTATTTATAGATGGAGTATGTGCCATTATGTTGCTTAAATATACTTGACCCTGCAATTGGAGATATTCTTCCAAATTTTATTGTCATCCGAAGATGCGAAACCGAGTCAAACATCAATAGCTACATACTTTGAAACTAAAAAAGGTATAAGTAAATATAGATGGGAGTAATATCCCAAAGGTATTAGTAAATAATTTATCTTGATTTATATTGATAGGAATAAAATTATCTTGTTTTATATCTTAGTACTTCAAAACTATACACAGATCTTGATAATTAAAATTCACCGAACATTCATATAACTGATTTTATGACAACTTTAAATGGAAGACCCACATCAAAACACCATTGCCTATCACATATCTCATATTCTTATTACAGTTGATGATTTGATTCTGATTAATCAGTATCATATTAATATTTACAAAAAGTACATTCAACACCCCAGGTTTAGAAATGTTGGTGATGCCTCGAACCCGAGACTTGATGAAGCCTTGATTGTGCTCATCTTGGGGTGGCAGGCAACTACGTGGTTCCTAATATAATGTTTCTATGCATGCAGGAGCTCATTGTAATTGACGATCTTCTGTCTGCTTTAACTGGTATCGAGGGACGATATATTTCGATCAACAGAGTTGGAGGGAGTGAGGACTCTTTTAACTTCCATATTGCTGGATCTATGGATTTGGCACTCCAGGCAAGAATCTTCACATATGTCGTTATTTAGAAATATGATATTTTGTGCATTTATTGATAGGAACAATGCTAGTAACAAACTAATATATACATCCATTCAGCATATATATCCAAACGCCATTAAACCTCAATCATGTTGGTATGATGGTAGGAACTCCATCTGTAGAACTCGTCATGTATTTGCAGAATATCATTAAATTACTCTGTAACTATGATTGGACTGATTTGTTTTCTTTCATGCTTATACACGTGCATATCTGTATCTTCAAGGAACTTGTTCGCTTTTCTAAACTAAATATGCAAGAAAATGCAGGAATCAGCTAAACGGATATTCCCTTTGTGCACTAGCTATTTGTTAATCAACCAGTTTGTTGAGTCAAGATCCCAGTTCAAGTCTGGATTGGTTAATCATGCCTTTGCTGCTGCATTAAGGGCCCTCCTCCTAGTAAGTTTTTATAATTTATGCTATTAGATAATCCAGTTTATGCATAAGTTTCCATTTAGTATCGCACGTCGTACTTTAAATACATAATCGATGAAGACTTGCGAGGTGATTCAGAGCAGACTGAAGAGATGGTTTTTCAGGAATAGGTTCTTCAATGAAGTTTCTCTTATTCGTTACTTTGTTCATCTTTGGATTATTCTACTTGTTTAATTTGAAAGATAATTATTTTAATAGAACAGTAAACATGTATTGTAAACATAGACATTTTCGTCCAGTTAGGAATTGAATTTGGACAAAAGTTGTTATTCTCTACTATAACACAGTCAAAGCGTTTTCTTCTGGATTTACAGTTTGCAAATTATTCTGTTTTATCTTGAAATTGTTGCATGTATTTATTTAAACTTCAATTATTTATATTTCTTTCACTCCTTCTCTTGGTAATAGAAGTGAAGATTTCATACAAGATAAATCTGAAGTTAGAAATCTCATTACTATTGTTTTCCTACACTACACACACACACATACATACATATGATATTACTAGATGTTGTCGTACATGCATATACAATCTCGTTCCCTGATTTGGCATGGGTGGTTGTTCTAGCAGTTGGGTATGTGTTGTCCAGTTTTTCTCTAAAATAGACGCTTTGCTCTTTTCATACATAGTGATGTTGGTGTATATTTTGTGATTCCCTTTTCAGACTTTATAATGCATGTATAATCTTTCTCAGGATTACCAGGCTATGGTGGCACAGCTTGAACATCAATTTCGACTAGGAAGACTCTCGATACAAGGATTATGGTTCTATTGTCAGGTACTTGTCCCTACTATACCAAAATTAAGGAAAACTTAATCTTATCTGTATGTAATTGCAGTTAGATGCGCCTTCAGGTAATATCCAGTGACTCATGATGAAACCCATAAACTCTGAATTTACACATATGTTTGTTGTGTAGCGGCATACTAATATTTCAAGTGACCCACAACGCTTTGTTTTATAAACATGTATGTGGTCAGCGAATAAAAAGATTTTAATTTTTTGAGTTATCAAATTTCAGTTGCCAAAACAAGATGAACAATATATAAAATCTTGACTAGTGTTTAGAAGTCAATTTAAGTATTATTTGTGAATTATCTTGCAGCTCATTGTGTTTACACAACTGAGAATAGGGGGTTTATCACCGGCCTAAAAGTACAAGTAAATGTGCAAGTTATCTTTTATTTTATTTGATGATTAATATGCTATTATTTTTCCGTATATTTGCAGCCAATGATGGGATCAATGCAAGCATTGTCAATGGTGATAAAAAAGGCTTCAGCATCTAATTTTGTTGGTTCAGCAGTTCTTAACCTTTTACAGAGTCAGGTAACTGTTTATATTGCTCAACTCACAGGAATATATCTTCCAACTTCTTTTCACATGTTCAATGTAATATATGCTACTTCCTCCATCCTAAAATAAGTGTCCCGGTAGACAAAATCTCACAGTTTTAAGAAAATTATAATGATTACAACTTACCTTTTGCAGAATGACAGTCTTACCTTTTGAGCATTATATTAAATGCTTCTTTGAGTTTTAGAAATAAATTTATTATCTTGGGGTAGAATGGTAATTAAGCTGGACTTTTATTTTTGACGGATGGAGTATATGTAATTATTCTTTATTGAAAATGTTAAATGTATATAGGCTAAAGTAATGGCTGGTAACTATATGGTGAGGTCACTGCTGGAGAAGATGATAGATTCTGCAAATTCTGCTTATCTTGGCATACTCGAAAGGTATACAACTGCAAACTCCCGGTAATATATGACATCGTTGAAACTTTTACATGAAATGTAACTCATAATCCCTTTTTTTTTTCTTCACAATAGCTATTATTTTCCAAACTCATTATTTTTTGCTCGAATACATCTTCAACTGTTGAATTTGCTCTATGCTTGTTTCCATCTAGATTCTCCTACTCAAGTAGTAAGTTATAAAATGTGCAGATGGGTTTATGAAGGAGTTATTGATGATCCTCATGACGAGTTCTTCATTGGTGAAAACAAATCTCTCCAAAAAGTATTATTTTACATTTTTACCCTCTGATACAAATGCATTATATGCTAGAATATCTGAAAGTGTATTTTTTACAGGAGAGTCTCACTCAAGATTATGATGCTATGTATTGGAGACAACGATACAGTCTCAAAGATGATATTCCTTCTTTCCTTGCAAATTCAGCTGAAACGATTTTAACAACCGGGAAATATTTAAATGTCATGAGAGAATGCGGACACAGTGTTCAGGTGTGTCTATGACTTTCAATTGTTATGTGTCACACACGGATCTGTCTGATATAATAATAATATTAATATTGTTTAGAGGTGGAAATTTCGATCCTTTTACTTATAAAAGTCGATTCGGGTTATGTTTTTCTCTAACGAGTTAAAAAAATTAAATAAAATAAAAACTTAGCTAACAAGGAAACAAGTGAAGTGGGTTCAACCTTCTAAATCATTGTACACATAAATTAGCTTTGTGCCAATATTTATATTATATTTGTAATCATATGTGACATAGTAGTTGTTTAATTTTATTTTTTTAAAGTTATTGGACCAAAGTGTCACAGGTCAACCCGACCCGACATGTACAAATTACCCATTTTGAGGCATTTTCCGACCTGACTGGTCCGCTTATATGCCACCTCTAATATTATTTTTTGATATTAGTTTTAAGCAAGCTTGTCTTTGAAGGTTCCTGCATTGGAAAATTCAAAATTGATGAACTTTGGATCCAATGATCACTATCTGGAGTGCATCAAATCAGCTTATGATTTTGCTAGTGGGGAGTTATTAAATCTTATGAAGGATAAGGTGTGGGTAGTTTCAAGTATTTCAAATATTATTCCTGATTGCTGTGTCATCTATTACTTCTTTCGTTGCACTTTCAGAAAGTGATCACTTATTATTTGTTATTATGTTGATAGTATGACCTCATTGGAAAGTTGCGTTCTATTAAGCATTACCTTCTTCTAGATCAGGTATGTGCTTGCAACTTTTATTGATCCTTTGTCTCGTTTAATTTTATTGATTTCCAAATTTTATTAATTTTGTTTTTACCGAGTTCTATTTTGGTTATAACAACTATCATGTAAGAACTGTGGTTGACTTACAGGGTGATTTCTTGGTTCACTTTATGGATATTGCTCGTGAAGAACTTGCTAAAACACCAAATGAGATCTCCGTTGAGAAGCTTCAGGTCTTTATTTACTTGCATAATGCTATCTTAGTATAATTGTAGTATTCACTTATAATTATGATGATGGTTACTTGTAACAATCCCGTCTGTATTGTTTGGGACAAGAGTTATCTTTTAACATTTTTATTTTGTTTATATTTATCTTTAATGATTCATGCAACCTTATATACAGTGGCTCTTATGTAAATGAATAACACCCAATTCCCTGAAATGATATTTTGTTGTTTATTATGTAAATGAATAACATTCATAATTTGTTTAAAATGTTTCGTATCACATACATTGGGTAAATAGTTAAACATTTATGAAGCAGTGGACTCATTAGTTTTATATTTGGCAGTCTCTTTTGGACCTTGCACTACGTTCGACAGCCGCTGCAGCAGATCCTTTACATGAGGACGTTACATGTTCCGTGGTCAGTAACATTTATACGAACTTTATTTTGGAGTAAAAAAATTGCCAGAAGTTTTTAATTGTGCAATATTTTGTCAATGATCTTCAAACAAGCGAGACACTGTCAGAGACCGAAGAGACTTACAATATTTGCTGATGAGCCTTACATTCTGATTGCAGGACACATGTTCTTTGCTGAAGAGATTAAGTACTCTCAAAGATCTTCAAACAAGCGAGACACTGTCAGAGACTGAAGAGCCTTTGAGTATTACTGGTGTGGAAACATTTTCTGTTAATTACAAGGTAAATAAAGACTCACCTTTTCTTTCTCCCCTAGCTGTTCTGCCTGTTCTAGTTAGAGGTGGCAAAGGGGGTGGGACTACGGTTTGGTAACAGGTCAAATCGGGTACTTCGTTGTGCGGATCAGAACGGGCCGAGTCAAGCACATAATTAAGTATAAATATGATTACAAAAGTTATATTATTTCTAATAATAAAAGTCTTAAATAAAATGATTTAAGGAGGTTTTATGCATCAAAACACATTGTCCTCAACTTTTGACTTGTTCCCTTTAGGCTAATTTTTTATTTACCCGTTTGAACCGCCTCTAAGAATCTCCCTATTTTTCTCATTTTGGGTCTTTCTCTAAAACAATTCTATAAGTGAGTTCCACACATTATTTCTCGAGATAAATATTCATATCTTAATTGATAGGCTAATATTGTTTTGTTCTGCTCTCTTAGTTTTTCAATTAGTGAATCAATTCTCTTCATGGGTGGAACCTCTGTCAACATTACTTCCAAGAAAAATTAATTTTAAGATACAATCACTTTTTATACTAGCTCCAACTTTTTCTCTCATTCAACCAATTGGGAGAGTTCATATAAATGTGATTCCGAGAATATAGGATGGTTTATGTTGTTTTTTATTTCTTTAAACTGAAATTTTGAAAGGTTAAACAATATATTGTTAGCAACACTCTAAATTGATATTACTTAAAAAATCAATAATTCTTGTAATAAGTGGCAATTTGACCCATTTATTTATACATGGGTCCATTTTTATGTTTTATGGCATATGGGTTAAAAGGTTCTAACAAAAATATTTAGCCAAAAAGGATAAGGTCAAATAGGTTGGACTGGTTAAAGTGGTTGAAAGATTCTGAAATTGTGTTTTTAAAGCATACAAACCTGTAAACCCCTTTATAAGGTTATGGGTTTGGGGGAATTGGAATAAAGTAGTACCAAGTGTTTGTTTAAAGGTATAGGTTTAGAAATTAGGAATCATTTCTAAAAAGCATGGTTACATAAAAAACATGGTTATATTTTTAACAAATATTGTAAGGGGAAATCATCCCTGCAGCTTACTGCAGGGAATATATATGCAGCATAAGGTATAGAAGGGGGTCAAACATGTGAGTGTGTAGAAGTGGCAGGCGTTTAAAAGTTGGCCACAAAAGATCTTTTTAAAGGACACTTAGATTCACTCGGCTCAAGTAGTATACTGGGCATTCCTTCCTATCGCGAATATATGTATTTAGTTTTGTTTACAACTGCATGTAAGGTCCCTGCAGTTTCCTGCGTGGATGATTAACCCAAATTTTAATAATTATCGGGTGGGTCCATTGGTTTCTGTTTCTTCATTCTCAATTTTTAAATAATAAAATTTTATTCCAATGTCTATTCCAAATGTAATAAACATCTTTTTATAACTATCATATCCTTTCCTTTTCCTTATTTCTATTAAACCTATACCTCTTCCCAATCATGTCACCAGACCAAACGCCACCTTAGATTATTATTGCAAGAAAATATTTGATTTTAATCATATTATTGCATTAATGATTCATGAAAACACATAAAGAAGTGGAAAAAAGCTCTCAGATCAACCCCACTCCGGGCTGACTTTCTTCAACCCACACTTAAAAAGAAACCCTAATAATTTAAACCTTAACCCATTTTGATCAACCATTTCAACTTCTATAATTTAAGATTCATATTTCAATATGTTTTCTCCTGCAGGTTCAATGGCCCTTATCACTTGTGATATCAAGAAAAGCCTTGACAAAATACCAGTTGATTTTTCGGTTTCTGTTTCACTGCAAACACGTGCATCGACAACTTTGTGCAGCTTGGCAAGTACATCAAGTATGACCACTAGATACCATCAAACATTATCAAAAGGATGGACCCTTTCATTTTCAATTGTTTCTTTTGTAACTATACTCTTTGTTTTTTGCAGGGTGCCCGTGCACGTGATATGCATGGCACTGCAATCTCTACATCATCAATACTGTGCCGTAATATGCTCAAGTTTATAAATAGCCTTCTACATTATCTGACGTTTGAGGTACTTTACAAAGTTGCTATCTATGATCTGTCACAATTTATCTCGTTACTTCCCTTGAAATTTTCTTTTGCTCGTTTTACATGTTCAAGTATATCATTAAATAGGTTGCAATTTCGACTTGTTTGTATCTCTAATGGATCAAACAGGTAAAATAAAAGAGAATAGCTTAAACGGAAACAAGTCAAATGATTATAGAGCCACCAAAGAGTAAATTCTTTAACATAAATCCACATTAATCATATTATTTAAACTTATTAGATTATTACTAAGATAATATATTTTTTGTAATCATCTTTGACACACTAATTATTTATAAAAAGAAGATTTTTTCTTTAGGTAATGACTCTTTTAGCCGGTAAAATGTCCCTTACAAGAATCGAACTTGGTACCTCTCACCTTTGGTGAGAGTTTTTACAATTTCAAATTACAAAACTGTTTCGGATCAACGCAATCCAACCCAAGTTTTGACCCTTACAAAAATTACCAATTACCGAACGCACCCATTTAGCCACCTCCATCATCAACCAATCATTTCTGGTCTTGTAGTCACTGTTTTGTTATTTATGCATTACTCCAACCTGTTTTGTGGTTATTCATCTGTCTCTAACTCTTTTCCTGACCTCAAAAGTTCCAAGTGGTGTCATGATTAATTACCTGAATTTCATCTTTTCTTTAGGTTCTTGAGCCAAACTGGCATGTTATGCATAATAAACTTGAGCATGCAAAGAGCATAGATGAGGTATGTCTCTTAACTCATGAAATAAGTTATTTAAAGTTCTATAGAATTTACTATTCTTCTATTTTTATTATCTTGGTTTTGTTTTTTGAATTTTTTTCTTCTTTTAATTGAATTTCTAATTCCTTATATCATCTTTTCCTTGTATATGCTTTAGTCTTTTCCTGACCAATTTTTTTTTTATGAAATTAGGTAATCCAATATCATGACTTTTTTATGGAGAAGTGTCTCAAGGAATGCTCACTTCTTTCACCAGTCCTCCTCAAGGTTACCATGATTCCTTTTTCATACGGGACTTTTTACTTTTTTAACCAAAATTTATGTGTTTTTATGCTTGTTTTATAATTTTTGTTTATAGCTTATTATTATAGTTACTTTTTTTAAATAAATTTTTCCATGAATGTAGAAGTTCGAGAAACTGAAACTTGTATGCCTTCAATATGCTGCGGCGACTCAGTGGCTGATGAACTCCATTGAAGGTCCCGACACAAACAAATCTTTTGATGATTCTCCGTCCTTAGAGAGTTTAAAGATTTTGAAGCTAAGGAAGCAATCAAAAAAGCCCAATTCACCCGCCGAAGAGTCATCCGTCATTGAATGTGTCCTGTAAGATCTAAAAACTAGAGTTCATCACCTTGAAATATAGAAATTACCACCCATTTACTAGTGAGTGGGCCCATTTGGGTTGGGTTTTATCTCAAACAGGTTAAATTAAGAAATATATGAACAAGGGGAATGGTTTAAACGAGTCAAAGGGGTTGAAAGTTGGCCATAGTTAAAAGTCCTTTTTTATGCATACAACCTTTTAAAACGTTTTATTCAAAGGTTAGATAGTTATTGTAACAAAATTGTTTTCTTAATATGAACTTGAAACTTCAATGATTTATGAACTTTAAAAAATGGGTTTGCCGGGCAATGCAACCCGGCCTGTCCTGTTTCAACCCGTATTAAAATTACCGTTTTCAGCTGACATTTTAACACCCCCTCTCTCACACACACACACTCTCATCCAATTGTGTAATTTGCAGGAAATTTGAAAGGGAGTTTACGGCTGAGCTTCAAAGTTTAAGGCCAATTTTGAGCAGCAGGGCCCAGGCAGAACCCTACTTGACTCATCTTGCACAGTTGATTCTTGGTGTTGGCATTGATCAGCATATGTAGATTCTTGGTGTCACCTTAAGTGTGTTTTTTACATCATAGTACTTCGCTTGTTGTGTTATTACTTTAGCTACTGTTAAATGACAACGCGTGAGATATTTTCTTGCAGAACTAACTAGTTGTATAGATTTCATAGAAGCATAATGGTTTGATTACGGTAAAACACTTTGGGTTTATTAGAATAGGCCAATGTAGAACCATTTGAAAATATTCAAGTAAATGTCTTTTTTTGGCTATAACAAGGAATTTAAGAACTTTATTTTGGTTTGTTTCTGAAAAAAGATCCATAGAAAACATCTTTTCATAAAAAGCTTGACCATGTTCGAATGTCTTTCTTAATAAAGAATGCATGACATGAAAAATTCAGTTAATGCGTTTAATATGAAGACTTTTGACCAATTAGTCCTAAAACTGTTATTATAAAACAATGAATGTTATTATAAATAACGGGTCAAGTGTCTAAATCATGTCTAACGTGTATAAGATTATACTAAACAAATAGAAGACTCCCACTTGTGGCTATCTGAAC
Organism: Senecio squalidus; assembly: GCA_910822075.1. Classification (NCBI taxonomy): domain Eukaryota; kingdom Viridiplantae; phylum Streptophyta; class Magnoliopsida; order Asterales; family Asteraceae; genus Senecio; species Senecio squalidus. The sequence continues at coordinate 39,658,370 of CAJVGC010000590.1, forward strand.
TAGAAACATGACTATTGAGTAAATTTAAGGGAAAAATGTTAGAAAAGGTAACATAAAATAAAAATTTTGACAATTGAGGGTACGTAAAAAAATTTAGAACCAAAAAGGATTATAAAATCTAATTTGTTTCAAAAAAGGATTATAAAATCTAATTTGTTTTAAAAAGGGATTATAAAATCTTATTTGTTTTAAAAAAGGATTTTCGAAAATTATTAATCGTTAAAATGAAGTTTCAAGCCTAAATTTTTAAGATATGATTAAAACTCTTTTTGAACATGTGATTTTCTCTAATTCCTCGTGACTTTTAGAAAAAAAAGAGACGCGTTATTTAATGTTTTACATGTTGAAAACAAGTTAAAAACTTAACTTTCGCAAATAATCCTTTTTGGTTCCAAATTCGATTTTCTAATCCTTTTTGGTTCCAAATTTTTTTACATACCCTCAAATGTCAAAATGTGGATTTTATGTTACCTTTTTTTGGCATTTTTCCCTAAATTTAACATTTAATTTCGTCAATTACTGATGCGGCTCGATTGGCATCGACTTTTATGCAAATATTAGACCATCCGAAGCATTATGACAAATATTGAGTTTCTATTGAAAAAGAATGACCGATTTACTTTCTTTGTTTATTTATTTTATTTTAAGGACCTTTTAGTTATTTTCTTTTTTTTCGATAACAATTAGGGTTTGCTATTTAAATACTTGTTTGTACTGTTTTGAGATTTTTAATAAAACTTTTTGGGTTTCTTTTCCCTCATATCTGTCAATATTCGGTATTTATGTGAAATCAACGAATTTTGACCCATCAATTCTCGGTATTCAGTTGGATAAACGAGTTTTGAATCATTTTTCTTGACTCTAGCCACGTACGCTGAATCATATTGGTAGCAGAGCCACTCCGATCCTGATATGGCTCCTCGAAAGCCAAGAAACGTTGACGAGGCTGCCATACATGACGTTGAGTGATACGTAATCACAGCAGAAGATCGAACGATTGGATAGTGTATTGATCCACCTAGACCTATAGATGGAACAATGGTGATAACACAGTAGAGACCTATTGATTTGTTATCGAATCAAACTAGAAAACGCGATCTAGAAGTGAAACAATTGAGAACTGAAACAACAATTCAATAGAAAAGGAAAATCCTTATTTAATTAATAAAAAAACTGAGTTTTAATTATGCAAAAATTGTTTACATATAAAGAGGAAATAACTAAACCCTAAAAAAGAAAATGGATCAATGCAAATCACGTTTCTGGCCTGGAGCCCCATTGCGCCGCAATGGGGTGTGATGTGCCGCATCAGGAAAAGACCAAAACCCATTCGTTCTGAAATTAGCCTCACTGCGCCGCAGATGTCGTACCTTCCAAGACTTCATTTCCAATCAAAAGTAACAACTCCTTATGTTGGGAATAAACTTGTGAAAATGAGCTACGTATGGTTACTACTGCGAATCTACTAATGCTTGGTTACTATCGCAAGTTTACTGGTTTCTACTGCACAAGCTCGTTACTACTGCCCGTAAAGTATTACTATTGCAAGAAGATTTTTGAAGGAAAAGATAATTCTATAATAGATTTGTAATTATCTTTTCCATAGTTGTAGTTGCTTTACAATTGTAATTGTTAAGTCGTTTCCTAGAAAAGCTAGGTTTAGCCTTAAGGTCTACAAATACATAGATCCTTGTATTACGGAAAACACGTGTATTAATCATTCCTTCAAGGTTAATATATTGAGGCTTGTTGGTGATATTCGTTATTGTGTTATTGTTCTTATTATTCTTCATATAAACAATATTCGTTTAATCACATAACTTGTAATATTTAAAGTGTTTAATCCGCTGGTAAACTTCTTTGATAGATCAAGATCTTATTATACATATTGAGGTTGTGTGTTTACATAAACCCTAATCGATCCTGACAAGTGGTATCAGAGCACAAGAGGTGCTAAAGATCTACCGATCTACAAGTTTTTGTTGAAGCCTCAACAAGAAACAAAATATTACCAATCATGACAGATGTGGTAGTAAACAAGGTTCCAGTTTTAAACAACAACGATTTTTGATCTTTGGAAGTTAAGGATCAAACAACACATACTGCTTTCTGACTATGCAGTATCAGATGTGATTATGAATGGGAACAAACAAGCCATTACTTTGGCTGCTGATGGAACACCTGGGGTTGTTCATCCTCCAGCTACAGATCAAGAAAGAAGAGAGAAAGATACCAAAATCAAGGCACTAAGTATTCTCTCTGGGAAGCTCTTGAAAAGAGATTCAGTGGAACAAAGAACACAAAGAAGAAAAAAAAAGGCTCTTCTCAAACAGGAGTATGAAAACTTCAAAGCTATAAAAGATGAAAGAATGTCTTTCATGACAGGTACAAGAAGTTGACAGGAGAGTTGAGTATTGTTCGAATTAAGATAGACAAAGATGATTTAAATAGGAAGTTTCTTAGATCTATGGGAGATGAATGGAAAATTTGCACAGTGTCATACAGACAAGGTGATGTACTAGAAGAGATGGAATTGGATGACTTGTACAATGACATAAGGGTATTTGAAGCAGAAGTTGAAGCTAAGAAGATAATCAATAGTAACAGCAGTACTAACAAATTTAATACTGCACTTTTTACACCAATTGGTTCATCTCAGACAGACAACATAGAAGATGTTACTTTTGAAGCTTTTATAGTCACAAAGTGCATGCTCAGGACTAACCAATGAAGACCCCAGACAGATTAATCAAGATGATATAGAAGAGATGGATTTTAATGGCAACTTGCTATTTTTTCAGTTAGAGCTAGAAGATTTTGTGAATAGAACTGGGAGAAGGTTTACTCCAAGAGGCAATGACAAAGTTGGTTTTGACAAGAGCGCAGTCAAGTTCTATGAATGCAATGGAATTGGACACTTTGCAAGAGAGTGCAAGAACAGATCAAACTCCAACAATGCAAGGAACACCCAAGAAAGTACATCTACAACCCTTGTCACACAGGATGTCTTTGGGTATAATTGGAATGATCTAGCTGAAGAAACCACTAAAAACAAAGCTCTTATGGCAGTTTTAGTTTCAACTCAGGATTCATTATCATCTTCTACTACAACTGATGATATTTTTGGGTATGATTGGAGTGCTATTACAGAAGAAGTTATTCAAAACAGAACACTCATGGATATTGCATAATCTACCAAGGACACTACATCATCTTCTCTCCCAGCTGAGGTACATTCTAAACTCTGTTTTCCTGAATGTAAAGATTGTTGGGTTATAGTGGTTACTACTGGTGAAGAGGGTTTATACTGGTCATCAAGTAAGTTTCTACTGGTGAATATTATTACTATTGAAGATGGTTTCTACTGGTCATCAGTCAGTGAAGATTACTACTGGTATTCACTATTACTACTGCCATTACATGGAGTGCATGAAGTTTCTACTGGTCGAAGTTTCTACTACTTAGTTGATAAATACCAGCGTGTATTGTTAGTAGATAATTATGGAATAGATTTAGATAATTATCAATGTAGATTTCGATAGAGTTGTAACCCGATTATGTTTAGGGTTTTAGCCTCAAGGTCTATATATATAGATCCTTGTATCGTTGTAAATACACGTCTATTCAGAGACATTGATTCTAATAGATTGAGGCTGTTAGTGAAATTCTTGTGTTCTTAATTGTTTAACATTTATTCATTCGTATTCATATAAACTGTTAATCAACTGTCCTTGTTAATATCAAAGTGTTGATCCGCTGCAACTTCTTTGATAGATCTAGATCTACACGTTTGTTTAAACACAAACCTAGTTCGACATATCCTAACAAGTGGTATCAGAGCACAAGGTTGCTCTAGATCTACGATCAACAAGGCGTTTTAACAAGTTTTTCACAAACCAATTCAAGATGTCTGATCTCACTGAAGGCGTTCAAGCTAATAGGGTTCCTGTACTCACATCATCAAACTATGACATGTGGAAAAGTCGCATGTATCAATACATGCTTCAAACCAATTACTCTATGTGGAAAGTGGTGAAGAATAGTGCCAAAACTGTTCCATTACCTGGACCAGATCTCAAAAACAAAGGAGCAGAAGGTTCATCTCAACCAGTTACTGAGCAAGAAAGAAGAGATACTCATAACGAATGTCAAGCTTTGAGTACCTTACTTATAGCTATTCCTAATGAGTATCAACATCAGATAAGAAACTATACTGATGCTAAACTGTTATGGGAGGCCTTGGAGAAACGATTTGAAGGAACAACAAGCACTAGGAGGAACCAAAAGGATATGTTAAAACAACAGTTTGAGAACTTCACGTCTGTGAAGGGTGATACTTTATCTCAAACTTTTGACAGATTCAACAAAGTGATTGGTGAATTATCTAGCATGGGAGTTAATACTGCTCGAGATGAAATCAATAGAAAGTTTCTTAGATCTTTAGGATAAGAATGGATGTACACAGTCGAAAACAGACAAGGAAATACACTTGACACTATGGAGATTGATGGCTATACAATGAGCTACGTGTGTTTGAACCAGAAGTTAAAAGACCAACAAGTTATTCAACACAGAATGCAACTTTTGTTTCTACTGCTGGTTCTCCATTTGAAACTGGTTTCATAACTAAAGAATCAAAAGGAAATCAGAATGATGAAAGCGTTACGGAAGATTTCTTTGATAGCCATGAGAATTCTGGACTAGTAATTGAAGACTCTGAGCAAGTAAATGCTGGTGATCTGGAGGAGATGGATCTAAAGTGGCAGTTTGCTATGCTAAGTGTGAGAACAAGGAGATTCATTCAGGAACAACTTTGCAGTTAGAAGAGGCGATAATAATGGATTTGATAAGAGTAAGGTGAGGTGTTATGAATGCAAGAAACTTGGACACTTTTCTAGGGAATGTCCAAACAGCCAAGATGATAAACAAAAGCAGCCAACTCCGCACAACTCAGCAGGTTCGAGCAACAATTATCAAGGAACATCCAACTCAACTGCTTTGGTTACTCAGGATGGATTGGGATTTGACTGGATCTTTCAAGCAAATGAAGAGATCACAAATCAAGCTCTCATGGCAGATAGTGTTAAGGATGACATTCCAACTTAGTTACTTACTTAACTTTGTACTCCTGCATGCATTAAACAAGTTAGGGATTATAGAGAACATAATAAACTTGTTTGTGAGTCATTACATAAATTAGAAGAAAGGAAAATAGATTTGTCTAAAATAATTGCTGGTTATGAAAAACAAGTGAAAGCATATGTTAAGAATGAGTCAAAATACCAAGAGGACTTAGCAATTGTTAAATGGGAAAAGGGACAATGCTCTAGCTTAGGTGATCAAAGCAGAAGAACATGTTGAGGAGATTAAGATTGAAAATGATCAAATTAAGCTTAGTATTAAGAAGTATGAAAATGCTTAAAAAATAGTTGATCAAATTCTTAAATCTCAAGTGCATGGGAACACCAAGAATGGGATTGGGTACAATTGTGTGTCACCACCATATAACAAAAATTATATTCCTCCTAAGGTAGAGTCTAGTGAAAAACTTAGTGAGGAAGAAATTGAAGTCAACACACACGCTAAAGGAGACCCAATGAAAAGTAAAATTCTTTTAACCAAAACTAGAATCAATGAAATAGTTAACGAACAACCTGTCCAACAGGAGAAATCCAGTGATTCTGAGTCTAGTCAAGGTCCCACTTTTCCTAAAAATCTCAAAAACAGACCACAAGTTTATAGAGAAAGGAACTGGTATCACATTGGTCAAAGACAACAGGTCAAAACATGCAACTGCACGTGCACACAAGGACATGCATTACCTGTAAGGGGTAATGTGAGAAACTGGAATCAAAAGATCCCTCAACAAAGAGGTCAAAGTTTTTTCAAAAGATGTGATGTGTGTGGAAAGTCAAATCATTTAACTGAAGACTTTTTTTTATAATAAAAGAAATAACCGTAATGGAATTGGCTTTAATAAAAACAGATCGAACATGACCACACCTCCTAGATTTGGTAGGACTGCACAAAGATTTATGAGTAACAGGAATGTGCAAGAAAAGAAACAAAAAACAAATTTCAAAGAAACTGCTACTGGCATTAGAAACTACAGGAAATACACCATTAGTAACTCTACTTCTGCCAGTAGAAACTACAGAGAGTCACCAGTAGTAACTCTGACAGTAGTAACTCTTCAAATGCACAGACAAAGAAACCTACATACCACTTCAAACGATTTAACTATGTGAATGAAAAAGGTAAACCCAAGACCACTTTGGCTTGGGTTCTTAAAAGAAACTAACCTCTTATTCATGTTTAGATCAAGCCAGGTGTCAAGAAAGGGGATACATGGCATGTGGACAGTGGCTTCTCTAGGGATATGACAGGAAACAAGATGAAGCTTCAAGATTATGTAGAATATGAAGGAGGCTATTTTGCATTTGGAGGAAATCCAAGAGGTGGAAGAATTACAGGAAAGGGTACAATCAGTAATGGTACAGTTACATTTGAAAACGTTTTCTTTGTTCAAGAATTAAATTATAATCTGGTCAGTGTCTCTCAAGTTTGTGATAAAGAGAATAAATTGCTTTTTTACTAAAACTGAATGTATCATTCTTGATCCTAAGTTTGAAGTAGTTGATGAAAGTATGATTCTGCTAAGAACACATAGGAAAGAGAATGTTTACTGTTTAGACATGGGTAATAATGATTCTGAAACTAAAGAAAATTGTTTTATTTCAAAAGCTTCAATTGATGAATCATCTTTATGGCACCCTAGAATGTGCCATATGAATTTCAAAAACATGAACAAATTGGTAAAAAATGGTTTGGTAAGAGGATTACCACAAAATGAATTTACATGCAATGATCATTGTGTTGCATGTCTCAAGGGTAAACAACATAAGTCTTCTCACAAAATCATATATATCAATTCAAATCTGTCGAGTCTTTACTTACTGCATATGGACCTTTTTGGTCCAACACATGTTATGAGTCTAGGAAAGAAGTACTATTGTTTAGTTATTACTGATGACTTCACAAGGTATACTTGGGTTTTCTTTCTTGGCTCTAAAGATGAAACAAGTGATATTCTAAGATCGTTCATAGCAAGAATTGAGAAGAAGACAGAGAAGAGGGTGAAGATCATTCGCAGTGACAATGGCACTGAGTTCAAGAACCAAGAAATGGATGATTTCTGCACAGCAAAAGGAATTGAGAGACAGTATAGTGCACCTAGAACTCCTCAGCAAAATGGAGTGGCAGAGAGAAGAGACAAAACCCTTATCAAAGCAGCAAGATCAATGTTAGTATATTCCAAGCTTCCTATCACATTCTGGGGTGAAGCTGTGAATACTGCCTGCTATGTCCAGAACAGGGTTATGATCGTCAAAGCACATACAAAGACAAATTATGAACTCTTTAATGAGAGAAATCCATTCATAAGCTTCTTCACACCGTTTGGGTGTCCTTGTACCATTCTGAATACAAAAGAACATCTGGGGAAGTTTGACAGCAAAATCAATGAAGGATTCTTTGTAGGATACTCGACTCAAAGAAAAGCGTTCAGAGTATACGATATCAAGAACAAAATTGTGGAAGAAAGCACAAATGTGACATTCAACGAAAAGACTCTGAATGCTACTGGAGAAGGCCCCGATTGGTTATTTAACATCGATGAACTAACCAAATCGTTAAATTCCTACTTTGTAGATCAACGGGAAAAAGAATCTGGAAATGGAGTTAATACTGGCAATCCAGTTACTACGGGTGATTCAGTTAGTACCGGTGAATCAGTTAAAACTGGTCAAACAGTTAAAACTGGTTAATCAGTTCCTACTGGCAACACAGTTAAAACTGGTAAATCAGTTCCTACTGGCACCACCGTTAAAGCTGGTAAATCAGTTCCTACTGGTCACACAGTTAAAACTGATACATCTTCTAATAATACTGGTGATTCTGTTAAGACTAGTCCATCACTTCCTACTGCCACATCTGTACAGGAGGACCAATTCATCTATTTTCCATACGTTTCCATTGATCCTCCTGGAATTTTTCAACCCACTGAGGATGATAGCATCAACAACTTGCAAAACGATGATGATGATGGTGAATCAAGCAGTAATAAGAACGACGAAAAACAACTTTTAGATGATGAGGAAATGGTTACCAGTAGTAATTAAGAAGAAACTGTACCATTACCTCAATCAGAAGCAGTTGAATTGCCAGAACATAATGATACAAATTTGACTGACGAAATTCATGAAGATCAGTATCACACACAACGGATTAATAAGAATCATCCATTGGAACAAATTATTGGTGATCTAAACTCTACAGTTCAAACTAGGAGAAAGTTACATCAGAGTTTCAATGAATGCTTATTTGTGTGTTTCCTGTCCCAATTAACTCGAACAAAGATTGAACAAGCAATAAAAGACCCAAGCTGGATTGAAGCTATGCAGAAGGAATTACTACAGTTCAAGCTCCAAGAAGTGTGGACACTAGTTGTTCTTCTCAATGGAAAGAGAGTTATTGGTACGAAATGGATCTTCAAGAACAAGACTGATGTCCACACTTCCTACACAGATAGTGATTCCTACACAGACAGTGATTATGGAGGGGAGAATCTGGAGAGAAAATCCACGTCAGGGGGATGTCAGTTCTTTGGATATTGACTGATTTCCTAGCAGTGCAAGAAACAGACAAATGTGTCTACCTCCTCCACAGAAGCTGAATATGTAGCTGCCTCCAGCTGCTGTGCACATGTGCTTTGGATTCAGAATCAAATGATGGACTATGGTATCTCTTTCTTACACACTCCTAGTTTATTGATAATAAGAGTACCATAAGTATAGTTAATAATCCTGTCAAACACTCCAAAACCAAACACATCGAAATTAGTTTTCATTTCATAAGAGACTGCAATGAAAAGAAACTTATTCAGGTTGTCAAAGTTCATACTGATAATCAATTTGCAGATCTGTTCACAAAAGCTTTTGATGTGGGCAGATTTACATTTTTTATTCATAGTATCGGCATGATTAATCCTGTTTAAAGCTACTTGTTAAAATGATGAATTTTGCTCACTCATGTTATATCGTAGTGTTTGGAAAGTTAATATTATACTGTTAATAATTAATACTGGTGGTTATTACTGGTAAGGTTAATACTGGTAGAATTATTATTGGTAGTTTCTACTGGTGACAGTTTTTACTGGTACATTTTTGAAAAACAGTTACTACTGATGTTTTCTACTCGTGGCAGTTACTACTTCCAGTCATTAAAACTGGCGGGAGTTTCCACTGTCTGGGAAAGGTGTTTGTGTTTCTACTGCAGGGACTATTTGGTATATATGGCTAAGACATTTGGGAATATTTAATTTCATTCAAATTGGAAATTTTTCGCTCTCTCTACACAGACCACCCTTCTCGAAAGAAACCTTTCTCTAAAGAAACCCTCTCAACTTCAGCGAAACCTAATCGATCACCAACAACGATTAATCACTCCTCAAATATTCAATCATTCAGATGGCGAATCAACAAGAACTAACTTTCGGAGTATCTCATAACATTGTCGCTGATTTAGCCCTTTACAAAGAGGCCTCTGAGTTTCATCCTATAATCAATTTCCTACGCCAATTATACATTCTTTATGCTTTAACGGTAAACCCAGAGGTTAATGAAAATCACATTCGTGAGTTCTGGAAAGGAGAAGTACAAGCAACTACATCAAAAACCAACATCTATACGGGCCAAGAACGTATTAGGGCTTTAATAGAGAAAAAGGAAGTGATTGTAACGGAGTCCACCATCCGCTCTCATCTTGAACTTCAAGATAACTCAGGTATTACATCCCTTCCTAACAAAGAGCTCTTTGGGATTTTTGAACGAATGGGGTACGAAGGAAGCCTATCAAAATTCACTGAATCATTCTTTTTCTCCACTAAACAACCTTATAGTGATTGTCACACCCCGCTAAAGCGGAAACACGAGGTGCGAAGAGCAAGAGAATCATTACAAGAGTTATAACAAAGTTTAACGGTTCAAGTCATTAAAATAAAATTGAAAAGTTCACATGTTCAAAGACATAACCAAGAGTAATAGTTTTTACGACAACAATACATAATAAGGTGTTTTCATAAAATTCCCAAATAAAAAAAGTCTTCCCCCGAATTAAACTTCACATAACATTCTTGACCCGCGCGAGCAATGCACTTCATGACTTACACTTGGTTTCCTGAAACATGAGATAAAGTGTCAAACTACATAACGTAGTGAGTGAGTTACAGTTTATAAGTTCTTGACAAAAGTTCCGACAAGTACATATAAGTAGAAAGTTTTCTTAAAAGAAAGATGAGCGGAAAAGTCGCTTAAAACATATATACTTTTAAAGTAGATCATAGACAAATATATCATTATTTGGAAAAGTCAAGTTGCGGAGCAATCGCAAAAGTAAGTATGTATATGCGTAAATAAAGGTAACATATGATTAAGAATTTTATCAACCAGTTGGCATAATATAACGTAAGTGTTTACACTAAACCGAGTAACTGATCGTGATCAACCCCAACCTCGCACTATCTACGAAGTTTGTCTGTTCTAGTAATATGTACTTAGATTGCCATCTAAAGTAAGGAGCGATCCTCTCCTAAGAATCGATACCCATAATTACCAACGCCTTAAAGCTAATAGTGTAGATATTGTCTGAAAACGGGGCACTTATGCACTTTTGTCAAAATGATAGTAGGCACTTACGTAGCATTTATATTCTAATCAAGGGTTGGAAGATATATAATCAATCATAGTTTAGTCAAGTGCCGATCGGGGGCAAGCCATAATGTCAAATGTCAAATGTCAATGGGTGCGACATAGGACGATTTAAAATATAGTTTTACGCATATAAGTTCGATCAATGTCAAATGTCAATGGGTGCCACATAACGCGACTTAAAATATAGTTCAATAAAGTCATAGTTCATAAAAGACATAGTTCATAAAAGACATAGTTCATACAAGACATAGTTCATAAATATTTGGACTCATGTTTCCCCCAAAAGAGTACTTAAAAGACATAAAATAGAGGGGGGGGGGTGTAACTCACGGATTGCGAAGATAAAGTACATCGGGAAACGGTCGGAAACGTGCCGGGAATCACAGAAAGCCTAAAAGAGTACCAAGATTGATTAAGTGTTATGATTACATTGAGTTATAATATGTAATAGATATTAAAATGAAGTCTTAGTTAAACTTTAAGTGTCAAGGTTAAATTGTCCAAAAATTGTCCGAATCGGTTATCGTTAGGTTTTAGTCCAAAGGTGTCCAAAGTTAATGTTTTAGTTATTATGATAAACATATTTTGGTCGCTGAAGTGTCTTATATTTTCTAACAAAATTTGGGCAGCGCTTCCGCGCCCAAATTCTATATCCAAAATATAAACCACTTTCCTGCTTACAAAACATATATATACACATATCATATTCAAACAAGTTCATTTGAGTGTATTAAGTCCAACAAAATGTCATGAATATATGTATTTTGCAATCTCAGTCCCAAAATATTAGTCTCGTCAAAATAGAATGTTCAAATAAGCTTTTAACGTGAAAACGACGATTTTCGGGAAAAACAACAGCTGGTGTGCGTCGTCCTGGGCTACTGGGACGGCGCACATGCTGCTGTCTTTTTCCCATTTTCGATTTTCTTGCAAAAACGGGTATTTAAGCTATAGATCTTAACATGCAGTGGTTAGAAACTTCATAATATGTCATTTTAACAGTTTGTAAACAACTTTTATCCACAAAATCGTAGATCTAAGTATTATTTGGTTAAAAATCGTTTTTGTATAAAAAGTGTCATAAAACTTTATAAAAACTTGTTTTTATGACTTAGATCATCCATGCAATTGAAAAAAACAGTAAATATAGTTAAGATAAAGATTTCTACCGGTTGAAAATGCTTGGATGACGGTTTGGAAGAGTTTTGAGCTTCAAAAATGGTGAAAATGCTTCTTAACCGAAATGCTTTGATTCTTCTTGCTTCCTTTGTTTGTTAGAACGGTTTTTGATCGTAGTTTTGTGGGTTTTCTTGGCTGTAATGGACTGGAAATGGAGGAGAAAAGGGGAGTTTTTGAGAGAGAATTAGAGAAAACGTATTTGTATGTGTGTTTTATGTTTTATGAAGATGAAAAGGAAAAGAAAATTAAAGGAAAAGGTAATAATGGACTTTGGGACTGAGAAAATACAGTGTTGTGATGTCAAATCCCGAGTTGGATTGGGTGAAGTTTGTATAAAAACGAGATGAGCTTTAAAAGCTTATTTTTTTTGAATCTGCACGTTCAGGACGTCGCACAAGGTGACCTGTGCGGCGTCCTGACCCCATTTCAGTATTTTACTGATTTTTCGTTTTTACCTTTTTGTTCCGTTAGATCTTTTCGTTAACTGAAAGTTTTTGATTATGGTACGTTATGAACTTAGGAAAGTTCCTTAGGTGATTTCTTGGTATTAGGACTTATATAAATTGATTCCGAATTTGATTCCGACACTGACGCGTTTCCGTTGAAACTACAGTTAAAGACAACGACAGACATATTAAAAGATGTAAAATACGAATTTCACCTGAAATTTCGACGGTTGTCACATTCTCCCCGGGTTGAAAGAAATTTAGTCCCGAAATTTAGTTCGTCCCATCATGAAGAAGTGTTCTCGAATAGATGTGGATACTTCTGACAGATTTGGTCCTCACGTTCCCACGTGAATTCATGACCACGTCGGGAATTCCACCGAACTTTGACAATAGGAATACGACTTTGCCTGAGTTGTTTGACCTCACGGTACACAACCTCAAGAGGTTCTTCAATGAAGTTGAGTTGCTATCGATCTGGACCTTGTCAAGTGGAATAACGATGGTCTCATCAGATTGACAATTTTTCAAGTGCGAGACATGGAATACATTATGAACGTTCGAAAGAGTCTGAGGGAGTTGGAGACGATATGCAACTGGGCCGATTCGCTCTATCACTTCGAATGGGTCGGTGTACCTTGGGCTTAGCTTGCCACGCTTCCCGAAGCGGATTACCCCCTTCCATGGCGATATATTGAGGAGCACACTATCGCCAATTTGGAACTCGAGGGGTTTCCTCTGGTTGTCGGCGTAGCTCTTCTGTCAGGTACGGGACGTCTTCAGTCTTTCCCGGATGGTGGTGATTTTGTCGATGGTCTCCTGGACGATTTCGAGCCTCGTAAGTTGTCGATCGCCAGCTTCTAGCCAACAAAGCGGTGACCGACACTTGCGTCCATATAAGGCCTCGAACGGTGCGCACTTGATGCTGGCATGGTAGCTGTTGTTATAGGAAAACTCGACCAAACGGAGGTGAGCGTCCCAACTTCCTCTGAAGTCAACTACACACGCTCTCAACATGTCTTCAAGCGTTTGGATCGTCCTTTCACTCTGACCATCAGTCCGAGGATGATAAGCAGTGCTAAGGTCTAGTCGCGTCCCGAGCGATTTCTGAAGTGCATTCCAAAGGCTGGACGTGAATCGACTATCCCTGTCGGAGATTGTGCGTGACGAAGTTGGTGTTTGAGCTTCCGGAAGGATTCGTCCTGTTCTTTTCCCCAAAAGAAGTCCTTGTCTTTCTGAGTGAGCTCGGTTGAGGCTTAGCGATCTGCGAGAAATTCTCGATAAACCTTCGATAGTAGCCAGCCAACCCTAGGAATTGACGGATTTCCGTAGGAGTTGTCGGGGCTTGCCATTTCTCGATCGCTTCGATCTTAGCCGGATCTACATGAATCCCTTCTTGGTTGACCACATGACCAAGGAATTGTACTTCCCGGAGCCAAAATTCACACTTCAAGAATTTGGCGTACAGTTTTTGATCTCTGAGGAGTTCTAAGATGAGCTTTAGGTGTTTCGCATGATCTTCCTTGTTCTGTGAGTATATAAGAATGTCGTCTATGAATACGATTATGAATTTGTCTAGATATGGCCTACACACTCCGTTCATTAGGTCCATGAACACTGCTGGTGCGTTGGTTAGTCCAAATGGCATGACAAGGAATTCGTAACGTCCGTATCGAGTTCGGAATGCAGTTTTAGGAATGTCAGTTTCACTGACACGAACCTGGTGATAACCCGAGCGGAGGTCGATTTTTGAGAAATAAGTTTCACCCTGCAACTGGTCGAACAGATCATCGATCCTCGGGAGTGGGTATCGGTTCTTGACGGTCAGCTTGTTCAGTTCACAATAATCAATACACATACGGAAGGATCCGTCTTTCTTTTGGACAAAGAGGATTGGGCTCCCCAGGGGGACGGGCTTGGACGAATAAGACCATGATCTAGAAGTTCCTGCAGCTGTTTTGACAGTTCTTGCACTTCGGGTGGTGCTAGACGATGCGGTGTCTTGGCAACCGGTGATGCGCCAGGAACGAGGTCTATTCGGAATTCCACTTGTCGATGGGGTGGTAGCCCAGGTAAATCCTCTGGAAAGACTTCTGGGTGATCCTTGACTACTGGAATGTCTTGGACTCGAATTTCTTTGGGTTTGCGTTCAACGACATGCGCAAGGAATGCGTCGCAGTCCTTTTTGAGGTACTTGCGCATGTTGACGATAGAGACGATACGGAATTGTCATCCAGGTTTGTCTCCCTGAACTACGAGAGTCTCACCGTCTGAGAGAGGAATACGAATGAGTTTGTCGAAACAGACGATCTCGGCTCGAAAACGAGATAACCATTCCATTCCGACGATAACGTCAAAGCTTTTCAGCTCGATAGGAATTAAATCGACGGGGAAGGTTTTGTCAGATAGGCATATGGAACATCCTAAGATTATATCCTTGGCTTCGAACTCTTGGCCATTAGCATATTCGATAGTAAAGCTATCCTTAAGAATTTTAGATCCTAGGTTAATGAGGGGTCGAAATTCTAAGGACAAAAAACTTCTCTCAGCTCCTGAATCGAAAAATACAGAGGCATAGTGGTCATTGATAGAAAACATACCCGTAACCGCGTTCGGGTCCTGACGAGCTTCCTCTGCTGTGAGTGCAAAGGCACGTCCTCGACCACGCCCGCCTTGGTTTGGTTGGGCATTCTGGAGTCTAGGGCAGGTATTCCGGAGATGTTGGTCCCTACCACATTCGTAGCACATCGGCTTCTAACCCTGGTTGACGGTTTTCACTCTGCAGTACTTGGTAAAATGCCCCACCTTCTTGCAAGTGTGACATATCGGGAAGTCCCCGATATGATGGTAACGACACTTGTCACACTTGGGGTGTGGCCCGGTGTAAGGTCTGTGTCCTGTAGGTGGTGTCGGTGCGGGTGTAGGTGTAGCAGTCACAGCATAATTACGGGTGCTTCGGGTTTTCTTGTTCCTGTCGCTTCTCCTCGGGGTCTGCTCCGATTTCCTTTTCTCACCCGACTCTTTTTTGGAAGATGCAGGAGCGGTGAGGAGATTGCTGGTGAGTCTGTGAGCTAAGATGATTGCGCTCTGAAGTGTCTGGGGCTCGGAAGAGATAACCATGCCTCGGATTTCCGGAACAAGACTGGAGATGTAAAGGTCGATCCGGTTCTCCTCAGGAGTCACTAACCTTGGGACTAGTCGGGCGAGCTCATGGAACCGGGTAGTGTACCCTTCGATGTCGTTTCCGATCATCTTGTGGTCCCAAAGCTCTGCCTCGAGCTTCTTGATTTCCCCTCTGGGACAGTACTCCTCGATCAACAGGTTCTTGAAGGCGTTCCAGGAAAGAGCATAGGCAGTTTCACGCCCTCGGGTGTGGACCACACTGTTCCACCATGATAAGGCTCTGCCGTGGAACACGCAGGAGGCGTACTCCACTTTGTTGGCTTCAGCACATCTGCTGATGTGCAGGACTGATTCGATACTTTCGAACCATTGAAGTAGTCCTACATCACCAGTCGTGTCGTGAAACTCCTTTGGCTTACAAGCCATGGAGCTCTTGTAGTTGAAAGCAAGAGGGTTTGGGTTTTGGTGCTGATTTTGATTGTTGTTCTGGTTCTGGTTCTGGTTCTGGTTATTGTTCTGATTCTGGTTTTGGTTCAGGTTGTTGTTGATGTTGTTGTTGATTCCTGCCCTGATCTGGGCGATCATGTTAGACATAGATGCGTTCAGCTGAGTAGCAACTTGCTCGGCAATCATACTAGCGTTGGAGAGTTTAGGAGGCATGATTCTACAACAACAAGAGAGATCCAATTTAGAACGCACTTATAGAATGCGATACGAATTTATTTCAATGAACAATGACAATGATAACGCAAGAGTAATATGGAAGAACAATGGCACACGCACGATAATGATTCAAGAGATAATAATAGTTCAACAATAATGTAAAGATTCACACGACAACGACAAGTACGGATAATAAAGATAGAAATTTCTATTAATTAATAATAAAGTTGAATACATAGTTCAAAATAAGGAAAGATGAAATACAAGTACAATACAATGGAAATAAATAAGATAAAATAGCTTAAGTCGTGTACATGGAAAATTACGACTTACCTTAGTACAATACATAAAGAAATGACTAGCGGCGCCTCTCAAGAAACATCTTGGCGACAATGACCGCAATCAGGTTCCCCATGACCAGACATGCCCCAAAGAGGGGCTGCACGGTCCGTGCTGTGGCCTGAGCCGATGCGATCGCATCGACTGTTCCGACAGCCGGTGTGCGGCATCGGAGACCTCGCGGAGGAGAAGACCCTGCTGCTGGGCCTCCTCTGAAAGTCCCCTAACCTCGCGGTGAAGGTGGAGGAATGCGGCTGGTGGGGGAGGCTGAAGGGTAGGCGGCATCATGGGCCTGGAGGGTCCGGCCTCCTGGGCACGTCGCCTCTCCTCAAGGAACTGACGCTACCATGCGTAGCGTTCCATGATTGGCGTTCGCATAGCCGGGTCGTACGGGTCCACGAAGGACTAAGGAGGAGCGGGTCAGGATGGACCGCGCTGCTGTCCGGCCATCCGATCCGGCAGACGGCAGACGACCAAGGAGAATGACCTGCTTACGCGCGGTCAATCTCGTGCGGGGCCCTTGGGGCTGTGGTGGTGCTGCGACGGGCACCGGTGGAGGGGGTGGAAGTACAGTCCTCGGGCTGGACCCGATACTGCTAGAGATCGCCATGGAGGTATCCTCCGTTGGGTCGGTGGTCTGGTGACGCTGACTCTCGGAGGCTGTGCGGCCCTCAAAAGCTTCGTGCGATGAAGCGACTCGGGAGAGTGACCGTGACTGGGATCGGGAAGGTGATCGTGAGTGGGATGACTGAGACATGACGGATCTGCGAATAGTGAGTTACGTAAGTACAGGGTTAACTAAAATAGGAAAAGTGTAAGTAAAATGCATGCACGAGTCAGTTATGTGAGATTCAGGAATCGATAAGACCGGGAATTTTTCGACTTAAAACCGTTAACGATAGCAATTACTTTCCGTTCTTGCATAATTCATTTGGAATTAGGCATAGTTGATCAAGTCATGCGTAGTTGAAAAAGATAATCATGCAACTGCGGAATTAATATACTAAATTTTGAACTCGAAATGATTTTTCTGAAAAGCCTTGGTTATAGTTTGGTTTTGAAAACTTTTGAAAATTTTTAAAACCGTTTTCACTATAACCTGTGCTTTGATACCAAGTCTGTCACACCCCGCTAAAGCGGAAACACGAGGTGCGAAGAGCAAGAGAATCATTACACGAGTTATAACAAAGTTTAACGGTTCAAGTCATTAAAATAAAATTGAAAATTTCACATGTTCAAAGACATAACCAAGAGTAATAGTGTTTACGACAACAATACATAATAAGGTGTTTTCATAAAATTCCAAAATAAAACAAGTCTTCTCCCGAATTAAACTTCACATAACATTTTTGACCCGCCCGAGCAATGCACTTCATGACTTACACTTGGTTTCCTGAAACATGAGATAAAGTGTCAAACTATATAACGTAGTGAGTGAGTTACAGTTTATAAGTTCTTGACAAAAGTTCCGACAAGTATATATAAGTAGAAAGTTTTCTTAAAAGAAAGATGAGCGGAAAAGTGGCTTAAAAAATATATACTTTTAAAGTAGATCATAGACAAATAGATCATTATTTGGAAAAGTCAAGTTGCGGCGCAATCGCAAAAGTGAGTATGTATATGCGTAAATAAAGGTAACATATGATTAAGAATTGTATCAACCACTTGGCATAATATAACGTAATTGTTTACACTAAACCGATTAACTGATCGTGATCAGCCCCAACCTCGCACTATCTACGAAGTTTGTCTGTTCTAGTAATATGTACTTAGATTTCCATCTAAAGTAAGGAGCGATCCTCTCCTTAAGTATCGATACCCATAATTACCAACGGCTTAAAGCTAATAGTGTAGAGATTGTCTGAAAACGGGGCACTTATGCAATTTTGTCAAAATGATAGTAGGCACTTACGAAGCATTTATATTCTCATCAAGGGTTGGAAGATATACAATCAATCATAGTTTAGTCAAGTGCCGATCGGGGGAAAGATATAATGTCAAATTTCAAATGTCAATGGGTGCCACATAAGGCGATTTAAAATATAGTTTTACGCATATAAGTTCGATCAATGTCAAATGTCAATGGGTGCCACATAAGGCGACTTAAAATATAGTTCAATAAAGTCATAGTTCATAAAAGACATAGTTCATAAAAGACAGAGTTCATACAAGACATAGTTCATAAATATTTGGACTCATGTTTCCCCCAAAAGAGTACTTAAAAGACATAAAATAGAGGGGGGTGTAACTCAAAGATTTCGAAGATAAAGTAGATCGAAAAACGGTCGGAAACGTGTCGGGCATCACAGAAAGCCTAAAAGAGTACCAAGATTGATTAAGTGTTATGATTACATTGAGTTATAATATGTAATAGATAGTAAAATGAAGTCTTAGTTAAACTTTAAGTGTCAAGGTTAAATTGTCCAAAAAATTGTCCGAATCGGTTATTGTTAGGTTTTAGTCCAAAAGTGTCCAAAGTTAATGTTTTCGTTATTATGATAAACATATTTTGGTCGCTGAAGTGTCTTATATTTTCTAACAAAATTTGGGCAGCGCTTCCGCGCCCAAATTTTTATATCCAAAATATTAACCACTTTCCAGCTTACAAAACATATATATACACATATCATATTCAAACAAGTTCATTTGAGTGTATTAAGTCCAATAAAATGTCATGAATATATGTATTTTCCAATCTCAGTCCCAAAATATAAGTCTCGTCAAAACAGAATGTTCAAATAAGCTTTAAACATCATAACGACGATTTTCGGGAAAAACAACAACCAGTGTGCGTCGTCCTGGGCTACCGGGACGGCGCACAGGCTGCTGTCTTTTTCCCATTTTCGATTTTTCTTGCAAAAACGGGTATTTAAGCCATAGATCTTAACATGCAGTGGTTAGAAACTTCATAATATGTCATTTTAACAGTTTGTAAACACTTTTATCCACAAAATCGTTGATCTAAGTATTATTTGGTTAAAATCGTTTTTGTTTAAAAAGTGTCATAAAACTTTATAAAAACTTGTTTTTATGACTTAGATCATCCATGCAATTGATAAAAACAGTAAATATAGTTAAGAGAAAGATTTCTACCGGTTGAAAATGCTTGGATGACGGTTTGGAAGAGTTTTGAGCTTCAAAAATGGTGAAAATGCTTCTTAACCGAAATGCTTTGATTCTTCTTGCTTCCTTTGTTTGTTAGAACGGTTTTTGATGGTGGTTTTGTGGGTTTTCTTGGCTATAATGGACTGGAAATGGAGGAGAAAAGGGGAGTTTTTGAGAGAGAATTAGAGAAAATGTGTTTGTATGTGTGTTTTATGTTTTATGAAAATGAAAATGAAAAGAAAATTAAAGGAAAAGGTAATAATGGACTTTGGGACTGAGAAAATACAGTGTTGTGATGTCAAATCCCGAGATGGATTGGGTGAAGTTTGTATAAAAACGAGATGAGCTTTAAAAGCTCAATTTTTTGAATCTGCACGGTCAGGACGTCGCACAAGGTGACCTGTGCGGCGTCCTGACCCCATTTCAGTATTTTACTGATTTTTCGTTATTACGTTGTTGTTCCGTTAGACCTTTTCGTTAACTGAAAGTTTTTTACTTAGGAAAGTTCCTTAGGTGATTTCTTGGTATTAGGACTTATATAAATTGATTCCGAATTTGATTCCGACACTGACGCGTTTCCGATGAAAGTACAGTTAAAGACAATGACAGACATATTAAAAGATGTAGAATACGAATTTCATCTGAAATTTCGACGGTTGTCACAGTGATCATCTCATGTAAAGTACCAAAATCCAAGTCATACTTTTTCTCCACTAAATAGAATCCGATCACACCTTGTTTTTTGATTATTGAATATACAACACTTCTTTCATACATAACCCATTTAATCACTAGATCATATCCTCCCCTATGAAATATACTGCTAAACATCCCAACTTCAGGAGCGAACATGCCATTTAGCCAATCAAGATCAGTTCCAGAAAAAGAACATCTGTTCCGTGAGTACTTTCTTACTCCAATTTGATGCAGTCTCACTAGATCTTGTCTTGTGAAGTCTTTGACCATTCTGTAGAAAGCTAGAATCTGGTACTTCTTGTTATCAGCTCTTGTAACCAAGTAAGTTGTTTTATTCTCCCCTCCAACAAACTCCCAGTCAATGATTTCTGGTAATTCAACAGCTAATGACTCAACATGCATACCTTCTTCATGAAGAATCAGAGTTAAACAATCATCAGGAGATATCTCTACATCTCCTTCCCTTTCTACTATTGCAGTAGAATCAACAAGTACAAATTGAGTTGAAGCAGTAGCTTCTTCATCAAGTGGCTTTCCAGAATGAGTGGTTTCAACTGTAACAGTGTCTTTTTCTACAGTAGTTGGCCACTCAACTCTCCGTTTCTTGGTAACTTGTTTAGAAGACATAGATTTCTTCCTTTTCTGCAACTCAAGATTAACAACAAGTTTAGTTTTAAATGCATTAGGGATTACCTGTCCTTGTTCATTCAGCACCCTAGCTCCAACTTCAAGAGCTCTTTTCACCAACCTTTCCAACTCATACCTTTCTTGTTCTTGTTGTTCTGTTAATCTGACAGCTTCTTCTTTATCTTTCTTTTTCTCCTTTCCAAACAACCTAAGAATGTTTATAAAGCTCATAGGACCTAAGGATTTACCACTATACCCTATGTATTTCAAGTACCTCATGAACTTTTGTTTATCAATATCCATATTTTCTTTCTTGGTTGTCTTTTTAACTTCAATCTTTGACTTCTTTGCTGCTTCACTTCTTTCTATCTTAACAAGCTCTCTGTTATACCCAGCAAGAAAAGTTAGTCTCTCCTTTTCCTCTCTTTCAATTCTTTCAAACTCCCTCTTTTGAAGTTCTGCATGTACTTCTCTTGAAATACCCGCATCTCCAAACACATCCAACGTTTCAGAAGCTACTTGTAAAGCGACGAGCTCATCAAGTCTTAATTTCTTAGCTTCCTCAGTTGTCTTTTCTATCTCTTCTTTAACCAATACTCTTTTTCCTTTACCTTTCACCGTAGAGTCAGTTGGGTCAACCCTTCTTCCTCCAATGTACTGATGCACTGGAATATTTAGTTGTCTTGTGTCAGGAGGAATGATTTGAGTAACACCATAACTTGCTGTAGGATCCATAACATAGTCTTCACCCTCAACTATTCTTATTTCAGAAGAAGTAGGAATAGTTACTCCTTTTTCCTTGGGTATTTTGGCTTGTTCTAGTTTCCTTTTCTGAATAATATCACTCTTTATCTTGATTAATTCTTCAGCACGTGTTCTCTCTTCAGTTGTAGGTTCATCCATAGTAGGAGTAGAAGCAGTAACCACATGAGATTCAGTTTCTGATTGAGTTACTTCAGCAGTAGTAACAGCTTGATCAACTGCAGTAGTAACAACTACTTTCTCTTGCTCTCCCTCAACTGCAGTAGTAAAACTACTTTCTCTTACTCCCCCTCAACTGCAATAGTAATTGCAACAGTAGCACCTTCATCACCACCTTTAATCTCTTTCTCTTTCTCTCCCTCAACTGCAACTTCTTGTTCTTGAGTGGTTTCCCCTTTTTCTTTATCTTGAGCATCCAACTGTTCAAAACCATCTACATACTGCTTCAGTACAGTATCCATATAACTTTCTTCTTCCTCATGTATCTGAGATAATACTGCAACAGAATCTGGTTCTGTTAATACTGTAGTACTAACTCCATAATTTTCTAAGTTCATTTGCTCTGTTGATGCAATAGTAACCTCATATGTCTTTAGCTTCTACATCAAATTCTTTGTAGATTCATTCTCCCCCTTTTTGTAATCATCCCTATCTGAAGAAGAACTTGAAGAGTTAGAGGGCATGGGAGAGGTACTAGTATCCTTCATCACAGGGTTCCTTTTGTTAAGCTGAAACTTTAAATGTTTTTGTTGGTGCAATATATGTGACAGTTATTCTAGATTGGTTTAAGTCCGTATTTATAGTTTATGTAAATGAACATGAAACGAATATGATGTTCGTATGTATAAACGAACATTATTAAGGTTCATGTTCATGCCTCTAATGGTCCACCAAACATTGTATTGTTCGTGGGCTAATTCTGTTTTGGGTATTATTGTTTATAAGCCCATTAGTAGCCCAATCCCAATGAACACGTTTTCCTGTATAAAGGACAACGACCTGTTAGAAACTAGTAATAAACCATTTAAATCATGTTTAAGATTGTCTAAGTGGTTACACAAGTTCGATTATTAAACCTAGTAAATTGATTCTAAATATTCAGATTAGACCACCTGTTGGTATTTTACACTTTTATGGAGTTATATAAAGAGTAGACAATGAATCTTACGGTTTTTAAAAATAGACTCCAAGACCTACAATATTCATTAAGGTCACATATTCTAATTCAATACCAATCAGGAGTTAGGCACTGAAAAAGACAGACTACAACAATAATTCAGAAACTGTCCATACGTTATATAGTTGTCCAATAATTTAAGATTTCTACCGGTTAACGTTACAAACGAGAAAGCACGAAATAGGTAAAGATCAAACGATATAGCACGAGTTATAAAGATTACAATTCAGTTTACAATTGTATGCCAACAAGATTCACAACAAACAATAAAACAATTAGCAAAGGTAGAGGTGTATACCACTAATCGTAATGGTAAGGTTTCCAAAAGAGGAATACCGTTACAAGCACAC
This sequence comes from Senecio squalidus, assembly GCA_910822075.1. Lineage (NCBI taxonomy): Eukaryota > Viridiplantae > Streptophyta > Magnoliopsida > Asterales > Asteraceae > Senecio > Senecio squalidus. The sequence goes on from CAJVGC010000590.1 coordinate 39,681,606, forward strand.
AAACCAATCAACAATGACACGAGATCTGTCCAAGATCAGCCATGATCACCAAATCAAATGACACAAATCAGTTTACAAGAATGTAGAGCTTTGTTAACGGAAACTAGTATAGAATTGAAATGAATCGGTTAGGAGTGTTTACTTACATGAACGATCCTTGTGATGATAACTAGTTGAAAACCAAATCGAGAGACTAATCACAATCTGAAATGAGAACACATATTCATAAACAGACCTTGCATCAAAACTCAATACGCCAAACTGCCTTAACAACTTGGGTCAAGAACAACAACGGTTTATACATATACATGTATATAGAATTGACTAGAGTAGTAAGTAGTGAACGGTTTATGAAACGAATGATCAAACCTTGAAGCCACGGACCTGATTAGATTATAAAAAGGTCGGAATACCAATTCCAAAGGTGTTCTCGGGGCTGCAATAACAGATCACAACCAGAATTTAAAAGCAATCGGATTAGGGTTTGATAACTAAGAACACAATACACGTTTGCTTGAAATTGGCTAAACCGAAAGGAAGTAAACGAGTTCAAGAATACGCGAACCTACAGATGATGATCTCTATCGGTTTGTCCACGAGATAGAATCACAATCTGGGGTTTGAAGCTCGTGGCTGAAACAAAAACGATTAACTGAAATGGAAACCCTAATATGGTTTCGGCTAAGAGAATTCTACCAAATGAATCCGATATAAAACTACTACATACCTCGAACGATTGGGAGTGGCTGAAGACAAAGGTAGTGAGGAAGGAGTTTGCTCAGTGATGTGAAAGTTTATGCCAAATCAAATGTGAAGAAAGTTAAACAACCAGATTATAACACACTCCAAATAGAGTTTCGGATTATGAACACAACACAAGAAATCAAACGTTATACCTAGAACAATGGATGATGTTGAGGACGAATTTGATGATGGATAAAAGGCTAATCGATTTTGATGATGATGGAGGTTGAATCACTGCCCAAGAAATGGTGAAGGTGGTGGCGGATTCACGAGAATGAGGTATTAGGGTTTTGTTGTTTAGGTTTAGAAATGAGATGGGGTTTGATTAGTTTGGGATTAGTTTAGATAGGTTAGGACATGGTTAGGACTAGCAAGGGATGGCTAAACCCAGTGTTTAGAGACTAGGATCGGTTGTGGCAGAAATGGCTTAACCCTCTTGACTAACTCGATGGAACAAACAACCAAAAACCGGAACTGATCACGGTGCGTCGCACCTACAATCTTGTGCGGCGCAATGGCTACATAATTTCACAAATTTTTCGTTTACCTTGAATATGAGCAACGGACGACACCCAAATGTGCGATACACGGAATACACAATACTCGGTACAAATGAATAAGTACATTACGTACAAGCATCGAACACGGATACGTAAATAGTTAATATCGTTCACGTAACAAAGTGAGAAGGTAATGAAGAATGCGGAAATAAACGATTAGTCATCTAGGAGCTCGTCTAGTGGAACTAACTATTGTGCACCTAACTAACACGATAGCATCTCATATAGGATATATACACATGAAAACACATTTTAATCCCACAGCAACAGTAATAAGCAATTTTAAAAATTTTCAGTAATTTACGGTAATGAAATACATACATACTAGACTAACTAAGGACGGAGAGAGTGACGGTTGTCACAGATGGTGATCACAAACTCATGCCCATTAACCGTTGCAGCTAGGCCATGGCGACGTTCCCCTATATGAGGATGCACAAGTTCTACTGGCTGTAGTATCCCAGAACTGCTGAACACATGGTAGAATTATCGGCATATCCTCTTGCAATATGAAAGCAATCCGAGACCCCTGTAGAAAATCCAACACATGACGAAATGGTGCTGCAGCTTGGGAATCTGAGGCTAAATTGACCGCCTAGTTATGCCTCTTGTCGAATGACCGTTGAGCCATGGTAAAAAGTCTGCTAAATCTGACACAAAGAAACTGATCAATAACATGTTCGTCGCACACAAGTGTTCGTCGAAGACAGACGATTTAAGAACCAAGTTTTTGTTCGTGAATAGGTTCGCCAGTTTGTTTAGAAAGTCAATAAGTTTGTCAATGAAACACCCGGAACCAAAAAGGCACCATTATTTTTTTTAAATATATCTTACAAAACATTTAACCAACTTTCCAAAAGTGATACTACTTCATTACATTAGTTAACGATAAATAACCGTTAACATCTTATTTTACGAACTTGAGCGGAAGCTCTTACGAAAACATTTTTAACTTTGGACATTACGGTCCCCTTCCCTTCTTATTTAGGTTGCCTTGCCCTAAATCTCGATTACCTACAAAACATACAATTAACATAGTATATCAGCGTTAAGCTAGTGACTATATCTTATAATTATGTTAATTAAATCTTACAAGACTACTTTAAAGTCTTTTCTTTCTTTCTCGACTATACCAAGTCGTATCTTACTCTTTTCTTATCTTTCTTTCCCGACTAATTAAAGTTGTATCTTACTTTTTTCTTATCTTTCTTTCCCGACTAATTAAAGTCTTATCTTACTCTTTTCTTATCTTTCTTTTCGATATCTTACTATTTCCCGACAAGTAAATGTCATGTATAACTCTTCTTTAACTTACCAATAGTTTAGGGTACAAATCATATACATAAACAATATTAAAAACTACTAAAAACTGGTCTGGGCATTACGACGACACATTGGACAACATATACGACACATTGGACAACATTGCAACCAAAACAAATCCCACTGGACTCCCACTGCAACGCAGTGGTGAGATGGGGTGTTTTGGTTTCCTTTGCAATATCCTGCAATTTCAAGTTAATATCTAACACTTCTAATCCTTATTTTCGTTAACCATTTCTTCATACATTAATCATGTATCTTACCAATCTTTCAAAGATTATAATGTATGTTATATTAACATATAAAACATTGTATAAAATCTTCCTATACTCACCTCGAAGTCGAATTAAGTCTACAACATACAAAGCTCTTCCCTTTTACTCTTTTTCTCCAAATCTGCGTTGTTACAACAAAACGCAAATTTGCCTTTCAATATATCTTACAAAATTCATATAAGTTAATCTTTCAATCTTTCAAGCCTTTACATATATTATTAACATCAAAATAACATATAAACAAATCTTAATTCTAACAATTCTTCAAAATTCATGATTATCCCCAAATAATAAAATACCTAATATTAACCAAATTAAACATTTCTACCTTTCAATTAAACATCTAAATGATGTTATAACACATAATAAAAGCTCATTTTCATAAAATATGACAACTCGTGAAAGCTCTCTAACCAGTGAATTGAATAATCAGATCATGATGCGGAATCTTATGATCTGATTGAACCAAAACGAGTAAACGAAATTGAGAATCTAATCGATCGAAAGCTGAATGTTTAGATTTTATCAATTTTTTGATTTATCCGGGAAAAGCAGTTACATAATTCTTTTCCAATATGACGTCACTCAAAACGAGTCCGGGTTCAAAGACATTTAATAAAAACCACCTATCATGTCACACCCCGCTAATAGCGGAAACACGAGGCGTTCCAGTTATAATATCAAGAGTCAAGATTACAACAATACAACCGATAAACAAAACATCAAATTATATCAATCATGCCATATGTTACAAAATACATCATAAAGTCGAGGGCGGTAAAACGCCAAGTACAAATACAACTTAAAAAGTCAACAAGCGGATCAACATGCAAATTACATCAAACATTTCAAATACAAATTTCCCAAAACGAGCGATGTCACACCCCGCTAAAGCGGAAAGACGGAATGTGAAGAGCAAAGAATCATTTCACGGGTTACACTAAAAATGACGGTTCGAGTCATTAAGATTTAAATTGAAAAGTACAAGTCAAAGATACAACCAAGATTCAATATAAGACCATAGTACATAACAAAAGTGTTTTTAAATAAAATTCCCAAAATAAGGTCTTCTTCCTCAAGTACACTTCACATGGTGGACTTGACCCGCCCGAGCAATCCACTTCATAACTTACGCTTAGTTCCTGAAACATGAGATAAAGTGTCAACTACGAAAACGTAGTGAGTGAGTTACAGTTTATGAATTGAAGAAAAGTTCAATTTAAGAGTTCATAAGAGTCCGAGACGAATTCAAGATTTTTAAAAGTTCAAAAGTCGATCAAGGTCAAAGAATTTCAAGATAAGATCAGATACTTAAAAATTCAAGAGTAACTTAATTAAATTTAAGTGCTTAAAATTCAAGAATAGTCTAATTTCAAGAAAATTTCAAGTACTTTTAGAATAAATTTAAGGAAGTTTAAAATAAGTTCAAGTACGTCCAAAACAATTTCAAGTGCGACCAAAGTAAGTCTAAGTCAAATACAAAGTCAAATAGTGTAGCGAGCAAAAGGGGTCATAGCCATTACCTCAGCGGTGGATTAATCCACATGTGCAAGACAGTAAGTAAGTATATGCGTAATATAGACCTATGATCCTCGAGTTGTACCAACCACTAAGCTTAATATACGTAAGATTTAGTCTACACACTAATCCGATTCTAGTCAAGTACCTGCCCACTAGTCAAGTCTAAAGTCGAGTCTGCGAGGACTTAGCAATATGTACCTTGGTCGCTACCCATTGGTAAGGAGTGACCGCTCCTAAGTATCGATACCCATAATATATGCTAACGGCTTGTGTTAATAGTGTGTATAGTCGTCCAAGAAAATCTGTGGGACTTTTAGCCGAACAATTTTTAAAAGTCTTTTAGTCTGCACTTACAGCGTTATATTCTCGCCTAGGGTTTAGCACCTAATACAACCAAGCTATCAATCTCTATTCAAGTATCCAAAGAGGCAAACCTAGGGAGTCTAAAGTAAGCCAATCCGAACATTTGATGTTGTTTACGCATATCAGTCCAAATAGTCGTACAAAATAGTCCCAAAGTCGTCCAAATAGTTTAAAGATCCACAAGTCAAAATAGTTTAAATAAACCCAAGTCAAAATAGTTTAATTAAACCCAAGTCGAAATAGTTCAATAAGTACCAAAAGCCAATTTAGTCGTACACGTTCAAAAAGTCAAAATAGTTTAAATAGACTAAAGTCAAAATAGTTTGATAAGCAATTACACATAAAAGTTATAGCTCAAAAAAAATTTGATCTCATGTCTCCCCCAAAAAGTATATTTAAATGTAAAAGTAAGGAGGGGTGTAACTCACGGTTTGCGAAGAGAGTGAACTCGGAATCGGTCGGAGAAAGGAGCCGGGAATCACGGAATGCCTAAGAATACCAAGATTGTCCAAAAGTTAATGTCTTATTGGGTTCTTTATATAAGATTAGGTAACTTTTGTTTATAATTATGTGTTAAGTCCAATATTGTTCCAAAATTTGGTCCGAAGCGATTAACGTTATGTTTAGTCCGAAAGTTCAGAGTCAAAGTTATTATTATGATAAACATGTTTTGGTTACTGAAATGGTTTAGGTTTTCTAACGAAATTTGGGCAGCGCTTCCGCGCCCAAAGTTCATGTCCAAAACCTACAACCATTTCCGCTCACAAAACATGCATATGCACATAAAAACTTCATAACAAGTCAAATAAGTCTAAAGAGCCCAATATAAGTCATTATTATTATTAGTTTTACTCATCTCAGTCTTATAATAATATTTGCAAAAGTCCAGAATGTGTGTACAAGTTTAAAACGAACAAACGACGATTTTTCGGGAGAACAGCAGCTCGGTGCTGCGCACCTGGGAACAGGTGCTGCGCACCTAGCTGCTGTCTTTTTCCCGTTTTGTGTTTTTCTTGCTAAAAGCGTTTTGTGACTCAAAGATTTCGACATGCAACCAGTAGATATCTTATAAAACACCATTTTAATAGTTTCTAAACAACTTTTATCCACAAAAACATAGATCTAAGTATCATCTAGATAAAAATCGTTTTTGTAGAGAAAGTGATATAAATCTTTATAAAAACTCATTTTTATGGTTTAGATCTTACATGCAATTAGTAAAAACAGTAAATAAAGATAGGAGAAAGGTTTCTACAGGAGGAAATTGAATGGATGATGTTTTTGGTCGGATTTAAGCTCCAAAAATCTTTACAAACTTGGTCCTTTTCGAAATAAACGACACCCCTTGCTTGCCTTGATGATTCAAACGTTTTCTATGGATTGAAATGGTATTTTTAGTGGCTGGGAACTCTGGTTTCAATGGGGGTTTTAGAGAGAACAATAGAGAGAAAATGACTATGTGTTCTTGAGTGTGTGTTTTGATTTTGTAAAAATGAAAAAGAAAAAGAAAAGATAGGGTATAGTAATGGGGTTTTGGAATACTGAAATGACAGTAATTGAGTGTTTTAACCCGAGATGGATTGGTTGAAAGGTTACAAAAACGAGACAAGGACTAAATATGTAAATATTTTGAAAACTGGCGTGAGGTGCTGCGCACCTATACCATAGGTGCGGCGCACCGGGGCTTTTTCAGCATTTTCAGATTTTTCGTTTTTTACGTTATTGCTTCGTTGGACCTTTTTGTTAATTGAAAGTTCTAAATTATGGTTAGTTATGAACTTAGGAAAGTTCAATATGTGTTTTATTGGTATTAGGACTTATAAAATTGATTCCGGAAGTTATTTCGACACTAGTTCCGACAAGGTACCGACTCAACAATTTCGAACTAGAACAAGCGAATACGATAAAAGAGTAGCTAATGTTTCGAACCGATATAATAGCTGAACAAGTATCTAAATTTTTGACGGTTGTCACATTCTCCCCGGGTTGGAAGGAATTTCGTCCCGAAATTTAGTTCGTCTCAATTGGAAAAAATTTTGCCGTCGGATCGTAGTGGATTCTCCTGACGAATTTTGGTCCATGCGTCTTCACGCGGTGGTGGGACTACGTCGGAGGTTCCACTGAACTCAGAGATGGGTACGAGGTTCAGTCAATGCTATTTGTCCTTGGAGTCAACAACCTAAGTGTTTCAACAAAGAACTTGGTGTAGCTGCAGTTTTGACCTTGACTAAAGGGAGATGACGAGGGTCTCATCCGATGAACACTCTTCAAGTGTGAAAAGGGGCACATAATAATGTTAGGAGACAGTTGAGAAAGTTGAAGGCAGTGCAAAGCTCGGATCGATATGCTTTTAGACTCAGGTTGAACCGGGGCACTACGGCTTGGTTCGCCGCGTTTCCTGAAGCAGACTATCCTCCTTCCGTGGCGATATCCTAGGGGATACCCTATTGCCATCTAAGGGATTGAGGCTTTTCTTCTAGACGGTCACGCAGCTCCTTGGCCGGGTACGGGGGCGTTTCCAGTCCTTCGCGAGTAGAGGTAGACGTAGGACCTTGCAAGTCGTCAACCGTCAGCTTCTAGCCGACAGGGCGGTGTTTGACACTTGCGTCCAGGTATAGACTGATGGGTGTGCACTTAGTGCTGGCACGGGGTCCGTGACATAAGTGTACCCGATTAAAGGAAGGTGAATGGTGAGAGGTGACGAGGTCTAGTCGCGTTCCTAGCGGTTCTCGGGAGGGCATTCCGAAGAGGGAGGGACGTAGATCGACTACTAGAGGGATGAGTTTCGGTGTCCTGCCTTGACCTCGAGGTGAGTGAGGCACTTGGCGGGAATGGGTTCGTGAATACCTTCGGATTTCAGAGCTCGAGCTTGGAGCTTGGCGCAACGAGTTGCGTTCGGCCTGAGTTTGGGATGCTCATAGGATCTCCTTTGAGTAGGTGTGAGTGTTGGCGAGGGTTATGATTATCAATCATCCCAGTACGGCCTACACACTTTGTCCATTATGTCCATGAATACTGGCGATGGGGTGTTTAGGCGTACTAACAGAGGGAAAGGCTTGGGTGGTTTGCATCGAGTTTGGGGAATGCGGTCCTCGAAAGTGTTGGTCAAAATGTCGCGAACCTGGTGATAACTCGGGCGGGGTCGACCTTTGAGAGGTATGCTGCATCTTGCAACTGTTCGGACCGGTTGTCGATCCTCGGGGATGGTTATCGGTTCACGACGGTCTGCTTGATGAGTTCATGACGCTTAGCGTACAACGGATGGGTCTGTCTGTCTCTCGTTAGGGAAGCTGGGCTCCCCGGGTTGAATTTGTGTGGTAGAGTTAGGGTTGGGAAGTTCCTACAGCGGCTTTGGCCGCCTTAGCATCTCAAGTGGTGCTAGATGGTAGGGAGCCTTGGCTATTGGTGCCGTGCTAGGAACAAGGTTTATTTGGAATTTTCGCTCGTCGCTTTCGGCGGTAGTCCGGGCAATTTCTCAGGAAAGCTTTGGATGGTCCTCGACCATAGAGGTGTCTTGGACTCGGCCTTCCTTAGATTTATACTCGACTTCGTGAGCGGAGGGTGCGTCGTAGTCCTTCACGGGATGCTAGTGAGTTTATCGGAACGAACGACCTTGACTCAATAGTGCGGTGATTGGTCTATCCGACGATAGCGTCAAGGCTTGATGGTTCGGTAAGAACTGGGTCGGTGGAGGAATTTTAGGCGAACGACGTACTGGGAATCCTAAATTTGCATTTGTAGGTGCGGCTATTGGATCGTTGGCATATTCGAAGGAAAACTATCCGTAAAGCCTGAGGTCCTAAACTGATGAGATGTCTAATCTCTAAGGGGCAAGGTTTTCTTCAGTTCTTGAATCAAATAGTGCGGAAGGAAAGAGGGTTATTTGACAGGGAACGTACCAGTAGTTGCCTTAAGGTCCTGAGAGGTTTCCTCGGCTGTGATTGCGAGAGCACTGAGGGTCTCTGTGGTATGCTCGAAGAGACAATCCTCACGGAAGTGCTGGTTGCTCCCACATTCGAGACATAGCAGCCTTCTGTTCGCATTTTCTGGACAGCACCAGGGGTAGTGTCCCACTGTGTTGCAAAGTTTGCATACCGGGCACTTCCGGACATGGTGGAAGGGGCATCTGCTGCATTGGGTGTGCGGTCCAGTGTGGGTTCGAGGTATGGTGGGGTATCCCCGGGGGATACTACTCCGTGATATTTGGTGGCGGAGTGTCCTTCTCTTGTTCTCCCTTCGTTGGAAAAGGGCAGGAGGGGAAGGTAAGGGGTCAGTTCCAAGGTCCTCGTCCTGTCCAGCAGCATGTTCACGACAATGTCGGGAGAGGTGTCCGATTTTGTTGCACGAGTAGCACGCGTGGCAGTCCCCAATGTGATGCCGGTAGCACTTACCGCACTTAGGGTGCGATCCAGCATACTCTCGGCGTCTGATGGCGGGCTTCTTGTTGAGGTAGCCCCTTATGGGTTGGTGACTAGCCCTACGCTTTTCACTTTTCCTCCGAGTGACGGGGGCTGGAGGAGAAGGGAGGTTGTTGTCATGATTGATCTCCGAATAAAAGGTGTCGGGGTTATCGCCTCTGAAGATCCTGTCGCTCACTCCGGCGATTACCTGGGCGATCAAGTCAGGTATTGCTGCGTTCATCTGGGCAATGACTTGCTCGGCGAGGTCGCTAGCACTCAAGTGCGGTGGTGCCATGATTCTGCAACAGGAAGAATTTAGGCTGGGTTTAGAACGTGCAGATGAGATATGATAAGAATTACGATTAAGGTGACCATAGATAGTCATAGCACGAGATTAACACGAATGATCAAGTAGTACACGCAAGATTATGATTTAAGAGATAGAATCATGGTGTTCGCAACAAGCACAAGGTTCACAAGATACGATAAACCTAATGACAGAAGATAGAAATTTCATTAATAATAAGAAGTTTCGGTACACATAACAAATTCACTGAGAGAAATACAAGTTCAATACATAGAGAGATAATAACTAATGGCTTAAGTCGTGTACAATGGGGAAAATTACGACTATGCCGGTGCAGTACAAGGAAAAAGGGAAAATATGCCTAATAACGCTCTTCCAAGAACATCATGGCGGCGAGAGCTGCGACAAGTGCTCCCATGACTATGCAGGCTCTGACGAGGCACTGGACGGTCCGGGCGGTGGCCTGAGCCGTCAGGATGATCCGCCGGGACTGCTATGCTAGTTCGTTCGCAGCATCGGAGACTTCAAATAGAAGAAGGCCCTGCTCCTGGGCTTCCTCGGCGAGTCCGCGAACTTGACGGTGTAAGTTGAGGAAGGCGTCTGGTGGAAGAGGCTGATGAGTAGGTGGCATCATGGGTCGGGAGGGTCCGGACTCCTGCGCACGCCGTCTTTCCTCGATGAACTGACGATCCCATGCGTAACGCTCCGATATCGGAGTGCGAAAGGCGGGATCGTAGGGGTCCAAGAAAGACTGGGGAGGCGCGGGTCGGAACGGGCCCGACTGCGGATGCACAGGTACTCCATCATTGGGTCCTCGGGGCTGTGGTGCTGCAACGGGCACCAACCTAGGAGGTGGGAGTACCGTCCTTGAGCTGGACCCATTACTGCTACTGATGGTCTGGGACGTGTCTTCTGTTGGGTCAGTCGTCTGGTGACGCTGACTCTCGGATGCGGTGTGGCCCTTAGAGGGTTCGTGAGAGGGGGAGGCGGCTCGGGGAAGTGATCGAGTATGGGATCGAGAGTTCGAGGACTGAGACATGGCGTATCTGTGAGTGTCGGGAATTGACAAGACCGGGAATTTATGGACTCAAAACCGTTTAACGATAGCCTTTCATTTTCCGTTCTTGCATAATTCATTTTGAACTACGGGTGGTTGATCAAGTCACGCATAGTTGAAAAAGTTAATCATGCAATTGCGGAAAATAACATACTAAAGTTTGAACCCGAAAATGACGTTTTCTGAAAAGCCTTGGTTATAGTTTTGGTTTCGAAAACTTTTTGAAAGATTTTAAAACCGTTTTCACTATAACCCGTGCTCTGATACCAAGTCTGTCACACCCCGCTAAAGCGGAAACACGGAATGTGAAGAGCAAAGAATCATTTCACGGGTTACACTAAAAATGACGGTTCGAGTCATTAAGATTTAAATTGAAAAGTACAAGTCAAAGATACAACCAAGATTCAATATAAGACCATAGTACATAACAAAAGTGTTTTTAAATAAAATTCCCAAAATAAGGTCTTCTTCCCCAAGTACACTTCACATGGTGGACTTGACCCGCCCGAGCAATGCACTTCATAACTTACGCTTAGTTCCTGAAACATGAGATAAAGTGTCAACTACGAAAACGTAGTGAGTGAGTTACAGTTTATGAATTGAAGAAAAGTTCAATTTAAAAGTTCATAAGAGTCCGAGACGAATTCAAGATTTTTAAAAGTTCAAAAGTCGATCAAGGTCAAAAAATTTCAAGATAAGATCAGATACTTAAAAATTCAAGAGTAACTTAATTAAATTTAAGTGCTTAAAATTCAAGAATAGTCTAATTTCAAGACAATTTCAAGTACTTTTAGAATAAATTTAAGTAAGTTTAAAATAAGTTCAAGTACGTCCAAAACAATTTCAAGTGCGACCAAAGTAAGTCTAAGTCAAATACAAAGTCAAATAGTGTAGCGAGCAAAAGGGGTCATAGCCATTACCTCAGCGGTGGATTAATCCACATGTGCAAGACAGTAAGTAAGTATATGCGTAATATAGACCTATGATCCTCGAGTTGTACCAACCACTAAGCTTAATATACGTAAGATTTAGTCTACACACTAATCCGATTCTAGTCAAGTACCTGCCCACTAGTCAAGTCTAAAGTCGAGTCCGCGAGGACTTAGCAATATGTACCTTGGTTGCTACCCATTGGTAAGGAGTGACCGCTCCTAAGTATCGATACCCATAATATATGCAAACGGCTTGTGTTAATAGTGTGTATAGTCGTCCAAGAAAATCTGTGGGACTTTTAGCCGAACAATTTTTAAAAGTCTTTTAGTCTGCACTTACAACGTTATATTATCGCCTAGGGTTTAGCACCTAATACAACCAAGCTATCAATGTCTATTCAAGTATCTAAAGAGGCAAACCTAGGGAGTCTAAAGTAAGCCAATCCGAACAATTGATGTTGTTTACGCATATCAGTCCAAATAGTCGTACAAAATAGTCCCAAAGTCGTCCAAATAGTTTAAAGATCCACAAGTCAAAATAGTTTAAATAAACCCAAGTCAAAATAGTTTAATTAAACCCAAGTCGAAATAGTTCAATAAGTACCAAAAGCCAATTTAGTCGTACACGTTCAAAAAGTCAAAATAGTTTAAATAGACTAAAGTCAAAATAGTTTGATAAGCAATTACACATAAAAGTTATAGCTCAAAAACAATTTGATCTCATGTCTCCCCCAAAAAGTATATTTAAATGTAAAAGTAAGGAGGGGTGTAACTCACGGTTTGCGAAGAGAGTGAACTCGGAATCGGTCGGAGAAAGGAGCCGGGAATCACGGAATGCCTAAGAATACCAAGATTGTCCAAAAGTTAATGTCTTATTGGGTTCTTTATATAAGATTAGGTAACTTTTGTTTATAATTATGTGTTAAGTCCAATATTGTTCCAAAATTTGGTCCGAAGCGATTAACGTTATGTTTAGTCCGAAAGTTCAGAGTCAAAGTTATTATTATGATAAACATGTTTTGGTTACTGAAATGGTTTAGGTTTTCTACGGAATTTGGGGAGCGCTTCCGCGCCCAAAGTTCATGTCCAAAACCTACAACCATTTCCACTCACAAAACATGCATATGCACATAAAAACTTCATAACAAGTCAAATAAGTCTAAAGAGCCCAATATAAGTCATTATTATTATTAGTTTTACTCATCTCAGTCTTATAATAATATTTGCAAAAGTCCAGAATGTGTGTACAAGTTTAAAACGGACAAACGACGATTTTTCGGAAGAACAGCAGCTCGGTGCTGCGCACCTGGGAACAGGTGCTGCGCACCTAGCTGCTGTCTTTTTCCCGTTTTGTGTTTTTCTTGCTAAAAGCGTTTTGTGACTCAAAGATTTCGACATGCAACCAGTAGATATCTTATAAAACACCATTTTAATAGTTTCTAAACAACTTTTATCCACAAAAACATAGATCTACGTATCATCTAGATAAAAATCGTTTTTGTAGAGAAAGTGATATAAATCTTTATAAAAACTCATTTTTATGGTTTAGATCTTACATGCAATTAGTAAAAACAGTAAATAAAGATAGGAGAAAGGTTTCTACCGGAGGAAATTGAATGGATGATGTTTTTGGTCGGATTTAAGCTCCAAAAATCTTTACAAACTTGGTCCTTTTCGAAATAAACGACACCCCTTGCTTGCCTTGATGATTCAAACGTTTTCTATGGATTGAAATGGTATTTTTAGTGGCTGGGAACTCTGGTTTCAATGGGGGTTTTAGAGAGAACAATAGAGAGAAAATGACTATGTGTTCTTGAGTGTGTGTTTTGATTTTGTAAAAATGAAAAAGAAAAAGAAAAGATAGGGTATAGTAATGGGGTTTTGGAATACTGAAATGACAGTAATTGAGTGTTTTAACCCGAGATGGATTGGTTGAAAGGTTACAAAAACGAGACAAGGACTGAAAATGTAATATTTTTGAAAACTGGCGTGAGGTGCTGCGCACCTATACCATAGGTGCGGCGCACCGGGGCTTTTTCAGCATTTTCAGATTTTTCGTTTTTTACGTTATTGCTTCGTTGGACCTTTTTGTTAATTAAAAGTTCTAAATTATGGTTAGTTATGAACTTAGGAAAGTTCAATATGTGTTTTCTTGGTATTAGGACTTATAAAATTGATTCCGGAAGTTATTTCGACACTAGTTCCGACAAGGTACCGACTCAATAATTTCGAACTAGAACAAGCGAATACGATAAAAGAGTAGCTAATGTTTCGAACCGATATAATAGCTGAACAAGTATCTAGATTTTTGACGGTTGTCACAAGCGATCCGAAAACAACATGGCATGATCAACAGGAATCCTCAATTTCCTGAAAAGCGTTAAAACCATATCAACAACACGTTGGTGAATTATTCGCAATTTTAAGTAAAAAGTGACCCATCGACAAGTTTGAATAAACATTATAAATTTCAAATACATATCTTCTTATACAAACCAATAGTGAAAGGTACTATGCCTAAATCATTCATACAACTCGCTCCTGAACCAATCAGTGTAATCCCCTATCCTAAGGTGTATCAAACCGAAGGCAATCTGTTTAATATTAAAGTTATAACATCCGCTCGTAGTAACAGCGTACAGAGGAATGAGGGTTAGGTACATAACCCAATATAGATCTATACATATGAACCACGGGCAATAGCTTAACGAGTGTATTAGAGGGGAGCCACCATGGATTAATGACACATAATCTAAGGCAGACCAAATTCACTGGGTAAACAAGATAATCAATACACAGTTTGAAACACGCTTTCCAGCCCAAAAATATTTAAGACAAGGGCTACGAATAACTCACAATACAAACTTTAGCAAATCTCGGGTAAATAATCACGGAGCTACAACTCCACCGTCTAAGTGCCCTAAACAGCAAATAATATAGTCTCAGTATCTCTATAAGTATAGTTCGGTTTATCCTTGTCGGTTAAGATTGGTTTAGAATATTCCAATGATAACTTAGTTTAATCAAGATGACGTATTAAGATGACGGTGTTCCGTGCCAAAAAGGGCCGACTGGAAAGATATCGATATTTCACGTCATAACGACAATTCGAAAAGAATAATATTCCGATTCGAAACGACTTCTACGAGTATTGGTTGACAGGAATATTGTTTATAAATTTTATCGAGATCGACCAAGGTCAACGGCAACGATGTTGACTTGGTCAAAGTCACAGATGTTGACTTTATAAAAGTCAAAGTCAAGAATGTTGACTTTGCAAAAGTCAAATGTCAAACATGTTGATTTTGTAAAAGTTAAAATCAATAATTTGAGGTCGAATCATAGTTAAGGTGAAAGATAATCGAAGTTGACGTAAAAATCTCATTTTGACGCTTTGAAGGTTTAAAAGTCTTTACTTTTCAAAATGTAGTGTATAATGACTTTCTATAATGTTTTCAACAAAGTTTATCGCAAAAATATTAGTTGACGGCTTTTGTTTACGATCGCATATTGTAGCAAATGTTTATTTCATCGAAATGTAGATAATACGTCCTTTTTAAATAAGTATTAAGACATTTTCGATTGCGTTGGCGTCTTTGAGTCCAAAGACCATATTTTATCATAATATGTTACTTTTATGTATTTTAGTATAGTTATACAAGTGTTTAGAGTTGTTTAGAAACATAACATGAAATCGGAGGCTTTGAAACGATAATTCACGGAACCAAAACGTCAAGAAGACTAAACAATCAAAACTAAGATCTTGCTGGAATTTGGCCCTCTTCGTCGTCCTGGGCAATCCAGGACGGCGCCCTGGTCCATTTTCCAGCAAACGTCGTTTTGTTGTTTTTCCGAAATTCGTTTGTTTAAATACTTTACGGTTAAAACATGAACTTCAATATCTTATATTCTGTTCCAAATACCTTTACCAAGTGTTACATATATGTAAATATATCATTTTACATACTAATACATAAAATATGTTAATTTCGGTAATAATCACATTTTTACGTATTTTTGTCCAAATTTAGTCCCGAATCCAAAAACGTTCAAGGTGTTGGTCTAATATATAATCCTAACCATTTTTCCAAGGCTATAACCAAAATATATATGGAAAATAATAAGGAACTTATATGAACAAAAATGAATTCGAAGAAAATAACGATTTTACCTTTACAACCTCAAGATCTACAAGCTTGAGAATGAATAAACCCGAAAGCAAACTTTTGGTGGTGTGATGATGAGAAATTTACAGCTCCAAAAACAAAATACAACCACCATTAGTTTAGATCCTTGCATGCAAGATGATAAATAACGTTTTCGGAGAGATTTTCGGTAAAAGGTTACTTACCAAGATCAAAGAAATTTCCTCCAAGAAAAGCCAAAAGAATCTTCTCCAAATGATATGTAAAACGGAAGACAATAGATTGGAATGCAAAAAAATAATAGTTGGTGTAAGAATCTCTAACAAATGAAGAGAAAGATGGAAGAAAAGTGAAGAAAACTTAAGAAAAATCTTACCAAAAGTTATGGAGATCAAAAGGAACTCATTTATTGTATGATCTTGGACTTGAATCCTTCTTCAAATGGGTGTTTTCTTCTTCAATATTTCTGGAAATGAGAAGTGTTTGAGAGAGAAATGGTAAAAAGTTGCATGGATGAAAGAATGAAAATGAGAGAGAGAGAGTGGTGTTGTAGGTGAAATGTGATGATCAGAATGAGTTTGTGTGATGGATTGTGACCTCTATTGAGACTCCTCTGCCCAAAATCAGGCTCTTACACGTTTGGGGGAAGGTGCACCACTCACAAACCATGAAAAAATGACTCACACAACAAAACAAAAGAGTCTGTCCAGCGTCTTCACGGCGTCGCCCTGGGCACCTTGTGCGGCGTCCTGGACCAGATTTTCAGGATTTCCAGTTTTTCGTTTGCGCGATCGTTAAGTAGTTTCGTTCGCCGAAAGTTCCCGATTCTTTTGACGATGAACTTAGGAAAGTTCATACTATGATTTTCTTTGTATTAGGTTCATTAAATGTTATATTTTAACTTTCGAATCCGAGATACGCACGATTTCGGTAAGGATAAACAAGAGCAAAAGTACGATGTCTCGAAGATAGAGGATACGATAACCGACAAATTTGGCATAAACACTCTAACTTATTAATATGAGAATACTAACTAATTGGCACTTAGAAAAATATAAAGATTACGTCTCGAGGGACGAATCAGCAAATACGTAAAACCCGATTCTCAATAACAGTAAGCCGTGAGTAAAACAAAGCGAAACACAAGGGTCAAAACAATTGCGAATAACTTTAAAAAAATATTAACGGTAACTCAAGTACCTTAAATTGACGTGAAGTCACATATCACACTATTTATAGAAATCTAAACATACAAATTACACTAAAACACCTAAGTCTTCATCTTAATTTTAAACTTTTGAGCTGTTCACTTTAACTTGGAAGTAAAGTCTTCATCACCTGAATTATAATCATCAATGTTGACTTGTGTTGACTAATTATTCTTCAGTGTAAATTCAATTTGGGTGTACTTCAGTTAGTTCGGGTGAAGTAACATGTTCACCCGAATTTAATTCTTCACTGAATCATTCTTTACGTTTAATTCGGGTGATCCCCGAATTTAATATTTTGATCTTGAACACAAACTTTTAAGACTTCATAGCTTCATCCATACTATTCAGTACTCAACAATCTCCCCCTTGGATGATGCTATGAATTTACAAACTATCAATATATGATTCTCCATGATTAGCTTCAAACAATTCTTCTGAATCTTCAAGATCTGATTCTCCATGGTTAGAAACTCAAACACAAGCAGTTTCCCCTTTACTTTCAGACTCTTCAATCAGAATCAACCAAAAATTACCCTCAACAAACACTCCAACAGAAACTCATAAATCTTCACCTGAATTAAACATTTAGATCATCATTATAAATATGAATCATGAACTTTATTACCTGATCTGTTTCTGAAAACATTTTGTTCTTCATCACATGATCAATTTAAAATCTTCAATCCTTCATCA
Organism: Senecio squalidus; assembly: GCA_910822075.1. NCBI lineage: Eukaryota > Viridiplantae > Streptophyta > Magnoliopsida > Asterales > Asteraceae > Senecio > Senecio squalidus. The sequence continues at coordinate 39,699,137 of CAJVGC010000590.1, forward strand.
TTATTATAACAATTTGACCATCAACCATCTCAGTTTCATTCAAAATCATTAGAACACAATGATCTCAATAATCTGATTTAAAATCTGCAACACCAAATCACATCTCTTCATAAATTGATAACCCATGGCTTAGCTTCATCCTCCGATCACCTCTAACTGATTTTCGTACCAGCAATTCCACTAGAAACACACTAATCTTCATAAGTTCTTCAATAACATTCTGCAATTTCTAATTTTACTCCTGCGATTCAAACAAACACTGATAATTTTACTGAAATCACTCGAATCGAATCAAATCGATGAGCCAAAATTAATTGAATTTAATCAATTGATTTGTCTGGCTCTAATACCAAATGACAACTCCTGAAAGCTCTCTAACCAGTGAATTGAATAATCAGATAATGATGCGGCATCTCATGATCTGATTAAACCAAAACGAGTAAACGAAATTGAGGATCTAATCGATCGAAAGATGAATGTTTAGATTTTATTGATTGTTTGATTTCGGCGGGAATAGCAGTTACATAATTCTGTTCAAGTATGACGGCACTCAAAACGAGTCCGGGTTCAAAGACATCTAATTTAAACCACCTATCACCCTATTTATAGAAATCTAAACCTACAAATTACACTAAAACACCTAAGTCTTCATCTTAATTTCAACTCTGGAGCTCTTTAACTCGGAAATAAAGTCTTCATCACCTGAATTACAATCTTCAATGTTGACTTGTGTTGACTAACTTATTCTTTAGTTTAAATTCAATTCGGGTGTACTTCAGTTAGTTCGGGTGAAGTAACATGTTCACCGGAATTTAATTCTTTGAATCATTCTTTATGTTTAATTCGGGTGATCCCCGAATTAAACATTTTGATCTTGAACACAAAATTATTGACAAGTCCTGATAGCTCTCTAACAGTGAATTGAATAATCAGATCATGATGCGGAATCTCATGATCTGATTGAACAAAAACGAGTAATCGAAATTGAGGATTTAATCGATCGAAAGCTGAATGTTTACATTTTATTGATTGTTTGATTTCGGCGGGAAAAGCAGTTACATAATTATGTTCAAGTATGACGACACTCAAAACGAGTCCGGGTTCAAAGACATCTAATTCTAACCACCTATCACACTATTTATAGAAATCTAAACATACAAATTAACTTTGGAGAAGTTCACTTCAAATCGCAAGTAGTCTTCATCACCAGAATTATAATCTTCAATGTTGACTTGTGTTGACTTATTTCATCTTCAATTTAAATTTAATTCGGGTGTACTTTAGTTAGTTCAGGTGAAGTAACATGTTCACCCGAATTAAATTCTTCACTGAATGACACTTTATATTTAATTCGGATGATACCCGAATTTAAACATTTTAATCTTTACCAAACACTTTTAAGACTTCATAGCCTAATCCATACTATTCAGTACCCAAAAGTTTTCCCCCTTAGATGATGCTATGAACCTTCAAACTTTCAAATATGGTTCTCCATTATTAGATTTACAATCTTCAGATTCTTCAAGAACAGATTTTACATGATTAGAAATCCAAACACAAACAAACACCCCCCTTACTTTCAGATTCTTCAATCCGAATCAAACATACTTCCCCTCAACAAATAAGCTCACATAAACTCATATACCTTAATCTGAAGTAAACATTTAAATCATCATTATAAATCTGAATTATGAACTTAATTACCAGATCATATTGTTTTGAGGAAACATGTTTCTGAAAACATTTTGTTCTTCATCACACGATCAATTTCTAATCTTCAATCCTTCATCATTATTATAACAATTTGATCATCAACAATCTCAGTTTCATTCAACATCATTAGAACACCTTGATCTCAATAATCGGAATTAAAATCCGCAACACCAAATCACATCTCTTCATAAATAGATAACTCATGGATTAGCTTCAACCTCCAATCACCTCTAATTGATTTTCGTACCAGTAATTCCACTAGAAACACACTAGTCTTCATAAGTTCTTCAATAATATTCTTTAATTTCAAATTTAAACCCTTCGATTCAAACAAACACTGATAATTTTATTGAAATCACTCGAATCGAATCAAATTGATGAGCCAGGATTAATTGACTTTAATCAGTTGATATTTCTGGCTCTAATACCAATTGACACGTCCTGAAAGCTCTCTAACCAGTAAATTGAATAATAAGATCATGATGCGGAATCTCATGATCTGATTGAACCAAAACGAATAAACGAAATTGAGGATCTAATCCATCGAAATCTTAATGTTTAGATTTTATTGATTGTTTAATGTCGGCGGGAAAGGCAGTTACATAATTCTGTTCAAGTATGACGGCACTAAAAACGAGTCCGGGTTCAAAGACATCTAATTCAAACCACCTATCACCCTATTTATAGAAATCTAAACATACAAATTACACTAAAACACCTAAGTCTTCATCTTAATTTTAACTCTGGAGCTCTTCACTTTAACTCGGAAGTAAAGTCTTCATCACCTGAATTATAATCTTCAATGTTGACTTGTGTTGACTAACTTATTTTTCAGTTTAAATTCAATTCGGGTGTACTTCAGTTAGTTCGGGTGAAGTAACATGTTCACCGGAATTTAATTCTTCAATGAATCATTCTTTATGTTTAATTCGGGTGATCCCCGAATTAAACATTTTGATCTTGAACACAAAAATATTGACAAGTCCTGATAGCTCTCTAACCAGTGAATTGAATAATCAGATCATGATGCGGAATCTCATGATCTGATTGAACAAAAACGAGTAATCGAAATTGAGGATCTAATCGATCGAAAGCTGAATGTTTAGATTTTATTGATTGTTTGATTTCGGCGGGAAAAGCAGTTACATAATTCTGTTCAAGTATGACGACACTCAAAACGAGTCCGGGTTCAAAGACATCTAATTCTAACCACCTATCACACTATTTATAGAAATCTAAACATACAAATTAAACTAAACAACAAGTCTTCATCTTAATTTTTAACTTTGGAGAAGTTCACTTTAAATCGCAAGTAGTCTTCATCACCAGAATTATAATCTTCTATGTTGACTTGTGTTGACTTATTTCATCTTCAGTTTAAATTTAATTCGGGTGTACTTTAGTTAGTTCAGGTGAAGTAACATATTCACCCGAATTAAATTCTTCACTGAATGACACTTTATATTTAATTCGGATGATACCCGAATTTAAACATTTTAATCTTTACCAAACACTTTTTAGACTTCATAGCCTAATCCATACTATTCAGTACCCAAAAGTTTTCCCCCTTGGATGATGCTATGAACCTTCAAACTTTCAAATATGGTTCTCCATTATTAGATTTACAATCTTCAGATTCTTCAAGAACAGATTTTACATGATTAGAAATCCAAACACAAACATACTTCTTCTCAACAAATAAGCTCACATAAACTCATATACCTTAATCTGAAGTAAACATTTAAATCATCATTATAAATCTGAATTATGAACTTAATTACCAGATCATATTGTTTTGAGGAAACATGTTTCTGAAAACATTTTGTTCTTCATCACATGATCAATTTGTAATCTTCAATCGTTCATCATTATTATAAAAATTTGATCATCAACAATCTCAGTTTCATTCAACATCATTAGAACACCTTGATCTCAATAATCGGAATTAAAATCCGCAACACCAAATCACATCTCTTCATAAATAGATAACTCATGGATTAGCTTCAACCTCCAATCACCTCTAATTGATTTTCGTACCAGTAATTCCACTAGAAACACACTAGTCTTCATAAGTTCTTCAATAACATTCTTCAATTTCAAATTTAACCCCTTCGATTCAAACAAACACTGATAATTTTATTGAAATCACTCAAATCGAATCAAATTGATGAGCCAGAATTAATTGACTTTAATCAGTTGATATTTCTGGCTCTAATACCAATTGACACGTCCTGAAAGCTCTCTAACCAGTAAATTGAATAATAAGATCATGATGCGGAATCTCATGATCTGATTGAACCAAAACGAATAAACGAAATTAAGGATCTAATCCATCGAAGGCTGAATGTTTAGATTTTATTGATTGTTTGATGTCGGCGGGAAAATCAGTTACATAATTTTGTTCAAGTATGACGGCACTAAAAACGAGTCCGGGTTCAAAGACATCTAATTCAAACCACCTATCACCCTATTTATAGAAATCTTAACATACAAATTACACTAAAACACCTAAGTCTTCATCTTAATTTTAACTCTGGAGCTCTTCACTTTAACTCGGAAGTAAAGTCTTCATCACCTGAATTATAATCTTCAATGGTGACTTGTGTTGACTAACTTATTCTTCAGTTTAAATTCAATTCGGGTGTACTTCAGTTAGTTCGGGTGAAGTAACATGTTCACCGTAATTTAATTCTTCAATGAATCATTCTTTATGTTTAATTCGGGTGATCCCCGAATTAAACATTTTGATCTTGAACACAAAAATATTGACAAGTCCTGATAGCTCTCTAACCAGTGAATTGAATAATCAGATCATGATGCGGAATCTCATGATCTGATTGAACAAAAACGAGTAATCGAAATTGAGGATCTAATCGATCGAAAGCTGAATGTTTAGATTTTATTGATTGTATGATTTCGGCGGGAAAAGCAGTTACATAATTCTGTTCAAGTATGACGACACTCAAAACGAGTCCGGGTTCAAAGACATCTAATTCTAACCACCTATCACACTATTTATAGAAATCTAAACATACAAATTAAACTAAACAACAAGTCTTCATCTTAATTTTTAACTTTGGAGAAGTTCACTTTAAATCGCAAGTAGTCTTCATCACCAGAATTATAATCTTCAATGTTGACTTGTGTTAACTTATTTCATCTTCAGTTTAAATTTAATTCGGGTGTACTTTAGTTACTTAAGGTGAAGTAACATGTTCACCCGAATTAAATTCTTCACTGAATGACACTTTATATTTAATTCGGATGATACCCGAATTTAAACATTTTGATCTTTACCAAACACTTTTAAGACTTCATAGCCTAATCCATACTATTCAGTACCCAAAAGTTTTCCCCCTTGGATGATGCTATGAACCTTCAAACTTTCAAATATGGTTCTCCATTATCAGATTTACAATCTTCGGATTCTTCAAGAACAGATTCTACATGATTAGAAATCCAAACACAAACAAACTCCCCCCATTACTTTCAGATTCTTCAATCCGAATCAAACATAATTCCCCTCAACAAATAAGTTCACATAAACTCATATACCTTAATCTGAAGTAAACATTTAAATCATCATTATAAATCTGAATTATGAACTTAATTACCAGATCATATTGTTTTGAGGAAACATGTTTCTGAAAACATTTTGTTCTTCATCACATGATCAATTTGTAATCTTCAATCCTTCATCATTATTATAACAATTTGATCATCAACAATCTCATTTTCATTCAACATCATTAGAACACCTTGATCTCAATAATCGGAATTAAAATCCGCAACACCAAATCACATCTCTTCATAAATATATAACTCATGGATTAGCTTCAACCTCCAATCACCTCTAATTGATTTTCGTACCAGTAATTCCACTAGAAACACACTAGTCTTCATAAGTTCTTCAATAACATTCTTCAATTTCAAATTTGACCCCTTCGATTCATACAAACACTGATAATTTTACTAAAATCACTCGAATCGAATCAAATCGATGAGCCATATTTAATTGAATTTAATCAGTTGATATTTCTGGCTCTAATACACATTGACAAGACCTGAAAGCTTTCTAACCAGTGAATTGAATAATCAGATCATGATGTGGAATCTCATGATCTGATTGAACCAAAACGAATAAACGAAATTGAGGATCTATCCATCGAAAGCTGAATGTTTAGATTTTATTGATAGTTTGATGTCGGCGGGAAAAGCAGTTACATAATTATGTTCAAGTATGACGGCACTAAAAACGAGTCCGGGTTCAAAGACATCTAATTCAAACCACCTATCACCCTATTTATAGAAATCTAAACATACAAATTACACTAAAACACCTAAGTCTTCATCTTAATTTTAACTCTGGAGCTCTTCACTTTAACTCGGAAGTAAAGTCTTCATCACCTGAATTATAATCTTCAATGTTGACTTGTGTTGACTAACTTATTCTTCAGTTTAAATTCAATTCGGGTGTACTTCAGTTAGTTCGGGTGAAGTAACATGTTCACCGGAATTTATACTTCAATGAATCATTCTTTATGTTTAATTCGGGTGATCCCCGAATTAAACATTTTGATCTTGAACACAAAATTATTGACAAGTCCTGATAGCTCTCTAACAGTGAATTGAATAATCAGATCATGATGCGGAATCTCATGATCTAATTGAACAAAAACGAGTAATCGAAATTGAGGATCTAATCGATCGAAAGCTGAATGTTTACATTTTCTTGATTGTTTGATTTCGGCGGGAAAAGCAGTTACATAATTATGTTCAAGTATGACGACACTCAAAACGAGTCCGGGTTCAAAGACATCTAATTCTAACCACCTATCACACTATTTATAGAAATCTAAACATACAAATTAAACTAAACAACAAGTCTTCATCTTAATTTTTAACTTTGGAGAAGTTCACTTTAAATCGCAAGTAGTCTTCATCACCAGAATTATAATCTTCAATGTTGACTTGTGTTGACTTATTTCATCTTCAGTTTAAATTTAATTCGGGTGTACTTTAGTTAGTTCAAGTGAAGTAACATGTTCACCCGAATTAAATTCTTCACTGAATGACACTTTATATTTAATTCGGATGATACCCGAATTTAAACATTTTGATCTTTACCAAACACTTTTAAGACTTCATAGCCTAATCCATACTATTCAATACTCAAAAGTTTTCCCCATTGGATGATGCTATGAACCTTCAAACTTTCAAATATGGTTCTCCATTATTGGATTTACAATCTTTAGATTCTTCAAGAACAGATTCTACATGATTAGATCCCAACACAAACAAACTCCCCCCATTACTTTCAGATTCTTCAATCCGAATCAAACATAATTCCCCTCAACAAATAAGCTCACATAAACTCATATACCTTAATCTGAAGTAAACATTTAAATCATCATTATAAATCTGAATTATGAACTTAATTACCAGATCATATTGCTTTGAGGAAACATGTTTCTGAAAACATTTTGTTCTTCATCACATGATCAATTTGTAATCTTCAATCCTTCATCATTATTATAACAATTTGATCATCAACAATCTCAGTTTCATTCAACATCATTAGAACACCTTGATATCAATAATCGGAATTAAAATCCGCAACACCAAATCACATCTCTTCATAAATAGATAACTAATGGATTAGCTTCAACCTCCAATCACCTCTAATAGATTTTTGTACCAGTAATTCCACTAGAAACACACTCGTCTTCATAAGTTTTTCAATAACATTCTTCAATTTCAAATTTAACCCCTTCGATTCAAACAAACACTGATAATTTTACTGAAATCACTCGAATCGAATCAAATCGATGAGCCAGGATTAATTGAATTTAATCAGTTGATATTTCTGGCTCTAATACCAATTAACACGTCCTAAAAGCTCTCTAACCAGTGAATTG
>CAJVGC010000590.1:39706867-39727252 GCA_910822075.1 Senecio squalidus
CCTTGCTCCAGTGGCACGAATTGAAGAATCAGACTGTTTCTAGCATATGCAGCCTTCAAAGACTTCTTGGTCTATCAGATGGATGTCAAGAGTGCATTTTTAAATGGAGACTTGCAGGAGGAAGTATATGTGAAGCAGCCTCCAGGTTTTGTTGACCCCAACTTCCCTGATCATGTTTATAAGTTAAATAAAGCACTATATGGTCTCAAACAAGCTCCTAGAGCTTGGTATGAAACCTTGTCTGACTTTCTCATTAAAAATGATTTTAAAAGGGGTTCAATTGACAAAACTTTGTTTATAAAAAGGGATTCTGGTCATGTCATTCTGGTTCAGATTTATGTGGATGACATCATATTTGGGTCCACAAATACCAAACTGTGTACTTGGTTCTCCGAACTTATGTGTAGTGAATACAGAATGCGCATGATGGGGGAACTTAATTTCTTTCTGGGTGAACAAAAGGAGGATGGAATCTTCATAAACGAAAGTAAATATGTTCATGATTTAATCAAGAAATTTGGTTTTGCTACAAGTTCTGAAATGAAAACACCCATGAGCACCTCTGACAAACTGCACAAGGATAAATCTGGCAAGTCAGTCTGTCAAGCTACTTATAGAGGAATGATTGGTTCATTACTCTATCTGACTGCTAGCAGACCTGACATCATGTTTTCTACATGTTTGTGTGCACGTTATCAGGCTGATCCTAAGGAATCTCACCTTAAGGCTGTAAAGCGGATTTTCAGATATCTAAAGGGTACACCAAACCTTGGTTTATGGTACCCTAAAGACTCTGGTTTTGAACTAATTAGGTACTCAGATGCAGATTATGCAGGTTGTAAGCTTGACAGAAAAAGCACTTCAGGAGGGTGTCAGCTTCTAGGAGGCAAGCTGGTGAGTTGGTCCAGCAAGAAGCAAAACTCAGTTGCCACTTCCACCGCTGAAGCTGAGTATGTGGCTGCTGGAAGCTGTTGTGCACAGTTACTTTGGATGCAACATCAATTGGCTGATCTAGATATCCAAATTCAAAACACACCCATCATGTGTGACAACAAGAGTGCAATTCAAATCACTGAGAATCCAGTATTCCATTCCAGGACTAAACATATTGAAATCAGGCACCATTTCATTAGAGACTGTGTGGAGAAAGGGAAGGTTAGACTGGAGTTCGTGGTAACCAATGATCAACTGGCAGGCATATTCACCAAACCTCTGAGTGAGGAAAGGTTCTTCTATTTGTTAGGAGAACTTGGCATGCTAAACCCTTAGTCCAGATATTTTCAAAATTCAAGCTGACCACTAAGTCAGTCTGACCATTTTCAGTCTGACTCTTTTCAGTCTGACTAAAAGTCAGCTTCAGGATCCTCAATATGACCTCAGCTTTAATGTATTTTTGGAACAAATTTTTTTTCCAATTTTTTTTATATGTTCTGTATCTCTAATTCATCATTAGATAGTTTTATTTATTTTTTTATTCGGTCAAGTCTTGTCAACGGTCATTCATTGCAAGTTGTAAATCTATAGGGGTCTAAATTGTATTTTCGTTTAGTTTACCATCTTAAGTAATATTAGTTTACAGCTAACAGAATTTCAATTTTTTTTTAACCTAGTTCTTCCTCTTTCAAACTCTCTGATTATCTTTATTCTAATGGCTAACCCTAATATGATGCTTCATGTTACTTCAAGAATGATTCCAGGTGCTGAGTTTCAACAACGCGTTCAAGTAAAAGACAACAATCGAGTGGCAACTTCTGATATTCCCGCCAATCGCCAAGGCAGGGGATTTGAACAATTGATTCAGTTTATGAAGGCTCATCCTCTATATGGTGCCTTCTTTTGTGCAAATACTATGTGTCCTCCAGTTCTATGTGAGTGGTGGTACACTTGCACTGCCAATGATGAACGCACTGCCATTACAGGCACCTACAACAATGGCCGTGACACGATTGCCATCACTGAAGAGACAATCAGAAGTGCTTTACTTCTTCCAACACTTGCTGAAGCTGGAGAAGGTGGCTTTCAGGCTAGACGGAGCAAACAACAAGCAAGGGATGAAGCTTTCCCTCTCATTGGTCAGCCTGAAACACAGGGAGTAATTAAATACAATTTATTCACTGGGAAATGGAAATTTTTGTTTTCCATGATTACAAGATGCTTGGGGGGTAAATCAGGCAGTTTGGATCAGATGAATGAGTTTGAAACTCATCTGTTCCATGCTATGGTCACGGGTAGAAGAATCTCCTTTTCACAATTATATTTCGATGAGATTCTCTCCCTAGTTGTCAAACCAAAACGCCCTAATGATGTTCCATTCATTCGGGTACTTTCTCTTTGTTTTGAGGAAGTTCTGGGCAAGGAAACCTATGATCAGCTTGATCGAAGATTTTACACTTGTGAACTGCCCAGGCTGACTCCAAAAATGTTTACATACATCACCATTACTGAGAATGAAGCTCCACTTACTGATGTGATGCTTGAATGGATTGCTAATCCGTTCATTGATCAGGAACCAACTGAGTCTGACTCATCAGACTCAGATGGTCAAGCTGATAGAATTGACGGAGGGCCTGAGGGGAATAACCCTGCTGCAGATGCTGAGGTAGACTTGGGTGGGGCTGGGCCAAATGATGAGGATCAAGGTATAATTCTTCCTCTTACTCTTCCTCAGTCTGAGAGTATCCCCTCTCAGTCTGGGCAGTCCCTTCCACTTCTTGATGTACTTGCTACACACCCGACCAACCTGATGGACTCACCAAGTTCATTTGATAAAGCTCTCACATCAAGCCCCACTACAAATCAAGCACTAATGGACTCATTATTCCATGAGGCTGAGAGTCAAGGACTCCCCTCCAGTGCTGCAGTTCAGACCAGTCTCTCTCTGCTAGAGGATGAGTTGGATCTGACTGCTTGGACCACCCAAAACCCCAGTCTGATAGTCAACTTGGAGAACTACATTGCTGCTACCACACAGACACATGTGGCAAGCATTGAAGAAAGTGTCCCACTCCTGGACCTACCTGTACTAAGTATGGGAACACCCCCTTCAGTCTCACAGCCTATTCCAACGGCTATTTTCACCAGTTCTGTGCTGGTTCACGATAAGGTACCACCTCCAAATCTTTTACACTCTTTATCACTAGTCGCCAATGCCTTACTCCCAAAACTGGGTGAGGTACAGACTTCAATTTCTATGGCTTATGATCATTCTCCCATATCACAGGGAGGGAGTGAGGTTGTGCCACCAGTTACATCAACAACAACTACTACATCAACCCAGTCTGAGGTTGCTTTGACTGTTCCTGTTCTGTTAAAGGCACTTAAGGACATGTCCACTCAGTTTGATGACAGACTGAGGGCAATGCAGACTGAGTTTCATACTTTACGATCTCACAATGCAGAATAACTGAAGGAATTGAAAGACATGGTGTCCAAACTGACTTCTGAAGTCAGTCTGATGAGGAAAGGCAAGGCAGTTGCAGAGGATTCTCAGATTCAGGGGGAGAAAAAGCCTACTACAGTCATTGAATCTGAAATCCCCAAACAAACATTGAAAAGAAAAAGAGAAGAGGGGGAGAAAAGATATTACAAGACCACCAGGTTCAACACGAAAACTGGGCAGTCTGAAGTGTTCTATGAAACTGACTGGAGTGATATCTCCAATGATGAATCTGAGAAACTTGTCTACAAAGGAAAAGGCAAGGTTGGGTATGTAAGTGACCAGGAACAGACTGAAGAAGGGCAAGGGAGCAAAATGGATACTACAACCAAATCTGAGTCTGAAGCTCAAAAGAAAGTGTCTGAAGCTGAAATAGAACAAGAGGCTGAAAACAAAAGGAAAAAGATTGAAGCTGACAAATTAGCCAAACTGCAAAGATATGCTCAAAGTGCTGGAATGACAGTGGAGCAATACAGAGAGTATGTGAAGGGGCTATACAAAGAAAGATTTGACTTCAATCCATATGATCAGTCTGAAAAGGCAGCTGCATAATTTGAAGCAGAGATGCAAGCTGAGGAAGAAATGGCTATTGAAGAAGAACAGATGAGGTTGGAAGCTGATGCACAAATGGCCAAGCTTGTTCTCAGAGAAGAATAAAGAGTTGATCACATTGTAACAAACTTCTCCATGAGAAAGCTCAAGCACAAGATTACTCACTTAGACTGTAAAAGTCATGGTGGAACTGACCTGCTGCTTACATGCTCACATAAAGGTGGATCCTTCAGAATTAGGTTAACAAGATTGCACACAATGGGATTAGAAGAATGGAAGGAAATAGCAAGTTTGAGCTACAATCTGACTGACAAAGCTCAAGGTTTGGCTATAAGAAGAGAGGCTACTTTCAACATGAATGCAGCTCATATTATGAATCTAGTGTCAGATGAAGACTACAGAGCCTATTGCACCAAGCATAATGTGAAAGTCAAAACGAAATCATTGGGGTTGGAATCATGCAGTATGCATCCAGTTCCTAAAGAAGTTGCATTTCAAGACAGAACTTACATTGAGACTGAGAAGCATACAGGGCTATGTTACACTGATTGTGGGGGATGTGACAACCTTCACTTTTGCGACTCAGATTAGTCTAGTATGCCGTATGCTCTTACCTGGTTTACAATTTTTTTTTATAAAAACAGCTTTACATTTTCGTTTATGTATAATGATTACTGGTGACATGTGTGTATACTCTATATGTGATGCTATAGTATTAGTTAGGTGCACAATAGTTAGTTCCACTAGTCGAGCTCCTAGATGACTTAGCGAATAAATCTCGTTTGGTTTTTTTTGGAATTAGTTGTATGTTATACTTTGTGAACTTATAGATATCTTGTGAACACAAATCCTGTTTACTGAACTAAATTATGATACATTTGTAATATTCTGGGTTCCGTCTAAATTCTTTTATTGTAGCTTCGAGTGTGCGTCCCGTTTCTGGTGTTTGTAATTCACACTTGAGAGTTTATGTATTGTAACTTTCGGATGCTAAGAGTTAAACATGGTCTTGCTTTCACCGAACCCTAAGCCAAACACACCCTAAATTCTTTTAACCCTAATAATCACATTTCTAAACCCTAAATTCTTGTTTCCTCCCTCAAACCCGTCACCTTTTCTTTTTCCCACCTAGCAGCCGCCCCCTTCTTTCCCACATAGCAACCAGCCGACTGGTTCTTCTCCAATGGCAGCCGCCTCACCTCCTTGCTTCACCTTCATCTACATAAAATCATTCAAGGAAAGTAATCCCGTGATATGAACTGCTGTAATCCGAAACTAAACCTAGTTCCCTCCTAGCCGTCACCCCTTCATCACTTGCTGTTGCTGCTGTCCGTTTTCACCATCAGACTAATCAGTTTTGGCTTATTCACCATCACCATCGTGCCAATCATCTGCTCAAGATCAATATCATTCAGGTTGTTTGTTAAGTTCGTAAGTCTTTCATCTTTTATTCGAAATTCTAATTTGAGTGTATGTAATTCGATTTGTAACACATGGTGTGTATGTGTGTGTGTCCAGCGAAGTCCACAACCCGAGCAGCCACTTATCCCTCATCAATCTCGTTTCCCAGCAATGTATTACGTATGAGGTGATTCACATTTGTCATATTGTAATCTGTTTTGGCTTGGCTGATTTCCACTTAGAATCTTCATTAGTTTGTAAATTGTTGATATCGCAGCCTCGAGTTTCAAGCATCAAGAAGTGATTTCATTCCGTTAACAATCTGATCTATTCATCTTCATAGTCAGGTCCTAATAATCTATTTTTCGTTGTTTGATTCATTATATTCAAATCGTTGATTTGCATAAGTTGCGTGTCGAAATCATTATTGAAATACTCTAATTTATCGTTGTTTTTGGTGTTCGATTTGGATTCTAGACGTCTTCATAAACTGCTATTAACGAATAAAAACCACTCGTAAACTCGCTGACCTTTTCGTCTCGTTTAAAACCCTTGTTCGTTATTTTTTTCATATATTAAGAACTTGCTGAACGGAAAATTTGGGCAGTCTTGTTTTCTTAATATATCCCAAACGATTTGGAATTTGGAACTGGTGTCAAGATGAAAGTTGTAGCCCTTCGAATCTAGTTTTCAAAAATGTAAGATATATCGTCTAATTATTTTTCAATCTCCCGCAAACTGCATTTTAGTAGACGTTGGTACAGCAAAGTGTTTGTTCTTTTGCTGCTGTCTTACCTGTTTAAAAAAAATCATAACTACTAAACGATTTCGAATTTGGGACTAAAGTCTAAAGCAAAGTTATAGCTCTCGGAGTCTACTTTCTGGGAAAATTTGTCTCGTTGTCTAATTGTTTGTGGAATTCTCAGAATATCGTTTACACTGAACGTTGGTCAAACTGAATTTTTACGGTTATATTAGGATTAATAATTTGGACGATTGTAACGACTTAGCCAACGAATAAATGATGTTAACCAATGTTAAACAAATTATAAATATGTTTTAAACAGATTATGAAATTATATAAAAGCCTTATTATGTTTTAGGGATCAAATACATTAATAACAACTTAAGTAACAACTAGCTAAGTAGCCGTTTTGCAACCACCGTAAATTATAAATTCTTGATTCAACTTAAACGATTCAAAGTTCCTCGTGGTAGTACTTTTCGTCTAGTTTAAGTACATATAAAATCCATTCATTAATTATTTCTATAACCCAAGTTGTGCCGTCTTGAAAACACCTACTCGTTGAGTTGAGACCATCCGATGCGCCATCAGATTCCCAAATCTTGTTGTTTAAATCTTCCGTTGTGTTGTAGGTCAAACCTACGTACATTGTTACAGTAAAATGTAAATCGTAAACTTATTGTCAGTTATTAATTTCTACTTTAGGGGAGCTCTAGGACTAGTGAGGACTCTATTTGTGACCAACTTACTACACCATATACACACAGTACCGCTTAGAGACGCTCACTCGATAAGGTGAGTTCATTGCCCCTATGTTTTTACTGTTTTCACTTATTTGTGCAAAATTTTTGGAGACAAAGCTTACCTAAACTACTTTTCATAATGAAATGTTTTGTGAAACAAATCAATTACTAAAGTGTAACGAAAACCTAATGCATACAAAATTTTTTTCAAACGAGATGGTTGACATACTGTGACTACATGCGTAGTGACACCCCCCCATATACACTACATACTTACACACTAGTAGAGTGGACTTACTAGTGACCGACAGACCATGGTGCCAAAGGGCTAAATGGTCACTACATGATTAGTCTTACTGTGTGGACCGTTCCCCACCGACCCGTAAGACATTACAGTCAGTTAACGGAACTACTGACACACACTTCCTATCGGTTAAGGTAACTACCGATACAATCAGTAATGGATTTTACTGACGTTGCTACTGTTTTACTTACTTTATGCATTAGTTACACTATTTGAACTACAATTACTATTTTGAGACTCACTTGCTATTTCAAGAAACTTTCTATAAATAGAAACTTCTTTTTATAGAAACTTACTTTGTTTGCTTACTTCATTTAAACTGTTTTACTTAAATTACTCAGTGAACTCGCTCAACCTTTGTGTTGACATTTTAAGCTTTGTTTTCAGGTAACAAGCAGGCATAGGACTTGGACTTAGGAGTCGGGCTTTAGTTGACCTCAGGATATCTTTTGCATTTACGAATATTTATTATTTATATGCATTCGTTTACATTTCGGGTTTGCACGCCCAAGTATTCTTTCGTTCGTTGATATTACATTTGAATATTCTTGTAGTGTTTGACGATCTTCGTGTACTAAGGTTTATACCTTGAGTATGGCGACGTCATAACAATACGTTATTTATTTATTCATATAGATTATTATACCATTGTGTTATGACGATCGCCAATCATGTTGCACCCTGCGTTCCGCCAATGGCGGGGTGTGACAGATTGGTATCAGAGCACATGGTTATAGAGAACTAGGTGGTTTGGCCTAGACTATAACTAGGTGTCCTTCATATAGATTCTTTCTAGGATCTTTTGCTATTTCATATCGTCTCACTACTCGTACCTATCGCTTTATCGTCTAAGGAAGACGGTGAACCGCATCGACTTACGACGCTGAAGGAGATTATATTTTATTCACCTTTTCATTTCTTGATAATCTCATCTCTTGTTTGTAATCGAATTCGACTTAAACACTTATACTTCTACTCTAATAATCACAAAGTGTTATCAATGTGATAACGAACACGGAAACAAATTTGTATGCTCTATCCTTGGATGCCTCACCTAATTTTCGTACTCGAACCACGTTCTTATTCATTTACGACTCCACCCCTCACTTAAAATTTCTATTTTGTCTCATTTCGATTTCTCGATCTTCGTAATTCCGGAATTCTATTCTACCATACGTGACGCTCTCGTGGAAGAACCTTCGTGCAGATTTGAAGATGTGAAGTTGAAGACTCGCCTACCCTATCTTGAAGACGGTGTTATATTATTCGTTTATCTCGTTCTATACATCCTTGAACCCTTTTCATTTATTATTATCACAAAATCGATATATGTTTCTACTTAGCAAATTGATTGAACCAGATACTAAGAGATTGTATCTATCCTTTCGGTTGTTTCATTGTTTCGAAATTCGAGGAGAAATATTAATTCTCGCCATATTCTTTCGTAAAGATTCTCATATTGACACTCGGAGATAAACATTCTAATCGGTAACAAATTTATGTTTCAGCAGAAAAATGTGTATTTTTCTCCTATCTCAGTTTGTTTTCAAATTTTAATCCCTTCTACAAAATTGTTCCAAATGTTGAAATCTAACAACCATACGGAGACCGGACACCGAAACATTTTCACGAATTATACTAATCTACTCAAAGAAAATCGTCGTCTAAACGTTTTTCTCGAGCACCACTTCAAACTCTATTATTAAATCTCGAGTTGGTCTGAACTAACTCACCTGAACTCGTGTTCTCTCAAGCTACGGATGGAATTGATTACGAAGTTGACATGCCCTCAAATATGGATTCTTCTACCCCTTTTTCATAATCACTTTATTTGTGAAACTCACTCAAACTGAAACTAGTTCCTGATGATGCGAATGTATCGTTTTCGCCCCGAAAGTTTACTCGTGATGTATTCGTCTCCGAGGAGATAAGCTATCCGATTCTATATATTTACCAATCATTGATAATCGTTGATCTCGGAACCATGTGAGATTTCCACATACTACTACCGCTCATACTGGTCGAGTACATTCATAGAAAGGCAGTATCTTCTGAAACCATCTCGAGTTGTGAACCAGTTGATTTTCTTATCAGTCAGTCTATACAAACCGGTAAAACTCTTTTCTCTATTTTCTTAATCAAATCAGATGTTCTCTAAGACGATGCCTTTGTCAACTCTAGCATATTCTCAACTACTTCGAGAAATTGCCATCTACTTCACTTTCGGTTGCAGAAGAAGACTTCTACTTTGAGTTATACCAATTCGATTTCAATCTCCTTGTGACTTTCGACACGTTCTTTCGGTGAGACATATATTCTAGCACGAGAAGGATTTGAATTTCCAAACTTCATTATATCCGATTTCGTATGCTTTAAGCATATCCCTCCTTGGTTGCATCAACAATTTTCCACGAGCGTTCTACAACAACTAGCTTTCCGAGTTAAACTTCATTCCTAAACCCTTTATCATCGTAGTTCTTATCGAAACCTCGAAGTTATTTTAGATGCGACTTGGACAGAAGACGATGACATCTGACGACTATTCTTTTATCATGTATGATTCTCGAAATCTTTACGGGAATTTATTCTGATGCGTACCCACAAGGAGAGTAACCATTACTAGTTGGAACTCAATAGCCCGTACCTCATTGATACTCATACGACTTTCTTTTGGTACTGAAACCTCCAACCGACATTGCTTTGTGCGTTAGACTTTCGACATCTCGAGATAAATTGCAAGCGTTGTGCATTAAAACTACTGATTCATATCATTATCCTGAGTTCACTATTTTGACAGCTATTCATGTCCACCTCGATGTAAATTGGAGATTTCTGGATGTAAATAATACTTGAAGCGATATTATTTCCTAATATTAGTCGTTTGAGTCCTTTCGATCCATGATACGGTGTAGACGCATCCAACATGTAAACTTTTCAGTTAATACATTCAGATATGTTACTGAAATCTTACGATGACACTAAACGCTGATATAGACTTGTGCAATTGATTCAATTTTCGCGCTACACAACAATCATCCTAATGCAACTCGTATGATACAACTTCCCCTACGAACCTACTCTTATTACTTCCTGTTTGTGATACAAACTTGAGACATTCTTTGACGAGGATTTCTTCCTGAACTACTACTATTCAATCTAACTATATATTCAACTCTCTGATAATTCAAAAGTCGTTTTAATGACTTCGTTTTCCTTAATCTCTGCTTTGTTGATCTTCATTGTAATTCGGTACTTCATATTCAGTGATAATCACTCGCATGTAATGATAGGAATTCTCTTGTGTCTGATCAACATAAGAGGAAACTGGTTGTTATACGCGATTTGATAAAACCTTTCAACCTCTATATTAATTTGCAAGCTTTTGCGTAACATTTCGCCTCCGACGCTCTTTCGTATTATTTATGAAATTATTTCACTCTTTTATCGATTACATGTGATTCTTTTGTGACAGACAATTTTGTTCGTCAACCGTGACCCATGACTACTATTGCTGAATGTGTTTCAACAATTAAGTATTACATATCAAATTCTTTAAACGATACTTAATGATGAGTTTTAAGTTATGTCTGGCCAACATAATGGAGAACTTATCGTTTACCATGTATCTACCTGAATTCATACTCTCTTTTTGAACTAAACTTTGTGCATTGTTTTACGAATGATCATAAGCGCTTACACAAACTACCCATGAACTGTTATGGTAATGGGAACGTACATTTAGAATGTGTTTATAATTAGACGTAATTATAAATATATTCTAACGCGTATCTGTTCCAGTATCGTACGGAAATTCAAACTATTCTAATTAGTGTGTAGATTCATGATACACTTCATGAGCGAATCTTGAGGATTTGCTGTACGAAAACCCCTCTTAGATACTCATTTTCAATTGATGCTTCTGTCAATAGTTATACCACTTGAATTTCGGGACGAAATTCTTTTAAGTGGGGAATACTGTGACAACCTTCACTTTTGTGACTCAGATTAGTCTAGTATGCCGTATGCTCTTACCTGGTTTACAATTTTTTTTTATAAAAACAGCTTTACATTTTCGTTTATGTATAATGATTACTGGTGACATGTGTGTATACTCTATATGTGATGCTATAGTATTAGTTAGGTGCACAATAGTTAGTTCCACTAGTCGAGCTCCTAGATGACTTAGCGAATAAATCTCGTTTGGTTTTTTTTGGAATTAGTTGTATGTTATACTTTGTGAACTTATAGATATCTTGTGAACACAAATCCTGTTTACTGAACTAAATTATGATACATTTGTAATATTCTGGGTTCCGTCTAAATTCTTTTATTGTAGCTTCGAGTGTGCGTCCCGTTTCTGGTGTTTGTAATTCACACTTGAGAGTTTATGTATTGTAACTTTCGGATGCTAAGAGTTAAACATGGTCTTGCTTTCACCGAACCCTAAGCCAAACACACCCTAAATTCTTTTAACCCTAATAATCACATTTCTAAACCCTAAATTCTTGTTTCCTCCCTCAAACCCGTCACCTTTTCTTTTTCCCACCTAGCAGCCGCCCCCTTCTTTCCCACATAGCAACCAGCCGACTGGTTCTTCTCCAATGGCAGCCGCCTCACCTCCTTGCTTCACCTTCATCTACATAAAATCATTCAAGGAAAGTAATCCCGTGATATGAACTGCTGTAATCCGAAACTAAACCTAGTTCCCTCCTAGCCGTCACCCCTTCATCACTTGCTGTTGCTGCTGTCCGTTTTCACCATCAGACTAATCAGTTTTGGCTTATTCACCATCACCATCGTGCCAATCATCTGCTCAAGATCAATATCATTCAGGTTGTTTGTTAAGTTCGTAAGTCTTTCATCTTTTATTCGAAATTCTAATTTGAGTGTATGTAATTCGATTTGTAACACATGGTGTGTATGTGTGTGTGTCCAGCGAAGTCCACAACCCGAGCAGCCACTTATCCCTCATCAATCTCGTTTCCCAGCAATGTATTACGTATGAGGTGATTCACATTTGTCATATTGTAATCTGTTTTGGCTTGGCTGATTTCCACTTAGAATCTTCATTAGTTTGTAAATTGTTGATATCGCAGCCTCGAGTTTCAAGCATCAAGAAGTGATTTCATTCCGTTAACAATCTGATCTATTCATCTTCATAGTCAGGTCCTAATAATCTATTTTTCGTTGTTTGATTCATTATATTCAAATCGTTGATTTGCATAAGTTGCGTGTCGAAATCATTATTGAAATACTCTAATTTATCGTTGTTTTTGGTGTTCGATTTGGATTCTAGACGTCTTCATAAACTGCTATTAACGAATAAAAACCACTCGTAAACTCGCTGACCTTTTCGTCTCGTTTAAAACCCTTGTTCGTTATTTTTTCATATATTAAGAACTTGCTGAACGGAAAATTTGGGCAGTCTTGTTTTCTTAATATATCCCAAACGATTTGGAATTTGGAACTGGTGTCAAGATGAAAGTTGTAGCCCTTCGAATCTAGTTTTCAAAAATGTAAGATATATCGTCTAATTATTTTTCAATCTCCCGCAAACTGCATTTTAGTAGACGTTGGTACAGCAAAGTGTTTGTTCTTTTGCTGCTGTCTTACCTGTTTAAAAAAAATCATAACTACTAAACGATTTCGAATTTGGGACTAAAGTCTAAAGCAAAGTTATAGCTCTCGGAGTCTACTTTCTGGTAAAATTTGTCTCGTTGTCTAATTGTTTGTGGAATTCTCAGAATATCGTTTACACTGAACGTTGGTCAAACTGAATTTTTACGGTTATATTAGGATTAATAATTTGGACGATTGTAACGACTTGGCCAACGAATAAATGATGTTAACCAATGTTAAACAAATTATAAATATGTTTTAAACAGATTATGAAATTATATAAAAGCCTTATTATGTTTTAGGGATCAAATACATTAATAACAACTTAAGTAACAACTAGCTAAGTACCGTTTTGCAACCACCGAAAATTATAAATTCTTGATTCAACTTAAACGATTCAAAGTTCCTCGTGGTAGTACTTTTCGTCTAGTTTAAGTACATATAAAATCCATTCATTAATTATTTCTATAACCCAAGTTGTGCCGTCTTGAAAACACCTACTCGTTGAGTTGAGACCATCCGATGCGCCATCAGATTCCCAAATCTTGTTGTTTAAATCTTCCGTTGTGTTGTAGGTCAAACCTACGTACATTGTTACAGTAAAATGTAAATCGTAAACTTATTGTCAGTTATTAATTTCTACTTTAGGGGAGCTCTAGGACTAGTGAGGACTCTATTTGTGACCAACTTACTACACCATATAAACACAGTACCGCTTACAGACGCTCACTCGATAAGGTGAATTCATTGCCCCTATGTTTTTACTGTTTTCACTTATTTGTGCAAAATTTGGGGGAGACAAAGCTTACCTAAACTACTTTTCATAATGAAATGTTTTGTGAAACAAATCAATTACTAAAGTGTAACGAAAACCTAATGCATACAAAATTGTTTTCAAACGAGATGGTTGACATACTGTGACTACATGCGTAGTGACACCCCCCCATATACACTACTACTTACACACTAGTAGAGTGGACTTACTAGTGACCGACAGACCATGGTGCCAAAGGGCTAAATGGTCACTACATGATTAGTCTTACTGTGTGGACCGTTCCCCACCGACCCGTAAGACATTACAGTCAGTTAACGGAACTACTGACACACACTTCCTATCGGTTAAGGTAACTACCGATACAATCAGTAATGGATTTTACTGACGTTGCTACTGTTTTACTTACTTTATGCATTAGTTACACTATTTGAACTACAATTACTATTTTGAGACTCACTTGCTATTTCAAGAAACTTTCTATAAATAGAAACTTCTTTTTATAGAAACTTACTTTGTTTGCTTACTTCATTTAAACTGTTTTACTTAAATTACTCAGTGAACTCGCTCAACCTTTGTGTTGACATTTTAAGCTTTGTTTTCAGGTAACAAGCAGGCATAGGACTTGGACTTAGGAGTCGGGCTTTAGTTGACCTCAGGATATCTTTTGCATTTACGAATATTTATTATTTATATGCATTCGTTTACATTTCGGGTTTGCACGCCCAAGTATTCTTTCGTTCGTTGATATTACATTTGAATATTCTTGTAGTGTTTGACAATCTTCGTGTACTAAGGTTTATACCTTGAGTATGGCGACGTCATAACAATACGTTATTTATTTATTCATATAGATTATTATACCATTGTGTTATGACGATCGCCAATCATGTTGCACCCTGCGTTCCGCCAATGGCGGGGTGTGACAGGGGAGAAGAAAGCTTTCAACCTAAGGACAGCATCACCACAACTTCTATTCATCATTGTATTGCTTTACTCAAGGAATGTGAGTCTCCTCAATGTCTTCCATTCAGAGTGAGACTGATTAGCTGGCTGTTCATGAATCTTAGAAGAATTGAAGAAATAGGAACATTGGCAGATAGAGTGGAGCTAGTAAAGAAGGAATATCAACTGCACTTCAATAAAACTGATGCTGAAATGGAGACACTGATGGAGTGGAAGAAAGATACACAGAGATGGATGAGGGAAAGAGATCAGCCTCTGCCGTTTGATCTTCCAGTGAAAAAGAAAAGAAGAACATTGAAGAAAAGGATGTAGACTGGTGCTTATTCTTGTTCACAAACAGTGTTTGTTTTAAAAAGTTTTATGTTTGTGTTTATTTTAGTGCATCGTTTGTAAAAAGACTTTGGTTGAAACAGATAAGGGGAGATTGTTGGGAAAAACAATGATTTATCCCAAGATTAATAAATATGTTAATCAAAGTCTGAGTATGAGCGACATGAGTCTGAGTGACTCAGTCTGAGTGACTCAGTCTGACTAACTCAGACTCATGAGAGAAATTAGCCGTGATTTAAGGCAGTCTAGTTGGTTAATATCTTTTAGCTGTTTAAAAGATTCTCTTATATAGATTCTTATCAAACTCACTATATTGTGTATAAATAGTGAGTTTGAGTTTTGTAATCGGCACACCTTTGATTGGAATATAACTGTGTGTTATCTTCATTGTTTCACTATTATAATTCCGCTATAATATACACTGAAACTGAGTACTAAATCGATATATAATTATTAACGTCTAAATACTTATTTGTTATTGATTTGCCATTGTTTGGGATCTTAGTGAGACCTAACATTATAATCTTCAATGTTGACTTGTGTTGAGTTATTTCATCTTCAGTTTAAATTTAATTCGGGTGTACTTTAGTTAGTTTAGGTGAAGTAACATGTTCACCCGAATTAAATTTTTCACTGAATGACACTTTATATTTAATTTGGATGATACCCGAATTTAAACATTTTGATCTTTACTAAACACTTTTAAGACTTCATAGCCTAATCCATACTATTCAGTACCCAAAAGTTTTCCCCCTTGGATGATGCTATGAACCTTCAAACTTTCAAATATGGTTCTCCATTATTGGATTTACAATCTCTGGATTCTTCAAGAACAGATTCTACATGATTAGAAATCCAAACACAAACAAACTCCCCCCATTACTTTCAGATTCTTCAATCCGAATCAAACATAATTCCCCTCAACAAATAAGCTCACATAAACTCATATACCTTAATCTGAAGTAAACATTTAAATATTCATTATAAATCTGAATTATGAAGTTAATTACCAGATCATATTGTTTTGAGGAAACATGTTTCTGAAAATATTTTGTTCTTCATCACATGATCAATTTGTAATCTTCAATCCTTCATCATTATTATAACAATTTGATCATCAACAATCTCAATTTCATTCAAAATCATTAGAACACCTTGATATCAATAATCGAAATTAAAATCCGCAACACCAAATCACATCTCTTCATAAATAGATAACTAATGGATTAACTTCAACCTTCAATACCCTCTAATTGATTTTCGTACCAGTAATTCCACTAGAAACACACTCGTCTTCATAAGTTTTTCACTAACATTCTTCAATTTCAAATTTAACCCCTTCGATTCAAACAAACACTGATAATTTTACTGAAATCACTCGAATCGAATCAAATCGATGAGCCAGAATTAATTGAATTTAATCAGTTGATATTTTTGGCTCTAATACCAATTGACACGTCCCGAAAGCTCTCTAACCAGTGAATTGAATAATCAGATCATGATGCGGAATCTCAAGATCTGATTGAACCAAAAAGAGTAAAAGAAATTGAGGATCTAATCCATCGAAAGCTGAATGTTTAGATTTTATTGATTGTTTGATGTCGGCGGGAAAAGCAGTTACATGATTCTGTTCAAGTATGACGGCACTAAAAACGAGTCCGGGTGCAAAGACATCTAATTCAAATCATCTATCACCCTATTTATAGAAATCTAAACATACAAATTACACTAAAACACCTAAGTCTTCATCTTAATTTTTAACTTTGGAGAAGTTCACTTTAAATCGCAAGTAGTCTTCATCACCAGAATTATAATCTTCAATGTTGACTTGTGTTGACTTATTTCATCTTCATTTTAAATTTAATTCGGGTGTACTTTAGTTAGTTCAGGTGAAGTAACATGTTCACCCTAATTAAATTCTTCACTGAATGACACTTTATATTTAATTCGGATGATACCCGAATTTAAACATTTTGATCTTTACCAAACACCTTTAAGACTTCATAGCCTAATCCATACTATTCAGTACCCAAAAGTTTCCCCCCTTGGATGATGCTATGAACCTTCAAACTTTCAAATATGGTTCTCCATTATTGGATTTACAATCTTCGGATTCTTCAAGAACAGATTCTACATGATTAGAAATCCAAACACAAACAAACTCCCCCCTTACTTTCAGATTCTTCAATCCGAATCAAACATACTTCCCCTCAACAAATAAGCTCACATAAACTCATATACCTTAATCTGAAGTAAACATTTAAATCATCATTACAAATCTGAATTATGAACTTAATTACCAGATCATATTGTTTTGAGGAAACATGTTTCTGAAAACATTTTTTTCTTCATCACATGATCAATTTGTAATCTTCAATCCTTCATCATTATTATAACAATTTGATCATCAACAATCTCAGTTTCATTCCACATCATTAGAACACCTTGATCTCAATAATCGGAATTAAAATCCGCAACACCAAATCACATCTCTTCATAAATAGATAACTCATGGATTAGCTTCAACCTCCAATCACCTCTAATTGATTTTCGTACCAGTAATTCCACTAGAAACACACTAGTCTTCATAAGTTCTTCAATAACATTCTTCAATTTCAAATTTAACCCCTTCGATTCAAACAAACACTGATAATTTTACTGAAATCACTCGAATCGAATCAAATCGATGAGCCAGAATTAATTGAATTTAATCAGTTGATATTTCTGGCTCTAATACCATTTGACACGTCCTGAAAGCTCTCTAACCAGTGAATTGAATAATCAGATCATGATGCGGAATCTCATGATCTGATTGAACCAAAAAGAGTAAACGAAATTGAGGATCTAATCCATCGAAAGCTGAATGTTTAGATTTTATTGATTGTTTGATGTCGGCGGGAAAATCAGTTACATAATTATGTTCAAGTATGACGGCACTAAAAACGAGTCCGGGTTCAAAGACATCTAATTCAAACCACCTATCACCCTATTTATAGAAATCTAAACATACAAATTACACTAAAACACCCAAGTCTTCATCTTAATTTTAACTTTGGAGCTCTTCACTTTAACTCGGAAGTAAAGTCTTCATCACCTGAATTATAATCTTCAATATTGACTTGTGTTGACTAACTTATTCTTCAGTTTAAATTCAATTCGGGTGTACTTCAGTTAGTTCGGGTGAAGTAACATGTTCACCGGAATTTAATTCTTCAATGAATCATTCTTTATGTTTAATTTGGGTGATCTCCGAATTAAACAATTTGATCTTGAACACAAAATAATTGACAAGTCCTGATAGCTCTCTAACTAGTGCATTGAATAATCAGATCATGATGCGGAATCTCATGATCTGATTAAACAAAAACGAGTAATCGAAATTGAGGATCTAATCGATCGAAAGATGAATGTTTACATTTTCTTGATTGTTTGATTTCGACGGGAAAAGCAGTTACATAATTATGTTCAAGTATGGCGACACTCAAAACGAGTCCGGGTTCAAAAACATCTAATTCTAACCACCTATCACACTATTTATAGAAATCTAAACATACAAATTAAACTAAACAACAAGTCTTCATCTTAATTTTTAACTTTGGAGAAGTTCACTTTAAATCGCAAGTAGTCTTCATCACCAGAATTATAATCTTCAATGTTGACTTGTGTTGACTTATTTCATCTTCAGTTTAAATTTAATTAGGGTGTAATTTAGTTAGTTCAGGTGAAGTAACATGTTCACCCGAATTAAATTCTTCACTGAATGACACTTTATATTTAATTCGGATGATACCCGAATTTAAACATTTTGATCTTTACCAAACACTTTTAAGACTTCATAGCCTAATCCATACTATTCAGTACCCAAAAGTTTTCCCCCTTGGATGATGCTATGAACCTTCAAACTTTCAAATATGGTTCTCCATTATTGTATTTACAATCTTCGGATTCTTCAAGAACATATTCTACATGATTAGAAATCCAAACACAAACAAACTCCCCCCTTACTTTCAGATTCTTCAATCCGAATCAAACATACTTTCCCTCAACAAATAAGCTCACATAAAATCATATACCTTAATCTGAAGTAAACATTTAAATCATCATTATAAATCTGAATTATGAACTTAATTACCAGATCATATTGTTTTGAGGAAACATGTTTCTGAAAACATTTTGTTCTTCATCACATGATCAATTTGTAATCTTCAATCCTTCATCATTATTATAACAATTTGATCATCAACAATCTCAGTTTCATTCAACATCATTAGAACACCCTGATCTCAATAATCGGAATTAAAATCCGCAACACCAAATCACATCTCTTCATAAATAGATAACTCATGGATTAGCTTCAACCTCCAATCACCTCTGACTGATTTTCGTACCATTAATTCCACTAGAAACACACTAGTCTTCATAAGTTCTTCAATAACATTCTTCAATTTCAAATTTAACCCCTTCGATTCAAACAAACACTGATAATTTTACTGAAATCACTCGAATCAAATCAAACCGATGAGCCAGAATTAATTGAATTTAATCAGTTGATATTTCTGGCTCTAATACCAATTAACACGTCCTGAAAGCTCCCTAAACAGTGAATTGAATAATCAGATCATGATACGGAATCTCATGATCTGATTGAACCAAAAAGAGTAAAAGTCACACCCCGCTAAAGCGGAAACACGAGGCGTGAAGAGCAAAGATATCATTACTCGAGTTATAATTAAAAACATACGGTTTCAAGTCATTAAGATAGAAAATTAGAGTTTACAAGATGAAATAACCAAGTATTTAACGAGTTACATAACAAGGGTACATAATTAGCTCCAAGTCGTTTACATATAGAAAATTACGACTTAAGCTTGCGATACAATACATAAAATGAAAGGCCTAACGACGCCTATCAAGGAACATATTCGCTACGATGACCGCAATAAGGGTCCCCATGATCAGGCAAGCGCTGACGAGACGCTGCACCGTCCTCGACGTGGCCTCAGCCGATGTGATGACTCGGATTGAATGTTCAGACAGTCGGTGTGCAGCATCAGAGACTTCACAGAGAAGCAAGCTCTGTTGCTCGGCCTTTTCCGTGACTCCTTGTAGATCTCGACGGAGTTGAAGGAACGCTGCTGGTGGGGACGATGGTAGTGAAGGCGACATCATCGGCCTAGATAGTCCGTCGCTGTCGGGGCGTTGGGTCTGCTGCTCCTGAAATTGACGCTCCCAGTGGTAGCGATCCATCATTGGCGTACGCGAAGCTCCAGCATACGGGTCTACGAACGGCATCGCGGAAGGAGCGGGTCTGGATGAGTCGGGAGTCTGTCCCTTCATCCTATCAGGCAGACGACCAGTAAGGACGACCTGCTTACGTGCTGTCATTCGGACTCAGGGTCCACGCTGTTGAGGTGGTGCTGCAACGGGCACCGCTGGTGCAGCCGGTAGCACGGTCCTCGGGTTGGAGGTACCATAGCTGCTCGAGAAAGCCATCGATCTCTCCTCGGTCGGTCAGTG
>CAJVGC010000590.1:39727352-39747816 GCA_910822075.1 Senecio squalidus
CTCTTTGATGCAAGCTTTTGTATTTTGTGCTTCTCTTGATGTTTCTCCACAACAGGAACAGGTTCTGGTTGAATGAACACTTTCCTTCCAGTTCTCAAAGCTGCTTCTAGTGCCTTTTCAGCATCTTGCTTCTTTTTCTCTTGGGTTTTGGCAAGAGCAGCTTCTCTTTTGACTTCCTTTTGTTTTTCTTCCTTCACAAGATCCAACATGTTAGTTAACTTCATAGGACCTAGTGACCTACCACTGTAACCTTTTCTCTTAAGGTATGTGGTGTATTTGTCCCTATCTTCAGCTAACTTGACTTTTGTTGACTTGGACACTTTCTTCTTTTCAGGCTTGGCTTTGGCTCGTGCTTGCTGCTGAAGAGCAATTTTATCATCCTCAACTGTCTTCATAGCATATAGCTCATCTGCTTTTACAAAGCCTTGATAAGCCAGATTATTCAAAATCTCCTCTTCTCCATCTCCTTTGCATGAATTGCATCCTCCTCAGCAATTCTATCCAATTTTTCTCTTTCAGCTGGAGTTGGAGACTTGTTCAGCCTAGCATGAAGCTCATCTTCTTCAGCTATCTTCCTTTTCCTTGCCCTTTCTTCCTCTTCACATTCAGCAGCTATTCTGAGTATTAATTCAGCTTCAATTTGCTCTTGTCTTAGCTGTTCTATTTCTTTAGGTGTAAGATTTTGAAAATTAATTTCTTCCTGAGCAATCCTTTCTTCTTCCAGCTTTTCTTCCTTTGATTTCTCCACAACTTTAGCTTTGCCTTTGTCTTTATCTTCTGGAGCATCAAGGTCAACCTTCTGAACCTTCTTCTTCTTCTCATCCACAATGATGTATCCATATGTACCTGTAGAGACACTAGCAGAATGTTCAGGTAAAGTTATGGATGTTGCTGATGGTTTAGCAACCAATGCAACTGTTGCCCTTTGTCTAGCAACTAGCTCAACAATCATTTTCTTCCTTTCTTCCTCTGCTTTCTCCTTTTCTTGCTTCTGCTTCTCTTCTTTGATCTTAAGCAGCTATGATGCTATTGTGTCTTCATCAACCATCACACTTGTTCTTGTCATCTCTTTTTGAATAAGAACATTTGCAGCTTCTTGTTGATCAATTGTAGGAACATGAGCTTCTGTTGTTGTGGTTGAAAGTGTTGTAGCTTCCATTTGTAATGCAGTCATGGAATTTGAAGCTTGATAAAAGGTGGGAGGAGTGGTTGTGAACAGGTATGAGTGATCCGCATCATCTGCCCTTGGACTGGTAACCATGGGGTCAGTAGTAACTGTGTCCGCAGCAACTAAGTCCGCAACAACTGGACTAGTAACCATTGGCTCCGTAGTATATGTGTCCGCAACAACCATCTCATCATCCGCATTAACTTGGTCAGCAGCAATTGTGTCAGTAGCAACTTCTGGATTCATTTCAGCTTCAACTTCCATCTCGTCTACTGTTTCTTCCACCATTTGCTTCACTTCTTTCTGCTCCCCCTCAACCAATGGCTCATCTATTGCCATCTTTTCCCCTTCTTCATCTACCACCATATCTTCCGTTTCTAACTCTGTCTCCCCCTCAAATGCACTGCCTATCTCCATATCTTCATCTTGTTTTGATGTGGTAGTGATCACCGTATCTGCACTTCCCTTATCTTCACCTTTGCTCTCTTCAGATGAAAACAAACTAATTGGTTCTTTCTCCCCCTTGTTAGCATCTGCAGTAGAGTCATCTGAAGATGAGGAGCTGGAAGGTCTTGGTGAGGTCCATGTGCTTCGTGTGGTGATTCTTTTGGGCAGTAACTGGGCTGATAGAAGTGCTTGTTGTGCCAGTACCTGTTGCACCAAAGATGTAAGAGTAGAAAGCATCTCACCCTGTTTTTCAACTTTCACCATTAGAGATTGGTACAAAGCCATAAATTCATGAAACTGACCACCACTACCCTCACCCCTTTCCTGTTGGGTACCAACAGGTGGTTGATCATAGGGAATAGAGAAACTCTCCTGCCTAGCAGAAGCATGTAACTCTCCCATGGTCTCTTGGCGCCATGGACCACCTTCCAAAGTTGAGAACAAGTCCTCAACAGTGGATGGTGTTGCCGTAGTTTGGGTCTTAGTTATGTTGATACTGTCCTGAGCTTCACTATGAGAAGTGAAAGCTGCAGTAGTATCAGCCCTCCCTACATGGTCTCCCCCCTCCTTATGGACCAACTCAGTGAACAAGGGGGTGTGTTCAATGTTTTCCCCTAAATTTTGAGTCATCCTGAAGATGTTTCAGGTAATTATTTGAAGTGAGAGAATGGGGGATAGTTTTAGAAACAAGAGTCTGAGTAACCCTCTTGATTCTTTTGATAGCAGCCTTGAGTGGTTTGTGAGGTGATGAAGCAGTGGGTTTAGTTACTTTAGAAGTAGTAACTGATGCAGTAGTAACTGGAGTAAAACTCACAGTAGCAACTGGAGGTACAGGGGCAGTAGTAACTGCCGTAGTAACCTCAGGGATTACACCTTCAGTAGTACTGATGGTGGCAGCTATGGGTTGAGACAGAGGTGAAGTCACTTGTCCCTTAGCTGTAGGAATGGTGATCACCAACATTGTAGAGAACAATGGTGTCACATTAGCTGAAAAACCCTTATTAATTTGCCTCATGTTTGTAAAAACTTTCTTTGAATGAGCATGTGAATGAAGACGTTTTTCTGATCTAGTAAGATCTTTATGCTCACAGTTAATAAAATGTTGAAGGAAGCGAGGATACATCAAAAATTTATATTTTGGATTCAAAATATTCCATCGCATTCCTTCAAATATCATGTAGGAAAAGTTATAAGTTCTGTTTGTGGCCTAACACACCATAGCATTGGCTAAAGAAGAATTGCCCTCATGCCATCCTGTTCGTTTTTGGGACATACATTGTTGCAAAGTATGCAACATAAATTTCCATTGAGGGGAGAGTTTTTCCTTGAGAAAGGTCGAAAGATTTAAGTCCCCCTCATATCCCATATTTGTAAAATTTTCAGTCAGGATGTCATAAGGAAGTTTTACAATACCTCTTGAGTCTTGCAAGTGTAGATGTTTGCGTAGAGAAGACTCTGTAACCTTGATTGCTTTACCATCGACTACTGCATTAATGGCTGCCTCCGTATCATCAAGTGCAGCGGATGTCCATAAATCCCTAATGTGGGATTCATAATTTCTGGATCGATGGTTAACGCCGTCTTTATCTTTGATTGATTAAAGAAATCAATGATTTGATGGAAATCGGCGTTTTCGTCATTCTTCTCCAAGAAAGCTACCATGTTGTGAGTTTTGAAAAACTGTAGTTCTGCCATTGTTGTATTCTGTTGATCGATTATGGGAGGAATGAACAAGAGTGTAAACAGTTAGTCACAGCGATAAAGAAAATTGAGAGATTTGAGTCTAACGGTAACTTTTTAGGAAGATTTAGGGGTTTTGAGAACAGGTAGTTTTTAAACGGTTAAAAATAACCCCTATTTATACTGAAATTTTGTAACAACTTGGTGACTCCGATTAGACGCGGGTAATGATTTAAAAGTAACGGTCCAATTAAAAATTGCCACGTGTCATTAGTAGTTGTGCCTCGCGCCTGAATTTTAAAAATTAGGTCCAATCGGAACTTGCCACGTGTAAAAGTGAGTTACAAGTTGTATTTTGACATGTCAAATCATCATTAATTTAGGGTATTCTTATTGCTTAAGAAACCTTTTAATATGATAATCTGCCGTATTAACAAATGAGTCTGTAGTAAGTTGGTTAAGCGTCCGTAGTAATGGTTCATAGGCCGTATTAACTGGACTGTCCGTAGTAATATGAGTTACTGGCAGTATTAATCCAGAGGTCCGTAGTAACACATTATTTGTCCGCATTAACCATTCCGTTCAACTAAAGAAGACCAGCCTGCCCCCGTACTTGAAACCAAACTTGCCTGGCATAAGGACATTCGAAGAACAGATGAGCATGAGAATCCGGCTGCATTTCACAAAGAGTACAATGAGAAACAAGAGATGAAGACACATCCCAAGAGCGAAGAACATCATGAGTCCTGAGTTTGCCTTTGATTGCAAGCCAAACAAGAAAAGCATGCTTTGGAATATTATTCGAGAACCACACCACATCTGCCCAAGGAAACGGATTATGATAAGGACGAATAGCATTCCAAACAGCCCGAACCGAAAATGGCTGAACTGACCCAGATCTATCCCTCCACTCCAGGCTATCTTGCATCCCCGTACTAAGAGTAGGAGTAGAGATTGAGAGGAGATCAGGGTAAGCAGTACCAAGGACTGGGGGCCATAACAAGGAACCGGACTCCACAATATCTGCAACCTTAGACGAAAGTGAGAGATCCGCCCTATACATATCCCTAGTGGAGACAAACTCTGCAATGGGGCTCAAATCACACCACTTGTCGTACCAAATCGAAGTACCCTGAACATCACCAATCTTGTGCCAAATAAAATCACGAATAACTGGCCTCAGCTGCAACAACTTTCTCCATCCCCACGACATAGAACCACGACATGGAATAGTCCAAAAGCTACGATCCCTTATCTTGTGCAACTGGGTCCAAGCAACCCATAAGGACTCCTTACGCATGAGAAGCTTCCAAAGCTGACTTACCACAAGAGATTGATTAAAAAGATCAAGCTGCCGAATTCCAAGACCGCCTTCAGATTTAGGCAAGCAAACAGCATCCCAGGCCACCTTTGCTTTGCCCCTACGGAATTCAACATTACTCCATAAAAACTTCCGCATAATCTGCTGAATTTCCAGGAGAACACGAGTGGGTAGAACGAAGACCGAAGCCCAATAAACATGCATGGATGCTAGAACAGACTTGACCAATTGCAATCGACCCGCAATAGACAAAGATTTATTCTTCCAATCAGAAACCCGAGCCTCAACCTTAGCAATCAGTTCTTTGCAGTCCTTATACACCAGTCTCAAAGGAACAAGCGGAACACCAAGATACTTAACCGGAAGCCGCCCCTCCTCAAACGGCATCACCTGAAGAATGCCTAACTTTGTATGATTAAGAACATTACAAAAGTAGGCAGTGCTCTTAGGCAAACTAGGAGTCAACCCCGAAACTCATTCAAAGAATCCATAATAATCTTAGCCGAAGCGACATCACCATGAGAAAATAAGAACAAGTCATCGGCAAAACACAGATTAATTAACCCCATCTCCGAACAAGAACGGTGATACATGAACCCATCAGTCGTCCTCACCCGCCGCTGCAAGATTAGCGTAAGAATTTCCATAACCAAGGTAAATAAATAAGGGGACAAAGGATCACCCTGACGCAACCCTCTTCTACCTCTAAAGTGGCCATGACTAGCACCAATAAGAGAGATTGAGAAGGAAGTAGTAGTGACACACTCCATGATCCACCCAACCATCTTCTGAGGAAAACCAAAACCAGCAAGAATAACACGAAGAAAATTCCAATCCACCGTGTCATAAGCTTTCTGAATATCTATTTTGAAGGCACATCTCAGTTCCCCACGGTCCAAGTGATAATTATGCATTAGCTCATGAGTCAATAAAATATTATCCGCAATGCTACGCCCAAGAATAAAAGCCGATTGATTCAAACTCACCAGCGACTGGAGACTACCTTTGATACGATTAGCAATAATCTTGCTAATACATTTAAACAGCACATTGCAGCATGAGATCGGCCTAAAGTGTGTAACCTTAGTCGGCGTCTGAACTTTAGGAATAAGAGCCAGAAGAGTATGATTCATCTGTTTCAAAAGCTTCCCATTACGAAAGAATTCTTTCACAGCTAAACAAATATCTCCCCCAACAATCTCCCATGCCTCCTTAAAGAATGCAGCCGTGAAACCATCAGGACCAGGAGATTTATCATTCCCCATAGAAAACATAGCAAGCTTAATTTCCCGATCCCCCACCTCCAAAGTCATCTCTGAAGCAGCCAGCGGATCAAGCACATTCCCAAATAAATCCAGGGTATTAAGATCAGTAGAATTCCTCGCTTGGCCAAGAAAACCTTCATAGTGAGCAACAAAAGCTTGAGCAACATTCTCATTCTCATGGATAGTCCCAGCATTATCAGAAACCACATTGATACGGTTCCGACTAATTCTACCCTTAACCGCTTTATGAAAAAACGCAGAGTTCGAATCCCCATCCTCGAGCCATTGAATCTTTGCCTTCTGCTTAAGAAAACGGTCATGAGTAACAAGAGCACTATTATATTCCTGAACCAGCGAAGCCTCCTCCTCACGAAGAGTAACATTAAAAGGATCCTTATTCAAATCAGTCTGGGCCCTATCCAACCTCGAGCGCAAAGAGTTAAGATTCTCAAACAGATTACCATGAGCAAATAAGAGCTTACGTAACGGCCTCTTTAATTGTTTGAGCTTATTTGACACTTGAAACATAAGAAAACCAGAAGATGAATGCATCCAACCCTCTTTAACCACATCCTTAAATCTCGGGTGAGACGTGAGGATGTTAGTAAATTTAAACGGCTTAGGAGGACCCCTAACATTGGTAGTAATCCTAAGGATCGACGGCGCATGATCCGAAGTACGATAAGGGTGAAAAACATCATGAGCATCAGTAAACACATCCCCGAATTGCGAATTGCCCAGGATGCGATCAATTTCCTTGAGGATGCCATCTCCACCCTTTGGCTTCTGAGTCCAGGTAAAATGAAGACCTGTGCTAGAGATATCACGAACTTCAATGTCATCGATACATTCCTTAAGTTCACGCATAGCTATAGACATACATGAAGAACCAGCAGTGCTTTCGTTCAAAAATAGAGAGGCATTAAAGTCGCCAAGAATGCTCCAAGGTCTGTCGCGAATGTACGAGCAATGCATCCGGAGATTATCCCAAAGTTGTCTGCGCTGAGTGTATCTGTTATGTCCATAGATAAATGAACAAATTAATTCCTTCTTCGCCAGCTTAAGCCATATACGAGTATGAATGACCTGATCGGTTTGAGAGATAACCACAATATCAACATCATATTTATTCCAACCAAGGATAATCCTTGTGCCCTTATCACATAGAATTCCATTAGTAGTCCAGTCCCAATGCTTGAAAACACTAGAACATAGTTTATCCAGTTTAGACACCTGCGCACGGGATTCTAAAATAGCACAAACAGAAAGCTTATTATCAAAAATTATCTGACGAACTTCACATTGTTTGGGGGAGAAGTTGAGACCCCTTATATTCCATGAAGCTATACTAATCATGGGAAACCTCTTCAACGGGAGTGCTTGCCTCCTCTGTAATTTGATTTCCATTCCGATCTTCAAAAATTAGTTCGTCATCCTCCGAGTCACTCGGATTCAAAGTAGAATCAGGATACTCCCTTTGCCTTGGTTCCCCTGACCCGCCATCCTTACTACTAGACGAACTCAAAACTCCAAATGAATTCGTAACCAAGACATCAGTCTGTTTAGTCGTGCCAGAGCCCTGGATACCACCTACAGCCCCTTGAACAGGTTTATCCTTAGCTGGATTAGGTTTCACCACCTGCTTATACTTAAGATTTGGTTTAGGTTTGGTTAACCTAACACCCTCAATAATCTTGGCATTCTTGGATTTTTTCCTCTTAGACTTAACCTCAGTAAAACCTTCCACATCCACCCTTGGTGGAACGATAACAGTCTTCGGAGGACAATCAATCTTAGGACGCAAAGGACAATTAACATCCTTATGATCAAATATCTTACAAGTAGCACATCGAGGGGGACGCCATTCATATTCAATATCAATAGTGGCTAAGGTATGGCCTAATCCACCATTATGCGGTATAGCTACTACCAGAGACTCCAGAAGATCCTCCACAGCCGAGACTTCAATTAAAGCACGAGCATAGTCTTTACGCCCCCACGAATTAGTACACAGTTTACTTGTATAAGTGTCTAACATAATAGGTTTACCAATTTGTGTAGTGATAAGGCTCAAACCTACCTCAGAATATGCCGCAATGGGAACATTGTGCAACTTAACCCAAACCGGGGCCCTAGTGATGGCTTCCTTCGTCAAAATGGTATTCGGAGTCCAAACATTTAAGAACAAAGGAACTTGTCTAATGAGCCATGGATCACCCTCCAAAACACGATCCATACCATCCTTTGAATTAAACTGAAATAGAAAAAAATCCTTCTCCAGCATAACTCGTTTGAGCCCAAACTTTGCCCATGAATTCATGACATAGTTTTCCACCAATTTAAAGGCCAGACGTTTTCCAATAAAAAACCCATAAATAGTATTCTCAAAACGAGACTAACTTCCTCCACCACTGACAAAGGGATAGTTACTCGAGCACCCAATACCACTTCGTCGTTATGTATCTCAGTTAACTTAACCTTCGAATTGGAATTAGGCTGTCTAAGAACAGAAGCAAACAACCCCGAATTCGTAGTATTAACCTGATTAGCCAATGTTGGGAGATTCCCCAACGCATTCAAAAGCTTGGAAGCACCCCGGATAAGAACACGAATGTTACCATTAAGACTCGTTAAAGTCCCGCCTTCAGTACCTTGCAAAATCAATTTGACAACTCCAGAAGCTGCCATCAAGTAAAACGGACGGATGAGGTTTTGGTCCGCACGGATGAAGTTATGAACGTACGGATGTAAATTAATAGGTACGGATGAGCTGACGTAAGCCCTAGAAATGAACTCAAAACGTACGGATAAGTCTTGATACGCACGGATGAGTTTTGAAATGTACGGATAAGCTTTGATATGCACGGATGAATCTTGATACGTACAGATAAGCCTTGAAATACACGGAGGAATCTTGATACGTACAGATGGCTCCTGATACGTACGGATAGGATGTGATTCGTACGGATAGATACCAAAACGTACGGATGAAGAATGCTGGAACTTTAGGGTTACAGCCAGCCGCCACTAACCACCGCTATACGCCGGAAAAGATGGAAAAACTGCCTAAACAACCTCAAAACTCCAGCCAAACCAGAATACCACTACTACTTACTAAAACCAAACAGGAAACCAATCTTATTTCAATCCAAAAATCACGAAATCAGCAGCGAATGGAAGAAAATAAGAACTTCCAGCCGATGAAGAAGAAATAGTAACAATACAGCCTCCAAATCAAACAATTCGTGATACAAAACAATAAGAAACAATAGGAATAACAAAGCAGCAACAATTCGAGATCAAATTCAAACCGTAGCCATCAATCCAAAATTTTCCTCAAAATCACCATTCTAGAGAGAAA
The DNA here is from genome assembly GCA_910822075.1 of Senecio squalidus. Taxonomy (NCBI): domain Eukaryota; kingdom Viridiplantae; phylum Streptophyta; class Magnoliopsida; order Asterales; family Asteraceae; genus Senecio; species Senecio squalidus. The sequence continues at coordinate 39,736,595 of CAJVGC010000590.1, forward strand.
AAACACACAACCCATAACCCATAGGTACTTTAAAACACTAATTTTTAACCAATAGGTACTTTAAAACACTAATTTTACATAACTCTACCATACATTTCCGTTTCTACTCCAAACTTCCACACTACCCTAATAAACATTAAAACTACCTAAATCAACTATTCAAACCACCTTATACCCAATAAAACGCTTCTTTCCTTTTAAAATCTAGATTACATCCCGTACGAGTTAGAATTACGTTTAGGTGTGTGATATTCATGTCAAATAATCCTCTACGTTATAATAGCATTAAGAATGTATTAAGAATGTAATTTGAAGCCGTTTAATCCATAAAAAGCTCAATCAAACCCAAAATACCATTTTAAAATCAAAACCCTTAATTTTAAAAACCCATTGGTACTTTAAAACACTAATTTTACAAAACTCTACCATACATTTCCGTTCCTAATCCAAACTTCTACACTACCCTTATAAACATTAAAACTACCTAAATCAACTGTTCAAACCACCTTATACCCAATAAAACACTTCTTTCCTTGTAAAACCTAGATTACATCCCGTACGAGTTAGAATTATATTTAGGTGTGTGATATGCATGTCAAATAATCCCCTGCGTTATAATAACATTAAGAATGTATTAATAATGGTATTTGAAGCCATTTGATCCATAAAAAACTCAATCAAACCCAAAATACCATTTTAAAATCAAAACCCTTAATTTTAAAAACCCATTGGTACTTTAAGACACTAATTTTACAAAACTCTACCATACATTTCCGTTCCTAATCCAAACTTCTACACTACCCTAATAAACATTAAAACTACCTAAATCAACTGTTCAAACCACCTTATACCCAATAAAATGCTTCTTTCCTTGTAAAACCTAGATTACATCCCGTACGAGTTAGAATTACGTTTAGGTGTGTGATATGCATGTCAAATAATCCCCTGCGTTATAATAGCATTAAGAATGTATTAATAATGGTATTTGAAGCCATTTAATCCATAAAAAACTCAATCAAACCCAAAATACCATTTTAAAATCAAAACCAAAATTTTTATTAGGGTAAATTATATTAACACCAAAAACCAATAGAGTACAATGGAATGTGGCTGAAGTACCACATTAACCTCAAGACTAGCTTGAACAGACTAAGACAAGATGACAAACCATCTGTCTATATACTAATCAATACAAGAAAAAGAATACTAAACAAAGAAATCGCCTAAATCAGAAGAGATTCTGGAATATTCCAATTCTTCAACAGATCCAAAGCCGCTCTCGAACCCTTGAACCTACATGACATTAGCCTTGAACGAACATCAGCCAAAACATTATCCACAAGAACATTGACCGTTCTTTTGGATCCCGTATATAATCTTTAATTTCTTTCGCGCCATATGAAATACATGGCAGCAGCCAGAACCAGCTTGGCTATGACACTTGCCGAAGAACGACGATGAGAAAATGGAAGAATGATCCCAACAATATCCGTGAGACATGGGGGACTACTCTGAAGACCAGCCTGCCCCCGAACTTGAAACCAAACTTGCCTGGCATAAGGACAATCGAAAAAAAGATGAGCATGAGAATCCGGCTGAGTTTCACAAAGAGTACAATGAGAAACAAGCGATGGAGACACATCCCAAGAGCGAAGCACATCCTGAGTCCTGAGTTTGCCTTTGATTGCAAGCCAAACAAGAAAAGCATGCTTTGGAATATTATTCGAGAACCACACCACATCTGCCCAAGGAACCAGATTATGATAAGGGCGAATAGCATTCCAAACAGCCCGAACCGAAAACGGTTGAACAGCCCCAGACCTATCCCTCCACTCCAGACTATCTTGCATCCCAGCACTAAGAGTAGGTGATGTGTATTTTATAACATAAAATTAATTAAAGTTTAGAAAAGGATTATACCAATGTATATTAACACACAATACAGGCAGTGTACCTGATCGTACGTAGATATAGAATCAGTAAGTCCGGATCGAACTCAGGGAACGTGTATTTATATCCGTTATCTCAAATTATATAATTAAACTAATTAAAGCAATTAAATATGGGGGACGTTTTAGTTCTGAGAGAACATAATGCAGAAAACAAATAACTAAATTAAATAACAATTTAATTAACTAAATGGATTGCGGATGAAAAACTATTTCGAAAAGTCTTTGAGAATTAATCAGATTTAAAAGCAACGATTACTTGGAATTACGTTTCACCTGGATTATGATTAACAAGAATATGTTTGATTGATTTAACTGTGATTTCTATGATAACTAGATTTCCCGCTAGACTTATCTAATCCTACAATTTTAGAGAAAGATCATACGATTATTCGTACATCAAGAGCTATCTTAGATTTATCCACTCTAAATTGTGCTTAAAGTTCACTATTATTTACAATTTAATCTGTCGACTACGAATTAACAAAAGTCTCAATTATTCAGATTCGATATAATTGTCATGTTCATTCAATTCATTAAATTACTAATCTCTTAGCCTATCTCAATTAAGTATCAAGCTACAATTATCTAATAAATCATATAATTGCAAATAACTGATAAATCATATAAGAACGCTAGTTATGTTATAGATCTATCAATCACGCTAAGTAGTAGATTTAATAACTTTGAATAAACATGGATCGCGATTAAACGTAAATAATAATGGAAAAATCAATAAGTTCAAACATAAACTTGATTAAAACATAAATCCAGGTTCAACAATCCAAGCAATCGCTTAAAGAGTTTAGCTCATGTTGGATTGTAAGCAAATAACATAATAGGTCTTAAAACAAAACATTGTGTTAAGAAAATAATGCATAAACGTTGAATCAACAATTGCTAACTTAGAAATTGGTTAAAAGAGATTAACCAAAAGCTTCCACGTGATCAAAGGCTTCTAGGACTCTTCTGGCAGCTTTCCAGGATGAATGCAGGTTGAAAATAAGGAATAATGTGTGTTTAACCCGAACCCTAGCAGCACTATTTATAAATTCTGAAAAACGACCTTTTAGCCGTCGGCTGGCTCACTTCAGCCGTCGGCTAAAACACGCGGGTCAAAAAGTTGCTTCCGCGGCACGTAACGAACAATTATGCGAAAAACTTAATTCAGCCGCCGGCTAAATATCCTCAGCCGTCGGCTGTTTCTTCAACTTTACGTTTCTTGCTCGTTTGTCTCCGTTTCAAGCCAGTTTCAGCTCCTTTTCGCTCCGTGGTCCAAATATAACTTTAATCTGCAATTCTCACTAAAAATATACCAAATCATAATAAAAGTTGCAGATAATGATGCTTAAATACGATAAATGTGGCTACAAAATATGGTTTATTTCAGACACATCAAATTCCCCACACTTGAATCTTACTTGTCCTCAAGTAAACTATCAGATTAAGGAAACAAAACAAACATCTTCAATAAAAATAAAATACCCAACGAGTCGAGTAAATTACAAAAAATTTATTTACGAAGATGAATTTAATAATTACCAAGCCAAAATTTAAATGCATAACTAAACATCTCACGATTTGGAAAGTATAACACTCAATCACTCAAAAAGCTAATCTAAGTGTAATATATATGTGAAATCGCTCAAAGCTCAGTCATGACAAGTATTCTATCATAGGCTTGATAACGATACGCTTCTCCACCAATAGAGTCTAAGTAACTAGTTCAGAGGGCTTATGGTCATATCAATGGGTGATGGGTAAAATAATGGAAAATATGATGAATGTGAATTAATATGAACGATATGAAACAATCAACTTCCAATTAGTCTACAAATCCAAATATTTTAGTCAAAAATTATATTACTTTCAAAACTCGATTGATTATCCCTAATGGCTCACTCTGATGAAACTTCTAAGACCAAACTTTGTCTTAATTCTTCAACGCTCCAATTGAGAATTTTTTATTTCTCGCAAATTTCGTCAAATAACTTCAACACTTCAATTGAGAATTTTTTATTTCTCGCAAATTTTCGTCAAATAACTTCAACAATTATTGGCTACCTAGTACGGGCTTTAATAACTTTTTTTTTTCTTTTTTTTTTTATATATTTTTTTTTTTTTTTTTTTTTTTTTTTTTTTTTATTAAAGACACCGCTCGAAAGGTCCATCAAAATCCTGAATAATTCTTAACTTATATCCACCAGTAACTTCCTTCGTGAACTTAAGTAAATTAAACAACTCCACGCCATCATATATAACATTCCGTCTAATAATCAATCAAGTTAAGAAAGAGGGAATTTTCAACAAAAATATCTGGATTAAACGACTTATACATTAGGCTCAATTTATGGAATATATCTGGAAAGGTGATAAAAGAAAAAGGTTTGGCGCAAATATGGTATCTAAACGTCAAAAACACTAAAAATGAGTGCTCGATAGGTAGTGTGAGTCAAATAACCAGTGTAGTTATCGACTATAAGAAACGAATAGGCCAATCAACTGTTTAACAATCCTAATTCTTTTGCCTCTTTCCTAGTTACTGATAAGTAAAAACTTATGCTCATTCATAGCCTCGAAGCGTATACAGTGTCAAGTTCTAAAGTTTACAAGTCACCGGCACACTCATAACAAATGAAGATAAAAGCATATAAAATGTATGCTATAATGGCTCAAATCCTCACAAAAATTGTAATGGGTAGGTGTGCCTAGTTATGCAACTAGTTAAAACTAATTACGAAAAATATGTGCAAATTTTTAAAATTTTCACACAAATTGTTCCTAAGGACAAATAGATTCAATCCTAACCCCTTCCCCACACTTAAACAATACAATGTCCTCATTGTAAAGAAAATTCAGCAATTAAGTGCAAAAAAGAAAAAGAGAAAGGAATAGAAAAGGCTCCCCCATTTAAATGTCGAATGCTGTGAAAGGAAATAGCAATGGAAAGAATGTATGGCTGGTAAAAGCTTAACGTCCTCAAAAAATCTGCATAGCTTCCTTTGAAAATTTGGATTTTCGGCATTACTTCCACTAAAATGGTTGAAATTCTAAAAATGGGAAACACATGCACACATATTAAGTACCACAATAAAATAAGCATAAGAAATACATAATCCAAATATAAAAATCGCAAACAAATAATCCATACGAAATAGAAATAAAAATAAAAATAGTCTTAAAATAAAATACACAACATAACCAAAGATCATCACATATCAGGCCAACGGCCCTGTCTGCTCCAGGCGGCTCTCTGCTCCTCCTCGGCCTGCTGTCTCTCGGCCTCGGTAGGGGAATGGTACTGGTAGGGCTGAGAGCACCACAGGTGGTGGCGATCCACATAAGTAGATGAAGATGGCTGGTCCTGATCCATCGGAGTGGCACTACCAAACGAGTGATAAGAACCGTCATAGGCCTGATAACTCACACCGGTACGCTGATGGTACTGGTACAAAACCTCGTCCTGATAGCGGTTCCTACTATCAAACTCTGACTGCATGTTCCCCACCTGGTTACGGATATAGGTGATGTCATGGCTGAGATCGCAGTAACGACCCTCCATACGGTCCGCAAATGAATCGAACCGGGATGACATCTGCCCCATGCTAGATGTCAAAGCAGCCATCTGTGCCGAAAAATCGAACCCCTGACCAGGTGGGCCCTCCTCCTGAACTGGTGGTGGAACATCCTCGTAACCTGGTGGATGCTCCTCATCGTCCTGCTCATCAACATCAGCAACCCCTCTAATAGCAACCCATCTGTAAATAACCTCACCATCTGGGGCAACAAACTTGTTCACTAAACCAGAGGACTTAAACCAAGTTGCCCCGAAAAGACGCATCCCTGGTGTCAACGTGGTACAAGTGTCAAAGCCTGGGCCCCGGCAGCGGCGCCAAAAACTTGATGTGTATTTTATAACATAAAATTAATTAAAGTTTAGAAAAGGATTATACCAATGTATATTAACACACAATACAGGCAGTGTACCTGATCGTACGTAAATATAGAATCAGTAAGTCCGGATCGAACTCAGGGAACGTGTATTTATATCCGTTATCTCAAATTATATAATTAAACTAATTAAAGCAATTAAATATGGGGGACGTTTTAGTTCTGAGAGAACATAATGCAGAAAACAAATAACTAAATTAAATAACAATTTAATTAACTAAATGGATTGCGGATGAAAAACTATTTCGAAAAGTCTTTGAGAATTAATCAGATTTAAAAGCAACGATTACTTGGAATTACGTTTCACCTGGATTATGATTAACAAGAATATGTTTGATTGATTTAACTGTGATTTCTATGATAACTAGATTTCCCGCTAGAGTTATCTAATCCTACAATTTTAGAGAAAGATCATACGATTATTCGTACATCAAGAGCTATCTTAGATTTATCCACTCTAAATTGTGCTTAAAGTTCACTATTATTTACAATTTAATCTGTCGACTACGAATTAACAAAAGTCTCAATTATTCAGATTCGATATAATTGTCATGTTCATTCAATTCATTAAATTACTAATCTCTTAGCCTATCTCAATTAAGTATCAAGCTACAATTATCTAATAAATCATATAATTTCAAATAACTGATAAATCATATAAGAACGCTAGTTATGTTATAGATCTATCAATCACGCTAAGTAGTAGATTTAATAACTTTGAATAAACATGGATCGCGATTAAACGTAAATAATAATGGAAAAATCAATAAGTTCAAACATAAACTTGATTAAAACATAAATCCAGGTTCAACAATCCAAGCAATCGCTTAAAGAGTTTAGCTCATGTTGGATTGTAAGCAAATAACATAATAGGTCTTAAAACAAAACATTGTGTTAAGAAAATAATGCATAAACGTTGAATCAACAATTGCTAACTTAGAAATTGGTTAAAAGAGATTAACCAAAAGCTTCCACGTGATCAAAGGCTTCTAGGACTCTTCTGGCAGCTTTCCAGGATGAATGCAGGTTGAAAATAAGGAATAATGTGTGTTTAACCCGAACCCTAGCAGCCCTATTTATAAATTCTGAAAAACGACCTTTTAGCCGTCGGCTGGTTCACTTCAGCCGTCGGCTAAAACACGCGGGTCAAAAAGTTGCTTCCGCGGCACGTAACGAACAATTATGCGAAAAACTTAATTCAGCCGCCGGCTAAATATCCTCAGCCGTCGGCTGTTTCTTCAACTTTACGTTTCTTGCTCGTTTGTCTCCGTTTCAAGCCAGTTTCAGCTCCTTTTCGCTCCGTGGTCCAAATATAACTTTAATCTGCAATTCTCACTAAAAATATACCAAATCATAACAAAAGTTGCAGATAATGATGCTTAAATACGATAAATGTGGCTACAAAATATGGTTTATTTCAGACACATCAGTAGGCGTAGGGATAGAGAGAAGAGAAGGGTAAGCAGTACCAAGGTCTGGAGGCCATACCAAAGAGCCGGACGCCACAATATCTGCAACCCTGGATGAGATAGAAAGATATGCCCCATACATGTCCCTAGTGGACACAAAGTCCGCAATGGGACTCAAATCACACCACTTGTCATACCAAATCGAAGTACCATTACCATCACCAATCTTGTGCCAAATAAAGTCACGAACAACTGGCCGCAGCTGTAACAACTTTCTCCATCCCCACGACATAGAACCACGGCATGGAATAGTCCAGAAGTTACGACCCCTTATCTTGTGCAACTGGGTCCAAGCAACCCATAAGGACTCCTTACGCATAAGAAGCTTCCAAAGCTGACTTACCATAAGAGCTTGATTGAAAAGATCAAGCTGCCGAATCCCAAGACTGCCTTCAGATTTAGGAAAGCAAACAGCATCCCAGGCCACCTATGCTTTCCCCCTGCGGTATTCGCCATTACTCCATAAAAACTTCCGCATAATCTGCTGAATTTCCAGAAACACTAATTTTACAAAACTCTACCATACATTTCCGTTCCTAATCCAAACTTCTACACTACCCTAATAAACATTAAAACTACCTAAATCAACTATTCAAACCACCTTATACCCAATAAAACGCTTCATTCCTTGTAAAACCTAGATTACATCCCGTACGAGTTAGAATTACGTTTAGGTGTGTGATATTTATGTCAAATAATCCCCTGCGTTATAATAGCATTAAGAATGTATTAATAATGGTATTTGAATCCATTTGATCCATAAAAAACTCAATCAAACCCAAAATACCATTTTAAAATCAAAACCTTTAATTTTAAAAACCCATTGGTGCTTTAAAACACTAATTTTACAAACCTCCACCATACATTTCCCTTTCTAATCCACACTTCCACACTACCCTAATAAACATTAAAACTACCTAAATCAACTATTCAACCCACCTTATACCCAATAAAACGCTTATTTCCTTGTAAAACCTAGATTACATCCCGTACGAGTTAGAATTACGTTTAGGTGTGTGATATTCATGTCAAATAATCCCCTGCGTTATAATAGCATTAAGAATGTATTAATAATGGTATTTGAATCCATTTGATCCATAAAAAAATTCAGTCAAACCCAAAATACCGTTTTAAAATCAAAACCCAAAATTTTAAAAACCCATAGGTGCTTTAAAACACTAATTTTACAAAACTCTACCATACATTTCCGTTCCTAATCCAAACTTCTACACTACCCTAATAAACATTAAAATTACCTAAATCAACTATTCAAACCACCTTATACCCAATAAAACGCTTCTTTCCTTGTAAAACCTAGATTACATCCCGTACGAGTTAGAATTACGTTTAGGTGTGTGATATGCATGTCAAATAATCCCCTGCGTTATAATAGCATTAAGAATGTATTAATAATGGTATTTGAAGCCATTTGATCCATAAAAAACTCAATCAAACCCAAAATATCATTTTAAAATCAAAACCTTTAATTTTAAAAACCCATTGGTGCTTTAAAACACTAATTTTACAAAACTCTACCATACATTTCCGTTTCTACCCTAATAAACATTAAAACTCCCTAAATCAACTATTCAAACCACCTTATACCCCATAAAACGCTTCTTTCCTTGTAAAATCTAGATTACATCCCGTACGAGTTAGAATTACGTTTAGGTGTGTGATATTCATGTCAAATAATCCCCTACGTTATAATAGCATTAATAATGTATTAAGAATGGTATTTGAAGCCATTTAATCCATAAAAAACTCAATCAAACCCAAAATACCATTTTAAAATCAAAACCAAAAATTTTAAAAACCCATAGGTACTTTAAAACACTAATTTTACAAAACTCTACCATACATTTCCGTTCCTAATCCAAACTTCTACACTACCCTAATAAACATTAAAACTACCTAAATCAATTATTCAAACCACCTTATACCCAATAAAACGCTTCTTTCCTTGTAAAACCTAGATTACATCCCGTACGAGTTAGAATTACGTTTAGGTGTGTGATATTCATGTCACATAATCCCCTGCGTTATAATAGCATTAAGAATGTATTAATAATGGTATTTGAATCAATTTGATCAATAAAAAACTCAATCAAACCCATAATACCATTTTAAAATCAAAAACTTTAATTTTAAAAACCAATTGGTGCTTTAAAACACTAATTTTACAAACCTCTACCATACATTTCTGTTTCTAATCCAAACTTCCACACTACCCTAATAACCATTAAAACTACCTAAATCAACTATTCAAACCATCTTATACCCAATAAGACGCTTATTTCGTTGTAAAATCTAGATTACATCCCGTACGAGTTAGAATTACGTTTAGGTGTGTGATATTCGTGTAAAATAATCCCCTACGTTATAATAGAATTAAGAATGTATTAAGAATGGTATTTGAAGCCATTTAATCCATAAAAAATTTCAATCAAAACCCAATATTTTAAAACCCATAGGTACTTTAAAAAACTAATTTTACAAAATTCTACCATACATTTGCGTTTCTAAACCAAACTACCACACTACCCCAATAAACATTAAAACTACCTAAATTAACTATTCAAACCACCTTATACCCAATAAAACGCTTCTTCCCTTGTAAAACCTAGATTACATCCCGTACGAGTTAGAATTACGTTTAGGTGTGTGATATTCATGTCAAATAATCCCCTGCGTTATAATAGCATTAAGAATGTATTAATAATGGTATTTGAATCCATTTGATTCATAAAAAACTCAATCAAACCCAAAATACCATTTTAAAATCAAAACCTTTAATTTTAAAAACCAATTGGTGCTTTAAAACACTAATTTTACAAACCTGTACCATACATTTCCGTTTCTAATCCAAACTTCCACACTACCCTAATAAACATTAAAACTACCTAAATCAACTATTCAAACCACCTTATACCCAATAAAACGCTTATTTCCTAGTAAAACCTAGATTACATCCCGTACGAGTTAGAATTACGTTTAGCTGTGTGATATTCATGTCAAATAATCCCCTGCGTTATAATAGCATTAAGAATGTATTAATAATGGTATTTGAATTCTTTTGATCCATAAAAAAATTCAGTCAAACCCAAAATACCGTTTTAAAATCAAAACCAATAATTTTAAAAACCAATAATTTTAAAAACCCATAGGTGCTTTAAAACACTAATTTTACAAAACTCTACCATACATTTCCGTTTCTAATCAAAACTTCTACACTACCCTAATAAACATTAAAACTACCTAAATCAACTATTCAAACCACCTTATGCCCAATAAAACTCTTCTTTCCTTGTAAAACCTAGATTACATCCCGTACGAGTTAGAATTCCGTTTAGGTGTGTGATATGCATGTCAAATAATCCCCTGCGTTATAATAGCATTAAGAATGTATTAATAATGGTATTTGAAGCCATTTGATCCATAAAAAACTCAATCAAACCAAAATACCATTTTAAAATCAAAACCTTTAATTTTAAAAACCCATTGGTGCTTTAAAACACTAATTTTACAAAACTCTACCATACCTTTCCGATTCTAATCCAAACTTCCACACTACCCTAATAAACATTAAAACCACCTAAATCAACTATTCAAACCACCTTATACCCAATAAAACGCTTCTTTCCTTTTAAAATCTAGATTACATCCCGTACGAGTTAGACTTACCTTTAGGTGTGTGATATTCATGTCAAATAATCCCCTACGTTATAATAGCATTAAGAATGTATTAAGAATTGTATTTGAAGCCATTTAATCCATAAAAAAAACTCAATCAAATCGAATATACCATTTTAAAATCAAAACCAAAAATGTTTAAAACCCATAGGTACTTTAA
>CAJVGC010000590.1:39747916-39775615 GCA_910822075.1 Senecio squalidus
TCTACCGACACAGCTGAAGTGGAAGTGCTTAACACGGGAGAGGCAGGCCAGTCAAGTTATCAAAGCTTTCATACCGGACCTCAAGGCTTCCAGATTGGAAGGCCTTTGAGTACTACACAACCCTCTCTCAGAACCACTACCCCACCTCAGAACATTCCACAACTTGTTAGTTTGGAGACCTCCACTCTAACTCAGCAGCTATCTCCCACTCCCACTCAAACCCCTTCTAGGGAGCAACCATCAGTAGAAGAAGCTTTGGAGCTACTAAAGACAACCTTGTCCCAACAACAAACACCCCCACCAACTCCACCTGCACAAAGCGATTTCTTAGCTCGGCTCATAGAACCATTGAAGCCCAAGCCCGCACCACAACCAATTTCTGAGGTCAAAGCGAGTGTCTTGCTGGGACAATTGGTCGATGAGTTGCGAAAACAAAAGGAACCAGAGCCCACCCCTCCTCCACCCCCACCGAGCACTGCTCAAGAATTACTTAACTTGTTGAAAGGACTCGTGGGAGAGGGAGGGGGACCATCTCGAGTAGCAACCATGCCAACCTCTGTGGTGAACTCTAAGTTTTGTGACTGGGTAGCAAGGTATCCCATCCCAGACCGACAGAGAGTTCCCTCTATTGTTGGCACCTATGATGGAACAAGAGACCCAGAGGATCACTTGGCGTTGTTCGAGCAAGCTATCATGATAGAAAAGTGGGTTGAACCTGTAGCTTGCCACATGTTTCCCGGAACGCTACAAGGCTTTGCTAGAGATTGGTTCACAAGCCTTCCGGAGAAGAGCATCTACGACTTCTATGACCTTAAAGCCAAGTTTATCTCCAACTTCTTCCAGCAAAAGAAGCAAAGGAGAACCCACCTTGAGGCACACCTCATACGCCAGCGAGAAGGAGAGGGGCTGCGAGAATTCATTCTCCGCTATACAAAAGAGTGCCAGAAGATACCAGATCTACCCGAAAGTCAACAAATTTCTGGTTTCACACTCTCCTTGCTCCCAGGCCAACTCCAAGAACGACTAGCAGCAAGAATCCCAACTACCTTCAAAGAAACGACTGATGTTTGTTATAACTACTTGAGGTCAAAGGAGACAATTGCCTTGGCTAGAAGCGTAACGAGTGGCAAAAGAGATAAAGGATGGGGTGGACTAAGTGTTGGAGGATCAAGCATTCAAGACTCACCTAGTGGAGAGGGTAGTCGTCATGACAACCACAGAGAGGACCGACGAGATAACAGACAAAAGCAAAGGTTTGCTCCTTATGACAAAGCCTCACTAGCCTCTAGCCTCAGCAAGTCTCCCATGGAAATTTTAAAAACCGAACAACTATGTGCGACATTCAAGCCTCCCCGGCCAATGACCTACATGTCAGGGAAGAAAAAAATGAACAAATTTTGTGAATTCCATGAAGCCCATGGACATGACACAAATGCATGTAGAGAGCTCCAGGCCGAAATCAAACGAGCATTGGAAGAGGGACACTTGGAACACCTTGTCACGGGAGTAAAGCAAGTGATGGAGCCCCCGCTCAAAGAGACCTTTGCATGGCAAAAGGGAGCACACATGGAGGACCCAGGACCACCAGACGGACATTTAGTCTAGTCCTCCAGTCCTCCAAACACCCCTTCAAATCGGAGACGTACTACATCATGAAAGACTACAAAAATCCTAACAAGGTCATGGAATACCATGTATTCAACTATATCATGTTTTAGATAGAACAAAATGCTTGATAGAGCACATCTATGTAGTCATCTATGTTGCTAATAGAAATCATCTTTTTTCCTATCATACTTTCCCCCAATCAATACCAACTTGGTAACAAGCTACTCATAGCTAATTAAAAAAAAAATTAACTTGAAATTTTTCTAAGTGTAACAAGCCACATAAGGCATATAAGGCTGGGCTGAACACAACTTTCCGTCTTTCTTACCTATTGGAGGAAGGATAAGCTCTCCATACTAAGGAGCGACAATCAACTTTCCGTCTTTCTTACCTACCGGAGGAAAGATAAGCACTCCCTATTGGGGAGCGACAATCTCGCGAGTAAAAAATAAAAATAAAAAGCATGCAAATAAACATGGCATAGTCATGATAACAAAAAGAGTTGTCATAACAACCCAAAATTAATATATAGATCCGAAGTGGCAAAGCCATAAGACAATATTTATAACACCTACTCAGGGCCTCCACCTCTCGAACACGGACGAGAGCGCTATCTTTTGTCGGCCCTTTCTCTAGCAAACGCCTCCTGCAAACCATCCCTCTCCTCCTTGGCACTCCTCGAGGAAAAGAAAAAGGAAGAACGCAAATGTTATATAAGGCTAACACGTAAGGGCACAGAGATAGCCAAAAAGTTAAGGAAATCACCAATACCACTCTCTCAACCCTCTATTGCTGCTCCCCTCATACTCTCCCTACCGTCTCAAAAAAAAAAAAAAAAAAAAAAGGAGTTTTTAAAGGCAAAAATGGGAGTGAAAGGGATTAGTTTGAAAATTCAAATTTTATGTTAAAAAATTCCAACATTCAAACTAGGGGGGCTATTTAGGTATGTAGTTACACCCTTCAAAGGGAGCGCTTCACCTCTTCAAAGGGAGCGCTCCGCCCTTTAAAAAGAGCTCCCAGCCCCTTCAAAGGGACCCCTTCAAAGGAGCGCTCAACCCTTTTTAAAGGGAAGCTATCAATCCTTTTAAAGTGAAGCTAATCTATCAGTCCTTTTAAAGTGAAGCTAAGCTATCAGTCCTTTGAAAATGAAGCTAAGCTATCAGTCCCTTTAAGGTGAAGCCAAGTTGTCAGTCCCTTTAAGGTGAAGCCAAACTGTCAGTCCCTTTAAGGTGAAGCCAAGCTGTCAGTCCCTTTAAGGTGAAACCAAGCTGTCAGTCCCTTTAAGGTGAAGCCAAGCTGCCAGTCCCTTTATGGCCAAGCCAAGCTGTCAGTCCCTTTAAGGCCAAGCCAAGCTGTCGGTCCCTTTAAGGCCAAGCCAAGCTGTCGGTCCCTTTAAGGCCAAGCCAAGCTGTCGGTCCCTTTAAGGCCAAGCCAAGCTGTCGGTCCCTTTAAGGCCAAGCCAAGCTGCCAGTCCCTTTAAGGCCAAGCCAAGCTGCCAGTCCCTTTAAGGCCAAGCCAAGCTGCCAGTCCCTTTAAGGCCAAGCCAAGCTGTCAGTCCCTTTAAGCCAAGCCAAGCTGTCAGTCCCTTTAAGGCCAAGCCAAGCTGTCAATCCCTTTAAGGCCAAGCCAAGCTGTCAGTCCCTTTAAGGCCAAGCCAAACTGTCAGTCCCTTTAAGGCCAAGCCAAGCTGTCAGTCCCTTTAAGGTGAAACCAAGCTGTTAGTCCCTTTAAGGTGAAGCCAAGCTGCCAGTCCCTTTAAGGCCAAGCCAAGCTGTCAGTCCCTTTAAGGCCAAGCCAAGCTGTCAGTCCCTTTAAGGCCAAGCCAAGCTATCAGTCCCTTTAAGGTGAAACTAAGCTATCAGTCCATTTAAGGTGAAGCTAAGCCATCAGTCCCTTTAAGGTGAAGCTAAGCTATCAGTCATTTTAAGGTGAAGCTAAGCTATCAGTCCAGTCCTTTCAAGGGGAAGCTCACCTCTTTTGAAGGGGTGTCATAGGTCATTAGTTTTACGTCACTCTCCATATTTGGACTATGAAATGACGGCCCAGAAACTACGATGACGGCCCACGGCCCATAAACGAATGCCTATAAATATCTGACCATTTGTCAGATTTCATCATCTTCATTCTCACATTTATCATATACGTTCAAGAGATTTTTCCACTCTCTTACGTCACTCCCCCTAATCGATACGTCATCTTAGGCTCACAAAGAGCTTGGTAGGTTTGCACTGACCTAGCAGGAGAACGTATAGGTTAGCCATCACACCCAGTCCTGAGCACGTCAATCGTTGCTCAAACAGTAATATAAACAAATATAAGTTTTGAAATTTATATTTAGTGTTCAAATCACATTTGATATTGCCTTACGAATATCAACGTTTGACTATAAACGAAAAAATAAAAAGTCGTCAAAATTCGAACTTTTTTTCGGGCTCGGATAGGTTATACATTATATAACATTGTTGTGTATTAAAATTTATATTTAGAGTTAAAATCATGTGTGTTATAGTCTTACGAGTTTTTAAATTTTTACATACATAATATCACATATGATTTTAGTATTATCATATGTGATTTTAGTACTATCATATTATTTTTGTCAAAAAAACAAGAAAAAATAAAACTTGTCAAAATTTGATTTTTTTTTTCTAAATTTAGGTAGTTTATACATTTTATAGTAATTATCTTTTATAAAATTTTACGTTTTGGTGAAAATATCACATGTGATTTTATTGTTACAATTTCAATACCCATAAAAAAAATCGTAAAAAGTATATAACACCAAAACTCTAATTAAAGAGAAAAAATAGACGATCGCAACGATTTATTTGATTTCGTCTAACGATTAATGGTTTGCGAGATAATTTAATTTAAAAAAAAAAAAAAAAAGTTGGTTTTGTTTTTAATATTAGCCATTAAATTAAAATGAGATGAATGACTAAGATGGTGTATTTTGGTCCTTAGAAAACTATTGGTCTTTTGCCTTCAAATCTTAAAGTTGAAAGAAAAATACTATAATATCTCTCAGTTACCATGAAATAAAATTTAATTTGTCAACTTATTTTCTTCTTTTTCAACTTACTTTCCTTAATTTTCATTATTCACCATCAACTAAATTAAATTACAATTAATTGACTAATAATTTTTTAAAAACTTTCAACACAAATAATTTCTTACATCTAATTTCAATATGAAAATGTGAATTAATTTTTTTATTATTAAGCATCATATATAATAACTTGTTATTCCAAAGATCTGGATTTGAAAGCGTTACCAAATAATTGTGTTTATAGTCCGAATGGGATGGATGACCTAAAGCTTTTACTGCAAAAATTTAAGAGTCAAAAGGCCACTAAAAACTTTTACACTTAAAATATAGTCGCAAAACTAGAATCAGAAACTATTAAATACAATATGATTATGGTTATTCGGCTATATATTACCACTTATTTTTAACGGAAAGTTCGAGTTTGGATCGAATAAATGTTTTCTTTAATAGAACACGTTTCAAACAAAAACTATCAGACACAACATATCTTTAATATATAATAAAAGAGGGCCTTAAATGCCATATGGCGAAATAAGGTCCATTGGATTAATTGGATTCTTTGATTTCAACGGTTAGATGAGATTGATGATGTCATCAAATATTTTTTTCATTTTACACCCTCTTACAGTCCATAATTGAATTATTTCTTCAATTTCACCATTATTACAATAAATAACATATGTCTCTTATTAGACTATGATTTACATTATTATTATTATTATTCTAAAATCCTTTAATACGAAATATTAATATATGTGTATAAACATAAATGTATATATATTATTATAACTATAAACAACATGTGTATAAACATAAATGTATATTTGTTATTATACGTGTAATATTATATTTTCATAATAATTTAAAAGAACTTGTTCATAAAAATAAGTTTACAATTCAATTTTATATATATTTACTCGCGCTATCGCGGGGCTATAATTTAGTAAATAATATTTTATAGTTCGAACGATCGAACAGGAACAATTTTCTAAAACAATTAAATGAGTTTAGTACATCACTACATGTATGTGAAAATATATGGAGAGAATGTTGATGCTCGATGGAACACATCATAAACTATTACACTCAAAATATTAATCATGAGGTGAGACTCTAACAAAAATCATTACCATATATAAATAAATAAAATGATGGACCGAAGGGGCACACCACGATAAACCACATAGTTCATTATCTGGTTCGAAATACTGAATAAGAAACTTTTATCATATAATTATTTTATACTTCGAGTGTCCGAAAGGTTCAAACCATAACTATTATTTATTTTGAAACGTTTGAGAAACTACCATATATCATTACCATAATTTTGACAAATATAATTTTTTATTTGTAGCTACATCACACGGGTTTGATAGTACTAATAAATTATTAAAAGGTAACATATAAAAAACAAAGAGAAAACGACAAAATGAAAGAAATAAAAAAGAGGAAAAGCAGGTGAGAAAGACATATATCATCAACAACAAGTTGTCTGTCAAAGACATGAAGAACCAACAGCAACGACAACCCAATCCACCACTCTCAAACTACGATTATCCCATCTTTTTACTCAAATCACTTTCAACAACTTAAGCTTCATAAAACCCATTTAAGGTAATATATCATCAATCATATTTCATTCTTCAAATGTTGTTGTTTTTAATATGTTTCTGTTTTATGTTTTTTAACAGGATTTATATTTTTATTTTTATTTATGGCTATGGAAAATTCTAAAGTAAGAAATATGTACAGTGGAAGTGGAAGACAGTATTCACTTCCTCCTAAAAGTCCATTTCCTAGTACTACTTCTCCGTTTTACCCGAATACGAATACACAGACTAGATCAAAAGGGTTTATACCCAAGTACAGGGATGGGAATTCCTTTCATCAACGCACTTCGTCCGAAAGCCTTGTCATTGAAGAACAACCTTCTTGGCTTGATGAACTTCTTGATGAACCCGAATCACCTCTTCGTAGAGGTCATAGGCGCTCTTCCAGTGATTCTTTTACTTATATGGAAGCGGCTAATGCCAATATTGAACAAAACGTCACTTCTGGTTCTTTATGGGGATCTCAAGATTTTGATCATTATAAAGATGCTAGAAACACATCATCGTCTTTCTACGGGGATAAGAATCAAAATAACAATCGGGTTTGGAATTCTCCACAAAATACATTGCCACGTTCTACGTCCTTAGGTGCTTCACAAGAAACAGTTGAACCTTGTGTGCAAGCCTCTGAAACAAATGATTCTCCTAATACCAATTCTTCTGCATCAGAAACCGACACAAAGCGTTCCAAGCAGTAAGCAATTGGTTTCTGTTACATAACACCGTTATACTTAAAAAAACACCCTCTTATATGTTAGCTTTAGTATGTGACTTTATCATCATTATTAACTTTGTTTATCAACAAATCTAAGAGGTTTGTAATGCAGGCAATTTGCTCAACGTTCACGGGTTCGAAAGCTTCAGTACATAGCTGAGTTGGAAAGAAATGTTCAAGTTCTACAGGTAGTTTAGAGACCGAGCATAATTTGTTATTGATAGACAGGTGATATATAGTGAAAGTAGATAATGTAACATAAGGTGTGATTGTATTACAGGCAGAAGGATCTGAGGTTTCTGGTGAGCTAAAGTTTCTAAACCAGCGGAGTCTTATTCTGACCATGGAGAATAAAGCACTGAAACAACGGTTAGAGAATTTGTCTCAGCAACAACTTATCAAGTACTGTAAGTTTCTAAACATGCTACTTAATCTTTGGTTTCTCTGTTGTATCATGGACTTACTTGTTCGACTGCATATGCATATTTGTTAATAATACACTCACTCTCTCGACAAACACATAGATGACGATGATGTACTATGAGTACCATACCCGTGTCAGCCGATCAAACTAGCAAAGGTGTACTAGGAAGTCAACACATCACGTACATATATGGTTACCTTACATTTGCCACATATTTAGTAAATTTAAGTTGATAATAGCTTGGGTGACGGGGATTTAGAAAAGAGGAAAGTATTATGCTATTCACATAGCGAATTGGAGATGTCATGCTGCCCCTTTGAATGAGGGATTTAGGCTTGTTCAACATTTGGTTTGGACCCAAAAACAAATCTGATTATCGAATCGAACTAAAGTATAAAACTGAGTTTCAAATATGAATTAGGTTTTCAGGTTGGTTTGGATGATTCTTCAACGATCCTTACCGAATATCGAGCTATATACTCACTATAATATTTTTTTTTTGAGAAACAGTCATCATGTCACGTAATTTTGCAAACATCTAAACTCTAAAAAACAACAGGACCAAAATCAAAATCAATCAATCCTCCTCCCCTGTTGACCATCACCAACGAAGGTTTTCTCTTTGTTTGTCTTCTTCAACTGAAACATAGAGGCTTGTTTTCTTTTTTCATCACTTCTCGTAAGTTCATTATAATTAGGATGTTCTATGCTCTTCTTAGCTGCTTGACCAATTCTTTTGAGTGACTTTGTACCAACTTCTTCATCTATGAGACTAAGTCTAACATAGTATCCGCATTCCACAGTAAAATAGACAGCTTCTTTTAGGTTTGAATTTGGACATTTGGATTCTGTTTGTTTGTTTTCAAACGGAATTCAATTTATTATTTTTTTGGTGTCATTTTGAATTTGGCTTGAAAAGAAATCCAAAAAGAAACCGCAACTTTGAAATACCCCTAGTAGCATTGTACCATGTTACAACAAGAATGAAAGAGACATTATATTGTACTAGTCATAGAGTCTCAAGTGTATCTTCCATGGTGTGAGCACTTCATTTGATGGCTACACCAGTCTCTCTATAGGGAAAGCTTTACCAGGTGGTGAACCAATTTTATTGTGCGACTAAAGGTTGGACAACACAGTTATAACAAAAGAAAAGTGTATCCACCATTTGTCGTGTTTTACTGTTCAATAACTTGCATTTTATAGGCTGCCCTGCTAGGTATAATTTACTAATTTCCCCTAAAGAATATGTATGCTGGTTTGGTAACTTGCAGTCGTGTCACAGCTTATGACATGGCCATATCTTGTATCGACTTTAATAGAAAAGGGTATGCAGACACACTAAAAGAATCAGGGTTTCTAAAGTATCACACCTACAGTTGGCAGAATGATTGGGTTAGGCAAGTTGGGTAATGATTCAAAACGGCTATATTTTAATGCGGGTCAGGTCTTGTTGTCCAGCCAACAATTTTGTGTCTATTTCAAATAATTGTATAAACAATTAATATATTGAATACGAATACAAAAACTATACTGTTATAATTATAATAATACCCTTTTATTTTATTAAAGCATTTTTGAGATTTAGGCATTTTAATACACTTTGTGTGACTCCTTCATTTTGACTTGCTTTATTTTTAGTTATGTTTACAAATTTTACCCGCTTAACCTGTTTAAAGTAACAGTAACCCAAACCAAACCATGTTTAGGTTCATATGTTAAAATTGCCTCCTCAAATCACGCTAAACAAACTTAGGTTCTGATAGATATCCATCGTCACAGGTAAGATACTACGGTCTGAACTTTTGCTGATTCACCAATGTATGGGGATCTCAAGACTTAGTACCCCAGATATGCGTGGCGATAAAAACAACTACTCTAAGACACTACATGTCTATGCCCAATAAAACACTAGATACACTAGACACTATATGTTGTGACTGACAATGAGGGAATATTTGGATGCATTTCGGAACTCATTATCTGATTATTTAAGTTGCAATAATCAGTTTTTAATGTTTGGATAAAACAAACTGTTATTAAGGGTGCAGATAACCAGTTGTATATATGCTGCAACAAAATGATCATCAAGGATTAAACAAAATTATTTATATGGCCTTTCGTTTAATCTAATTTGAGAGACGTTTATTCCATTTCAGAACCATCTCTACCTTTTTCAGAAAATTGTCATTTTCTATTTTTATCTGTTAGTTTCTTATAGAGATAATGTATATGTTCCACTTCATTCATATAGGCCACCCAAGAGTGTACTCAGTTTCATTTACATTTATACCAAAACTGGCAAAAAACATACCGAAAGACATAAGTTTTCTTAATTTTTTGTACTTTACTTAATAACAGACAAAGTAACCACAGGTATTTTTGTTTTTCGGAAGTTTAAGGATATCTTCGTCATCCATCATGGGTTTTTTTTTGAAATTGGTACAAAACACGCAAATGAGTGACCTATAAAGTAGTTTCAATAATTTGGATGGGCTAATGAAAAAAGTTGCCTTGTTGGGTGGCCTCATTAACATTATCCCTTCCTTAAATAATCAGAACCTGCCAAACATCCAATCATTCGATTAATTATTAGAACTTCAAACAGTAGAAGCACGTCCACACACTGTTTTATACAGCCCATTTAATTACAGCTAATAAGTTGATTCTTGAATCACGTTAAAAATACACATCCAAACACCCTAAAAGCCTTTTTGTTTTTACCGTAGCGATGAATGAACCAAAGGCCATAAAAAGGGTATTGTTTGTTAAGCAATTCTATCTTTTGGTTGGAGCCAAATATCTGCTATAAAGATCATGCTCAGTGTGTACTATGATTTCCCTTTCGCAGTAGATGACATTTTTTGTTTTGTTTTTGCAGTGGAACATGAAGTTTTAGAGCGAGAAATTGGGAGACTGAGAGCCTTGTATAAACAACAGCAACAACCACAGGCAGAAAAGCCACATTTTAGCCATCGACGAACCACCAGCATGGAATCTCAGTTTGCAAACATTTCTTTAAAAAACAAGGAATCTGTTGCTGTCCGTGATGGCCTCTTTTGACCGACATTTTGTCATCTTAATGGCAAAAGGTAAACTATTTGCGGGGTTCACTTGTGTAGGACGTGGCCAAGCCCTTCTACTCGAGGTGAAACCTTTTCTCTTCCTGTATTATTGGAGGTTATGTGTGGTTGTGTATTTGGGTGGATTTTATTATGCTTTAGCAACTTACTTGCACCTGGTGGTCGTCTGATTAAAAGTCAGTGACTCACCGGAGGTGGTGGAGGTGGTGGTTTCATGTCCTGATTGTCATTTATGTTGGCTTTTCCTCCAGTTACATTTGTGTATGATTATTCGTCTCGTCTCTTCATGTTAATGGTACTTACTCTTCTTCTGTAGCCTTTCATTTCAAAGGCCGTGTTAATAAATTTCAAGTATTTTCCTTCCAGTGAAATATTTATCTTCGGTCTCTATATGCCGCATAATGTTTAGTTCTTCGATATCACATTTACTTTCAAAATACACATGTTTCTCTTGTTCTGGCAATGTTATAAAGAAACAGTAAGATAAAAAAGATTGCCGGTTTTCTAATGGTGAAACATGTAGTTTGAAAATATAAGCGATGAACTCAACCATAAGAGTAAGGAAAAACTTATTACGGTAAATAAACATGATGTTTATGATCAATTATTATCTGCTCCTAATAAGATAGATTAATACTAAAATCATTTAAGATAATTTGGTCTCGTTTTCTAGTTCGAATCATCATTGTTCTCAACGTTGATTTCTCGTGTTAATGAAGCATGCTATAGTAGTGTTATTTTATATACAAGTGTTTGCAGTAGATAATGCAAACGTTGTCTAATTTATAGTTATAGCATCTATCACATATAACACAGGTTTCATCATGAAAGTAAACATGCTAAGAGTAGCAACTAGAAGCGTGGACTCGCCTTAACGAGTAAAGGCGACTTCCTTTGGATTGTAATGCCATATTTCTCACTCATATCCAGTTCCTCGTTTTTTACTCCATTAGGCAACGTGAAATGAAAGTTGTATACCAGATTTGCTAATGCAAGCTGGATGATATCAACACCAAATTGAATACCAGGGCATCCTCTCCGACCACCACCAAATGGAAGCCAATCAAAACGAATCACGTTATAGTCAGTGAGATTTTCCAAAAACCTCTCTGGTCTAAACTCTGTTGGTTTTTCCCATAAAGCATGATCTCTTCCTATTGCCCAAACATTAATAAACACTTGCGTTCCTGCTGGAATATCGTAGCTCATTAGTTTTACATATTGTGTTGACTGCCTAGGAATAACTGGCATTGGGGGTTGTAATCGCAAGGCTTCTTTTATGACAGCTTTGAGGTACTGCAATTTCTCCATATCGTCTTCCATAATCATGGTTCTTCCTTGTCACATTTTAGTAACTTCTAGTTGTAACTTTTTCATTACACTTGGGTGTCTTATTATCTCACTCATTGCCCATACTAAAGTTGTGAACGTTGTATCAATTCCAGCAGCAAACATGTCCTGCAAGGAATGCGGTAATAGTGATTATTGTTATTGATATGGTTAATTTAACAGCAACATCGCTCATTTATGTTGAACATTAGTTTTAAAAACTACAACGTTGTTTTTAGTGATCAGTTAGCTTTTAATTTTGTTTCTTATAATGAATAAAAGAGCGATATATCATACCAAGATGACGGTCTTAAGGGCAACTCTGTCAAGGTTAAAGCCAAGCTTGTTATCTTTTTGAATACGCAGTAAAATATCTACTAAATTTTGGTGTTCATCACTTTCGACATTTACCCCTACTCTTTTCTTATCTTCACGTTCTTTAACTGCGTCTTCAAGACGCTCATCAAACTCTTTAGCAACTGTTTTTGCCATTCCTTCTAAACCACTTATTCGATCTACCTATGACGACCATGGAATATAACTCCCAACACTAAAAACATCGACCATATCAAGGAGCTTCCTCAATGAGTTAGTGAACTTTAACCCACGATAGGACCTCCCAAGGGCCACACTACATATAATGTTATTTGCAAGGGAAACAATTAGAGCACTTAAAATCAACGGACGAAGAAGCACAATTTTCACTAAGTGTTTTAACCATAAGTCTCGTCTCTTCTTCCCTCATTTGTTTAAAAGACTTGACTCGTATCCTACTTAGAAGATGGACTACTAAAATGCTCCTCAAGTGTCTCCAGTTTTCCCCGTAACGAGAAAATGAAATTTCCTTGCAGCCATAGAATAGTATGTTGGGCATACTTAAACTGGGTCGACTAGAGAACAATGTATCATGCGTTTTCATGATATCTCGAGCTGTTTCAGCAGAGGAGATCACTAGAGTAGGTATACTTCCAAGGTGAAGAAGCAGAATTTGGCTGTGTTTTTGAGACAAAGGTTGGAGGGAAGGATGGGGGCTTGAGCTTAGTTGATGGAAAGTTCCGATGATTGGGAGCTTTTGTGGGGACGGTGGTAAGATTTTCTTGGTCATAGGATATAAACGAAACACGAAACAAATAAAGATCATGAAAACGATGAATGGAATAAAAAAGATGGAAGAAAAAGTTGGCATGGGTCTTGATCTGAAGGAGGACTGTGTTTATCTTTTCGACTCAAGAAAGAATAGATATCGTTAGAACGACCATCAAGTATGATGTCAAACCTGCGTAAATCAAGATATGGTTGTATAGAAAGACTGCTTTGGTTCTTATTTATTCCCAATACTTAATCAAGATTAGGTGATTTTAAATGAAATTAGAAAGTTTATATTTATTTTGAGTATAATAGAACACACTATCTAATTTGAAAAAGGACATATACCCTAAAAAGACAGTCGCCTTAGCGTCATAGACGAGTCGATTTCCATGGATGAATGATTTGTCTCTTGTCAGTTGCCACTTCCTACCACTTTGTGCATGTTATAAACATGGCAAAAAGGCAGGGAGGGTAAAACCATGTGATTCTACCAACACAAGTCTAGAAAGATAGACGGAAAAAAATTCATGCATACTTCTGGTTCCTAAGCTGAGAATCGAGTATTTATCCATTAGATTTCTTTATAGTGCGGTTAATTCAGATACAGAACCGAATAATGTTTCCAACATACAGAAATCAAACCAACACGAGTGTTGGTAACGACAATAATGATGCCATGAGAACTGATACGGTCCACCAATTCAACCCAAATATACTTTTCTAAAACTACCAAACGTTCGAACTGTTTCTTTCATCCAATTAATAGACTTACAAGTTTATTTTCCAGTAACAACGATGTAACTATTACTGAGTCTAATACCCTAAACAAACCTCCAACTCCAGGCCTTCTCCAGAATCAGGAAAATACAGTTCTAAATATTCACAAATCACAAATGACTATTGTTCTGAGTAGAACTAGAGGGCATAAACAAAAATCTGCATATTTATGGTTCAAGTTTTCGAATATTTATAAATTAGGAAGAAAAGAAAGAAAAAAAAGGCTTGTATCATAAATAAGGTACCCCAAAATCATATTCAAAAGCCACAAACTTTTGGCAAATATATCCCCTAAAAGGAACAATATTACCAGGACATACATCCTCATGTTTGACGTCTTCGCTTGAAGGTTGACTCATCATATGACTCCCATTTCTTATGATCGAGGATGCTAATGTCATCAAGATCAGCAATGGCAAGCAAGTACTGGGTGAGCTTCACTAGTTCTCTGTCAGTGTCTCGGTTTGCATGTGCCTTTCTGAATGGCTTTATTATCAATCCGTTTTGTGGATTCATTACAAAATTTCTCCGTAGATCATCAAACATTATGGTATTCTTTGAGCTGTAAAACTGCAGCAATATCAAGAAAAAATACGAGTCATTTATCAAATTAAGTTTAGCAGACGTCCCACATCATATAAGTATAATTTGACAAGTTTAGCAATCCATGAGTAATGTCAGGGTGCTAATAATCAAACCTCGGGAAAATGAGCCCAAATTAAGCCGAGTGGTTTGCAGTCAAAGATTCCTCTACTATCGGATTGAACTGTGATCATTGCTAAATGATCTAAAAGAGCAGTAACTTTGTAATTGGGATTACTGAGTACCCCAAGCTGTCCCATCTTCAATTCAACCCATTTCATGCTGCAAAAACGAAAATTTAACATTTAACAATATATTTTTTATCTGACCGTTAGTAACAAGATGTTTTACTTCAAAAAAGCCAACAGAGACAGAAGCTCCATTAATAAAAGGAAACTAAAGCGGTATAGCCTAACCTTGTTGCAGACCATATTATGATGTCATATTCTGCATAAACAGCTGTCAAGAACTCGTGAAGATCTACATGTTTCAAAAAGTGTCAAATGCTGCTATCAATTGTTTATTGTTTATCATTTATTCTTTTCAAGTGAAATAATGTAGAATTCTTACAAGGCCGCATGAGTTGAAGCGGGTTTTCTGCTGTTGAACGATGGTCAAAGAGAGTATAGTCTATATCCAACACAAGAAGCTTTTTCCCTTTGCGGCATGGATTTTTTAGTTCAATCTATAATCAAGTATCCATTAACATACATCATAATCAAATAATATGTGCAGATAAATATCTCCACGTTTTACAATCATAACCTATATTAATCAAGATTCAAGAACTTTATCGGTCAACTATTCTCCTTTATTACCATATTTGGTTTCGTATTCTGTTTAAATTTGTGAACGTTGACCCACATTGCAAAGTTGAACAGCTTGCCATGGACAAAATCAGGCAAGTATTACACAATAATATTACCTTAATTTCGAAGAGGAAGTACTAAACTACTAATACATAGATTAAGATAAGATCTGTCAAGATGGACAGGTTGGATGGGTTGGAAAATGAGTCAAAATAGGTACAGTTTGAAATGGTTAATTTTTAGTACGGGTTACCAGCATCCATCTTTTTTTTCCCATCGTATTATATTTTTTCGTTAACAATAAATACATAAACTTATGATTATAAGAACAGTAATATTACAACAGTAATCCAAGTCTTTGAATGATATGATTTCAGTTGTATGCCTCAAAAATAAATTGGGCGCCTTTTGTCCCATATTCAGTTTTACCTAAATTTAACTTGTGTAAGTTAAACAAAACCCAAATGGGCCCATTCAAAGCTAAATGATAAACATACATGGTAATGATAAAAACATTTATATAACATTAACGGAGATTAGAAAGACATGCCTTATACTGATCAACACGTCTCCTTAGTTTCTGCTTGTTGACATCTTTGTCTTTAATGTCTACAACTTCATCTTGCCCGATTTCAAAGTCATCAACAATTTCTGGAGAATCAACTTGATCCACAATTATATCATCCTCAACAGTTCTGCATCAGTCAAGTATTTAAAACATTTCTCATTCAACAAAAAAATCAGATCATAGTTCCACCTTTATAGGAATGCGAGGAATGTCATGTGGTCTAAGCCATATTAAAAAGACCTTATATTTTCACAAACCTTGAAGAGAATTACCACTCGGGTGCTCAAATACTATTATCTGACAATAATTGTATGACATAATAACACAAAGAGTAAATCAACAGCTACCACTAACACTACCATAAAAGTTACGACTTTTTCATTTAAAAAAAAGAGTATAACTATGAAGATAGAACGTATATTTATATCACATCCATGTTTTGTTTTAACATTTATAATAATTTGGTATGTTTGATTCTAAACATTGATTGTAGCTATTAAAAATTCAGGTTTCATGTCAAAACTAATAACATAAAAGCTACACTTACGTATGTTTACGTTGTTATGGGCTTATAGCTAGATCAAATAAAACTGATTTAAACCTATTTTGTCGAAAAAATCAAATAAATTTCAACACAAGTTGAAGAATCACGAAATTTGAGCCTTACTTAAAAATCCAACATTCTGAAATGGGGCAAATTGGCAAACAACCACCAAATACTAATGGACCCCGATACTAGTGATATACCAAGTACATATTAATTGTCACCTAAAAGTCTAAAACATCCTTACATTCTCCAAATTCTAAAAAGATAAACTATTTTACAACGAAAGCTCAACGAGTTTACTAAACCTATACATTTGTGATAAAACACACGTTAACGCTCGAAAGAAACGAGATAACTACACTTATATCCTTAAGAAGTATTAACTAAAACAATAAATCAATTGAACATAAAAAGAGATCGAAAAGTTATAATATACCCAATCATCGTCATTTTGAGAGATGATTTGAGTTTTAGAGTCGAGAGAAGAAGTGAATCATCGGATAATTTGGATCCAATTTTAGGGTAGAGTAGTTTCTGTCGTTTTGGGAGTACGTTGGTGACTTGGCAAATACGGCGTTTCAGTTCGGCTACGGAATCGTCGGCGCAGACTCTGACGGTGTATTCCTTTCCCGTCCATTTTACTGTCAGTGTTAGCTCCTCCTCTGTTACCGGAGATGTCAGCGACGATGATGATGATGATGCCATTTTGGTCGCTGTTTTTAAAAGACGGTGGTTTGTTTATTTTTTTTTTTTTTTTTTGAAACGGCAAATGTTAGTGATTCGGGGCCACATGCGACCCACGAACCATACACCAAAGTTAGTTCTAAATCTCCTAATAATCACCTAAGGAGGGACCCCTGGAGGCTCGAACCCAAGACCTCCCCTAGGGGGGTACAACCTCCTACCAATGGGACAAACCCCATTGTTTATTTAGGAATCAAGAAAAGCAGAATATGGTTTCTAGCAACTCGACTTCTTCTTCTTTTTTCCTTTATTTTTTAACATTTTGAGCCCATGATTCTCTATACAAATTCATTTATTAGAGTACGTATAACCAAGTTGTAGGAAAGTAGACCCTTAGTTTTTTTTTTTTCTTTTTTTAATATTTAAATAGAATAAAAATAACATTTTACTGATAAAAATAAAAGTCGCAATACAATAATTAAATAAAATAAAAATACATAGAATAAAAATAGCTAGCGTTATCGATAGTCTTCCGGGAGTGTCGAAATGTAAGCCACGAGATCATCGCGGAGTCTGTTGTGCGTACCCCTTTCTCTTATCTCTCTGGTAATCCGGATATGTTTATTCACTCTGTCGTTATAAGTTCGATTAACACCTGTAACCGGAGGAGCATACCATTCATGGGCATCAAAAATCGACCGTCTCGTGTCTTCAACAATCATATTGTGCAATTTGATACCCCCGTACATAACTCTTCTCAACTTGTTCATCTTGCAAAATCTCGTTGCATGCTTTATAATCCCCTAACGACCTTGAAGAACACCGAATGCGCGTTCAATATCCTTTCTCGCACTATCTTGAAAATGTTTGAATTTTTTACGTGGTTCGTCCGGTGGGTTATGAAAAAGCTTTAACAAATGTAGACCACTCCGGATATATACCGTGTGCAAGGTAATATCCTTTATCGTACTCATGCCCGTTTAAGGAAAATCTGTAATCTGGGGATGAGTCGTCGAGCATATCATGAAACAACGACGATTGTTTAAGTACGTTGAAATTGTTGTTCGGCGACATCGAAGTAATTATGTCATATCCAAAGATCGTACGACGCAACGGCTTCCAGCATAACCGTTGGATAACCATGGTCACCTCGAGTTAATTGTCCTTTGTATGCATTTGGACATTGATCCCAACCCCAATGCATACAGTCGATGTTCCCAACACATTTTAAAAAATTATCTAGGGATTCAAATGATGTTCTTTCTGACTATTGTAAATATTCGTTAAAAGCGTCCAGAGTAATCCCATACGCCAGCGTACGCATAGCGGACGTGCAATTATGTAAACAACTAAAACCCATTTTACCCGTACAATCTGGTCGTTGTTTGAAATATTTAAAATAGTCGGACAAAGGTTCTACGGAGTAATTAGATATACCTTCGACTCTTTGGAGGAAAATAGGTTTTCTCATACGAAATCTTCTACGAAAATATTCATCCGGGTACACATGAGAAGTAATGTCGTAGCACATTTTCGTTTGTTGTGGTTCGATCGCGGTTAATATAGAGCATTTTCCTTCTTTCACGCCGACGTGAACTTTCCGCTTCATTTTTGTCACACCCCGCAAAAATGGCGGAACCGAGGTGTACAGTGTATACGGTATCAGAGATTCAAAGGTTACATAAACATAAGTAAGCAATACATCATCAACATAGATTAAAGAGTTTGAAATACAATACGTTATTACAGTCATCCGAATATATCAAAATACGGCTACAGCGTTTGGGATACTAAGGAATTGACAATAGCAAAATAAATTCCATGCAAAAGATCCACGTAGCCAACAGGCATAGCATCAAATAGTGTAACCTCAAATCCCTGAAAAGCGTTAAAATACGACGTCAACATAAAGTTGGTGAATTATTCGCAATAGTAAATAAAAACATATTAGTATAAAAGCTTCAATATGTTTTGACCCAAAAGTGTTATGATTTGAAGATAAGTCATTTGAAATTGATGTTTCAAAATATACGTGAGGTTTACAAAACCTTTTGAAAAAATACTCATACATATACCATAAAAATACCATAATTAAATCATAAAATACATACTGGATAGATAATAGCCTTAGGTAAATACGATACACCTGAACCATAACAATACTGGCAACTAACCCCACCTAGTGCATTACGCTAGGTTGTCCTCGAAAATCATCGGTCATAACATTGCTAACACGGACAGGGCGCATCCATCATCCATCGTGTTAACAATGAGGGCTTGTTAGACCCATATAGCGCTATATATACGAACCGGCGGCTAAAAGCTAACAAGTGTGTATACGGGGCCTCGTTCTACCACAAAGGCGGAACAAGTTGGGTAATGCTAACCTAAAGGCATTCATATCCAAAATACATAACCATAATACATAATATACCATAAATACATTTATACGACGCTAATCATGCCCAAAAATGTAAAAGCGGTAAAAAGGGCAACGAATAACTCACAGAATAGCAAAGCAATCCAAATCACGATATGTCGGGAAATACTATAATACCGTCAAGCTCCCACGTCTAAGTGCCCTAAACATCACATAAATAAACATGTCTAAGTATCTCTAAGTCTAGTGGGATATGCCTTAACGATTAACGTTGTATACGGGTTTTAAAATGACCAAAAGGAACATCGATTTAACAGGATTACAAACGTTTCGGAAAATCAGCAAGCTAGTTACGTGACTAAGACTAATGGTCTTAGTTACGTGATCAGTTACGCGACTAAGACTAATGGTCTTAGTTACGTGATCAGTTACGTGACTAAGACTAATGGTCTTAGTTACGTGATCAGTTACGTGACTAAGACTAATGGTCTTAGTTACGTGATCAGTTACGTGACTAAGACTAATGGTCTTAGTTACGTGATCAGTTACGTTCACGTAACACAGTTACGTGACGTAACTGGGTTTTTACGAAAATTACATTCGGGATTCGATTTCTGAGTGTTTTAGGTGTCAAAATCATCCCATATTGGAAACCTATGTCCAGAATATGTTTAGGTATAATAACCCTCAATAAAATCAAGTTTTGACGGTGAAAAGTGGTATTTTCGGGATTGAATCAAAATAATAAAGTTTAAAACTAAAACCGAGAAATACTTACCCGATCGTAACGAAATTGGAGGATAGATGAAGATGATAACGGTGAACAATAATCTAGTCTCGGATTTGGATTTCAACGGTCGGATCTCCGGAAATGTAGAGAGAAGAGAGGGTTTTATGTGTGTTTTTAGAGAGAGAGTGGGAATGGTGAGAATGGTGTGAGTGTGGGTGTGTGTAGGTGGATAAGGACAAAATCTGGTGGGAGATAAGACAAATGGGTTGGTGAGGGACGATTTTTGTAATAAAAATCTCCCATAGGACTAGTTTCGTAATAAATTTCTGAAAGGACTAAAATTGAAATACCTTTTAAACGTTAATCTTAATCGTATAAATTAAGGCATAATACCCCTAAACTTATCATAAGAGCATACTAGACTTATACTAAAGGCACTTAGAACTACACGTTCCCGACATAACGATTCGAATCACATAAAATACAAATACGATACTTATAAAATACGAGAAATACGAATACAATACTCATAAAATACGAATACGATAAAACATAAAAGGAATACAATAGGGTCAAAACACAAACATAAATAAACAAAACGAATACGGGTCGATAGAAATATACCTAGAAATTCGCGAATGTCACAGTCTTCCCAAGT
The DNA here is from genome assembly GCA_910822075.1 of Senecio squalidus. Lineage (NCBI taxonomy): Eukaryota > Viridiplantae > Streptophyta > Magnoliopsida > Asterales > Asteraceae > Senecio > Senecio squalidus. The sequence goes on from CAJVGC010000590.1 coordinate 39,768,559, forward strand.
AAAAAGAAATTTCGTCCTCGAAATTATCACTTGGTACTACTTCCGGGGGAAAGGTGAGGATACTTCCGCAGAATTTCATCTTCGCGTTCCCACGTGAACTCAGCTCCAAAACGGGAATTCCAACGAACCTTGACAATCGGGATCTTACTTCGTCGTAGACGCTTAACATCACTAGCAACGATCTCGATCGGTTCCTCAACGAAATGAAGCTTATCATCAATCTGGAGTTTCTCAAGCGGAACTAATAACGTCTCGTCAGCCAGGCATTTCTTCAACTGAGATACATGAAATACATTATGTACGCTGCTCAGTTCTGCCGGCAAATCTAGTCGATACGCAGCTGGGCCGATGCGGGCTAAAATCTTGAACGGACCCGTGTATCTCGGACTCAGCTTGCTGCGCTTCACGAATCGGACAACCCCTTTCCATGGAGATACCTTCAATAATACCATATCTCCAACACTGAACTCAAGAGGCTTCCTGCGCTTATCAGCATACTTTTTCTGTCGATCTCTTGCAGTAATTAATCGTTCCTTGATCTTGAAGATCTTGTCAGTGGTCTCTTGTATAATCTCCGGACCAGAAATCTGACTATCTCCAATTTCTGCCCAACATACAGGCGATCGACACTTGCGGCCATACAAAGCTTCAAAAGGTGCACACTTGATACTCGTGTGATAGCTGTTGTTGTACGAGAACTCAATCAACGGTAAATGAACGTCCCAACTACCACCAAAATCAATTGCGCAGGCTCGTAGCATATCTTCCAAGGTCTGAATAGTTCTCTCACTCTGACCATCGGTCTGAGGATGATAGGCGGTACTCATATCTAACCTTGTACCCATAGCAGTCTGGAAGGTCTTCCAAAATCGTGAGGTGAAACGAGCATCACGATCGGAAATAATCGATACAGGGACTCCGTGTTTCGATACAATCTCTGCGATATACAAACGCACGAATCTCTCCATCGGATAATTCTCACGAATCGGTAGGAAATGAGCAGACTTCGTCAATCGATCAACAATAACCCAGCAACTGTCATAACCACTCGAAGATCTCGGAAGCTTCGTAACGAAATCCATAGTAATACGCTCCCATTTCCACTCGGGAATCTTCGGTTGTTGGAGTAGCCCAGATGGTTTCTGATACTCAATCTTCACTTTGGAACAGGTCAAACATCGACTAACATACTCGGCGATCTCACGCTTCATACCCGGCCACCAATAGAATTCTTTTAAGTCATGATACATTTTGTCGGAACCCGGATGAATGGAATAGTTAGACTTATGGGCTTCGTCCAGAATCAACTGACGGATACTAATCGGAACCCAAATACGCTCGAGAAAATACAGAACTCCATCCTCCTTCGGTTCTAATTCCAACGCCAACTTATACAACCTTTCCTCTTTAACACGGTCCTCTGTCATACTACCTTCCTGTGCTTGAATAATCCGAGCCTTCAAGCTCGTCTGAATAGATACCATCATAGAACGGATACGGACTGGTTTGACTGTTTCCTTACGACTTAGTGCATCAGCAACAACGTTCGCCTTACCAGGGTGGTAGCGAATGTCGCAATCATAGTCGTTCAATAACTCAACCCAGCGTCGTTGTCTCATGTTCAGCATCTTCTGATCGAATATGTGTTGAAGACTCTTGTGGTCGGTAAATACAGTACACTTGGTCCCATACAGATAATGTCTCCAAATCTTCAATGCGAATACGACGGCTCCCAATTCTAGATCATGTGTCGTGTAATTCTGCTCATGGACTTTCAACTGACGCGAAGCGTAAGCTATAACTTTACCATTCTGCATAAGCACACAACCCAGACCCTTGTGCGAAGCGTCGCAATAAACAACAAAATTCTCGGAACCAACTGGCAGACTAAGAATAGGAGCGTCACACAACCGCTGCTTCAATACCTGAAAGGCTCTCTCCTGATCGGAACCCCAAACGAATGGTTCACTCTTCTGTGTCAACTTTGTCATAGGTGAAGCGATCTTGGAGAAGTTCTCGATGAATCGGCGATAATACCCAGCAAGACCCAAAAACGAACGGATTTCGGTCGGTGACTTTGGTGCAACCCAACTTTTAACAGCTTCAATCTTAGCAGGATCAACGTGAATACCCTTCGCGCTAACCACGTGGCCAAGAAATTGAACTTCGGATAACCAGAACTCGCACTTAGAGAATTTCGCATACAACTTTTCTTTTCGAAGCACTTCTAGAACAAGACGCAAATGCTCTTCATGTTCCTTGCGACTTCGGGAATAGATCAGAATGTCGTCGATGAATACGATAACGAATTTGTCAAGATACGGACGACAAATACGGTTCATTAGATCCATGAATGCTGCAGGGGCGTTTGTCAGACCAAACGGCATCACCATGAACTCATAATGACCATATCGAGTACGAAAAGCGGTCTTAGGTATATCATCTTCCTGAACTCTCAACTGATGATAACCAGAGCGAAGATCGATCTTAGAGAAATAGCAAGAACCCTGAAGTTGATCGAATAAGTCGTCAATACGAGGAAGGGGATAACGGTTCTTCACAGTCAGCTTGTTTAACTCCCGATAATCAATACATAAACGCATGGAGCCATCCTTCTTCTTAACAAAGAGAACAGGAGCACCCCACGGGGAGAAACTAGGACGGATAAAACCCTTATCGACCAGTTCCTGAATTTGTTTTTAAAAACTCGAGCATCTCGGAAGGAGCCAAACGATACGGAGCTTTAGCAACAGGTGCAGCTCCAGGAACAAGATCAATACGAAAGTCGGTTTGTCTCTGGGGAGGGACTCCAGGTAAATCTTCGGGAAAAACGTCAGAATACTCGCGAACGATCGGTACACCATCAATCTTTATCGTAGAATCTTTCTTCACCAAATGAGCGAGATATAAGGAACAACCTTGACGGACATACTCGCGAACTTTCAAACTTGAGATGACTTTAAGACGTTTCCCAGCCTTGTCTCCGTGTACAATCAACTGATCTCCATCCGGCTTCTGAATACGAATAAGTTTCTCATAACAGACTATCTCGCCTTTATGCTTCGCTAACCAATCCATACCGACTACGACATCGAAACTACCGAGTTTCATAGGAATAAGGTCGATGGAAAAAGGAATATCGGCTAATACGAGGGGAATATCACGAATAACTTCTCTAACACAAGCACATCTACCATCAGCTATTTCTACCTCATAAGCAGGCTCTAAAGGACTAGAAGCACGGTTTACTAAGGGGCGGAAATCACTAGATATAAAGCTTCTATCGGCACCCGAATCAAACAAGATAAAAGCAGGATAATCATCGACAAGAAATGTACCAGTGACTACAGTGGGATCCTGGTGAGCTTCAGAAGATTCCATGGCGAAAGCTCGGCTCTTGGCAGGATTTCCTCTTGCACTAGTACCAGCACCAGGAGTAGGAAGGGGAGTAGGTGCTATAAGCTTGGGACACTGATGACGGCGATGACCCACTTCTCCACATTCAAAACATGCTCCATTAGCTCTTCCACAGAACTGCTCGGTGTGGCCTAACTTCTTGCAGCGTTTACAAACCCAACACGCCACATTCGCTGCATGAGCACTGCCACAAGTACCACACTTAGGGCGCACGCCCTGATAACCAGCTCCAGAACCCGTCAAAGCATACACTTGAGGAAGTTGGGGTCTCTGATCATGACCACGGCTTCTCTTCCTCGAATTACCCATGTCTCTCCTATCAGATCTACCAGAATCTCTGCGACTCACAACAGGTTGCAGAACACCACCACGAATCATACTTGCGGTCAACCGACCGGCAATATCAACCGCACTCTGAAGAGTACCCGGAAGATGAGAAATAATGTGGTCTCGCATAGTCTGGGGCAACCCTTGAGTGAAGCGTTCGATTCTCTCATTCTCCGTGCGAACCAGACGAGGAGCCAAAACGCACAAATCATAGAATCTGTTCACATACCCACGAAAATCAGAACCTTGCATAGTCAGGTTCCACAACTCGTTCTCCAACCTCTGCGTCTCAGATGACGGCACATACTCTTTCCTCATCATAACCTTCAAATTCTCCCAAGTCATCAAGGTAACAGCAGCCCGGCCCTGAACCCGTTTCACCGAGTTCCACCAAGTTAGGGCTTTACCCTGGAACAAGAACGTAGCATACTTAACTCTGCTCTCCTCAGCACATCCCGAGACATCAAACACAGACTCAATCCTCTCAAACCACTGTAGGGTAGCAACAGCATCCTCAGTACCCCTAAACTCAGTAGGTCTGCAATCCAGGAAAGCCTTATACGAACAGCCTCGGGGTGGATCTTCAATAACAATACTCGGTCCACCGACTCCCACGTGCACTGCTCTTCCCACATCAGAACCATCGCGCCCAGACGCCGTACCTTCCGATCCAATACTCGGCATCACAGGTTCTTCAAACCCGATGTCGGCATCCTGCACCGGTGTCTCCTTGAGCTGTGCCACAATCACTGGTATTGCCGCTGCTATCTGCTCCGCAATCAACTGACTGATGTTCGGAGTAGCGGTATTAGCATTGGGGGTAGCAGTGGTATTCTGTGGAGTAGCACCCGCTCTCACACTGGCGCGACCTCGCCTTGCCGACCTTCTCGTAGCAGTGACGGCAGGAGTAGACCTAGTAGAAGTTCTCTTAGGCGGCATCTTCTACGAATGTCAAACAGAATAAATCAGAACGATAACCGGATGTGCGACTAAAAAGAGCAGGCCTCAAAGCATAAAATGCAACACAAAAGCACATAAAGGATACGAATCACATACAGGCCCACAAAAGAAGGAAATGCGCACATAGAGTAAATCAGATAGGTCCAAAATCCTAGGTCATAGTCTAAGTGATTCCGTAAGGTCACTTAGTTCGCTATAACCATTGGCTCTGATACCAACTTCTGTCACACCCCGCAAAAATGGCGGAACCGAGGTGTACAGTGTATACGGTATCAGAGATTCAAAGGTTACATAAACATAAGTAAGCCATACATCATCAACATAGATTAAAGAGTTTGAAAGTAGAATACTTATTACAATCATCCGAAATATCAAAATACGGCTACAGCGTTTGGGATACTAAGGAATTAACATAAACAAAACAAATTCCATGCAAAAGATCCACGTAGCCATCAAAGCATAGCATCAAATAGTGTAACCTCAAATCCCTGAAAAGCGTTAAAATACGACGTCAACATAAAGTTGGTGAATTATTCGCAATAGTAAATGAAAACATATTAGTATAAAAGTTTTCAATAGGTTTTGACCCAAAAATGATAAGATTTGAAGATAAGTCATTTGAAATTGATGTTTCAAAATATACGTGAGGTTTACAAAACCTTTTGATAAAATATTCATACATATACCATAAAATTACCATAATTGAATCATAAAATACATACTGGATAGATAATAGCCTTAGGTAAATACGATACACCTGAACCATAACAATACTGGCAACTAACCCCACCTAGTGCATTACGCTAGGTTGTCCTCGAAATCATCGGTCATAACATTACTAACACGGACAGGGCGCATCCATCATCCATCGTGTTAGAAATGAGGGTTTGTTAGACCCATATAGCGCTATATATACGAACCGGCGGCTAAAAGCTAACAGGTCTCGTTCTACCACAAAGGCGGAACAAGTTGGGTAATGCTAACCTAAAGGCATCATATCCATAATACATAACCATAATACATAATATACCATAAAATACATTTATACAACGCTAATCATGCCCAAAAAGTGTAAAAAGGGTAAAAAGGGCAACGAATAACTCACTGAATAGCAAAGCAATCCAAATCACGATATGTCGGGAAATACTATTATACCGTCAAGCTCCCACGTCTAAGTGCCCTAAACATCACGTAAATAAACATGTCTAAGTATCTCTAAGTCTAGTGGGATATGCCTTAACGATTAACGTTGTATACGGGTTTTAAAATGACCAAAAGGAACATCGATTTAACAGGATTACAAACGTTTCGGAAAATCAGCAAGCTAGTTACGTGACTAAGACTAATGGTCTTAGTTACGTGATCAGTTACGTGACTAAGACTAAAGGTCTTAGTTACGTGATCAGTTACGTGACTAAGACTAAAGGTCTTAGTTACGTGATCAGTTACGTGACTAAGACTAATGGTCTTAGTTACGTGATCAGTTACGTGACTAAGACTAATGGTCTTAGTTACGTGATCAGTTACGTTCACGTAACACAGTTACGTGACGTAACTGGGTTTTTACGAAAAATTACATTCGGGATTCGATTTCTGAGTGTTTTAGGTGTCAAAATCATCCCATATTGGAAACCTATGTCCAGAATATGTTTAGGTATAATAACCCTCAATAAAATCCAAGTTTTGATGGTGAAAAGTGGTATTTTCGGGATTGAATCAAAATAACAAAGTTTAAAACTAAAACCGAGAAATACTTACCCGATCGTGGTGAAATTCAGAGGGTAGATGAAGATGATAACGGTGAACAATAATCTAGTCTCGGATTTGGATTTCAACGGTCGGATCTCCGGGAAATGTAGAGAGAAGATAGGGTTTTGTGTGTGTGTTTTGAGAGAGAGAGAGTGAGATGGTGAATGGTAGGTGATGATGTGAATGAGACAAAAATTCTGGTATAGAATAAGACAAAAAAAGTTGGTAGATCCTTTTAGGACCATTTTTGTAATAAAAATCTCCCATAGGACTAGTTTCGTAAAGAAAATCTGGAAAGGACTAAAATTGTAATACTTTTTAAACGTTAATCTTAATCGTATAAATTAAGGCATAATTCCCCTAAACTTATCATAAGAGCATACTAGACTTATACTAAAGGCACTTAAGACTACACGTTCCCGACATAAAGATCCGAATCACATAAATACAAATACGATACTCATAAAATTTGGAAAATATGAATACAATGCTCATAAAATACGAATACGATAAAACATAAAAGGGAATACAATAGGGTCAAAACATAAACGTAATTAAATAAAACAAATACGTGACGATAGAAATATACCTAGAAATTCGCGAA
>CAJVGC010000590.1:39775715-39799132 GCA_910822075.1 Senecio squalidus
CAAGAAAAACACAAAACGGGATTGAGACAGCAGCTAGGTGCGCCGCACCTGTGTCCAGGTGCGCAGCACCGAGCTGCTGTTCTCCCGAAAATCATCGTTTCACTCGTTTAAAAGTTATATATATGTTCTGGACTTCTACCAATATCATTGTGGGACTGAGACAAATAAAAACAAGCATAATGGTGACTTGTATTGGACTTTTGGACTTAAAATGAACTATAATGTATATAATATCGTGTTTTAGGTGATTTGTGAGCGGAAGTGGTAGTACAATTTTTGGGCATGAAATTCGGACGCGGAAGCGCTGCCCAAATTTCCTTAGAAATTGTAAATCACTTCAGCGAGCAAAAGCACCTAAGGCCTAATGATCTAAAACGGTAAATCGGGCTTTTGGACAAAAACGATACATTTACCTTTCGGACTATTTTTAACTATACTTTACTTTGACACTTAACGTTTAATAAAGCTTATCTATATTACTATATAAGAACATAATAATATAACGACTAATTAAACTATCTTGGTAATCATTAGGCGATCCGTGATTTCCGGCTCACATATTCCGACCAAGTTTCCGAGTTCTCGTTCTCTTCGCAATCCGTGAGTTACAACCCCTCGTTTTATATATGTTTTTACATGAATTTGGGGGAAACATAAGATTAAATTGCATTTTTAAACCTTATGAAACAAATTGCAATACATCAAACTTTGACTTTTGACTTATTAAAACTTTGACTTTTGATCAACTCTTTGACTCTTATGCGTAAATTATTTGACTCTACTTAAACTTATTGGTTCTCTCTCTCTTTCGACTAAATTAATTATTGATGCTTGTATGCGTAACCAACCCTTGATGGAGCTATAACATGTTTCTTAAGTGATAGATCTCTCTCTCTCTCTCTTTTAAATAAAATTACTTAGTGCCCGATGTTTCTGTTTCTCTGACTTTCACACTATTAGCTACTTAGCCGTTAGTAATTATGAGTATCGATACTTAGGAAAGAACCGTTCCTTGCTTAGATGGCAGTCTAAGTACATATTACTAAGATCAGTTTAATTTCCCGTTGAGAGGCGGGGAGTTGGGGCCGCACGGTTGGATAATCGGATTAGTTGTGAACACTTAAGTTATAGATGCCAAGTGGTTGATACAAGAAAATCAAATTAGTTACTTACGCATAAACTTATAAACTTTTAGCGATTGTTATCCGCTTCTACTATTTGACTAAATTTGACTCTATTTGGTCTTTACAAACTTAGGGCACTAGTTCGCCCGTTACTCAGATTTTAAAGTATATAAATTTTAAGCGACTTTCTCCGCTAATCTCCTTTATGGAAACCTCTACTTTTATATACTTCACTTACATTTTGATCGCCTATTTAAACTGTAACTCACTCACTGCGTTTTCGTAGTTGACACTTTATCTTATGTTTCAGGAAATTAGAGTAAGCACGTGATGCATGGCATGGACGGGTCGAGGCGGTCGTGTGAGAACCTATTTGGGAAAAGACTTGGCCATTTGTTTTGGGGAATTTTTAATGAACCTTTAATTTGTGTTTCAATGTACTAAATTATTGTGTCTCGCATGGATTTGTAAACACTTTTATTTTAAATTAATGACTTGATGACCGTTATGTTTTATATGACCTGTGATATGATTTTCCAGCTCTTCACATTCCGTGTTTCCGCTTTAGCGGGGTGTGACATTCAAAGTAGAGAAGTACAGTACAATACAAATGAGGAAATAAAGAAAATGGCGCGAAGCTGTGCACATGTGAAAATTACAACTCGGACTACAGTACAATAAAGGAAATGAACTAATGGCGTTTCTCCAGAAACACCTTGACGACCAAAGCCGCTACCAAAGCCCCCAGGACGAAGCACGTGCTGACAAGGCGCTGCACGGTCCGTGCAGTGGCCCGAGCCGATGCGATGGTTCGTATCGACTGTTCTGCCAGTTTGTGCGCGGCGTCGGAGACTTCGAAGAGATGGAGACTCTGATGTCGGGCTTTGATATCGCTCAATTATACGAGTATTTCATAGCGATATTTGTTATGTTTAGAGTCCAAAACGTAATGGATAGGCCCCGTATTGCTTATATTTTGTGTAAAGTGTGTTTTATAGGTTTTTGGTTATGTTTGGAGTTATTGGAGGTGATTTGGGACCAAAATAAGCTAAGGAAAACAAGTCGGGAATCAAAACGTCTAGTTGCCTCGGTCACTTTCATCAATTGCTCCGCAACTGCTTGACATGAATTTAGTGGAGCTCGCTGAAGACGACTTGCGCGGCAGGAAGCATGAATTGCGGCGCAAGAGAATAACGTACTGGGCAAAGCAATTATATTACTTGCGGCGCAAGAAAGACAATTGCGGGGCAAGAAAGGTGCTGGCAGTTACAATTTTGTTTCTTTAATCCTAATTAAGTGGGAACCCAAGAGTTAGTGGGGCTAATACTTATGGACGATTTTCTGGACAAATACACTATCATTATCATCACATTCTCAACCAATTAGCATCAATTAGCAAGGAGAATCAAGAACATTTTCGATAATCGTTATTTCAAGTTTGAAAAATCGTTACTTTCATTTCCATTTTGTTAATTTGGGGATACTTGGAACCTATTTTCCAGCTTTTGGTATTGAATCTTTTATCATTTTTATTTCAATTGAATCATGTCTTTTACATATTTGATTGTGTTTGTTACAATTATGAGTAGCTAATTTCTTTGAACGTTTGCTTGGATTATGTGATCTTTTATGTGTTAGGTTTTGGGTGTGAAATTAGATTGATGTGTAGAGGTTAATTGGGGATCCGTTTGGGTTAATATCTTAATTATCTTGATAAAATTGTTTATACTCTTATTTGGTAATCTAAAAACGGGTATTCGAAAGGAATCCGTAATTTTTACTAAAATAGGAACGAATTAATCGGCCGGTCTTTAGTTGATTATAAGTAAGTGATATTCGAAAGGAATCATTAACAACAATTTAAACAAGTAGATATTAACACAAACGCTAGCTACTAAATTAAGAGAAATCGGTTTAGGAGTTAGTAAGCTATTCGAAAGGAAGCTTATAAATTAATTCTCACATATCGGCTTGAAACTTTATGCACAATTACTTGAGGTGTTAACGGTATTCGAAAGGAATCGTTGCATGGTTAGGTAATTGGAGAAATCCGGTATTCGAAAGGAACTTAGGATTTTACATTAGAAGTTTATCGACATTTTCACACCTAAGAAATAACACATATTCGTAAACGGTCCAAGCAAGCGTCTTTTTATCCATATTTGAATTCTAAAGTATTTTATCGTCAATATAAGCAAGTCTTCTTAAGACTAAAACCCACTTGTTACTTGTTACGTGTTTTTTATAAACTAATACTTTCAACTATAAATAGTCCCTGTGTTCGAACCCGATATTTGCCAATACTGTTTTACAATTGACAAGGGTACACTGCCCGTGTCGTAATCTAGTAAAGGTTTATTTTCGGAAAACTAGATTTTTCGCATCAGGCTTCCTCGGAGAGGGCCCGTACCTCGCGGTGCAGGTGGAGAAATGCGGCCGGTGGAGAAGGCTGGAGAGTAGGTGGCATCGTAGGTCGGGAGGCACCGGCCTCCTGGGCACGTCGCCTCTCCTCTAGGAAATGACGTTCCCATGCGTAGCGCTCCATGACTAGAGTGCGCATGGCGGGATCGTATGGGTCCACGAAGGACTGAGAGGGCGCGGGTCGGAACGGGTCCGGTTGCTGACGCGCGGCCATCCCGGCGCGGGGCCCTTGGGGCTGAGGTGGTGCTGTAACGGGTTGTCACACCCCGCTATAGCGGAAACACGGAATGTGAGGGCTGGAATATCATTACACGGTCATAAGCAAATGTAAACGATTCAAGTCACTTCGATTAAAAATAAAAATTGTTCAAGATTCAACAACCAAGCAGTTCATAAGTTTAAAACAAGATACAAGTACAAATGTTCCAAACAATTCCCAAATATAAAGGTCTTTTCCCAAATAGCGCCTCACGTGACCATATCGACCCTCCTTTGCCATGCATTCCGAACACTTACATTAATTTCCTGAAACATAAGATAAAGTGTCAACTACATAAAGTAGTGAGTGAGTTACAGTTTAGAGTTTAGAGAGAAGTTTCCAAAAATAGAAAGTTGCCAAAAATAGTAAGTTTCCAAAATAGTAAGTTGCCAAAACATATATTGACGTCATGAGTAAAGAACGAGTCGACGTTTGAACATATATGTAAATAGTAAAAGTTTGAACGTACACAAGTAATTTAAATAAATAAAAACTTGTATAATTAAAGTTGCAGCGGAATCCAAGCGCTAAAAAGGTATATGCGTAGGGAGTATGTGTCTAACTAAATAGTAACTCGTATCAATCACTTGGCATAATATAAGTAGTAAGCATACACTAAACCGGTTGCATGGTCCTGAACTAGCCCAAAAAGTTTAATTGTTTGAACACCTGAGTGGTAGTAATATGTACTTGGGACGCTAACCCTTAGTAAGGAGTGACCGCTCCTAAGTATCGATACCCATATGACTAAAGGCTATTGCTAATAGTGTATAAGTGAACCTGAACCAAAAGGGGCAATTGAACAAAGTTGCAAAAATTGAACTGAACTCTTACGGGCTTATATATCCATCAAGGATTGGTCGCTAACAAGTATCCTAGATTTAGTTATCCTGCTAAGGCATCAACACATATACGCATAATGGTTTGAACAAGTACCAAATTTGAACAAGTTTGAACAGGTTTGAACAAGTTTCTAAAAGTTTCAATAAGTACCAATTGTTTCAAGTTTCGAACAGTTTCAAGTAATGTTTCAAAAGTACCAAGTTTGAACAGTTTCAAATAAGTTGCAAATAGAGTGATAAGTTACAAACATGTGATCTTATGTTTCCCCCAAATAATGTTTAAATGTACAAAAAGTAAAATAAGTGGGGTTGTAACTCACGGTTTGCGAAGGTACGAGATATGAACTAGCACAAAGAGAGCGGAACGCGTCGGGAATCACAAACGACCTAGAACACCGGAAAGTTGTATAAGTTTTATTGAGTTATGTTAAGTTTCAATTTAACATTTTTAAGTCTCAATTTAACATATTTAGATTATGTCCCAAAAAGTTTATTACGGAAAGTTTGTATGTTCGTGTACGTCTTATAGTCCGATAAGTCCCAATATGTTCAAAGTGTCAAAGTTTCAAGTTAAAGTGTATAAGTCTCGAAGTTATTTAGTTTCTGAATTTGAAATGTTATTTACGGTGAAAATTGGGCAGCGCTTCCGCGTTGTAAAAATTATATCCATTTTCAAAACACTTTCCCGCTTTAATATTCACAATATAACGTTTAAATCAATAACACGCAAGTTTCAAGTCCAAAATCCCTTTTTAGACAAATTATAAGTCAAAACAGTAGTTTATTAACTTGTATATAATCTGTGATAATTTATTTCAGCTTAAAAACACGTTTACGACCTTTAAAACGACAAAAATGGAGGACAGTGGCATTCTGGCGGCGGCTGGAGGAAGACAGCCGCCGGCTGACCTTTAGCCGTCGGCTGAAATCCTTCAGCCGCGGGCCAAAAGGCTTCGGCCAGTTTCAAAGTTGCTCTATTTTTCGTTTTTAAGCTCGTTTAACCGTTAGATTCGACATGCAAACTGGTATAACTTAAACATATGTATTTTTGAGGTAAAAACACTATTTTCTTTTTGATTTACATGTTAAATATATAGATCTAACATAAAAACTCGTTTTTAGTCAAGAAAACGTTTTGAAAGTTTATGAAAACATATTTTCAGATTATAGATTGTACATGCAAGTGATGATATGTATAAAAATAGTAAAAAGAAAGTGTTATACCGAAGAGGATAAAGATGTGATGGTTTGAACAAGATTTAGCTCCAAAAACAACTTGAAAACCCGATTTAAACCTTTTCCTTTGATACCCTTATCTTCTAGGACGATTTGTATGTGTTAGATGGTGGATATTTTGATGTTTATGGACTGATTTTTGAAGAAATGTTTCTGTTTTGAGGTTTGTTCTTGGGAGGAAAAGATGAGAGCAAAGAGAGTGTTGTGTGTGTGTGTTATGTTTTGATTCAAACAAAATGAATGAAATGTTAAAGTGATGTTGTTTTCTGGCCTAGGGGTTCACAAATGGCAGTTATGGTTGCCCAGTCCCGAGCCAAAAATCGTTGGTCCAATCAAAACGCATGCAGAAATGAGTCATCAGCCAGCTGGACAGCAGAATTCAGCCGCCGGCTGGCTATAATCAGCCGCCGGCTGAATTGAAAAATCCAGCTTTTGACGTTTTAAGTTTTCCGTTATAATTAGTTAAGGACCAGAATCTTTTTAGTTACCGTTATGAACTTAGTCAAGTTCTTGTATTGATTGTTTGGTGTTAGGATTTATATTTTGATTCCGACATTTGTTCCGACAATTTAAAAGTACAATAGAACGAACCCGAACAATATGAACACGATAAAAGAGAACTAGAGTTTCGAACCGAATTAAGTAACTGAAAATCACCTGAAATTTAGACGGTTGTCACACGGGTGCCGGTCGAGGAGGGGGTAACACGGTCCTCGGGCTAGACCCGTTACTGCTGCTGATAGTCATCGACGTGTCCTCCGTCGGGTCAGTCGTCTGGTGACGCTGACTCTCGGAGACCGTGTGGCCCTCAGAGGGTTCGCGCAATGGGGAGACGGCTTGAGAGAGGGATCGCGAACGAGACGATTGAGACATGACGGATCTGTGACGTAAAAGTTTCGTAAGTATAAGAACAAGATAATGCTAAAGGAAAATAAGTAAGGAATGCAGGTAAGGGTCGATCACGTGAGGTTGGGAATAGTAAGACCGGGTATTTTTCGACTCAAAACCGTTTATCTTTAGAAATTACGTTTCGTCCTTGCATAAGTCATTTTGAACTAGGCAGGGGTGATCAGGCCATGCGTAGTTAAAAACAATCATGCAATCGCAAAATTAATTCACTAAAGTTTTGAACCCATAATGATTTTCCGAAAAGCCTTGGTTATAGTTTGGTTTCAAAAACTTTTTGGAAATTTCTAAAACCGTTTTCGCTATAACTTGTGCTCTGATACCAAGTCTGTCACACCCCGCTAAAGCGGAAACACGGAATGTGAGAGCTGGAATATCATTACACGGTCATAAGCAAACATAAACGATTCAAGTCATTTCAATAAAAATAAGATTTGTTCAAGTTTCACAACCAAGCAGTTCATAAGTTTAAAAATAAGGTACGAAAATACAAGTTTCAATTAAAAATTCCCAAAATGAAAGGTCTTTTCCCAATGAGCGCCTCACGTAACCATATCGACCCTCCTTTGCCATGCACTCCGAACACTTACTTTAATTTCCTGAAACATAAGATAAAGTGTCAACTACATAAAGTAGTGAGTGAGTTACAGTTTAGAGTTTGAGAAAGTTTCTAAAAATAGAAAGTTGTAAAACATATATTGACGTCATAAGTAAAAAGAACGAGTTGACGTTTGAACATATATGTAAATAGTAAAAGTTTGTATGTACGCGAGTAAAATAGTTAAATAAACTCGTATAATAAAGTTGTAGCGGAATCCAGACGCTAAAAATAAAGTTGTATTAAAGTTGTAGCGGAACAGTGCTAAAATAAAGTTGTAGCGGAATAGTGCTAAAATAAAGTTGTAGCGGAACAGTGCTAAAATAAAGTTGTAGCGGAACAGTGCTAAAATAAAGTTGTAGCGGAACAGTGCTAAAATAAAGTTGTAGCGGAATCCAAGCGCTAAAAAGATGTATGCGTAGGGAGTATGTGTTTAACTGAATAGTAACTCGTATCAATCACTTGGCATAATATAAGTAGTAAGTATACACTAAACCGATTGTATGGTCCTGATCTAGCCCAAAAATGTTTAATTGAGTGAGCATCTGTGTGGTAGTAATATGTACTTGGGACGCTAACCCTTAGTAAGGAGTGACCGCTCCTAAGTATCGATACTCATATGACTAACGGCTATTGCTAATAGTGTATAAGTGAACCTGAACCAAAAACGGGCAATTGAACAAAGTTGCTAAAATTGTACTGAACTCTTACGGGCTTATATATCCATCAAGGATTGGTCGCTAACAAGTATCCTAGTTTAGTTAACCCGCTAAGGCAATAACACAAATACGCATAATAGTTTGTAAGTTCCAAGTTTGTACAAGTTCCATAGTTCCAAATAAGTTGCAAAAGTACCAAGTTTTGAACAGTTCCAAATAAGTTGCAAAAGTACCAAGTTTTGAACAGTTCCAATTAAGTTGCAAAAGTACCGAGTTTTGAACAGTTCCAATTAAGTTGCAAAAGTACCGAGTTTTGAACAGTTCCAAATAAGTTGCAAAAGTGTTAAAAATTTTTACAAACATGTGATCTTATGTTTCCCCCAAATAATGTTTAAATGTACAAAAAGTAAAACAAGTGGGGTTGTAACTCACGGTTTGCGAAGTTAAGAGATATGAACTAGCACAAAGAGAGGCGGAACGCGTCGGGAATCACAAATGACCTAGAACACCGGAAAGTTGTATAAGTTATATTAGTATAATTTGAGTTATGTTAAGTTCCAATTTAACATTTTTAAGTCTCAATTGTCTTATACTTAGATTCTGTCCCAAAAAGATTATTACGAAAACTTTTATAAGGTTTATATGTTCCTGTACGTTTTATCGTTCGATATGTCCCATTATGTTCAAAAAGTGTCAAAGTTCCAAGTCAAAGTGTATAAGTCTCGAAGTTATTATGTTACTGAAGTTGAAATGTAATTTACGGTGAAAATTGGGCAGCGCTTCCGCGTTATAAAAATTATGTCCAAAATTTCCTATCCACTTTTCCGCTTAATACGATTCAATAAGATATCCTCAAATATCGTTATGAAGAATTAGTTATTTAAATACCTCATCTTATCATGCAAAGTACAAATATGTAATCTCTTATATTATGTTTATAAACCGTGAAAAGTATATGTTTTTTTTCGATTTCTCCGTTAACATTCTAAAAAAAACAATTTTTGGGAACAGACCTATTCAGCCGGCGGCTGAATTATTTCAGCCGGCGGCTGAATTATTTCAGCCCGCGGCTGAATTGCCGAGACAGATTTACAGTTTTGCCATTTTTGCGTTTTTAAGCGTTTTTGAGCTAGATTTCGACATGCAACTGAATATTCATCAAGATTACTTTTATATATGTTCAAATATCAGTTTCTTTTGGATTTTTAGCCACAAATATATAGATCTAAGTAACCTTTTATTTAAACCCGTTTTTGTAGAAAAATCGTTATAAAACTTCATAAAAACTTGTTTTTAAGTGATGGATCGTACATGCAATGAGTTATTTATGTATAAACAGTAAGGAGAAAGTATTTTTACCGGAATAGATTGTTTTGATGGTGATTTGTTGGAGATTAAGCTTCAAAAGTGTAGAAAACGTTTATGAAATCCCCAAATAGATGAACACTTCTTTCTTCCTTTGTTTTTAGAACGATTTTATGGTGTTGTTATGATGATGTTTATGTGATTTTTATGGCTGCAAAGAGAGGATTTAAGAGTGACTTCTTGTGTGTGTATGTGTAAGTAACTAGTGAGAGAGAGAAGTAGAGATGTGTGTGTTTTGTTTTCAAAAAAATGAAATGAAAAAGTGAAGTAAGGGAAAGAAGGAGGTGTTTTTTCTGCTCTTGGGAACCCCAATTGCAGTAAATATTGTCCAAAACTCGAGTGAAAAACGTTGCCCAATCGTGAGACATGCAAAAATGAGTCATCGTCCAGCTGGACAGCAGGATTCAGCCGCCGGGTGAATATATTCAGCCGCCGGCTGAATTGAAAAATCCAGCTTTTTGACGTTTTAAGTTTTCCGTTATAATTTGTTAAGGACTAGAATCTTTTTAGTTACCGTTATGAACTTAGTCAAGTTCTTGTATTGTTTATTTGGTGTTAGGATTTACATTTTGATTCCGATATTAGTTCCGACGATAAAAGACACAATAAGTACGAACCCGAACAATATGAACACGATAAAAGAGAACTAGAGTTTTGAACCGATTAAGTAACTGAAAATCACCTGAAATTTAGACGGTTGTCACATTTCCCGTCAAAATTGTTCTATCAATGATATCTTAACATTCAACTTTCAATTAACCAAATCCTCAATTACATTTACTGTTTAAATCGGTCAAATCATGAGATTCCGCATCATTATCTGATCATTTTCGCTGTTAAGAGCTTAGGATTCTTTTTAAATCCTGTCACACACTACTATGCTACATTTGTTTATATCATTGGTTACTTGAATAATCTTTGTTCTGAAATGAAATATACATCCCTAAATAGCATAAAACTTGCAAAGACATAGAAATATAGTTCTTGAAATTGAAAATTACTTGAACCTAAATTATGCGGCCACATCTTCAGACTGATTTCTTCAACAGATTTTTTGTCTTTTCTGTCTGGCTTTCTGCTTCTTGTATAAATTTTCCGCAAAGTTGGTGAGTAGTCAAGGCGGTAAATAAGCAGCCTAACTGTTATGGTGAGCTCTAAATAAGTGTCTAAGTGGTACAAAATAAACACTATAAAACTATCCAATACCATTTGTGTTACATGCAAACCAATTAAAAAACTCTCAAAAGAAAAGAAAATATATCTTTTGTAGTTCTATGTGACATTTCTTTGAACATGGTGAGTATATATAAAATTCTCCAAGATCCAACATAAAAAAACCAAAGATGTAATTAAAAATAACAAAATAAACAAACAAAAAAAGCATGTTTGTTGATGTGAAGAACATTTTGAGAAAAGAAACTTTGAGAAATAAAGATATACATACCTTTAGTAGCTTAGTGTTTCTCACATGATTTGGCCTCATATTCCATTTTCCTAAAAATCATTGGATAAACATACAAAATCATAAACAATTGAAATACTACAAAGTTGGATTTAAAACACATATCCAAACAACCTTTTGACCAATTTAAAACATAAAGTTACGCTCTTTCACACCATAGAGAAGCATCCTCAAACAAAGTTTGTTTATATGTCTTAATTTGAACTAAATTAGAGGATTAAAGACCCAACCATGAAAAAATTATATAATTGCGACATGTATACTTTCATAAATAAATATGCTTACATATAGAACTACATAATGGTGATAATGATGTTACAGAGCAATATAAATATTAAATTGATGTTGAGGATTAAGATTAAAAAAAAGGATTGATAAATAATTGCACTAGACATGAAAAGGTATGACAAATAGGAAAAAGGTAATAGAAGATGAAGATGAAAGGGTGTGGAAGGAGCATATTCAAATTTGGTGAATATCATTGGCTGGCGAAGAGGCGGCGAGTATTCTCATATTGCAGAACTTCTCATGTACGCTATATCTAATCAAAGCTATATTGTTGTGTTTTTAAATTTATTTGAAAAATCTAACAAAATGACAACTAAGCGGATGACATCACTATTTTAAACATTATTCTATATTGGTAGCTTAAGCATTCGCCATGTCAACTTAATGACATCAACGTAAAGTACCATTTATTAGAGTAAAAGATATTATTATATTATATACTAGACTTTAAGACCGTGTGATGCACGGTAACCAAACATGTGTTCCGATTAGAATTAAAATATTGTTATTGAATAGAATAAGTTAAAATGCAATACCAAAACAAAGAAAGTTATTTACCAATTGATATTACAGATAGAAAACAATGTTTGTTTTTATTTTAGAAAAGAACCTTTATGAATTAACATGTCATATGAAAATTCATCCAAATCCTTCATTTACATGTTTGGTACAACTTTCATAAAACATGTGTTCTAAAGAAAATATTAAATCAATAATACGAAGTCTCACAATTCATTACGACAAGGTGGGAAAAACAATGTTCTCTTAAAAAGAAAAGTACACAAACATATGTTGCTTCAAAACATGATGAAGGGGTAGATCATAACTATGAAAAAGAAGTATAAGAAATTTTATGAAACAATCATTTCGTATTTATCAAATTAGTAAAATAGTATTTCCCCCCCCCCCCCCCCCCCTAATTCTAGAAACAATAATTATGTACAAGGCAATAAGGGTATGTTTCAAACCTAACTGAGCAATGACAACTTTATTACAAACTATCCTAACTTGGATTCCAACCTAATCAGTAACCGAATTCAAACTTAGTAGAACATCTCTAGTTGTAAGTGACAACTTGAGAAATATCTGGTGAGTTCAATAGGCTTGACCATATGATGTTTTATAAAACATGCAGAAGTAATGTTAAACATTTGTTATATGCTTTTATATGATTTAATTTAGGTGCCCAAATTATGTTGAAAATCTTGGTTGTTGTAATTTCATATTATTTTTAGGAAGTAGCTCTAACCTTAAAATTGAAACCATAATACAAATATTTTGGTAGAGAATTTGAACTAATACAAAGACATAACAATAAATGAAAGTAGGCGGGTTGGGTAGCTACAAAAATGAGTTCAACTTTAATCAAATCTTTTTAATACGGGCATTAATAATTTGCTTAATATGGCTTTTACCTTTTGAAATAACCAAATAAGCAATTTGGTTAGTAGAATGACATCTTTATCTTTGGCGATTTAGTTGGAGTTATGCATTATTATAATTTACTTAGAAACTAAAATCTTAATATTTAGTTGGAGTTATGCATTATTATAATTTACTTAGAAGAACACCGATTAAGAATATGTTTATATTTACATAACCTTTAAACTGATTTTTAACACGAATTTGGAACAACCATATGCATGAAATCATAATCGACTGGAATGAAAAAATAACGTGTTTGCTTTGAAGGGAAACAACTAACTATAAGGGAATTCAGTAAACAGTTTTTAAAATTCAAAACTTTCTTTATGATTAACAAAATACCACGTTGGATTTAAAAAAAAAAAAATTTTTTTAGAAATTGAGAAGTTGAGTTTTAGCTTAGTTGGAAAGCATAGAGGGTATCCACATATGAGTGGAACAACCCTCTTTTATAAGTATGTATGGATGAATTCTAAACAATTTGAAGTTGTCATGAATAGTGAATCAGCCAGCTATATTGCTGTCAGTAGCATGACTGTCTGGTTTTTTTTTTATATTCTTTTAAGAATATAAATTTGTTTCGTGCTTTTTTAGGCTAGGCTACTTTTTTCCTGCTATTCTTTTTTACGCTAGCCTATTTAATAAGGTAGTTATGTCTTGATTTCGATTTAGTGTTAATTTTTAGTTTAATATTTCCAAGTTGTCATTAATAGTGAATCACACGTTTGTATTTATGAGAAAATCCGAAAAGCCAATAGATAAAACTAATCGAGTACCTAATTGATATTAGATTGGATATTAAAATGGATTTTAGCAACCAATACAAAATTTACTAGTACAATGCCCAAATCCCTCCCTTTGCAATCCTTAAAGAAGGCTAAACAAACAAATTGTGATCTAAGAGCACCGCAGGGGGTGGGGGGAGGTTCTCCCGTCGTTGTGGATTGACAACGAGGCCCCCTCCCTCTTTATCACATTTGCCACCCTTGGTGGTCCGTGGTTTTTACCATAGGTCGTTGTAGTGTTTTTTTTCTTTACCAATCGTCGAATTTAAAAAGAAAAAAAACTTAAAAAAAATAAAAAGTATCTGTTATATGACCGTTAGTTTATTTATTTTACTTTTCATCTATAAATATAACATACATTTTAACCAAAAACCACACCATTTCTCGATTTTCTCTAAATATTTTTATACAAAATTTATATAATTTCAAAACCACACTATGAGTTCTCAATATTAAACCGATCCCGATGTTACGGATTCGTCATCGTATGAATCCGAATTGGTCGAATTTCAACTTATGGCAGGAGAAGCAATTGAACAAATGGAGGCGGACAAAAATTGTGACATTCGCGAATTTCTAGGTATATTTCTATCGACCCGTATTCGTTTTGTTTATTTATGTTTGTGTTTTGACCCTATTGTATTCCTTTTATGTTTTATCATATTCGTATTTTATGAGTATTGTATTCGTATTTCTCGTATTTTATAAGTATCGTATTTGTATTTTATGTGATTCGAATCGTTATGTCGGGAACGTGTAGTTCTAAGTGCCTTTAGTATAAGTCTAGTATGCTCTTATGATAAGTTTAGGGGTATTATGCCTTAATTTATACGATTAAGATTAACGTTTAAAAGGTATTTCAATTTTAGTCCTTTCAGAAATTTATTACGAAACTAGTCCTATGGGAGATTTTTATTACAAAAATCGTCCCTCACCAACCCATTTGTCTTATCTCCCACCAGATTTTGTCCTTATCCACCTACACACACCCACACTCACACCATTCTCATCATTCCCACTCTCTCTCTAAAAACACACATAAACACTCCTCCTTCTCTCTACATTTCCCGGAGATCCGACCGTTGAAATCCAAATCCGAGACTAGATTATTGTTCACCGTTATCATCTTCATCTATCCTCCAATTTTCGTTACGATCGGGTAAGTATTTCTCGGATTTTAGTTTTAAACTTTATTATTTTGATTCAATCACGAAAATACCATTTTTCACCGTCAAAACTTTGATTTTATTGAGGGTTATTATACCTAAACATATTCTGGACATAGGTTTCCAATATGGGATGATTTTGACACCTAAAACACTCAGAAATCGAATCCCGAATGTAATTTTCCGTAAAAACACAGTTACGTCACGTAACTGTGTTACGTGAACGTAACTGATCACGTAACTAAGACCATTAGTCTTAGTCACGTAACTGATCACGTAACTAAGACCATTAGTCTTAGTCACGTAACTGATCACGTAACTAAGACCATTAGTCTTAGTCACGTAACTGATCACGTAACTAAGACCATTAGTCTTAGTCGCGTAACTGATCACGTAACTAAGACCATTAGTCACGTAACTAGCTTGCTGATTTTCCGAAACGTTTGTAATCCTGTTAAATCGATGTTCCTTTTGGTCATTTTAAAACCCGTATACAACGTTAATCGTTAAGGCATATCCCACTAGACTTAGAGATACTTAGACATGTTTATTTATGTGATGTTTAGGGCACTTAGACGTGGGAGCTTGACGGTATTATAGTATTTCCCGACATATCGTGATTTGGATTGCTTTGCTATTCTGTGAGTTATTCGTTGCCCTTTTTACCGCTTTTACATTTTTGGGCATGATTAGCGTCGTATAAATGTATTTATGGTATATTATGTATTATGGTTATGTATTTTGGATATGAATGCCTTTAGGTTAGCATTACCCAACTTGTTCCGCCTTTGTGGTAGAACGAGGCCCCGTATACACACCTGTTAGCTTTTAGCCGCCGGTTCGTATATATAGCGCTATATGGGTCTAACAAGCCCTCATTGTTAACACGATGGATGATGGATGCGCAGCAATGTTATGACCGATGATTTTCGAGGACAACCTAGCGTAATGCACTAGGTGGGGTTAGTTGCCAGTATTGTTATGGTTCAGGTGTATCGTATTTACCTAAGGCTATTATCTATCCAGTATGTATTTTATGATTTAATTATGGTATTTTTATGGTATATGTATGAGTATTTTTTCAAAAGGTTTTGTAAACCTCACGTATATTTTGAAACATCAATTTCAAATGACTTATCTTCAAATCATAACACTTTTGGGTCAAAACATATTGAAGCTTTTATACTAATATGTTTTTATTTACTATTGCGAATAATTCACCAACTTTATGTTGACGTCGTATTTTAACGCTTTTCAGGGATTTGAGGTTACACTATTTGATGCTATGCTTGTTGGCTACGTGGATCTTTTGCATGGAATTTATTTTGCTATTGTCAATTCCTTAGTATCCCAAACGCTGTAGCCGTATTTTGATATATTCGGATGACTGTAATAACGTATTGTATTTCAAACTCTTTAATCTATGTTGATGATGTATGGCTTACTTATGTTTATGTAACCTTTGAATCTCTGATACCGTATACACTGTACACCTCGGTTCCGCCATTTTTGCGGGGTGTGACAGAAGTTGGTATCAGAGCCAATGGTTATAGCGAACTAAGTGACCTTACGGAATCACTTAGACTATGACCTAGGCTTTTGGACCTATCTGATTTACTCTATGTGCGCATTTCTTTCTTTTGTGGGCCTGTATGTGATTCGTATGCTTATGTGCTTTTGTTTTGCATTTTATGCTTTGAGGCCTGCTCGTTTTAGTCGCACATCCGGTTATCGTTCTGATTTATTCTGTTTGCCATTCGTAGAAGATGCCGCCTAAGAGAGCTTCTACTAGGTCTACTCCGGCCGTCACTGCTACGAGAAGGTCGACGAGACGAGGTCGCGCCAGTGTTAGAGCGGGTGCTACGCCTCAGAATACCACTGGCTGTCCCCAATGCTAATACCACCGCTCCGAATACAGATTGCAGCAGCTATACCCGTGATTGTAGCACAGCTCAAGGAGACACCGGTGCAGAATGCCGACATGGGGTTTGAAGAACCTGAGATGCACGGTATTGGATCGGAAGGTACGGCGTCTGGGCGCGATGGTTCTGATGTGGGAAGAGCAGTGCACGTGGGAGTCGGTGGACCGAGTATTGTTATTGAAGATCCACCCCGAGGTTGTTCGTATAAGGCTTTCCTGGATTGCAGACCTACTGAGTTTAAGGGTACTGAGGATGCTGTTGCTACCCTACAGTGGTTTGAGAGGATTGAGTCTGTGTTTGATGTCTCGGGATGTGCTGAGGAGAGCAGAGTTAAGTATGCTACGTTCTTGTTCCAGGGTAAAGCCCTAACTTGGTGGAACTCGGTGAAACGGGTTCAGGGCCGGGCTGCTGTTACCTTGATGACTTGGGAGAATTTGAAGGTATGATGAGGAAGAGTATGTGCCGTCATCTGAGACGCAGAGGTTGGAGAATGCAAGGTGCTGATTTTCGTGGGTATGTGAATAGATTCTACGATTTGTGTGTTTTGGCTCCTCGGTTGGTTCGCACGGAGAATGAGAGGATCGAACGCTTCACTCAAGGGTTGCCCCAGACTATGCGAGATCACATTATATCTCACCTTCCGGGTACTCTACAGAGTGCGGTTGATATTGCTGGGCGGCTGACAGCAAGTGCGATCCGTGGTGGTACTCTACAGCCGGTTGTGAGCCGAAGAGATTCTGGTAGATCTGATAGGAGAGATTTGGGTAGTGCGAGGAAGAGAAGCCGTGGTCATGATCAAAGACCCCAAATTCCTCAAGTATATGCTTTGACTGGTTCTGGAACTGGTTATCAGGGCGTGCGCCCTAAGTGTGGTACTTGTGGCAGTGCTCATGCAGCGAATGTGGCGTGTTGGGTTTGTAAACGCTGCAAGAAGTTAGGCCACACCGAGCATTTTGGGTAGGGGCTACTGGAGCATGTTTTGAATGTGGAGAAGTCGCCGTCATCAATGTCCCAAGCTTATAGCACCTACTCCCTTCTCCTACTACGGGTCTGGTACTAGTGCAAGAGGAAATCCTGCCAAGAGCCGAGCTTTCGCCATGGAATCTTCTGAAGCTCACCAGGATCCCACTGTAGTCACTGGTACATTTCTTGTCGATGATATCCTGCTTTTATCTTGTTTGATTTCGGGTGCCGATTAGAAGCTTTATAGCGAGTGATTTCCGCCCCTTAGTAAAACCGTGCTTCTAGTCCTTTAGAGCCTGCTTATGAGGTAGAAAATAAGCTGATGGTAGATGTTGCCTTGTTGTTAGAGAAGTTATTCGTGATATTCCCCTCGTATTAGCCGATATTCCTTTTTCCATCGACCTTATTCCTATGAAACTCGTATTTCGATGTCGTAGTCGTATGGATTGGTTAGCGAAGCATAAGGCGAGATAGTCTGTTATGAGAACTTATTCGTATGCAGAAGCCGATGGAGATCAGTGATTGTACACGGAGACAAGGCTGGGAAACGCTTAAAGTCTCTCAAGTTTGAAAGTTCGAGTATGTCCGTCAAGGTTGTTCCTTATATCTCGCTCATTTGGTGAAGAAAGATTCTACGATAAAGATTGATGGTGTACCGATCGTTCGCGAGTATTCTGACGTTTTTCCCGAAGATTACCTGGACCCTCCCCAGAGACAAACCGACTTTCGTATTGATCTTGTTCCTGGAGCTGCACCTGTTGCTAAAGCTCCGTATCGTTTGGCTCCTTCCGAGATGCTCGAGTTATCGAAACAAATTCAGGAACTGGTCGATAAGGGTTTTATCCGTCCTAGTTTCTCCCCGTGGGGTGCTCCTGTCCTCTTTGTTAAGAAGAAGGATGGCTCCATGCGTTTATGTATTGATTATCGGGAGTTAAACAAGCTGACTGTGAAGAACCGTTATCCCCTTCCTCGTATTGACGACTTATTCGATCAACTTCAGGGTTCTTGGCTATTCTCTAAGATCGATCTCGCTCTGGTTATCATCAGTTGAGAGTTCAGGAAAGATGATATACCTAAGACCGCTTTTCGTACTCGATATGGTCATTACGAGTTTCATGGTGATGCCGTTTGGTCTGACAAACGCCCCTGCAGCATTCATGGATCTAATGAACCGTATTTGTCGTCCGTATCTTGACAAATTCGTTATCGTATCATCGACGACATTCTGATCTATTCCCGAAGTCGCAAGGAACATGAAGAGCATTTGCGTCTTGTTCTAGAAGTGCTTCGAAAAGAAAAGTTGTATGCGAAATTCTCTAAGTGCGAGTTCTGGTTATCCGAAGTTCAATTTCTTGGCCACGTATTAGCGCGAAGGGTATTCACGTTGATCCTGCTAAGATTGAAGCTGTTAAAAGTTGGGTTTCACCAAAGTCACCGACCGAAATCCGTTCGTTTTTGGTCTGCTGGGTATTATCGCCGATTCATTGAGAACTCTCCAAGATCGCTTCACCTATGACAAGTTGACACAGAAAGTGAACCATTCGTTTGGGGTTCCGATCAGGAGAGAGCCTTTCAGGTATTGACAGGCAGGGTTGTGTGACGCTCCTATTCTTAGTCTGCCAGTTGGTTCCGAGAATTTTGTTGTTTATTGCGACGCTTCGCACAAGGGTCTGGGTTGTGTGCTATGCAGAATGGTAAAGTTATAGCTTACGCTTCGCGTCAGTTGAAAGTCCATGAGCAGAATTACACGACATGATCTGAATTGGGAGCCGTCGTATTGCATTGAAGATTTGTGGAGACATTATCTGTATGGGACCAGTGTACGGTATTTACCGACCACAAGAGTCTTCAACACATATTCGATCAGAAGATGCTGAGACATGAGACAACGACGCTGGGTTGAGTTATTGACGACTATGATTGCGACATTCGCTACCCCCCCTGGTAAGGCGAACGTTGTTGCTGATTCATCTAAGGTCGTAAGGAAAACAGTCAACCAGTCCGTATCCGTTCTATGATGGGAGCTATTCAGACGAGCTTGAAGGCTCGATTATTCAAGCACAGGAGTGTATGACAGAGGACCGTGTTAAAGAGGAAAGGTTGTATAAGTTGCGTTGGAATTAGAACCGAAGGATGGATTCTGTATTTTCTCGAGCGTATTTGGGTTCCGATTAGTATCCGTCAGTTGATTCTGGACGAAGCCCATAAGTCTAACTATTCCATTCACCTCCGGGTTCCGACAAAATGTATCATGACTTAAAAGAATTTATTGGTGGCCGGTATGAAGCGTGAGATCGCCGAGTATGTTAGTCGATGTTTGACCTGTTCCAAATGAAGATTGAGTATCAGAAACCATCTGGGCTACTCCAACAACCAAGATTCCCGAGTGGAAATGGGAGCGTATTACTATGATTTCGTTACGAAGCTTCCGAGATCTTCGAGTGGTTATGACAGTTGCTCTGGGTTATTGTTGATCGATTGACGAAGTTCTGCTCATTTCCTACCGATTCGTGAGAATTATCCGATGGAGAGATTCGTGCGTTTATACTGCAGAGATTGTATCGAAACACGGAGTCCTGTATCGATTATTTCCGATCGTGTGCTCGTTCACCTCACGATTTTGGAAGACCTTCCAGACTGCTATGGGTACAAGGTTAGATATGAGTACCGCCTATCATCCACAGACCGATGGTCAGAGTGAGAGAACTATTCAGACTTGGAAGATATGCTACGAGCCTGCGCAATTGATTTTGGTGGTAGTTGGGACGTTCATTTACCGTTGATTGAGTTCCGTACAACAACAGCTATCACAACGAGTATCAAGTGTGCACCTTTGAAGCTTTGTATGGCCGCAAGTGTCGATCGCCTGTATGTTGGGCAGAAATTGGAGATAGTCAGATTTCTGGTCCGGAGATTATACAAGAGACCACTAAAAGATCTTCAAGATCAAGGAACGATTATTACTGCAAGAACACAGAAAAAGTAGCTGATAAGCGCAGAAGCCTCTTGAGTTCAGTGTTGGATATATGGTATTGAAGTATCTCCATGGAAAGGGGTTTCCGATTCGGAAGCGCAGCAAGCTGAGTCCGAGATACACGGGTCCGTTCAAGATTTTAGCCCGCATCGGCCCAGCTGCGTATCGATTAGATTGCCGGCAGAACTGAGCAGCTACATAATGTATTTCATGTATCTCAGTTGAAGAAATGCCTGGCTGAGAGACGTTATTATTTCACTTGAGAAACTCCATATTGATGATAAGCTTCATTTCGTTGAGGAACCGATCGAGATCGTTGCTAGTGATGTTAAGCGTCTACACGAAGTAAGATCCCGATTGTCAAGGTTCGTTGGAATTCCCCGTTTTGGAGCTGAGTTCACGTGGAACGCGAAGATGAAATTCGCGGAAGTATCCTCACCTTTCCCCCGAAGTAGTACCAATGATAATTTCGAGGACGAAATTTCTTTTTACTTGGGAAGACTGTGACATTCGCGAATTTCTAGTATATTCTCGACGTATTCGTTTTATTTATTTATGTTTGTGTTTGACCCGTATTCCTTTTATGTTTATCGGATCGTATTTTATGAGTATTGTAATTCGTATTTCTCGTATTTATATAGTATCGTATTGTATTTAGATGTGGTTCGAATCGTTATGTCGGGAACGTGTAGTTCTAAGTGCCTTTAGTATAAGTCTAGTATGCTCTTATGATAAGTTTAGGGAAATTATGCCTTAATTTATACGATTAAGATTAACGTTTAAAAAGTATTTCAATTTTAGTCCTTTCAGAATTTATTACGAAAACTAGTCCTATGGAGAATTTATTACAAAAATCGTCCCCACCAACCCATTTGTCTTATCTCCCACCAGATTTTGTCCTTATCCACCTACACACACCCACACTCACACCATTCTCACCATTCCCACTCTCTCTCTAAAAACACACATAAACACTCCTCCTTCTCTCTAAATTTTCCGGCGATCCGACCGTTGAAATCCAAATCCGAGACTAGATTATTGTTCACCGTTATCATCTTCATCTATCCTCCAATTTTCGTTACGATCGGGTAAGTATTTCTCGGATTTTAGTTTTAAACTTTATTATTTTGATTCAATCACGAAAATACCACTTTTCACCGTCAAACTTGATTTTATTAAGGTTATTATACCTAAACATATTCTGGACATAGGTTTCCAATATGGGATGATTTTGACACCTAAAACACTCAGAAATCGAATCCCGAATGTAATTTTTCGTAAAAACCCAGTTACGTCACGTAACTGTGTTACGTGAACGTAACTGATCACGTAACTAAACCATTAGTCTTAGTCACGTAACTGATCACGTAACTAAGACCATTAGTCTTAGTCACGTAACTGATCACGTAACTAAGACCTTAGTCTTAGTCACGTAACTGATCACGTAACTAAGACCTTAGTCTTAGTCACGTAACTGATCACGTAACTAAGACCATTAGTCTTAGTCACGTAACTAGCTTGCTGATTTTCCGAAACGTTTGTAATCCTGTTAAATCGATGTTCCTTTTGGTCATTTTAAAACCCGTATACAACGTTAATCGTTAAGGCATATCCCACTAGACTTAGAGATACTTAGACATGTTTATTATTTGTTTAGGGCACTTAGACGTGGGAGCTTGACGTATTATATATTTCCCGACATATCGTGATTTGGATTGCTTTGCTATTCTGAGTTATTCGTTGCCCTTTTTACCCTTTTACATTTTTGGGCATGATTAGCGTGTATAAATGTATTTTATGGTATATTATGTATTATGGTTATGTATTTGGATATGATGCCTTTAGGTTAGCATTACCCAACTTGTTCCGCCTTTGTGGTAGAACGAGGCCCCGTATACACACCTGTTAGCTTTTAGCCGCCGGTTCGTATATATAGCGCTATATGGGTCTAACAAACCCTCATTGTAACACGATGGATGATGGATGCGCCCTGTCCGTGTTAGCAATGTTATGACCGATGATTTTCGAGGACAACCTAGCGTAATGCACTAGGTGGGGTTAGTTGCCAGTATTTTATGGTTCAGGTGTATCGTATTTACCTAAGGCTATTATCTATCCAGTATGTATTTTTAATGATTTAATTATGGTATTTTATGGTATATGTATGAGTATTTTTTCAAAAGGTTTTGTAAACCTCACGTATATTTTGAAACATCATTTCAAATGACTTATCTTCAAATCTAACACTTTTGGGTCAAAACATATTGAAGCTTTATACTAATTGTTTTTATTTACTATTGCGAATAATTCACCAACTTTATGTTACGTCGTATTTTAACGCTTTTCAGGGATTTGAGGTTACACTATTTGATGCTATGCCTGTTGGCTACGTGGATCTTTGCATGGAATTTATTTTGCATTGTCAATTCCTTAGTATCCAACGCTGTAGCCTATTTTGATATATTCGGATGACTGTAATAACGTATTGTATTTTCAAACTCTTTAATCATGTTGATGATGTATTGCTTACTTATGTTTATGTAACCTTTGAATCTCTGATACCGTATACACTGTACACCTCGGTTCCGCCATTTTGCGGGGTGTGACAAAAATGAAGCGGAAAGTTCACGTCGGCGTGAAAGAAGGAAATGCTCTATATTAACCGCGATCGAACCACAACAACGAAAATGTGCTACGACATTACTTCTCATGTGTACCCGGATGAATATTTTCGTAGAAGATTCGTTAGAAAACCTATTTTCCTCCAAAGAGTCGAAGGTATATCTAATTACTCCGTAGAACCTTTGTCCGACTATTTTAAATATTTCAAACACGACCAGATTGTACGGGTAAAATGGGTTTTTAGTTGTACATAATTGCACGTCCGCTATGCGTACGCTGGCGTATGGGATTACTCTGGACGCTTTTAACGAATATTTACAATAGTCAAAGAACATCATTTGAATCCCTAGATAATTTTTTAAAATGTGTTGGGAACCGACTGTATGCATTGGGTTGGGAT
>CAJVGC010000590.1:39799232-39869577 GCA_910822075.1 Senecio squalidus
GCTGTAGAAGGGTCGGTTGTCGGGACTAGTGTCAACATGATAGGAGTGTCTCTACTTTTAGTCTCTGATAATAGTAATTGGTGAATGGGAATGGAATTGGTGGGGTATTGATGGTAGTGGATGCTTTCCCATGCAATAAGTGTGTTTTGGGGATGATGATAAAAATTCAGATTTTGTAACCTGTTCTTCTTTATCCGCCATTGTTGAGCTGACCTTAGCTGATGAGCCCAGAAAATTAAAATGAAAATTAAAATGACGAAAATTAATTGAATTGGTTTTGAAGTTAGGTTGTTGAATCTTAATTTTGATTTGATATTTGGGTTTTGATTGTGCTTTGTTTAATTTAGGATTGAATGATTTGTATTTTGATTGTGTTTTTCTTATTGTGTTTTTTGTTTTGATTGAATCTGGGTTTTAGTGGAAGAAGGTGGGAAAATGACGAAATTACCCATCACGTGTGACACACGTGAGGTCACTTAACGGCATCTTTAACGTCACATCCATTTTAGGGACTCTGGAGGCAACAAATTTCAAACTTAGGTACCAGTGGTGTAATAAAAAAGTAATAAGGATGACGGGTGAAAATGGTGCAAACCATAGGGACGAACCATGTAATTAACTCTATTAAGTTATATAATTGTAATATTATTCAAATTGGTATTTATTATTATTATTATTATTATATTTTGTTATTATTAATTTTATTATTTTAGACACAATGATTGTCTTTAAACCTAGGACCTCATGGTATATAAGACACACATTCTTACCACCTAAACAAATACCATTTTGTTAACTATCTTTTGGTTTTAATTATATAATATAAAAATTAAAAACACTACTTATTAGTATCATAGTTTGAAAATTGATAACAAGTATGAATATGAATGTGTTACATATTTGGTTCAATAGATATTGGTTCGTAAGTGTTCGTATTAGTAATAAATATAATAACTTGTTTGCTTTTAAAGAAAAAGAGAGCAAAAGATTAATGATAAAACTTTGAGAAAAAGAAAGGAAAATAAAATTGAGAGAATTTGTATAACTTACAAAGTGTATTAGAGACGTGCATCTTCAAAAGGTATTTACAAATTTCCTATTAATTTTGCGATGGTTAATTGGTATTTGGTAGACAAGTTGGTTGTTTGTTTATACATATAGTTAAATGTGTGATCTAAATAGTTGTTATCGATTATTGAAACACTCTCTCCTTAACTGAGTTTTGCAAATCATAATTCAATCTAGAAGTACAACCTCAATGAAAAGCTTGCTAAACAAACCTAATAGGAAAAACTTTAGCGATGGAAAACCAGTGCAATGTATAGTTTACTCTAATGTTAATATCCGTCAACTATTACATGTTTTAAAGTTGTCTAATCCAATATCGGATACAAGCTCTTTGAAAAGTGAACTATGAAATGCTTTCTTGAAAAGTTTCGTTCAATTGATGCTAGATTGAGCATATCTATTTCACTCTAATTATATACTTTATAAGGTTTTGAATGTATGAGAAGAATCTTTGAATATATGAGAAGAATCTTGTTCATTTCATACACAGGTTGATATAAACGCTTTTTATGCTTCTTTGATCCATTTAAATTCGGTGACGTTGATACATTTTTTGAGCGTCTTGAAGAAAGGTAAGGACTTTGCTGATCTTGACAAGTAGCGACTTAGGGAAGCTAACCTCCCATTCAGACTTTGCACCTCGCCCAGATTGGCTGGAGACTTCATTTCCGTGATAGCTCGGACTTTGTCTGGACAAGCTTTTAGAACTCTCTCCATGATTATGTGCCCCAAGAATTTTCCTTCCTCCACTCCGAACGTGCACTTCTTTGGGTTTAGTTTCATGTTGATGCTTCAGAGGTTCTTGAAAGTCTCCACAATATCATATATCATTTCCTCTTCTCTGTTTCTTTTTATGACTGGGTTGTCGACGTAATCTTCGAGATTCCTTCCAACCTGTCTTTGGAAAGTTTTGTCGATCAACATTTGATATGTGGCTCCGACATTTTTCAAACAAAAAGGTATTTTTTTTTGTATAAAAGGCTGTTTTGCCTTCATTTTTCCTTGCCATTTGGATTTAATGGTACCCTTTGTATGCATCTAGGAAACACTTATATTTATAACCCATGAGGGAAACTATCTTCCAATCTATTTCCGAAAGGGGATAGTTATCTTTGGGGCATGCTTTGTTGATGTCTTTAAAATCGATGCACATTCTCCACAATTCATCGCTTTTCATTACCAAGACTGGGTTTGCAATCCAGGTTTGATAACGGACCTCCCTCAATATTCCTGCTTGGACCAGCTTCTGGACTTCCTCTTTGATTACTCGTGACCGGTCCGGAGCCATCCCATTTTTTTCTGCTTGATGGGCTCTACGCTCGGGTACGCTTTTGAGTCTATTCTCAGCGATGTCTCGTGGGACTCCCAGTATATCAGAGGGTTGCCATGCGAAGACGTCTAAACTATCACCCAACAAGGTGAACAACTGCTCTTTGCATCTTTTGGACAGGGAAGAACCAATAGCTACAGTTTGTTCTGGGAATTTGGGGTTGATGATGAGCCTTTCTTCCGGAGTAGGGGTGGTTGCAGATAGCGATGGGGTTAGAGGAGCCTCTCTTTGTTTGGATCGACACTCTTTTTGCCCTCTTCTTGCTGATCTTAGTGTTGAGATTCCATGGAATGTTGGGAATCTCATTATAACGTGGAAGGTAGAAAGGACCGCTTTTAACTGGAATATCCCTGGTCTCCCCAAGATGGAATCATACGATGATAGGCTCGTACCACCAAAAAATTCATCAGCTCCGTCCTCATTCTTGGGTATTCTCCCACAGTCAGTGGCAGTAATATCTCTCGTAGAGGCCATGACACTTCTCCGGAAAAACCTTGTAATTGAGAAACAGGTTGTCTGCGCTCCGCTTGTACTTCTGGCCCGAGGGTTAGGAAAAAGTGTTCATATAACACCTCCGTAGAGCTACCCGTGTCGACGTAAATTTTGGGGACTGGTGCGTTCCCGAAGTTTCCTTTGATGAAGACAAGGTCTTCCGTTGGGCAACATTCGTTAATGGGAGGAAATGAAATTTCTACGTTCATCCATGCCCGCCCCTCCGGATTTTTTTCTCTTTCTAGACTCAATTATTCGGCGTTCTCCATACAACATGTGGACTCCTTTTGTCTTTGCTTTGTTGTTACCCTTACTCTCTGATCCGGAGCCTTCACTATCTTTTTTTGGTCGGACTTTTATGTCTATCACTAGATACTTTAGTTGGCCGGAGCACACTGCTTCTTCTATCTGTTTTTTCACTTGATAACAGTCATTTGTGTTATGCCCATTCCCTTGGTGGAATTCATAGTACCTAT
This sequence comes from Senecio squalidus, assembly GCA_910822075.1. Taxonomy (NCBI): domain Eukaryota; kingdom Viridiplantae; phylum Streptophyta; class Magnoliopsida; order Asterales; family Asteraceae; genus Senecio; species Senecio squalidus. The sequence goes on from CAJVGC010000590.1 coordinate 39,802,599, forward strand.
CAACGGGCCTGCGCTCAGGGTTCCCGGTCATGGGTGGTGGTAACACAATTTTTTCCGAGGTTGGCTCGGTGGACAATATTTCACATGGGGTTTTAGATAAAAATTGAAGTACGTTTTTGGGACGTACTTCCGGAGCGCTATATGGGTGGTGATAGGGTGGGTTAATCCGGACCTCCCTAGAGCTTCGTTCCCCTCTTTGATGAGAGAATTCTCTTCTAGGTGGACCTTCCATAGGTTCGCCTTTCTTCCTTTCCTTGTTTTCTGGACATCCCTTCATCACCTAAAGATGCCACTTCCTTGTCCCGTATGAAGTCTTCGACTCGCTCCATCATTTCTGGGACGGTTCGGGGGACCCTATTGTTTAACCTCTCAATCAACTGTATGTTTTTTATAGCGTGCATGAATCCGGATACTCTCATTCCTTCCGTAGCTCCTCTTATTTGGAGGATTTCCCTGTTAAATCTTTCCATGAACTTTTTCAAGCTTTTATCGTCCCTTTGCTTAATGTTATGGATCTCCACCATGTCTTTCTCATAACTCTGTTGTTGCCTGAAGTTTACTCTAAACTTTTGTTGTAGGTCTTCGAAATCAATCACGCTTCCGGAAAAAGGCTATCAAACCATAACCTAGTCGCACCTACTAACGTTTGGACAAACATGTGGCACCAAACAGGCATGGACCATTGTTCGAACTCTGCGGCTCCTGCGAAGATACTAAGATGGTCATCAGGGTCCTGCGTCCCATTATACATTTTCACGTTGAAGGGCATTTTTATCTTGGGGTTGGGGGGGGGGGGGGATTTGAACTCCGCTATCTTTTTTGAAAATTTTGCCTCTCTCTGCATGCAGTATGGCCTAGCCAATTCTTCCGTTTCACTTTTTTCTGCCATAGCTTTGGCGTAGTCGGGAGGTAAATCCCATGTGAGAGGGTCATATTCTGACGAGATATTAGGGAAGCCTAGGTGTATGGTCGTGAACGGGGGTGTGGTTGAAGAGAATACACCTCTAGCCATAGAGGTCCTGCCTTCTTGGTATATCCCTCCCATGGGGTATCGAAAACTATGTTCTATGTTGCTAGGAGGGGGTAACCCAAAGGAGATTTTGGGGAGAGTTTGGTCGTAGTGATAGGTTGGTGGGACTCTACTGGCTTCACAAATTAGCGGTGGACGGGCGTGAACTCAGCTCTCTTCCAAAAAGGTTCTGTCATCGCAAGGGACTACGCTCGCCTTCCCTCCGACCAATTCCTCCTATGGGGTCACGCCTTGGTTAGGGCGTGACTTCGCATGTAGTGCTTTCTTTGTTCACGTCTTCGTAAGACAATTCCAAGTTTACCCCTCTCCGTCTTTCTGTTTGAACATAAGTTTTCATGATATTTCAGAGCTTTCCAAAGTTGTGGCGAACGAACTCTGGTGTGATGCTTTCTACCTCCGTGGCTGGGAATATGAGTTCCGCACTTGGACCCACGTTCGTAGAGGTTGTTTGTAGTATGGGTGCCTCTATAACGTTGGTCGATGGCTGCAAGAGGATATTACAGTGGAAGTCCCCAATGTGGGTGGAGATTTCATCTTTTCCGACGAACTCCGACTGATCGTTAGCAGAGGTCCCACAAATGGCGCCAGATGTTGAAGTAAATTCCCGCGATGGTTCCGCAACGCCTGGTCTTGAGGCCTGGTGCTGCGTCTTTGCCTCGTAGAGTATCAACTTGTGTATGAAATGAACAAGAACACGTCAACTTATTGAGGGTTTGACCCCCCAATTTAAGGAACTGAATGTATTGAATGAACGAAATATATTTAATGAAGGTTTGTGTTTAATGATGCTTATCTGGGTAGGAGTATTCAATGGTGATGAAGTATTGAAGAGGAAGAATGTTTGTTGTCCCCCTTCTCTCTGTGTGGGTCTGTAGTATTTATAGCCCAAGTGACTGTCGCTTTTTCCTCATGTCACTATCCAGATCACCTCTCTTGCGCCGTGGTTGGAGGGAGCGTCAGCTTTTGCAGATGAGTAGTCGCTATCTGTTCTGGTCTATCTGATTCGCCTCTGTTACGACTCTTTTAGACGGAAGAACAGAGTGGAGTTAATGCGAGACAAAGACTTGTCTCTGCCGTGACTGTATTTGTATTTACTCGGCGTAGTTTGCGGGAGAACAATCAACCCTTGATTCAGATGGACCGGAGTTGTGTAGCTTCCGGAGCTGTGACTCCCATCCCCTAGAGTTTACTTGTTGAGCGAGGGTTGTTTTGAAGTATGGTATATTAGCACTATACTCCAACACTAAGCAAGTCGCATAATCATCATTGAGTAGAGTTGAAGGCTTTGTCCCTCTAGCCTACAGTTATATCAACGATTTCAACTATACATACTCTCTACTAGCTTCATGTCGTCCAATTACTACGATGGTGTTGCAACAAATGTTTGCTTCTTAGATGACTAAGAAATTTGAATAGTGTTGGAGTAGGGTCACCAATAGTCTCCCCAATCTTTGGTGATGGGCCTTCGTCCCATGTCTGGAGGAAGGGCCTTCATCCCAATCTGGCTGATGGGCCTTCATCCCATGACTGGAGGAAGGGCCTTCATCCCAATCTGGCTGATGGGCCTTCATCCCATATGATGGGCCTTCATCCCAATCTGGCTGAAGGGCCTTCATCCAATGACTGGAGGAAGGGCCTTCGTCCCCAATCTGGACGAAGGGCCTTCATCCCAATCTGGCTGATGGGCCTTCATCCCAACTCATGGACCATGCCAATGCCCAACGGGTAATGGCTAACAGATATTAACCGATGTGAGTTCTATAAATAGGGAAGATGTTTTCTCTTCCAAGGACACCATCTCCACACACATTCTATCTCTTTCTCCCATAGAACATACCAAGTGATTATTGGACTTTGTGGCGTATAATACCTTCTTCGTACAAGAGGGTGTTACTTTCGGGGAATCACCACCCGACGGGTTCGAACCCTCGGGTCCAAGAATCATGAGACTTGGAACCACCTTTTTAATCGAATCTCTGCTGGAACGACACCTCATGGTCGTCTACACCAACCCGACGGATTTTTACTTCAACATTGGCGCCATCCGTGGGACCACGGACAAATATTCTCGTGTTCTCATCTTAGTAAGTTTTCCTATGATTTTTCTTATTCTAACCATTATGAATAAGAAAGGCAAATCCTTGTCTATGTTTTTGTGTTAATGCGTATGTAAGTCAAAGTATATTATATGCTATTGTGCGCCATGATATATATAATATTATAATTATCAGATCTGAGGATATTTTTATCTTAATTAAAAAAAAAAAAAAAAAAAAAAAAAAAAAATTCATCCGAAATTCACCTTTTTATAAACATTTTTTTTGATAAAGTTTTTAGATGCAAACACAAGGTTAGATCCATTCAAATTAGGAAATTTTTGAATGAGGTGTTTAGGATTTCAGATTTAACTATGTGCATTTTAGCAATGTATGGGAATTTGTGTATATGTTAACGTGAACCTAGTTTTGGTTGTCTCATGTCTTGGAGTTGTAGTGATCACGTGTGTGGTCTTGTCTTTTTTTTAAGGCACCCAAGGAAAGTAACAAATGACAATAATGACTACTTGTATTGTCGAAAGTACATCTTGGGCCCCACAAAAGCCGATTTAATCACACCAATCAAGTAAATAAAGTAAAAAACAAATATTGGAACTAACAAAGTAGGTTTAACAAATAAAGGTGCAACACCACAAATCTTTCTCTATGTTTTTGTATGTCTCTAAAAAATTAAAGAGTTAAAAATGTTGATATATTTTATAGATTACTCTCTATAAAAGTATAATGTCTATCATGATGATGTATGTTTCACATTTTGTTTTACGAGTCCAAGAGTAAATTACAAGAAAAAGTAATAAAATAAAAAGTCTCAAAAGTAAAAATCTTATTTAAATTATTCCTAAAAGATAGGATCATTATATGATTTTGTCATTCTATCAATTGATCGCAACTAGTACGTGGAATCACTACTAAGGCAAAAATAAATAGAAAATGGATCTTTCGAAATAAATTTATTAGTCTTACTTTTACGACTAGACATATTCACAGATTTCGTATTCGGCTTTCTTCGTAAAGCTTATATCGACCACTTTATAATATTTTACACCACTCTTTTTAGATGAGATGATAATGCTCGTTAATATATATTATATTCTTGAAAATATATATATGATTGTTTACAATTTTGCTTTAATAGAAAGGTACTAATTAAATAATATAACCCATACACAAGTACTAATAAAATAGTATTTAGGTAAAAAGGTATCATTAAGGCAATGTTGAAAATACAAATGAGTAATAATATAATAGTATTTTTGATGTAACTTTAAAAAGCTTTTGATAAATAAGTATGTGGTATAAAATCTATTACTTGCCTTTTGAAAAGAATAGTACGATACCAAAGAAATGTAACTTTATTATGTTAATTAAAAGACATTTAAATGACTGATGTACTCACCTACTGAAATTAAAGTGACATTTACATCATTGACAATCTGACACCTTTAAACCTTGAAACCATGCATGTTGTAACTTTGAACCTATCCATTTACATCTAGTTAGTATTTAGTTACCTTTTAAAAAGTTCACTAAACTTATATATCTTGTCATGAGTATATATCAGACAACTTACACCTACTATTTTTTATAATTTTAATTTCTCTCTCATGAAAATTTGTAAAATTGAAATGATCATTAACCTTTTTTATAAGGTTTTCTGTTAAATTATGGTGACTTTGTCGATAGATAGGTATTGAAGCTAAATACGTGGTACCAGAACATGATGAAGGATGTATGAAGTAAAGTAATTGCTAGTGTGAAACTACCTAGGCCTTCATTTATATATATTTACACATTGTATACATTGACTAAGGGGTCTTGAGAAGTGACTAGGGACTGTTAAGTCACGTGGCTTTACCTTCTCGATTCAAGTTAATAATTGTCATGCCAATAAAAAGTAAAATCTCACCCTTTCTACAACCTTTCATCGTGGTGAAGGTCGATAAGGACTTAAATCTAGTTTAGTATCACTACGTTCAACATCACTAGACTAGGGGGAGGCTTGTTGGAGTAGGGTCACCAATAGTCTCCCCAATCTGGCTGATGGGCCTTCATCCCATGACTGGAGGATGGGCCTTCATCCCATGTCAGGAGGAAGGGCCTTCATCCCTTACGTGGCCGATGGGCCTTCATCCCATGTCAGGAGGAAGGGCCTTCATCCATTACGTGGCCGATGGGCCTTCATCCCATGTCAGGAGGAAGGGCCTTCATCCCTTACGTGGCCGATGGGCCTTCATCCCATGTCAGGAGGAAGGGCCTTCATCCATTACGTGGCCGATGGGCCTTCATCCCATGTCAGGGGGAAGGGCCTTCATCCCTCATGTGGCCAATAAGGGTCTTCATCCCATGTCTGGAGGATGGACCTTCATCCCAATTTGGAGGAGGGGCCTTCATCCCAGGTCTGGAGGATGGGTCTTCATCCCAATCAGGAGGAAGGGCCTTCATCCCTTATGTGGCTGATGGGTTTCCATTCCACTCCTGTTACCGGCGTTTTAAGGTGTCCAACTTGTTTAAGTTTGATGTCTTTCTAATCGGCATACGGTGTAGAATACTCGCACCTAGTTATTTATCTAACTTAGAAGATAAGAATTTTGCTCCAAATTACATGTGTTATAAAAGCGTGCAAAACATGGAGCTAAATCCCCTATATGGATAACGTCGATTACATGAAAATCATGTAACACATGGAGCTAAGTCTCCCTCGAGTTTATCGGCTGAACCGCCTAATAATAGGTTCCATCCCTTGAAAACAAGTTTTGCTATGAGGAATGACGGAAGGGTGAGCGCCCTAAACAAATAGCTCCATGTTAGTCTGAACGTATATCCTAACATTGACAGGTTGAGCAACCTACCAATTGACTCCGTACTAGTCTGAGAATATCCTAGTATTGAAGGATCATGTATCCTCTCAACGAAGGACGCTTCGTAACATAATACAAATTGTCGAAAAGAACCAAATGGGTTCAAATATTTTAAAACCCATTTCCCCTAAAGAATAACCAAAGGACGAGAAACCTAAGAATTAATTCGATTTAATACATAAATTGTAAGATTGATGGATCAAGTATCCTATTGATCAGCTTCATGTTCAAGAAAGAAGTTTCTTCTCACAAAAAGCTATTTTTTAAGCACATGACGAACTACAACCTTTCATCATGGTGAAGGTCAATAAGGACTTAAATCTAGTTTACGTTCAACATCACTAGACTAGGGGGAGGATTGTTGGAGTAGGGTCACCAATAGTCTCCCCAATCTGGCTGATGGGCCTTCGTCCCATGTCTGGAGGAAGGGCCTTCATCCCAATCTGGCTGATGGGCCTTCATCCCATGACTGGAGGAAGGGCCTTCATCCCAATCTGGCTGATGGGCCTTCATCCCAATCTGGCTGAAGGGCCTTCATCCCATGACTGGAGGAAGGGCCTTCGTCCCCAATCTGGACGAAGGGCCTTCATCCCAATCTGGCTGATGGGCCTTCATCCCAACTCATGGACCATGCCAATGCCCAACGGGTAATGGCTAACAGATATTAACCGATGTGAGTTCTATAAATAGGGAAGAGGTTTTCTCTTCCAAGGACACCATCTCCACACACATTCTATCTCTTTCTCCCATAGAACATACCAAGTGATTATTGGACTTTGTGGCGTATAATACCTTCTTCGTACAAGAGGGTGTTACTTTCGGGCAATCTCCACCCGACGGGTTCGAACCCTCGGGTCCAAGAATCATGAGACTTGGAACCACCTTTTTAATCGAATCTCTGCTGGAACGGCACCTCATGGTCGTCTACACCAACCCGACGGATTTTTACTTCAACAAATAGCTACATTCATAAATACATATCTAGTTTGAGACCTAACTCGAGATAATTAAATAAATAACTTATATAGCTCGTTGTTTTCGAGTTGTCAAATAAAATAATCATAAATTAAGAGTTCCTCAAAGTATCAAAAACATAAATCCGTTACATAAGCCGAAACAAACATCCCCTAAAACCCATGTTTCTAGTTCTACACCACCACTGATAATGGCATCACACACTCTCTGATTCCGGCGATCACTCACTCTTACATATTCCATCGTCAACCACTCAGGTCATTTCTCCTCCCTCACACCATCCATCGTAACATCACCGTATTCCACCATGCAAAACCCTAGCATGTTCAGTATCCCCCAATCAAAACGTAAAAACAACAATGTATAACACCAACTAATATCATCAAGGTGCATTTCTTCTCGAGGTATATTCAATAACGATGATACGGTTGGAGATCAGATTAGTCCTGAGGATATACTATTCGAAGGCTGCGTTTACAATCATTGGCTTATTACCATGGATTTTCCTAATGATCGTAAACTGTCAACAACATAAATGATCGAAACTTACGTTCAAACCGCTGCAAAAGTACTCGGAAGGTGAATTCTTTACTTATTTGATTGTTTATATGATTTTCATATAATTAGCGTTTCGACGTTGTTTAAAATGTTTTTAGTGTTGAAGAGGCGAAGAAGAGAATATATGCTTGTAGTACAACGACTTCTAATGGATTTCGTATTGAGGTGTCTGAGGAAGTTTCCAAACGGTTTAGGGATTTACCTGGAGTTATGTTTGTAGTGCCTGATTCATATATTGATCTTGTGAGTAAAAAATATCGAGGTAGGGTTTAGTTTGGTTTGATTGTTATACTTTTTTTTTTATCGTGTTTGTGAAAGTATGTTTTTGTTTCTTGTGAAAATTGCAGGGTAGACTAGGCGGGAGATATAATGATCGGAATAGAGACATAGAGACTATGATATATCACCTTCTAGGGGTCAAATGGAACAGAATAATGCACTAGGGAGTTACCAAGGTGATAGAAGAGGACATATGCCTTCGTATCAAGGAAATTACAATCAAAGGGATCAGGGGTACTTTACACCTTTTGATCAGAGGAGTGGTAAATTTTTTTTATCGTCAGTAGGTAACTATAGTCAGGGAGGCAGTGAAGGTTTTACGCTAGGGGATGGAGGGAAATTTGGTCAGACTGGCAGTGGAAATTATAGGTAAGGGGCGGGTGGGAAATAAGTACCCTATCCCTCTCATTGCGGATTTGTTTGATCAACTTGGAAAGGCGAGATACTTCACCAAGTTAGACTTAAGATCGGGGTACTACCAAGTACGGATAATGGAGGGAGACGAAGCCAAGAAGACGTGCGTCACGAGGTATGGCTCTTACGAGTTTTTAGTCATGCCGTTCGGATTGACCAATGCTACCGCATCATTTTGCACCCTTATGAATAAGTTGTTTCACCCATTTCTTGATAAATTTGTGGTGGTATACTTGGACGATATTGTTGTTTATAGTTATACCTTGGAAGAGCATGTCTTGCATTTGAAACAAGTGTTCCAGGTGTTGCGAGACAATGAAATTTATGTGAAGTTGGAGAAGTGCCCTTTCGTCTAAGATGCAGTCGAGTTCTTGGGACTCAAGATCAAAGAGGGCGGACTGTTGATGGACGATGCAAAGATAAAGGCTATCCAAGATTGGGATACACCAACTAAGGTTACGAAGCTAAGATCTTTCCTTGGTTTGGTGAACTATTAACGAAGGTTTATCATGGGATACTCGGCTATATCATCCCCTTTGACGTACCTATTGAAGAAGAACCAAGCTTGGATATGGAGCGAAGAGTGCCAAGCGGCGTTCGAGAGTTTAAAGAAGGCGGTTATTTAGGAACCGGTGTTGAGACTACCAAATGTGACCATGCCTTTCGAGTTACACACGGATGCATCAGATTTTGCTATAGGAGGAGTTCTAATGCAAGATGGACACCCGATCTCCTTCGAGAGCCGGAAATTAAACGAGACGGAGAGGAAGTACACCTTGCAAGAGATAGAGATGACGACGGTTGTCCATTGCTTGAGGATTTAGAGGCATTATTTGTTGGGTTCGAGATTCGTGATCAAGAAGGATAACATTGCCACGAGTTATTTTCAAATCCAAAAGAAGCTAAGTCCCAAGCACGCTCGTTGGCAAGAATTCCTAGCCGAGTTCGACTACCAATTGGAGTACAAGCCGGAGAAGGCTAATGTGGTAGCCGACGCATTGAGTCGCAAAGCGGAGTTTGCGACCATCACCCAAGCCCAATTCTCCCTCCAAGATCGAATCAAGGAAGGGTTGGAACATGATCCTTTAGCCAAGAAAATCATCGCTTTGGCGAAAGACGGGAAGACACAGAGATTTTGGTTCAAGAGAGACATGTTATTCACCAAAGGAGACCGACTTTACGTGCGTAAGTGGGACGACCTTAGGCGAGTAATATTGAAAGAGTGTCATGATAAAAAGTGGGCTGGTCATCCGGGGACTAAGAGGACGTTGGCATTGGTCGAGGGCACCTATTATTGGCCAAGGATGGACGACGATGTTGAGACATACGTGCGGACATGCCTTATTTGCGAACAAGACAAGATAGAGAAAAAGAAGTCGGGAGGATTTCTAGAGCCTATACCGACGCTCAAGGGACCATGTGAGAGTGTTTCCATGGACTTTATCACATGCTTGCCGAAGTCGGAAGGAGGAGGGAGTATTATAGTGGTGGTGGATCGATTCTCAAAATATGGTACTTTTATAGCCGCACCAGCCGATGTTACGGCGGATGATACGACCAAGATCTTCTTCAAGAATGTGGTAAAGTATTGGGGAGTGCCACATGTTATCGTTAGTGATCGAGATCCACGATTTACGGGGCGGTTTTGGACGGAGTTGTTCAAGATCATGGGGACAGTTTTGAACTTCTCTACGAGTTTTCATCCTCAAACGGACGGGAAAACGGAGAGGGTGAATACACTATTGGAGCTCTATCTTAGGCACTATGTGAGTGCCAACCAACATGATTGGGCTAAACTCCTTGATGTTGCTCAATTCTCTTACAACATGCAACGGAGTGAAGCCACGAGGAAGAGTCCTTTTGAGTTAGTTATGGGACGTCAACCATTGACCCCGAATGCCTTAGCCACATCATATGAGGGGAGTAGCCCGACCGCTTACAAGACGATGAAGGAATGACACGAGCAAGCGAACTTGGCACGAGCATCTTTGGACAAAGCGGCTAAGAAGATGAAGAAATGGGCGGATGAGAGGAGGAGACACATTGAGTTCAAGGTCGTAGATCAAGTGACGGCGAAGCTCTGGCCTCAACAGTTCATGTCGTTGAGGAAGGTGCACAAAGGATTGATACGGAGGTATGAAGGCCCTTTCCCGGTGATTGGACGTGTTGGAAATGTATCCTATTGATTTCAACTACCGCCCAAGTTGAAGATTCAACGGTCTTTCACGTTAGCTTTCTCAAGCTTTATCATGGAGACGATGAAGACACAAAACGAGGGGTGTCCAAGCGGGCACCAACAACGGTTGTTACTTCATACGATCGAGAGGTTGAGGAGATCTTGTCGGATCGTATGATACGGAGACGAGGAGTGCCGAGCTATAAGGAGTATTTGATCAAGTGTCGTGACTTGCCTGATAGCGAAGCAAGTTGGGAAGCGGAAGACTTACTGTGGCAGTTTGCGGACGAGATCAAGAGATATCACGAGGATGGCACGACGAGGACGTCGCGAGCTTAGGTGGGGGAGGATGTCACGCCCCGCCCGATTTTACGAGGTTACCCATGATTTCAGATTGTTCTACACTTGACTAGAAGACTTAGTGAACTTCTATGGAGGGTGCAAGAAGGTTTTGGAAGCTCTTGGAAGATGTTGGAAGCCTTTGAAGGTAATAGAAGCTCTTAGAAGCCCTATAATCTTTCTTCTATAAAAGAGTGTAGAGCTTGTACATACCGTAGATGAGTAGTATAAATTCACTTGTAATCTTCTCTTGTAAAGTTCTCCCTCGCAATACAAAATATTTCCTCATTTCACTTGTGTTCCTTTCTTCTTAGTTGCCTAGATAGTTGAGGTGTTCGAGCAAGATTAACTTAGTAGAGACTAACTGTCGTACGTAAGTCTAAGTCCGTGACATAAAACTATAAACTATAACAATATAATAATTTTGTTTTTGGTAGAGATAATAGTAAGAGAAAGATGGTTAGAAAAGTGTGAATTAGGAATTAGGAATTAGGAATGTAAGAATTATGATTGATCCATCCACCTTGTTTGTTCACGCAATTTGGCCTCCATTGCCTCCACACCAAAATCATCATCTTCAATTTCTACTAACCCCCAATTCTCGCTCTCATGATTTCTCTCTAGGGTTTTTCTCGATCACACAGGTCACTAATTAGGCTTTCCATTTCTTCTACTTTATTTTTATTTTTCATCAATTGCTTAAAATTTCCATCTTTGCTACTTTAAATTTGCAATTCACGTGATTCTAATTCTTATAGAAAACCCGAAAGCTTCTTGTTTTTGTTGCAGAGGTTTGTGTTTAATTAATATGTGTTATTGGTCAAATGTAGGTGCTTTTTAATTTCCCTTTATTGATTGTTGTTTATCGTTTTTATTTTTTATAGTCTTAGCGAACTGCAACGATTCCGAGTGTACAAGGCATGAGGCGTTCTAGACACAATAATGCAGTACATATACAAGATGAATGGCCGATCAGAAAAGCCCTCACGCTCTCAGATGTTGACATTACGCATCCATTTCTCACTCTTCCTCGTCAGCCAGTTGAAACTTACATCCTAGTGCATCTAACACAACTTGAACGGGATCATTTACTCAACAGAGAGCAAGTTGCCGTCAATGCTCAAGATGACGACACTGGTGATGTTTATATAATGAAGTTAAAATGGCGTGGGAGTTATTACAACCTTATTGGCAAATGGGGTAGGATTGTTCGTAGCAAGGGACTCGATGTTGGAAAAGAGATTAAAATCCGCTGGTACAATGGATGCTTACACTTTTCTGTACCACATCAGCAAGTTCTTTCTGTTCCACCGTTGCAGATAATTCCCGCACAGCCCGTGGTGCATCATGACCAGTGGCCAATTAGGAAAGTTTTAACATTATCTGATGTGGACACTAATCATCCTTTCCTACCTTTGGCACGAAGGTCAGTCGAAGATCATATTCTCGTGCATTGGACACCACAACAAAGAGAGCTTCTGAGAAATGAAGAACAAGTAAATTTGAATGCACGAGATGTTGATACAAGTGAGATATATGTGATGAAGCTGAGGTGGCGTGGTAATTATTATAATTTAATAGGAAAATGGGGAAAAATAATCAGGAATAAGGGATTAGGTGTCGGGAAAGAGATCAAGATTCGATGGGCTAACGGCTGCCTGCACTTTTCTGTCCCATACGATCAGACAGTTGTGCCTACACCAATCCCAGTAATACATCACCATCACCACCACCACCATCACCAACATCAACACGAGGAATGGCCAATCAAAAAGGCGTTAACGTTGTCTGATGTGGATACAAATCATCCTTTTCTTACATTACCCGGGAAATCAATTGAAGATCACATTCTTTTGTATTGGGCGTCACAGGCCCGAGAGCAGTTAAGAAACGAGCTCCAGATTAATGTAAATGCTCGAGATTATGATACAGGAGATCTCTTTTTGATGAAATTAAAGTGTCGTGGAAGTTACTACAATTTAATTGGGAAATGGGGTCAAATCATCAGAGGGAAGGGACTGCAAGTTGGACAGGAGATTAGGGTTCGTTGGGATAATGGGTATTTGGTTTTTTCGGTTCCTCAATAATAGCAATACCGATGGTTTATAGGTAGAAGTTGACGAAAGTACTCAAGTTACATGCTCATTGAATGCTTTTGTTTGTAAATCTGAAAATATGTTTTTACCAGTTTGCATGATTGGTTAGTTTGGTGATGACTTTAGTATTAAATTTCCTTCTACCTGGAATTATATTCTTCGGTTCTCTCTCATTTCTGCTATGTCCAAAATCGTGCATATTCCATTATAGTGATATATTTTCAAATGCTTAATATATACAAGGTTGAAACTTATATTGCTATCGAATTGAAAAGTGTTTTTGTCAGTGAGGGCGAATGTGTGAAATCGTAATCTATTCTTCACCAATGTCGGATCAAGTTCTAACTGAAAGTCGTGATCTATCACTCGGACTAACTCTCCTTTTTTACGAAGTGAAGGTATTAATTACTCAATCAAGTATCTGTTGCTATTGAATTAATAATATTGAAAAATGAAAGATCATTACTATGTGGCGTACATAATATTTCCGTGTTCTTCTAACATGAAATTTTTGTCTTGTGTACACATAATTGATTCTTGGTTATTTGAGTTAGCTGACTGTTCTGTTTCTTCAAGATTAATTTAGTATTTTTCTATACCAAATTGGCGTTTAACTTTATGAGCAGACATTAATTATATGTTTATTGATCTATGTATGTTCTTGTTTTCAGTTAGTTCTGATATGAAATTTTGTAGCCCGTTTTAGTGTTACTGCTTCAGACTGTCGTCGGCTCCTTTTGTTTGTCTAATAATTTAATTTATTTCCGATGATGGGTTATGGTTAAAGTCTTGTAATTTTTTTGCCGAGTCATATTTGCACCGTTAGTACCTCTTGAAAGAAAAAAAACTATGATGAAAGTTTCTACAAGTATATTTAACTTCTTTTTCCAGTAATACAAATAGAAAAATGTGTCTGAGACTTCAAAAGTTCTTTAACTTGTCTTGTGCAGGTACAAGCTTGAATGTAGGTTTCTGATGCTGGTGCAATACATGTTTCTTATCAACGGTTGGTAAGTTTTGCAATCAATATGAACATATATTTGTGCTGCTTGATGATCCCGTTTGTAGAATTAGTTGATTGATAGTTTTGAACTTGTTCATGGTTGTGGATTTTGACCATTGTGAAAAAAAAACATTATTGCTAATGTTAGTGTCTGTACGTAAACAATGAATGGCCATGGCCAACATCAGATTAAGTACATAGAGCCTGGGTGGTCTTAATATCTGGAGCCACTTCAGAAACTCTTCTGTTAGAATCGTTTCCGATCTTTGACCAGTCGGGTCCTCAAGGCTCGGTCTTTATGGCATAGGTATAATGGGTTCAAGTGTGTAGACGGTAGATTCTTCTGAACTTTCTGATTCCAGAGCCTGTAACTGAGGGAAAGAGTATATATAAGACGATAACTCTTCTGCCATGCCTTCTTTCGGTTTATAGAATGACTGCATGGGAGTAGATGAACACTCCTCCAGTTTTTTTTTGTAGGGGTGGTAAAATGTAATGGGTCACACAATATAATACATATACAATTAGTGAATTTATACAAGTTAATCTTTTGATCAAACAATAGATAAAATAAAATCAGATTATTTTGAAATAGGAAAAAACATTGTGGTCTCATTTTATTTATTTGCAGTTAGATTGAAAAAATCTAATCAATTTGAAAGGCATGTTTTAAGGTATGTTTGACGCAAACTTCTTGATGCCGAAGCTTTTTGTTTTCAAAAATTAAGGTTGTGAAAAAATTTCTTTCTTCCCTCTTTATTTTTTGTTGAAAATGAAATATATTTTTATTTCATAGAAACAAATGAAAATTATGAAACTCGTTCAGATAAAAAAAAATGTTTTCATTTTTTGCAAGGGAAATTTGAAGAAGAAATCTTGAAAACAATAAAAATGAATTTCCAAAATTTTAATATTGAAAGCGGGAAGCGGAGTTTTTGTTTTCACAGAAAGTTTTTTGAAAAAACTCAATTTGAACGTATTTTCTGTTTTTTTTGTGTTTTTATTAAAAAAGTTTCTAAAAAAGTGAATAATTTGTTCCAACTAAACTAACCTTAAGCTTCTGAAAAAAAAAAAATTTTGTTTGGTGGGATGGAGTTTAAGTCTACTTTTTATTTTAAAATCTGAAAACTAAAATGAAAATATTGAAGTAACTTTTAAAAAAGAATGACGCTTTGGTTCCGGCTTGTATATCCAACTCCACGGATATGTTTGATAATAGTCGGAGATACAAGTCGAGTTTTATATATGAGCTAGAACTAAAACTTTTTATTTTCGAAAACTATTTAGTTGGCTTTTAAGAATAAAGCTTTGGCTCCGGCTCCGGATTATATCTTTAGCTCCATATACAACGGTTATGTTTGGTAGTAGTTGGAGATATGAGTCGAGTTTTATTTACGAGCAAGAGGTTAAACTTTTTTATTTTTAAAAATATTTTCATTAGTTTTTTATTTTAAAATTTTATTAATTTTCAACAAAAAAGCTCAACCTTCACAATTAAAACAACACTTTTTTTCTCGAAGATCTAATTTGTTTAAAAACAAAACATTTCAGCTTTGAAAAACTATTGTCAAACATACCCATAACCGTTAAATATGCTCTAAGCCATGCCCAATTATATAATCCCGTGACTTAAGACATTACTTCATCTTCGTCTACTTTAACATAATTAAGTTGCAAATAGATATATATGTTCAAACTTTAACTTGAGTAAGTTGCAAATAAACTATGTGTATATTTTTTTCCCACTTCGTATTTCCTAAAGTTGTTTCCCACTTATTTTGTTAGTTGATTAAACATATTCTTTTCACAAACTATTTAATAACTAATTTTGTTGGTGGATAAAACATATTTGTAGAAGCTTTAAATTTAAATGATTTTATTTTAGAGTTTAAACTGAAAGAAGAAATTTTGTAGAAATATGTTATGAGTTCAAATTTGTCTCAATTTCCTTTGATTTTCAGATCGGGGTCGATTGAATTCAAATGAGTTACGAAAAAAGCACTATTCCGTCATAAATAACCATATTCTCATACTTGAAATAAATTGTCATTTCGATTTTCGTGTATCCACCTTGTGACTGAGTGGTAAGAATTAGGAAATTTATAGTGGAGGTTTCAGGTTTAAACATAAACACCAGTCAGGACATAGATCATGAGACATAAAATTCACCTCTCTCATATTACTCCCTCATATTAGTTATGAAACCGATCGATGGGGACGTCTAACGGTGTATACCAAATTCATGGCATTACGAGTCAATAACCTATGACTTTTCCAGGTCAATCAATAATATTCTAAAAATACTGTTAAAAAAAACTTATTAATATATGAATATTGAATATTTTAATAGGATGTTACTAATTTAATAGGTTCGTAGTACCCCACAGACGCACCCACCCAATTGCAGAAATGGGCAAGTTGAGCCATTGTTGACACTGACTGAAATGGTGAATCTTTTGGTTAATATATTGGTTTGCTGACAAGGACATGTCTTTCTTGTTGTTTCCAGTTGCTATTTTTACATTAAAAACACCATCAACACACAAATAAACCTACTACAAATATAGCAAATTATAAACTTTTGTTTATTAACTACATGATTGATTTATTGATTTCTTTTAAGCAAATTTATTGACATGTGATGTTATTTACGTTTATTAATAGGTTAATTTAAATTCATAAACAGACAAGTGGAAATTAATGAATTATTTTCTTAGGATTGTGATTGTTACCACGGTTAAAATTTTTGAGACAAAAAGATTTAATCATAACCCTTTATTTTAAAAACCCATTTAAAATTTAGTTTTGTTTAAAAATTAAATATCTCAAAAACCGTAAATGTATTAAACGAATAAATTACACCATTGTAACGAGCATTAAATTACTTTTCTACAGAATACCCACTCGATATACTTTTGATGAAATTTTTTTCCGAGTTTTTTTTGATAGATTTTGAAATTTTATATTATAAAATCACCATTTTATCACATGTGATTTTAGTAGTTTGACATATTTTTTTTCGTTTTTTTTTTATTCTAGTTAAATGTATATAATATAACACATATATATTTTGAAATTCATATTTAGTGTTCAAATCATATGTGATTGTACCTTACGAATATCAACATTTGTCCGAAAACGAAAAAATAAAAAATCATCAATTTTGATTTTTTTTTCCGGGTCTATATAGATTATACCTCATATAATATTTTTGTGTTTTAAAATTAACAATTAAAGTTGAAATCATCTGTTTTATTGCCTTATAAGTTTTTAAAATTTTACATACATAATAAAATCACATATATTATACAATCCAATCACATGTGATATGTATACTATCACATTTATGTCAAGAAAATGAACGAAAACAAAAATTATCGCATATGATATACAATACTATCACATGTGATATGTGTACTATCACATTTATGTCAAAAAAATGAGAGAACAAAAAATCGTCAAAATTCGATATTTTTTCTAAATTTAGGTAAATTATACGTTTTATAGTAATTCTCTTTTATAAAGTTTTACGATCTGGTGCTAATATCACATGTGATATTATCGTTAGATTTTAAAAAAAAAAAAAAAAAAAAAAAAAAAAAAAGTCGTCAAAAGTATATAAAACCACTGCTCTAATTGAAGATAAAAACGAGACGTATATCATATGTTTATTGTTTTTATAGCAATAGAATGTAAATATTGATGTGCGACATGTGTAGACATGTGAAATGGTAGTCGAGGTTTGGAGAGCTCACGAGGTAGCAACCAAACTCGTTGGGGAACGTCGTACGTTCCCTCTTATCTCCGCGTGTGGAGGTTGTTCATTAGGCTCACCACCTTGTTGGTTTCTTCCTTCCTTCCTTAATTCACTTTTTGTGTTTTTTTCTTTGTATAATGTATTTTGACTAAAAGAAAACATGAGAGTTGAAAAAAGTCGGTATTTCTAATATTGAAGATGTGAAAAGGTAGAAAACGAAAGTGATGAAGTACCAATGTGTCAAATAGATGAATTTTAGACAAATTCGTATTACCAATGATCTTATTACATATACCATTCGAAAAATAAAACCTAAGTTTAATTTGAACCCAACAAATGATCGCATGAATCAGTATGTCCATTCTTTTTAGTAGTGATTTTGGTATCATCAATTATATTAGTGTTATTATAAATTATATGACCGAAGATAATGAGTTAAACTCGATTATGAGATGCATGTTCTTTCAAGCTATATCGGTTACTCTCTCTGGAAAGGTCAGGAGGGCAGTGTCCCTTAGTTGGTTACGGGGTAACGCCCGGATCCAAAATATTAATTAATTAATTAATTGTGTACCGAATTTACTCACCAAAACCCCACCTAAAGATCAGAAATGCTCATTCCGCATGTTGGAGTAAAGTGGTTTTCCACCATACTCCAAATACTAGCACCACAACGTACCCTTCCGTCCCAAAGCAAAGGTAGGCAAGCTTGTCACTGAAGAATTACCTTCGAAACCCTGCCGAAGGACCTTAAACAATAAAGGTTTGACCAGATACACAAATTGCGCCAACAAGGGCAGAAACATTTAATGCTCAGACAAGTCCACGTCTAGCATTAACTCAAAACGACTTTTCCGCCTAAAGACACATTTAAAGCCAAGACAGGTCTGACCAAAATTGATAGTGACCACTCACTAGAGGAACCAGGAGTCTGCAAGGGCTAGACGCTCCAAATCACAACAGTAGCAGAAAACATCCTTTAGCCCTTGGATAAAAGCGGAGACATGGCTAGTGCGTAGCCCTTCGTCTGTACGTCTGAAGTTGATTCCTTGCTTTCCGTAGCCGTGAACATGAGTACCAAGAATCAAGAACACGTCTACTAAATACAATATGATTATGGTTATTCGGCTATATATTACGACTAATTTTTAACGGAAGTTCGAGTTTGGATCGAATAAATGTTTTTTTTAATAGAATAAACAAAAACTACCAGACACAACATATAAATAGTAATTTATAGTTCGAACGATCGAACAAGAACAATTTTCTAAAACAATTAAATGAGTTTAGTGCATCACTACATGTATGTGAAAATATATGGAGAGAATGTTGATGTTCGATGGAACAAATCATAAACTATTACACTAAAAATATTAATCATGAAGTGACACTCTAACAAAAATCGTTACCGCATATAAATAAATAAAAAGATGGCCCGAAAGGGCGTACCACCAAAAACGATTAACACATTCATTTTCTAGTTCAAAAGACGAATAAGAAACTCTTACCGTATAAGAAACCCAAATCATAACTATTATTTATCTTACAACGTTTGAGAAAGTACAATAAATCGTTATCATAATTCTAACGAATATAATTTTTTATTTGTCGCTATATCACGCGGGTTTGATAGGTATTGATAGTACTAATAAATTATTTGAAGGTAACATATTAAAAAACAAAGAGAAAACGACAAAAGGAAAGAAATAAAAAAGAGAAAAAGCAGGTGAGAAAGACATATATCATCAACAAGAAGTTGTCTGTCAAAGACATGAAGAACCAACAGCAACGACAACCCAATCCACAACTACTATCCCATCTTTTTACTCAAATCACTTTCAACAACTTAAGCTTCATAAAACCCATTTAAGGTAATATATCATCAATCATATTTCATTCTTCAAATCATACAAAATGTATTAGTTGTTGTTTTTAATATGTTTCTGTTTTATGTTTTTTAACAGGATTTATATTTATATTTATATTTATGGCTATGGAAAATTCAAAAGTAAGAAATATGTACAGTGGAAGTGGAAGACAGTATTCACTTCCTCCTAAAAGTCCATTTCCTAGTACTACTTCTCCGTTTTACCCGAATACGAATACACAGACTAGATCAAAAGGGTTTATACCCAAGTACAGGGATGGGAATTCGTTTCATCAACGCACTTCGTCCGAAAGCCTTGTCATTGAAGAACAACCTTCTTGGCTTGATGAACTTCTTGATGAACCCGAATCACCTCTTCGTAGAGGTCATAGGCGCTCTTCGAGTGATTCTTTTACTTATATGGAAGCGGCTAATGCCAATATTGAACAAAACGTCACTTCTGCTTCTTTATGGGGATCTCAAGATTTTGATCATTATAAAGATGCTAGAAACACATCATCGTCTTTCTACGGGGATAAGAATCAAAATAACAATCGGGTTTGGAATTCTCCACAGAATACATTGCCACGTTCTACGTCCTTAGGTGCTTCACAAGAAACAGTTGAACCTTGTGTGCAAGCCTCTGAAACAAATGATTCTCCTAATACCAATTCTTCGGCATCAGAAACCGACACAAAGCGTTCCAAGCAGTAAGCAATTGGTTTCTGTTACATAACACCGTTATACTTTAAAAAAACCTCTTATATGTTAGCTTTAGTATGTGAATTTATCATCATTATTAACTTTGTTTATCAAAAAATCTAAGAGGTTTGTAATGCAGGCAATTTGCTCAACGTTCACGGGTTCGAAAGCTTCAGTACATAGCTGAGTTGGAAAGAAATGTTCAAGTTCTACAGGTAGTTTAGACACCGAGCATAATTTGTTATTGATAGACAGGTGATATATAGTGAAAGTAGATAATGTAACATAAGGTGTGATTGTATTACAGGCAGAAGGATCTGAGGTTTCTGGTGAGCTAAAGTTTCTAAACCAGCGGAGTCTTATTCTGACCATGGAGAATAAAGCACTGAAACAACGGTTAGAGAATTTGTCTCAGGAACAACTTATCAAGTACTGTAAGTTTCTAAACATGCTACTTAATCTTTGGTTTCTCTGTTGTATCATGGACTTACTCGTTCGACTGCATATGCATATTTGTTAATAATATACTCACTCTCTCGACAAACTCATAGATGACGATGATGTACTATGAGTTCCATACCCGTGTCAGCCGATCAAACTAGCAAAGGTGTACTAGGAAGTCAACACATCACGTACCTATATGCTTACCTTACACATGCCACATATTTAGTAAATTTAAGTTGATAATAGCTTGGGTGACGGGGATTTAGAAAAGAGGAAAGTATTATGCTATTCACATAGCGAACTGGAGATGTCATGCTGCCCCTTTGAATGAGGGATTTAGGCTTGTTCAACATTTGTTTTGGACCCAAAAACAAATCTGATTATCGAATCGAACTAAAGTATAAAACTGAGTTTCAAATATGAATTAGGTTTTCAGGTTGGTTTGGATGATTCTTCAACGATCCTTACCGAATATCGAGCTATATACTCACTATAATATTATTCTTTTTGAGAAACAGTCATCATGTCACGTAATTTTGCAAACATCTAAACTCTAAAAAACAACAGGACCAAAATCAAAATCAATCAATCCTCCTCCCCTGTTGACCATCACCAACGAAGGTTTTCTCTTTGTTTGTCTTCTTCAACTGAAACATAGAGGCTTGTTTTCTTTTTTCATCACTTCTCGTAAGTTCATTATAATTAGGATGTTCTATGCTCTTCTTAGCTGCTTGACCAATTCTTTTGAGTGACTTTGTACCAACTTCTTCATTTATGAGACTAAGTCTAACATAGTATCCGCATTCCACCGTAAAATAGACAGCTTCTTTTAGGTTTGAATTTGGACATTTGGATTCTGTTTTTTTGTTTTCAAACCGAATTCGATTTATTATTTTTTTGGTGTCATTTTGATCATTTTGAATTTGATTCGGTTTCCAGTTAGGCTTGAAAAGAAATTAAAAAAAAAACCGCAACTTTGAAATACCCCTAGTAGCATTGTACCATGTTCCTCATTCACAACAAGAATGAAAGCTTTACCAGGTGGTGAACCAATTTTATTGTGCGACTAATGGTTGGACACCACAGTTATAACAAAAGAAAAGTGTATCCACCATTTGTCGTGTTTTACTGTTCAATAACTTGCATTTTATAGGCTGCCCTGCTAGGTATAATTTACTAATTTCCCCTAAAGAATATGTATGCTGGTTTGGTAACTTGCAGTCGTGTCACAACTTATGACATGGCCATATCTTGTATCGACTTTAATAGAAAAGGGTATGCAGACACACTAAAAGAATCAGGGTTCTAAAATATCACACCTACAGTTGGCAGAATGATTGGGTTAGGCAAGTTGGGTAATGATTCAAAACGGCTATATTTTAATGCGGGTCAGGTCTTGTTGTCCAGCCAACAATTTTGTGTCTATTTCAAAATAATTATATAAATAATAAATATATTAAATACGAATACAAAAACTATACTGTTATAATTATAATAATACCCTTTTATTTTATTAAAGCATTTTTGAGATTTAGGCATTTTAATACACTTTGTGTGACTTTCCTTCATTTTGACTTGCTTTATTTTTAGTTATGTTTACAAATTTTACCCGCTTAACCTGTTTAAAGTAAAAGTAACCCAAACCAAACCATGTTTAGGTTCATATGTTAAACGAACTTAGGTTCTGATGGATATCCATCGTCACAGGTAAGATACTACGGTCTGAACTTTTGCTGATTCACCAATGTATGGGGATCTCACGACTTAGTACCCCACATATGCGTGGAGATAAAAACAACTACTCTAAGACACTACATGTCTATGCCCAATAAAACACTAGATACACTAGACACTATATGTTGTGACTGACAATGAGGGAATATTTGGATGCATTTCGGAACTCATTATCTGATTATTTAAGTTGCAATAATCAGTTTTTAATGTTTTGATAAAACAAACTGTTATTAAGGTGCAGATAACCAGTTGTATATATGCTGCAACAAAATGATCATCAAGGATTAATCAAAATTATTTATATGGCCTTTCGTTTAATCTAATTTGAGAGACGTTTATTCCATTTCAGAACCATCTCTACCTTTTTCACAAAATTGTCATTTTAATTTTTATCTGTGAGTTTCTTATAGAGATAATGTATATGTTCCACTTCATTCATATAGGCCACCCAAGAATGTACTCAGTTTCATGTACATTTATACCAAAACTGGCAAAAAACATACCGAAAGACATTAGTTTTCTTAATTTTTTGTACTTTACTTAATAACAGACAAAGTAACCAAAGGTATTTTTGTTTTTCGGAAGTTTAAGGATATCTTCGTCATCCATCATGGGTTTTTTTTTTGGATTTGGTATAAACACGCAAATGAGTGACCTATAAAGTAGTTTCAATAATTTGGATGGGCTAATGAAAAAAGTTGCCTTGTTGGGTGGCCTCATTAACATTATCCCTTCCTTAAATAATCAGAACCTGCCAAACATCCAATCATTCGATTAATTATTAGAACTTCAAACAGTACAAGCACGTCCACACACTGTTTTATACAGCCCATTTAATTATAGCTAGTAAGTTGATTCTTGAATCACGTTAAAAATACACATCCAAACACCCTAAAAGCCTTTTTGTTTTTACCGTAGCGATGAATGAACCAAAGGCCATAAAAAGAGTATTGTTTGTTAAGCAATTCTATCTTTCCGTTGGTTGGAGCCAAATATCTGCTATAAACATCATGCTCAGTGTGTACTATGATTTCCCTTTCGCAGTAGATGACATTTTTTGTTTTGTTTTTGCAGTGGAACATGAAGTTTTAGAGCGAGAAATTGGGAGACTGAGAGCCTTGTATAAACAACAGCAACAACCACAGGCAGAAAAGCCACATTTTAGCCATCGGCGAACCAGCAGCATGGAATCTCAGTTTGCAAACATTTCTTTAAAAAACAAGGAATCTGTTGCTGTCCGTGATGGCCTCTTTTGACCGACATTTTGTCATCTTAATGGCAAAAGGTAAACTATTTGCGGGGTTCACTTGTGTAGGACGAGGCCAAGCCCTTCTACTCGAGGTGAAACCTTTTCTCTTCCTGTATTATTGGAGGTTATGTGTGGTTGTGTATTTGGGTGGATTTTATTATGCTTTAGCAACTTACTTGCACCTGGTGGTCGTCCGATTAAAAGTCAGTGACTCACCGGAGGTGGTGGAGGTGGTGGTTTCATGTCCTGATTGTCATTTATGTTGGCTTTTCCTCCAGTTACATTTGTGTATGATTATTCATCTCGTCTCTTAATGTTAATGGTACTTACTCTTCTTCTGTAGCCTTTTATTTTCAAAGGCGGTGTTAATAAATTTCAAGTATTTTCCTTCCAGTGAAATATTTATCTTCGGTCTCTATATGCCGCATAATGTTTAGTTCTTCGATATCACATTTACATTCAAAATACACATGTTCCTCTTGTTCTGGCAATGTTATAAAGAAGCAGTATGATCAAAAAGATTGCCGGTTTTCTAATGGTGAAACATGTAGTTTGAAAATATAAACGATGAACTCAACCATAAGAGTAAGGAAAAACTTACTACGGTAAATAAACATGATGTTTATAATCAATTATTATCTGCTCCTAATAAGATAGATAAATACTAAAATCATTTAAGATTATTTGGTCTCGTTTTCTAGTTCGAATCATCATTGTTCACAACGTTGATTTCTCGTGTTAATAAAGCATGCTATAGTAGTGCTATTTTATATACAAGTGTTTGCATTAGATAATGCAAACGTTGTCTAATTTATAGTTATAGCAAGCATCTATCACATATAACACAGGTTTCATCATGAAAGTTTACATGCTAAGAGTATCAACTAGAAGCGTGGACTCGCCTTAACGAGTAAAGGCAACTTCCTTTGGATTGTAATGCCATATTTCTCACCCATATCCAGTTCCTCGTTTTTTACTAAATTAGGCAACGTGAAATCAAACTTGTATACCAGATTTGCTAATGCAAGCTCGATGATATCAACACCAAACTTGTATCCTCTCCGACCACCACCAAATGGAAGCCAATCAAAACGAATCACGTTATAGTCAGTGAGATTTTCCAAAAACCTCTCTGGTCTAAACTCTGTTGGTTTTTCCCATAAAGCATGATCTCTTCCTATTGCCGAAACATTAATAAACACTTGCGTTCCTGCTGGAATATCGTAGCTCATTAGTTTCACATATCGTGTTGACTGCCTAGGAATAATTGGGATTGGGGGATGTAATCACAAGGTTTCTTTTATGACAGCTTTGAGGTACTGCAATTTCTCCATATCGTCTTCCATAATCATGGTTCTTCCTTGTCCCGTTTTAGTAACTTCTAGTTGTAACTTTTTCATTACACTTGGGTGTCTTATTATCTCACTCATTGCCCATACTAACGTTGTAAACGTTTATCAATTCCAGCAGCAAACATGTCCTGCAAGGAATGCGGTAATAGTGATTATTGTTATTGATATGGTTAATTTAACAGCAACATCGCTCATTTATGTTAAACATTAGTTTAAAAAACTACAATGTTGTTTTTAGTGATCAGTTAGCTTTAATTTTTGTTTCTTATAACGAATAAAAGAGCGATATATCATACCAAGATGACGGCCTTAAGGGCAACTCTGTCAAGGTTAAAGCCAAGCTTGTTATCTTTTTGAATACGCAGTAAAATATCTACTAAATTTTGGTGTTCATCACTTTCGACATTTACCCCTACTCTTTTCTTATCTTCGTGTTCTTTAACTGCGTCTTCAAGAAGCTCATCAAACTCTTTAGCAACTGCTTTTGCCCTTCCTTCTAAACCACTTATTCGATCTACCCATGACAACCATGGAATATAACTCCCAACACTAAAAACATCGACCATATCAAGGAGCTTTCTCAATGAGTTAGCGAACTTTAACCCACGATAGGACCTCCCAAGGGCCACCTTACATATAATGTTATTTGCAAGGGAAACAATTAGAGCACTTAAATCAACGGACGAAGAACTGAAGAAGCACAATTTTCACCAAGTGTTTTAACCATAAGTCTCGTCTCTTCTTCCCTCATTTGTTTAAAAGACTTGACTCGTATCCTACTTAGAAGATGGACTATTACAATGCTCCTCAAGCGTCTCCAGTTTTCCCCGTAACGAGAAAATGAAATTCCCTTGCAGCCATAGAATAGTATGTTGGGCATACTTAAACTGGGTCGACTAGAGAACAATGTATCATGCTTTTTCATGATATCTCGAGCTGTTTCAGCAGAGGAGATCACTAGAGTAGGTATACTTCCAAGGTGAAGAAGCATGATTGGGCCGTGTTTTTGAGACAAAGCTTGGAGGGAACGATGGGGGCTTGAGCTTAGTTGATGAAAAGTTCCGATGATTGGGAGCTTTTGTGGGGACGGTGGTAAGATTTTCTTGGTCATCGGATATAAACGAAACAAATAAAGATCATGAAAATGATGAATGGAATAAAAAAGATGGAAGAAAAAGTTGTCATGGGTCTTGATCTGAAGGAGGACTGTTTTATCTTTTCGACTCAAGAAAGAATAGATATTATTAGAACGACCATCAAGTATGATGTCAAACCTGCGTAAATCAAGATATGGTTGTATAGAAAGACTTCTTTGGTTCTTATTTATTCCCAATACTTTAATCAAGATTAGGTGATTCTAAATGAAATTAGAAAGTTTATATTTAGTTTAAGTATAATAGAACACATTATCTAATTTGGAAAAGGACATATACCCTAAAAAGACAGTAGCCTTAGCGTCATAGACGAGTCGATTTCCATGGATGAATGATTTGTCTCTTGTCAGTTGCCACTTCCTTGTGCATGTTATGTCCTGTTCTTGAACCAAACTAACTATATTGGTAATATTATTATATAAACATGGACAACACAAGTCTAGAAAGATAGACGGAAAAAAAATTCATGCATACTTCTGGTTCCTAAACTGAGAATCGAGTATTTATCCATTAGATTTCTTTATAGTGCGGTTAAATTAGATACAGAACCAAATAATGTTTCCAATATACAGAAATCAAACCAACACGAGTGTTGGTAACAACAATAATGATGCCATGAGAACTGATAACGGTCCACCAACTCAACCCAAATATACTTTTCTAAAACTACCAAACGTTCGAACTGTTTCTTTCATCCAATTAATAGACTTACAAGTTTATTTTCCAGTAACAACGATGTAACTATTACTGAGTCTAATACCCCAAACAAACCTCCAACTCCAGGCCTTCTCCAGAATCAGGAAAATACAGTTCTAAATATTTACAAATCACAAATGACTATTGTTCTGAGTTAACGTATCTTATCCTTATTATCATTTATTAATCCTTATTTTCCCACTAGATTAAAGAGAGTAGAACTAGAGGGCATAAACAAAAATCTGCATATTTATGGTTCAAGTTTTCGAATATATATAAATTAGGAAGAAAAGAAAGAAAAAAAGGCTTGCATCATAAATAAGGTACCCCAAAATCATATTCAAAAGCCACAAACTTTTGGCAAATATATCCCCTAAAAGGAACAATATTACCAGGACATACATCCTCATGTTTGACGTCTTCGCTTGAAGGTTGACTCATCATATGACTCCCATTTCTTATGATCGAGGATGCTAATGTCATCAAGATCAGCAATGGCAAGCAAGTACTGGGTGAGCTTCACTAGTTCTCTGTCAGTGTCTCGGTTTGCATGTGCCTTTCTGAACGGCTTTATTATCAATCCGTTTTGTGGATTCATTACAAAATTTCTCCGTAGATCATCAAACATTATGGTATTCTTTGAGCTGTAAAACTGCAGCAATATCAAGAAAAAATACGAGTCATTTATCAAATTAAGTTTTGCAGACCTCCCACATCATATAAGTATAATTTGACAAGTTTAGCAATCCATGAGTAATGCCAGGGTGCTAATAATCAAACCTCGGGAAAATGTGCCCAAATTAAGCCGAGTGGTTTGCAGTCAAAGATTCCTCTACTATCGGATTGAACTGTGATCATTGCTAAATGATCTAAAAGAGCAGTAACTTTGTAATTGGGATTACTGAGTACCCCAAGCTGTCCCATCTTCAATTCAACCCATTTCATGCTGCAAAAACGAAAATTTAACATTTAACAATATATTTTTTATCTGACCGTTAGTAACAAGATGTTTTACTTCAAAAAAGCCAACAGAGACAGAAGCTCCATTAATAAAAGGAAACTAAAGCGGTATAGCCTAACCTTGTTGCAGACCATATTATGATGTCATATTCTGCATAAACAGCTGTCAAGAACTCGTGAAGATCTGCATGTTTCAAAAAGTGTCAAATGCTGCTATCAATTGTTTATTGTTTATCATTTATCTTTTCAAGTGAAATAATGTAGAATTCTTACAAGGCCGCATGAGTTGAAGCGGGTTTTCTGCTGTTGAACGATGGTCAAAGAGAGTATAGTCTATATCCAACACAAGAAGCTTTTTCCCTTTGCGGCATGGATTTTTTAGTTCAATCTATAATCAAGTATCCATTAACATACATCATAATCAAATAATATGTGCAGATAAATATCTCCACGTTTTACAATCATAACCTATATTAATCAAGATTCAAGAACTTTATCGGTCAACTATTCTCCTTTATTACCATATTTGGTCTCGTATTCTGTTTAAATTTGTGAACGTTGACCCACATTGCAAAGTTGAACAGCTTGCCATGGACAAAATCAGGCAAGTATTACACAATAAATATTACCTTAATTTCGAAGAGGAAGTACTAAACTACTAACACATAGCTTAAGATAAGATCTGTCAAGATGGACGGGTTGGATGGGTTGGGAAATGAGTCAAAATAGGTACAGTTTGAAATGGTTCATTTTTAATACGGGTTCCATCGTATAATATTTTTTCGTTAACAATAAATACATAAACTTATGATTATAAGAACAGTAATATTACAACAGTAATCAAAGTCTTTGAATGATATGATTTCAGTTGTATGCCTCAAAAATAAATAGGGCGA
The DNA here is from genome assembly GCA_910822075.1 of Senecio squalidus. NCBI lineage: Eukaryota > Viridiplantae > Streptophyta > Magnoliopsida > Asterales > Asteraceae > Senecio > Senecio squalidus. The sequence goes on from CAJVGC010000590.1 coordinate 39,831,195, forward strand.
TTTTTAATCCGTTTAAGCCATTTGACCCATATTCAGTTTTACCTAAATTTAACTTGTGTAAGTTAAACAAAACCCAAATGGGCCCATTCAAAACTAAATGATAAACATACATGGTAATGATAAAAACATTTATATAACATTAACGGAGATTAGAATGACATGCCTTATACTGATCAACACGTCTCCTTAGTTTCTGCTTGTTGACATCTTTGTCTTTAATGTCTACAACTTCATCTTGCCCGATTTCAAAGTCATCAACAATTTCTGGAGAATCAACTTGATCCACAATTATATCATCCTCAACAGTTCTGCATCAGTCAAGTATTTAAAACATTTCTCATTCAACAAAAAAATCAGATCATAGTTCCATCTTTATAGGAATGCGAGGAATGTCATGTGGTCTAAGCCATATTAAAGAGACCTTATATTTTCACAAACCTTGAAGAGAATTACCACTCGGGTGCTCAAATACTATTATCTGACAATAATTGTATGACATAAAAACGGAAAGAGTAAATCAACAGCTACCACTAACACTACCATAAAAGTTGCGACTTTTTCATTTTAAAAAACAGAGTATAACTATGAAGAAAGAACGTATATTTATATCACATCCATGTTTTTTTTAACATTTATAATAATTTGGTATGTTTGATCCTAAACATTGATTGTAGCTATTAAAAATTCAGGTTTCATGTCAAAACTAATAACATAAAAGCTACACTTACGTATGTTTACGTTGTTATGGGCTTATAGGTAGATCAAATCAAACTGATTTAAACCTATTTTGTCGAAAAAATCAAATAAATTTCAACACTTTGAAGAATCACGAAATTTGAGCCTTACTTAAAAATCCAACATTCTGAAATAGGGCAAATTATTAATGGACCCGTATACTAGTGATATACCAAGTACATATTAATTGTCACCTAAAAGTCTAAAACATCCTTACATTCTCCAAATTCTAAAAAGATAAACTATTTTATAACGAAAGCTCAACGAGTTTACTAAACTGATACATTTGTGATAAAACACACGTTAACGCTCGAATGAAACGAGATAACTACACTTATATCCTTAAGAAGTATTAACTAAAACAATAAATCAATTGAACATAAAAAGAGATCGAAAAGTTATAATATACCCAATCATCGTCATTTTGAGAGATGATTTGAGTTTTAGAGACGAGAGAAGAAGTGAATCATCGGATAATTTGGATCCAATTTTAGGGTAAAGTAGTTTCTGTCGTTTTGGGAGTACGTTGGTGACTTGGCAAATACGGCGTTTAAGTTCGGCTACGGAATCGTCGGCGCAGACTCTGATGGTGTATTCCTTTCCCGTCCATTTTACTGTCAGTGTTAGCTCCTCCTCTGTTACCGGAGATGTCAAAGACGATGATGATGATGCCATTTTGGTCGCTGTTTTTAAAAGACGGTGGTTTGTTTATTTAGGAATCAAGAAAAGCAGAATATGGTTTCTAGCAACTCGACTTCTTCTTCTTTTTTCCTTTATACTTTAACATTTTCAGCCCATCATTCTTTAAACAAATTCATTTATTAGAGTACGTATAACCAAGTTGTAGGATAGTAGACCCTTAATTCTTTTTTTCTTTTTTTTTAAATATTTAAATAAAATAAAAATAATATTTTATTGATAAAAATAAAGTCACAATACAATAATTAAATAAAATACAAATACATAGAATAAAAATAGCTAACGTTGTCGATAGTCTTCCGGAAGTGTAGAAATGTACGTCACGAGATCATCGCGGAGTCTCTTGTGCGTACTCCTTTCTCTTATATCTCTGGTAATCCGGATATGTTCATTCACTCTGTCGTTCTAAGTTCGGTTAACACCTGTAACAGGAGGAGCATACTATTCATGGGCATCATAAATCGACCGTCTCGTGTCTTCAACAATCATATTGTGCAATTTGATACCCCCGTACATAACTCTTCTCAACTTGTTCATCTTCTAAAATCTTGTGGCATGTTTTATAATCCCCTAACGACCTTGAAGAACACCGAATGCCCGTTCAATATCCTTTCTCGCACTATCTTGAAAATGTTTGAATTTTTTACGTGGTTCGTCCGGTGGGTTATGAAAAAGCTTTAACAAATGTATACCACTCCGGATATATACCGTGTGCAAGGTAATATCCTTTATCGTACTCGTGTCCGTTTAAGGAAAATTTGTATTCTGGGGATGAGTCGTCGAGCATATCATGAAACAACGACGATTGTTTAAGTACATTGATATTGTTGTTCGACCCCGCGACATTGAAGTAATTATGCTATATCCAAAGATCGTACGACGCAACGGCTTCCAGCATAACCGTTGGATAACCATGGTCACCTCGAGTTAATTGTCTTTTGTATGCATTTGGACATTGATTTCAACCCCAACGCATACAGTCGATGCTCCCAACACATTTTAAAAAATTATCTAGGGATTCAGATGATGTTCTTTCTGACTATTGTAAATATTCGTCAAAAGCGTCCAGGGTAATCCTATACGCCAGCGTACGCATAGCGGACGTGCAATTATGTAAACAACTAAAAACCATTTTACTCGTATAATCTGGTCGTTGTTTGAAATATTTAAAATAGTCGGACAAAGGTTCTACAGAGTAATTAGATATACCTTCGACTCTTTGGAGGAAAAAAGGTCTTCTCATACGAAATCTTCTACGAAAATATTCAATTGGGTACGTGCCTTCACATGAGAAGTAATGTCGTAGCACATTTTCGTTTGTTGTGGTTCGATCGCGGTTAATATAGCACATTTTCCTTCTTTCACGCTGACGTGAACTTTCCGCTTCATTTCCGTCCGCCTCCATTTGTTTAATTGCTTCTCCCGCCATAAGTAGAAATTCGAACAATTCGGATTCAGACGATGACGAATCCGTAACATCGGGATCGGTTGAATATTGTGAACTCATAGTGTGGTTTTGAAATTATATAAATTTTGTATAAAAAGATTGAGAGAAAATTGAGAAATGGTGTGGTTTTTGGTTAAAATGTATGTTATATTTATACATGAATAGTAAAAAAAAAAAAAAAAAAAAAAAAGGGTCATATAACATATACTTTTTAATTTTTTTAAGTTTTTTTTTTCTTTTTAAATTCGACCTATGGTAAAAACCACGAACCACGAAGGGTTGCAGATGTGATAAAGAGGGAAGGGGCCTCGTTGTCGATCCACAACGACGGGAGAACCTCCCCCACCCACCTCCTATTAGGGCTGTCAATGGGGCAGGTCTTGATTCAGACCCACCCAGACCCGACCCAATAACATGACCCAATGGGATCAAAAATAGGACCCAACGACCTAAAAAATGATCCAATAGGTCGACCCATTTTAGTGGATCTTTACATGGATCGATCCATGACCCGCCCGGGTCGCCCCAATTAAAAAAAAACAAATCTATTAATTAAAATCCATATTAAAGGTACAAGCTTTACTACATAAGGTACAAATTATTAAAACACAGTTTCTAATTTTAGATTGACCAAACATGTACCGAGAACATAAACCTTATAAATGTTCATAAAATTCATGCATACTTGAGTTGTACATTACAACTCAATGATCCATCAAGTTCCAAAATTTTAAAGTATTCTCAAAAGATGTACTACAACTCAGCAAAAGAGTATGCATTGACATCTTGTACTGTACAACTTCTTAATGCAGTGTTTTATAAGCATGCATGTATATAGTTAATTACATATAATTAGATATAGCAAAAGAGAGGTTATATAATATCAATAACTATCGAGTGTTTCTTAAGAAGAAAAAAAACTTTTCTATTTTAGAGTTTTGTTGGTGGTTAAGCGGGTAAGCGAATAAGATATGAAAAATAATAAATATGATATTAAAAAAATATTATTATTTGGGTCGATCCGGGTCAAGATCCGACCCATTAAATTAGTTGGATTTGGGTTGGATCAAGATCCAATAGCTAATGGGTCAGACCCAAACCCATATAATTGGATCTTGGGTCAGGTTTGGATCAACAAAAGACCCGCCCGACCCGCCCCATTGACAGCCCTACCTCCTATGGTGCTCTTAGATCACAATTTGTTTGTTTAGCCTTATTTAGGGATTGCAAAGGGAGGGATTTAGGCATTGTACTAGTAAATTTTGTATTGGTTGCTAAAATCCATTCTAGTATCAATTAGGTACTCGATTAGTTTTATCTATTAGCTTTTCGGATTTTCTCATAAATACAAATGTGTGATTCCCTATTAATGACAACTTGAAAATATTAAACTAAAAATTAACACTAAATCGAAATCAAGACATAACTACCTTATTAAATAGGCTAGCATAAAAAAGAATATCACGAAAAAAGTAGCCTAGCCTAAAAAAGCACGAAACAAATTTATCTTTTTAAAAGAATATGAAAAAGAAAATAAGCAGACAGTAGCACATGCTACTGACAGTAGTATAGTTGGCTGATTCACTATTCATGACAACTTCAAATTGTTAGGATGTATAATATAATATAATCCATCCATACATACTTATACAAGAGGGTTGTTTCACTCCTATGTGTATACCCTCTATGCTTGCCAACTAAGCTAAAACCCAACTTGTCAGTTTCTAAAAAAAATGTTTTTTTTTAAACTCCAATGTGGTATTCTGTTAATCATGAAGAAAGTTTTGAATTATAAAAATTGTTAACTGATTTCCCTTCTAATTAGTTGTTTCCCTTCAAATCAAACACGTTATTTTTTCATTCCAGTCGATTACGATTTCATACATATGGTTGTTCCAAATTCGTGTTAAAAATCAGTTTAAAGGTTATGTAAATATAAACATATTCTTAATCGGTGTTCTTCTAAGTAAATTATAATAATGCCTAACTCCAACTAAATATTAAGATTTTAGTTTCTAAGTAAATTATAATAATGCATAACTCCAACTAAATCGCCAAAGATAAAGATGTCATTCTACTAACCAAATTGCTTGTTTGATTATTTCAAAAGGCAAAAGCCATTACTAAGCAAATTATTAACGCCCGTATTAAAAAGATTTGATTAAAGTTGAAATCATTTTTGTAGCTATCCAACCCGCCTACTTTCATTTATTGCTATGTCTTTTTGTTAGTTCCAATTCTCTACCAAAATATTTGTATTCTGGTTTCAATTTTAAAATTAGAGCAGAGCTACTTCCTAAAAATAATATGAAATTACAACAACAAAGGTTTTCAACATAATTTGGGCACCTAAATTAAATCATATAAAATCATATAACAAATGTTTAACATTACTTCTACAAGTTTTATAAAACATCATCTGGTCAAGCTGTTGAACTCACCAGATATTTCTCAAGCTGTCACTTACAGCCAGAGATGTTCGACTAAGTTTGAATTCGGTTTCTGATTAGGTTGGAATCCAAGTTAGGATAGTTTGTAATAAAGTTGTCATTGCTCGCTTAGGTTTGAAACATACCCTTATTGTCTAGTACATAATTATTGTTTTCTAGAATTAGTGGAAAAAAGATATACTATTTTATTAATTTGATAAATACGAAATGGTTGTTTCATAAAATTTCTTATACTTCTTTTTCAGAGTTATGATCTACCCCTTCCTCATGTTTTGAAGCAACATTAGAATCGATATATGTTTGTGTACTTTTCTTTTTAAGAGAATATTGTTTTGTCCACTTTGTCGTAATGAGTTGTGAGACTTCGTATTATTGATTTAATATTTTCTTTAGAACACATATGTTTTATTAAAGTTGTACCCAACATGTAAATGAAGGATTTTGATGAATTTTCATATGACATGTTAATTCATAAAGGTCTTTTTCTAAAATAAAACAAACATTGTTTTCTATTAATAATATCAATAGGTAAATAACTTTCTTTATTTTGGTATTGCATTTTAACTTATTCTATTCAATAACAATATTTTAATTCTAATCGAAACACATGTTTTGTTACCGTGCATCACAAGGGCTTAAAGTCTAGTATATAATATAATAATATCTTTTACTCAAATAAATGGTACTTTGCGTTGATGTCATTAAGTTGACATGGCGAATGCTTAAGCTACAAATATAGAATAATTTTTAAAATAGTGATGTCATCCGTTTAGTTGTCATTTAGTTAGATTTTTCAAATAAATTTAAAAACACAACAATATAGCTTTGATTAGATATAGCGTACATGAGAATTTCTGCAATATGGGAATACTCGCCACCTCTTCCCTAGCCAATGATATTCACCAATTTTGAATTTGCTCCTTCCACACCCTTTCATCTTCATCTTCTATTATCTTTTCCTATTCGCCATACCTTTTCATTTCTGGTGCAATTATTTATCAATCCTTTTTTTTAAATCTTAATCCTCAACATCAATCTAATATTTATATTGCTTTGTAACATCATTATCACCATTATGTAGTTCTATATGTAAGCATATTTATTTATGAAAGTATATATGTCGCTGTTATACAATGTTTTTCATGGTTGGGTCTTTAATCCTCTAATTAGTTCAAATTAAGACATTTAAACAAAGTTTGTTTGAGGATGCTTCTCTATGGTGTGAAAGAGCGTAACTTTATGTTTTAAATTGGTCAAAAGGTTGTTTGGATATGTGTTTTAAATCCGATTTTGTAGTATTTCAATTGTAAATGATTTTGTATGTTTATCCAATGATTCTTAGGAAAATGGAATATGAGGCCAAATCATGTGAGAAATACTAAGCTACTAAAGGTATGTATATCTTTATTTCTCAAAGTTTCTTTTCTCAGAATGTTCTTCACATCAACAAACATGCTCTTTTTGTTTGTTTGTTTTGTTATTTTTAATTACATCTTTGGTTTTATTATGTTGGATCTTGGAGAATTTTATATATACTCACCTTGTTCAAAGAAATGTCACATAGAACTGCAAAAGATATATTTTCTTTTCTTCCGAAAGCTTTTTAATTAGTTTGCATGTAACACAAATGGTATTGAATAATTTTATAGTTTTTATTTTGTACCACTTAGACACTTATTTAGAGCTCATCATAACAATTAGGCTGCTTATTTACCGCCTTGACTGACAGAAAAGACAAAAAAATCTGTTGAAGATATCAATCTGAATATGTGGCCGCATAATTTAGGTTCAAGTAATTTTCAGTTTCAAGAACTATATTTCTATGTCTTTGCAAGTTTTATGCTATTTAGGAATGTATATTTCATTTCAGAACAAAGATTATTCAAGTAACCAATGATATAAACAAATGTAGCATAATAGTGTGTGACAAGATTTAAAAAGGATCCTAAGCTCTTAACAATGAATTGAATGATCAGATAATGATGCGGAATCTCATGATTTGACTGAATCTAAACAGTAAATGTAATTGAGGATTTGGTTAATTGAAAGTTGGATGTTAAGATATCATTGATAGAACAATTTTGGCGGGAAAATTCGTTACATGAATGTTTACACACATAAGCATTGGTCCAAAATACATGGTCCAAATGACCTAATCAATCAACAAATGACTCTTTCCACACATCATTCTATTTATAGACATCATTACACACACATTACACTAAAAACAACTAAGTTTCATCTTAATTTTAACTCTGAAGTTGTTCACTTTAACTCGGAAGTAGAGCCTTCATCATCAGAGTTATAATCTTCAATGTTGACTTGTCTTTGACGAACTTAATCTTCAGTTTAAATTTAACTCTGGTGAACTTCAGTTAAATCTGGTGAAGTAACTTGTTCACCCGAGTTAAAATCTTCACTAAAGACTTTCTAAGTTTTAAGTCGGGTGATGAACTTAGTTCACCCGACTTAAACACTCAGATCAAGAACACACACTTTGAAGGTTTCATAGTTTCATCCATACTTTCAGAATCCAACAATCTTCCCTTTGATGTTGCTATGAATCTTCAAATCAAATAACCGATGATTCTCCATGGTAAACCTCACAACTCAGATTCTTCAACAATGAATTCTCCATTGTAGTCTTCATACAATTCATTCACAACAAAGCTATCTGATTCTCCATGGTTAGCATTAAACAAACTAGATTCTTCAATGCAACAAATAATCTCCCCCTTAACTAACAAGCTCACAAACTCATCAAATTCTTACATCCTAATCAATATTATCTCTCAATCAGCAGTAATCAACAACTTAAAATCTCACCATTCACATATCAAGCCTTCATCCGAGTTAAACGTTTAAATCATCATAAATCTGAATAAGTAAGCTAATTACCAGATCATTCTGCTTTGAAGAAACATGTTTCTTAAAACATTTTATTCTTCAACACATGACAAACTTGTAATCTTCACTCTTTCATCATCATTATAACAATTTGATCATTAACAATCACAGTTTCCTTCAACATCCGACTTAAAACATCATTTCTTCTCAAATCTCCAACTAGAATGACTTAAGTAGAACGAATTGACAAATCATTAATCTAAGCTTGTATTATCATGCAGAGTTAAATTTTTGAGTAGATCCTTAGATTCATGATCATCAGATTCAATCTACTCTTCATCAATCACAGTTTAAATCATCCACACCTTCAAATACTGATCATCTAACCAATGACAAGCAATTCCTCCAAAATATATGAATAACCTTCACGAACTCTTCAATCAACTTTTCTTCAATTTCCATTTCGAGCTTTTATGTTTCAACAAAACAATGATAATTTGACTAAATTCACTCGAATCGAGTCAAATTGATGAACCAGAAACAATTGAATTTAATCAATTGATTTGTCTGGCTCTGATACCAATTGACATAATTTAAAAAGGATCCTAAGCTCTTAACAACGAATTGAATGATGAGATAATGATGTGAAATCTCATCATCTGAATGAATCTAAACAATAAATGTAATTGAGGATTTGGTTAATTGAAAGTTGCATGTTAAGATATCATTGATCGAACAATTTTGGTGGGAGAAGCCGTTACATGAATGTTTACACAGATAAGCTTTGGTCCAAAAGACCTGGTCCAAACCTGGTCAATCGACAAATGACTCTTTCCACACATCATTCTATTTATAGACATTATTACACACACATTAGACTAAAAATAACTAAGTCTTCATCTTAATTTTAACTCTGAAGTTGTTCACGTTAACTCGGAAGTAGAGTCTTCATCATCAGAGTTATAATCTTCAATGTTGACTTGTGTGGACTAACTTAATCTTCAGTTTAAATTTAACTCTAGTGAATTTCAGTTAACTCTGGTGAAGTAACTTGTTCACCCGAGTTAAAATCTTCACTAAAGACTTTCTAAGTTTTAAGCCGGGTGATGAACTTAGTTCACCTGACTTAAACACTCAGATCAAGAACACACATTTTGAAGATTACATAGCTTCATCCATACTTTAGAACCCAACAATGTGTCAATCTTCTCAGGGAATTGTTTATTCCTAACAATATGTGAACCTGTTTTTGAAAACTTCTACATGACAATTGTCTTGATTATTGATGGACAAACTGTGATTACAAAAATTACTCTGTTTTGTTCGTTACACAATCCACCTATTTTGTCATCTCTACTATTCAAGAGATCTTATGCTATTTTGATTTACAATGACTTCATTTACAATATTAAATAAAAAAAATTAAGATTATTTTTGAAATTTTGTATGATTTTTCATAATACAGGATGGCACCAAATAAGATTCATGTTACATGTGCATTTGCATACGAGAAGACACTAGCCGACCGTGTCCTCAAAGGAATTTGTTCTACTTGGATGAAGGTATTAATGCACTCTTCTTACCGGTCATTAAAATGGTTCAAAATGACTTTGTGTTTTAATCATTATGTCAACTTTATGGGTTTTTTTTTCCAGAATGTTGTACCAATGACCGAAAGTCAAGATTGTAGTTGGGCACCTATTTATGTTAGAACATCCAGTTTCAGACTTCCTTCTGATCCTAAGGTCACAATTATCATGATTATCCCAGGCACTAGATTGGCTCATTTTAGGGTATGTCTTCTTTATGAGTAGGGGTGAAGTTGGTCTTTAAAACCCGAGTAGAAGTTGTGGTATTGTAGACTTGAATTCTAACTATTTCTCATGCTTCATATATAGGCTTTCTCCGCTTCTGAAAATTGATTTATAAGTCAATACCATATGATTGAACAATTAATGTTAAGTTGTGGTTAGCAAGTTCAATAGAAATTTACTATGTAGAATTAAAGGCCATGATTAGTACTAAAATCTATATCCATGAACTAAATGAAATCCTACATTGAAATCCCCAAGCGTGATTGTTTGACTAATTTTGCAAGAATGATACATAAGCGTTTGAAAGGGATGATACTACATAAAAATCAACTCAGCTGGGTTCAAGGAAACACAAAAGTTTTCTACTTTGAATTTGTTATATTGATGTAATATAGAGGTGGTAGAATGGTTGGATTGGATAACGGGTCAAAAATCAAAACGGCTAATTCTTTAGTTTAGGTCAAAACAGATGGCTAAGTTTGGTCAATAGGGTTGGGTACTACTAGGAACCATCTTTTTTGTCAAAATTTTCTTATATATAATTAGCTATTCAAATATCGTTTTTAAAGTTGTATTATGCATTAAAAATATTAAAAAATACATTAAAAAACGCATTAATAATACGTTAATTGATTAAATTTGAATAAAATAATATATGGGTTTTTATGCAGTAAAAATACAACCCCAAGTAGGTGATCTCATGTGGCGACGAGGAATGATCGAACGAGGTTGCTTGATGATTTGAAAATTATTGAAGACAAGGTATTAGAGTTTGAGATAATTGATTCCTATTCTATTCCTAAAGTTGTGGTTAATGTTTCTTAAAATATATATAACATGAATCAAATTTTTCCCTTGCCAATTATATTGTACTAGTAGGATACCCGCGCGTTGTAGCGACGACTATAGTTGTTTAAAGTATATGTAACTTGATTTCTTTCGGCAATCGTTTTCAATGAAAATGGATAACGGATAGTGATGACTTTTGGTTATCATAAATATAACTTAGATTAATGTAAAGATAAAGTGTGTGGAATGGTTCACAACCTTTTTCGAATGGTGTAAAAATCGAGTTGTGTATATTTGTTGGTACTAAAAGAATACATATATGAAATCTATAAGAAAATATAAATTGCGGTATTCAACGACTACAGACATGCATACTTTTTTTTTTCATGTAAAACTTCTCGATACACTACGTTCGAAGTGTACACTCCATCTCGATCAAATTTTTTGGCACCCTTTACTAATACCTTTTTATTTCCACGTGAAATCCCTCTAGATAGGGCCACGTAAAGTTGTCCATGAGAGAAATCGATTATGGTAGATACACACCGACGTTTGGAATTATATGTCCTTGAGCCTTGTTAATTGTCATAGCAAAGCTAGGTCGGACAAGAAATTGTTTCCTTTTCAGCTTGAACGGAAACATGTCATTTTCAGAAAGGCATAACGAAATTCTTGGAATAAATACTCTTTTTCCAGCATGCTGACCAACGACTATTTCTGTTTCAATGACGTTTGGCTGAAAAGCTTTACATATCAATATCGTGCCGTTGCATAGTCCATTAGAGGGGTCGATATTCCTTAACAGCCTTCATAGCCTCTTCTACAACAACATCTCGTGCAACGTCTTCATCATCAACTTTGTCATCCTCGATGACAATAACATCGTCCCAATTTCAGTTTTTCAAGTCTTTTCTCTTTTCCATTTCTTGGCTATTCGATCAACTTTGTCATCTTCGATGATTGGATCATTGATTATAGATTTCATTGTACAATTATATATAAAAAATGGTATGAAAAAGTAAATGTTAAAAGTTTGTTTATATGATATAAAATTTGGAGGGAAATTTACCAATTTTAAAATGTTTTTTTATTCTAATTTTTTTTTTGTTACTAATAAGGAAAGTATATATTGGTGGGAATATGAGTTGTCCCTCATATAAATTTTTGCTTTGGGTCTACGTATTTAACAAAACGGGTATAAGGAGATGAGAAAATTTTTTTGAGTTAAAACTAAAAATTTTCTAAGTTAATCATTTGCTACCATAAGTGTCATGTTCTAATACATATATATTTCATAAAGTTAAATAATTTAATAGTAGTCAATATGTAAATTAATAGTAATTCAATTATAAGTTAATTTAACATTTAATATTCGGGTCTATATATCACTATCAAGTTTGAATTAATACATATTTCTTAGAATGATATTTGGACCATATTATATAACTGTCATTTGAATTAATACATATTTTTTATTTCTTAGAATGATATTTGGACCATATTATATAACTGTCATTTGAATTAATACATATTTTTTAGAATGATATTTGAGCCTATATATTTGAATTAAATTAACAACATTAATAGTTAGATAACATGGAAACAACATTATTAAAACATTAATTTAAATGATAAGGGTATATTAGTAATTTTCTTCTTAAAATTCAACTTTAAGAAAATAAGTCTAAATGCTTTATAGATAGTTAGATTAGATTAGATATGTTTCTTTTGTTTAATTCTAAACCGTATGACATTTAACCCCCAACTAATATGTTGCTTACATTTTTAAAGCAACTAGATTATCGTTTCGTGATAGCGCAAATATATATAAAAATTGAATTGTAAACATTATGTTTATTTAGATTTTAAGTTATTATAAAAAGACAATATTATACGTATAATAACATATATATACTTTTACGTTTATACACATGTTGTTTATAATTATAATAACATATATATACACCTTTACGTTTATACAAATGTTTTGATATTTTTTATTAGGAGAATTTAAAATAACAATAAGGTAAATCATACTTCAAATTGAGTGATTTTATAATTAGATAAGAATTTTGTTTTTATTTTAGTTGAGATTATAATTAAAGAGAGAATGTTGTTATGTATTGTAAAAGGATTTAAAATAAAAATAATATTTTATCAATTTGATCTAACGATTAAAATAAAAAAAAGTTAACCCATCAAGATTCTTACTTCCCCATTTATTTTCAACTATTTAGAACATAATATAATGAGTAAATTACATAGATCGTCCCTAAGGTTTATATGGAATTACGGTTATCGTCCCTAAGTTTAAAAAGTTGCATGGATGGTCCCAAAGTTTAGAGTAATTACGGATTTCGTCCCTAATTTGGACGTCCGTTAATTTCTACCGTTAGTCTGTCCCACGTGTTAAACACGTGAGGGGTATTTTAGTCTTTTTCCCTAATAAGGACGATTTATGTAATTTACTATATTTTCTATTTTCAAAACAAACATATCTCTCTCTCATCTGCAACTCATTTCCAAAGATTCAGAAAACCAGCAACTAACTTTTTCTCCTAAATCACTCACCGGTCGGCGGTGGATCAAATTCACTTTCCGGCGACTTCCACCGGAGTCCTATCTACTCACTGTAAACTTTATTAATCTCCATTTTCACTTATATTCTACTATCGTTAACGGCAGCTGTCATTCTCCGTCAAATTAGACGGCGGAGTAACGGTTTCCGGTGACCTAATTTTCTCAATTGTTAATCTGACCTCATAGGATTAGTTATGTTGTTTATTTAGATCAATTTTGAATAGTTTGCTCGGCAACAATGGCGAGCATGTCAACCGCCATCCTCATCGCCGTCGTCATCATAATCATCAACACCACCATCGTCACCGCCGTACGCGACAGCGAACTCAACGTCATGTTCGGTGTACTCAGAGCTAGAGGCTACCATCTCTTCGCTAACGCAATCGCTACTTCCGATATCCATTACGATCTCAAAGCCGACGGTAATTTCACTTTATTTGCAGCGTCAGATTTTGATTGTAGTTGAGCAGCGTCGGATTTTGATGTGTGTGTGTGAAGGGGTGTTTGTGTAAGCTTATTTTATCTGTGTGTGTGTGTGAAGGGGTGTTTGTGTAAGCTTATTTTTAGGGTTTATTTGATTTTGGGGGAGAAGAGTGCGAAAAGACGAAAATACCCCTCACGTGTTTAACACGTGAGGGAACTCTAACGGTGAAATTAACGGACGTCCAAATTAGGGACGAAATCCGTAATTAGTCTAAACTTTGGAACCATCCATGCAACTTTTTAAACTTAGGGACGATAACCGTAATTCCATATAAACCTTAGGACGATCTATGTAATTTACTCTAATATAATAATTTACTCTATTTTAACTTTTTATTCGGCTAACCCAACCCAAAAGAAAGTATTGGATCTTTCCATACCGTAAAAGGAGTGATAAAACGGAAGATATTCCACTTGGTACCGACTCCGTGACGTGAATTAAATCAAAACGTAATCGGAATTCGAAGATGTATTCGTCATCGTTTTAATCTCCTCAAATTGCAGTAAGTCTACTTTCTTTTTTATTTTCCGATTTAGGGTTCTTCTAACTTTATTTTAGGTTTACGAATTTACAGATTAAAGAGCTTCGTTGAAACAGAAGATGCTATCGGAATATAGTTGTTTGATAATCATCATCGTAGATAGTTAGGGTTTGTTCTTAAAAAAGTATTACAAAAAATTGTATTTTTTTTTTTTTTTTTTTTTTTTTTTTGTAGTATTGAGATATATTGTACCATTAAGAAGGATTTATTGTGACAGTTTTGTTTATTTATTTTCCTTTTTCTTATATATAAATAAATAAATATATGTCCTGGTTTTCGCTTGAAAATCTAGGGGAGTGAGTTTCAACTAATCAATTTTATTAAACAAAATCTCGATTTTATTGAGAATGGGTAGCCAACAAGGTGGCTTTAATGGTCTAAATAACGGCCAAAGATTGGGCATTACTGAGCCTATATCTTTGGGTGGACCAACCGATTACGATGTTGTCAAGACTAACGATCTTGAAAAGGTTTTTATTCTTCTCATTCTTCACTCACTTTATAAGAATTGGTCGCCAAGTGTTTGATTGTTAACTACTTCTTTTGCAGTTTTTGACTGATGCGGGATTATATGAGACTCACGAAGAGGCCATAGGTAGAGAAGAGGTTTTAGGACGCCTTGATCAGGTTAGATTCAACCTTTTGTTTTCAATTTTTTGCTTTGATGTTTTTTTATCGTACGGTGCTTTAATGTGGATAATTTTGAACAGATTGTGAAGATCTGGGTGAAAAAAGTAAGCCGGGCAAGGGGTCTAAATGAACAGCTTGTACAGGAAGCTAATGCCAAGATATTCACCTTTGGATCCTACCGTCTTGGGGTATGAGTATTAATCTGGCTATTTGATTATCGTTTTTTTGTTGAAGACAAGAGTAGTTCTCTATCATATGCACTTGTTTTGTTCTTTTACTGCTTTCTTAGCAACACCAACTTTTCTCTGATATACTTATGTAGTACATGAAAGAGAAATGATGATTGCTATTGCATTTTATCTATTATTTCTCATGTGATAATGTTGCTTCATTTGACTTCCATAGTAGATACCGTAGCAAGAAAGAATGATGATTGATATTGCATTTTGTTCCTTAACCTCTGATTTGTTTCATTGGCTTGGCTGTTTGCTGTAAAGAACATGAAATCTGAATCAAAAAGTTCCATTAAATTTGAGAGCAAC
This sequence comes from Senecio squalidus, assembly GCA_910822075.1. Lineage (NCBI taxonomy): Eukaryota > Viridiplantae > Streptophyta > Magnoliopsida > Asterales > Asteraceae > Senecio > Senecio squalidus. Next base: position 39,846,753 of record CAJVGC010000590.1, read on the forward strand.
AAGAACACCCTCAACATTTCAGACTTGATCTGAGGGAAATAATAATAGATTTTTCCTTCTTTGCATTCTTCACACCTTCCGCATATGCCCTTGTATCTGATTGACATGATATGAAAGTTAAACTAGTTATAAGCATCTTTGTACATAGAAAAAAACTGAAATAGAAGCGTGTCGAGATAAAAACAAATGGAATATAATCAACAGAACTACAAAAATGCTACCCTGATGCAATTTGATTCTATTATTTACAAAGTGATGTTTTTGTAAGCTTCTTGGAACTTTGATGATCGGAGTATGGGATATCATCAAATAGTGATACACTATGTTAAAATAGAAGTTTTTGTCTGTAGATATTATAGAGACCATACGTTCTTTTTTCATGGCAGTAGATTGATCCAGTCTCCTTTTTCTGTCTTCACCTTGCACTTAGAGTTTGTCTCACTTTTTGGTCATTCAGACTTTCGATTTGGAAGATTATTAGGCAATATTATTAGTGTTGAGACGGGCGCTTTAAAATACTTGGATCTTTTATCTCTTAATACTTACACATTTATTTCTAGGGAATACACCTTAAATCTCACTATTAAAATTTTTGTATATTAACAGGTGCATGGACCTGGTGCAGATATCGATACACTGTGTGTTGGTCCCAGACATGCAGATCGAGATGTAATATTTTCTCTACCCATATTCTGATTTTATGAATTTCATTGTCCCTAATGTTCAGTCAACTCACTAATGGTTGTATGATTTGCCACAGGAGGATTTTTTTGGCGAACTAAAACGAATGCTCTTAGAGATGCCTGATGTAACAGACATGCATCCTGTTCCTGAAGCTCATGTTCCTGTGATGAAATTCAAGTTGAATGGGGTTTCAATAGATCTTCTTTATGCAAAACTTTCACTTTGGGTTATACCTGATGTAAGTAGGTCAAGATTATGAATTATAAAGTTATCATTCAGGCCTCTTGCAAGCAACTCGGATGAAACATAGCGGTGTTTGTTAAAGATTTATGGTGATATATCACAATAATTCTCCATGTTTGTAGCTAATGAGTTTTTTTGATGCAGGATTTGGATATTTCTCAAGACTCAATACTACAAAATGCCGATGAGCAGACAGTTCGTAGTCTTAATGGATGTAGAGTTACTGACCAGATCCTGCGCTTAGTGCCTAATATTCAGGTTCTGCAATTTCTTTCATATTTTTATGTGTTGCGTGTAGTTCATTAGGTACTGATTTAGAGATGTCAACATTTTTTGCTCAGCTTATATAATAATGACTGATTCTTTAAAAACTGACTACAAACACAATTTGTTATAATAAAAGTCTAATCTTGAATAAAAAGGTTATGGAGATGTTTTCATCATAAATAGACTTTGGGCGACTTTCAACTGGTTTGACTCATTCCACTTTTAGATAAAATTTTGATTTAGCTCATTTGACATGAAACACCCATTCACAAGGAAACGAGTTAAATTGCTACATCTACCCCAATCTGTGCTTTTTTGTTGTTTCATTATATATCATATATTGTTTTGTTTGGGTTTGCAGAGTTTCCGCACAACTTTAAGGTGTATGAGGTTTTGGGCTAAGCGACGGGGCGTATATTCAAATGTATAATATAAATGTCCAATATTAAAAAATTTCAATTTTGATTTCGTCCATATGATCTTGGTAGTTTTAATGTGTTTTCTTTTTTCATGGTTAGGTTGCAGGATTTTTAGGTGGTATAAACTGGGCTTTGCTTGTTGCACGCATCTGCCAGCTGTATCCTAATGCGCTGCCCAATATGCTAGTTTCTCGATTCTTCAGGGTCTACACTCAGTGGCGTTGGCCAAATCCTGTAATGTTGTGTGCTATTGAGGAAGGATCACTTGGATTGCAAATTTGGGATCCTAGAAGAAACCACAAAGATAAATACCATTTAATGCCAATTATTACTCCAGCTTATCCTAGCATGAACTCTAGCTATAATGTGTCGGCAAGTACTTTACGAATAATGACTGAAGAGTTTAAGAGAGGTCATGATATTTGTGAGGTAATTTATTTCTATATAACTTCTGTTTATTCTCTAATTTCGAGAGAAAACAAGGCCATCATTTATTAGTTGAAGTTACATACTTGCATCTAATTTTTTTAATGATGTAGGCTATGGTGTTAAATAATGGTAGTTGGCTGGAACTTTTTGAGCCTTATCGCTTCTTTGAAGCATATAGGAATTATCTGCGGATAGATATATGTGCTGCGAATGATGATGATATGATGAACTGGAAAGGCTGGGTCGAATCTCGCATACGCTACCTTGTATTGAAGGTGATACATTTTTTTCTTCTTTAGTTGCATTCTGGCATTCCACGTGGACCCTTTTCTCCAGAGGTGGCTTTTTTTACCTGCATACTTATGACTAGGTTGATGTGGGTGGGTCTTGTTTAATCTCAAATGGTTTAATTAATAATTTTAAATTAAGAGAGGGGTCACAAGTTAAAAGTGTCCCGAAGCATACACCCTCCTAAATCACTTTATTTAGAAATTTAGATAATTAGTTAACTCATTTACTGTTTATATAAGAAAAGGAAGATAATAAGTGTGTTTTGGTCAATCTAACCAACCGTACTCATTCCTAAAATATTATGTTTTGACATGAACACATGTTTCCAACACTTTCTCTTCAATATCCAACAACTTTTTGTGCGTTTTAATATTAGATTGAAAGAGACACCTTCAAAATGCTCCAATGCCACCCACATCCAGGTGACTTTTCAGACAGCGCAAATCAATTTCGCTGCAGTTACTTCTTAGGTCTTCAACGAAAAGAGGGTGTTCCCGTGAATGAAGCCAAGAAGTTTGATATACGATTGACCGTTGATGAATTTAAAGCCAATGTTGGTTCATATACATCTTGGAAGCCGGGAATGGACATACATGTAACCCATATAAAGCGTAAAGATATTCCTGCTTTTGTTTTTCCGGGTGGTATTCGACCTACACGACCCGCCAGAGTGACTTTAGAGCGAATGCGCCCCCCAGAAACAAGTGCTGCCAGCAATGTCAGTGTGGAGGCTGGAACTTCTGTTGATGTTAATGCTAATGTTGTGAATGGACCAGATGAAGATGACGATACAAGGAAACGCAAACGCGAGGATGATGATGCTTTGACTAGGTGTACTGCTCCTAAACTCATGATAAATGAAATTTTTTCAAACACAGGATTGAGTGTGGGTGGTCCTTCTGGTACTGTTTCTGTAACTTCGCTAGGCGGCGATGGTAATTTAATTGACCACATAGGGACATCTGAGGTTAAAACTGATATTTTGGACCAAAACAATGAAGATGTCACTGTTCAATCAACTTTAATAGAAGAAGAGAAGCTCGCGATTGAGAAGTTAATGACTGGTCCATATGAATCTCATCAGACTTCCCCACAAGAACTCGAGGAGCTGGAAAAACTTGATAATAACACTAGTCAAGATACACAATTAGGTGATACTAGCAACACAACAGATATCACTTCCGGTTTGCAGGTCAATGGGAACTTAGAAGAGCTTGAGGTCAGTTGTTAATATCTCTTTCATTTACAAGTAAACTACTTCTCTTTGATGTATCGTGTTTTCTGTTGTGATTATGGAAGTTATAGGTGTACAGTCTTACAGTAAGTTATAAATGTAGCTGGCAAAGTAGATATTTTCTGAATTTTTATCTTGTTATGGACCTAGTAAGACATAAATCTCCTTTGAATAAACTTGCTAAGTCACCTAATATCAAATATGACCTACTCGTAATTTGCTAAAACATTTTCTACTTCTCTGTTTAACATTTTCTAAAACTTGGCTGGCTTCAAGCTTTAGATTATGTAATATAGTATTCAGGTTAGACAATGCCAACTGTCCCTTGCGTTTTCATAAAATTTCTTAGTGGATGTTGGTTGCCTGTTATTTTCATGTTTGTATTACACTTTGTCATTATATGCATATATTCGTAAATTTCGTCACTATTTTTCTATTTCTAACATTCTTTTCATTTATCAACTCTATATAAAGTCCCCTGAACTAGATGTGCCCTTACCGAGAGCGACTCATGCTACAGCTGCTTCACAGAAAAAGCCGGTTATCAGGTATTTTGTTTCTATTTTGATATGAAATCTATCGGGTGTTGATTTTTGGTTTTCTTTTACCTACATCTGATCAGCTTAAGGCAATCACTTCATTAGCTCTCTCTCTCCCAATATAAAATGGGACGTTTGACATCCACCTGTGTAATAATGAATGCTTAAATGCCCGTTAACAACTAAAATTAAGGGAAGTCGTGGATCAAAATCAATTACTGTTCCTGTAATAATTGTTGATGGGGTAATCGGTGATTTTTGGTTGAAGTTGTGCTAAAACAAGAATAAGCGCTATAATATATTTAATAATTAAAATAATTTTTGGAGGTTTAGGCATCAACTGTTGAACAAAATTCAAATATACCCGTTCGTGTAAATTGGTTGAACTTGCTACCTCTGTAGTTCTCGATCCAGAAAATAGATTTAACTTTTTTTTATTAGATTACCCCTCTCTTGAATTGAAATGTTGTAATGGTGTGGTTCTGATTTTTACAGGTTCAGTTTTACGTCCTTGGCCAATAGCTCTTAAAAGTGGAAAAACATCAAAGATGAAGTTTGCGTTCCATTGTATAGTAGTAAAATGTTGATGAAGTAACTCTTATATTCTTTGGAATTTTCATGTTGAATAAAATGTAACTGAGATTATAATGTGTTGTTTACTTCAAGGATAGCAAACTGAAATTGGACTTTCACCCGACCAGATGCGAAGCCATGATTTTGTATTACACCTTTTTTTTTTCTCTCAAGAAAATGAAACATATGATATTCTGTTTTTAAATGTTTTATGGATTATAATTAATATTTCTCCATATGCCCGATGTAGATCGATAAGCAGCTACCATGCTTGCCTATCAAATATATATACTTTTACAACTTCAGAATTAAACGTTTGTCATTTTAGTCCGTTTTAAAAAAAATTAAACTAATCGAGTAACCAAATTTTTTTATTTTAAATATTTCCTTCTAATTTATTTTTATTTAAATATTAATTATTTTAAAAATTATTAATATATTAAACAAATAAATCAATCATTTCAATGATCATTATTTTCCTTTTTATATAACACCCATTTGATATTCATTTTGATTCAGATTTCGTTCGACTTTTGAAAATTTATATTATAAAATCACAATATTATTACATATGATTTTAATAGTCGGCATATGATTTTTATTAGGAGTGTTAATGGGTGGTTAACTACAGATTGGTTAGTAGTGTCGGTTCAACATATTTATAAACCTAAACCTAAACCGGAATAATCGGTTAACCGTTGTTTTGACCAAAAACTACTTATAATAATACCGTGATCACATCAGTTAAGTGAGGTTAGGTGCTGTTGTGATCTCGACTGTGATCTCACTGGTGATCACGAGACTGTTCAGAAAAAGTAATAAAAACGTAATAAAAATGCAAGTAAAGTAAATTGACACGATGATATACGAAGAAAGCCCTTAATCATTTTGGATTGTCGGGATAAAACATCGGAAAGAGATAATAATCTCTTGTCTTGATAAATTCTATTAGAAAAAAGTAAGATAATACAATACGAGAGCGCAAATGATCAATCTAAGGTGGAAAGTGTGTAAGTGTGTGATGAACAGTTGAATATGATGAAGAACGAGTGTACAGTGTTGAGGTGGTGAAGTTTCGGTCCCTAATTTGATCATTTGTCTCAGTTTATACAGTAAACAAAAAATAATTCTGATCCCGAAATAGTAGGGATCTCCTGACTAACTTGGTCTTCAAGTCTTGTAACGGCTCCTTGTTTTTCTCCCATCATTATTGACATTTTTCACACGTTTTTAATGCTTGATTAAGTCCAAACTCCTTGTTGATTGACCTGGTCAAGTTATACAACAGATATAAATGAGTTAATTAACACATATAAGCCTAGGATGCTGAGATCCTGAACACGAGATCCTAAACCCGAAATCCTAATGTCCTGAACCCGAAATCCTTAACCTGATATCCTGAACACGAGATCCTTAACCTGAGATCCTAATCACGAGATCCTTAACCCGAACCTTCCCACAACAACCGTAAAACCGGTAAACCTATAAGCGGTTATTCGGTTAACCATTAACCAATTGGTTGGTAAAAATAAATTCTACTTGTAAAGTGAACTTAATAGTATTATTTGTTTTGAAAATTTATTAATCATATTTCAACTTAACATTTTAACTTCTATTGCCATATTATCTTTCTATAAACATGAGAGTGTTAGTAGGGTCTAGGTCTATGTTTATAGGACCCAAACCCTAGAAACACATAAAAGTCCAACACCCAGAGCTTTGGAAGCTTGGGATATGCCTAACACCCAGAGCTTTGGAAGCTTGGGATATGTCCAACACCCAGAGCTTGGGAAACTTATGATATGCCCAACACCCAGAACTTGGGAAGCTTCCAAGCGCCCAAGCATCCCCGCTTCCACGCGTCCAAGCGTCCAAGCTTCCAAGCATCCAAGCTTCCAAGTGTCCGAAAAACCAAGCAAGGCACGACCGTCGGCCAAGCAAGACCCAACCGTAAGCCAAGCGAGGCTCAGTCGACGGACAGTAAAGCCCAGCCTGCGGCCAACAAGGTCCAGTCGGCGGCCAGGAGTGGCACAATCGGCAGCCGAGCGAGAAATCTAGTTGTGGTTGAATGTCGTAACTCTTTGAGCGAGCTTGGCCGGCTGTCAATGTCTAAACCACAAATTCTTGGCCATCCAGGCAAACCGTTTGGTTCAAGTCATTTATAACGCCTACAATAACTACGACATTATATTTGAATAATGTTGTGAACGTTAGGCCATTATTAACCTAATCAATGGTGACTTAAATAGACGGTAATATATGTATGTTGGAATGCCGAGGAGAATAAATACCCAAGCTATGGTCATCTTCACCGACATGCTATCTTACACACTTTTTCTAGTTATAATATCATATTAGGCAGGCCTTAGATTCATGATATGAAGACAGTACCATCGACATACCATCAACGTGTGAAGTTACCAACGCCTTGGGGAGTACTCAAGATAAACAGCGATCAACAAGAAGCTAAGGATCACGATGTAAAAGAGGCGATCCTGCACAAGCATAGCAACTACAGAGCTAAGAGATCCTCAAACCTAAGGATGACGATGTAAAAGAGGTGATCCTGGATCTTGTATTCCCCGAAGAAAAAGTGCTCCTAGGAACTAATATTTCTAAGGATCTCGAGGAAGGGCTCTTGACATTTTTGAAGCTAAAGAAATCAACATTTGCTTGGAAGTCAGAAGATATGACAGGTATATCTAAAGATATTATAACTCATAAACTTGGTCCTGATCGCAGCTTCAAGCCAATATAATAGAAAAGGAGAAAGTTTGCTCCATAAAGAAACGTGATCATCCAAGAAGACGTACAAAGACTGCTAAAAACTGGGATGATAAGGGAAGTAAAGTTCCCAAAATGGTTGGCGAACGTTGTGGTGGTACAAAAGAAGAATGGGAAATGGAGAGTATGTGTGGACTACATTGATCTCAACAAAGCATTCCCTAAGGATCCTTTTACCTTACCTCATATCGACTCAATGATGGATGCCACAGCTGGTCACGAGATACTAATGTTCATGGACGCCTCTTCAGGATTCCAACAAATTCAGATGGAACCATCGGACCAAGAGGACACTGCATTCATGACCCCTACAGGTATTTATTGTTATAACGCTATGCCTTTTGGATTAAAGAATGCAGGCGTAACATATCAGAGGTTGGTCAATATGATGTTCCGAGATCGATTGGAAGATACCATGGAGGTTTACATTGATGATATGGTGGTAAAATCAAAGGAAGCAAAGGATCACCTGAGAGATCTTAAAGTAGCCTTTGAGATCCTGGATCAGTACAACATGAAGCTAAACCCAACGAAACGCAACTTTGGTGTGGAAGCAGGAAAGTTCTTGGGGTACATGGTCACCAAAAGAGGAATAGAAGCAAGTCCGGAGCAAATAAAGGGCATCTTAGATTTGAAATCACCGTCAAATCCTAAAGATGTTCACAGGTTAACAGGAAGACTTGCGGCCTTAAATAGGTTCATTTCAAGATCATCAGAAAAATGTGAGGAATTCTATGATATCTTGAAGAAGAAAAAAAGATTCGAATGGGGAGACACGCAAAAGACAGCCTTCCAAAGTCTCAAATAATACTTTTCAACTACACCCTTGTTAATGAAACCAGAAGACAGTGAACATTTGTTCCTTTACTTGGCGGTATCACGAAATGTTGTAAGCACGGGATCACGAAGGTCAGCAACACCCGGTATACTATGTAAGTAAAAGTTTGCTCGATGCTGAAACCATGTACTCTCATCTTGAAAACCTTATATTAGCATTAGTTATGGCTTCAACAAAACTTAGGCATTACTTTGAACCGCACCCTATAAATGTTGAGAGTAATTACCCGATAAAAAATGTACTTAGGAAACCAGAGATGTCGGGTAGGATGGATAAATGGTCGGTAAAATTAAGTGCTTTCAATTTAATATATGAACCTAGAACTGCAATTAAGTCCCAGGCCTTAGCTGACTTTATGGCTGATTTCACTAATGATCTCATAGAAGAAGTAGAGTTAGAGGTACAACAACTAGGAGAATTTAAGGAAAAGTGGACCTTATATACTAATGGTGCTTCTAACGTAAGAGGAACTGGATTAGAAATCATATTAAAATCGCCACAAGAGGATATTATACCACAATCAATTAGTTGTGAAGTCCAAGCAACGAATAATGAAACTGAATATGAAGCCTTAATAGCAGGAGGATTCCACCAGGTTGTAAGACTTGAACAGAACGTTGAAGAAATAGTCTGTGAAGGATCCCAGATATTTCGGAACTGTGACAATCCCACCTTTTTCGCTATAGTTGTTAGTTTCTTTTATTTATAAATAGAGGCAAAGATCGATATAGAAAAACACACAATCTCACCGGAAACCACACTCAAACACTTAGCATCGATCATTTATGCTCATACTTTGTACTTTTTTCCGTTTCATCAATAATATAAGCAAAGACATGGGATTATTATCCTTTCCCGAGGTTTTATGCCGGCAATCCAAAAGGATTAAGGGCTTTCCTCGTAAACCACTGCGTTCATTTACTATTTACGCATATTTTTGTTAACTTTATTCAAAATATCTTGTGATCACTACTTTGATCATTACAACACCTCACCTTACTTAACTGATTTGATCACATAATTAATCTAAGTAGTTTTTGGTAAAAATAGTGGGATCGCTCACAAAATCGTGGGATCGTTGCAAGATACTTTTTTCGACTTTTTTTATTTCCAACTTTTAACGATAGAAACTTGAACTAAATTGATGTATTGCATTATTATCACAATAAATATGGTGATTGAACTTTAATAATTCACATTTCTATCACATAAATTCGTGTTTATGTCGTTTAAACTCTATAAATATATAATACTATAACCCTTATGTAAAAATTTACATTTTATTAAAATAAACGATCCTCATTCGATCTTACGATCCGATTTTGCGATCCGATCTTGGAAAGAAGAAAACGATCCAAGGCAGGATCCTGATCTTGATAATCTTGTGTCCAACACCCAACCGGCAACCAAGCGAGGCTCAGCCGACGACCAGGCGTGGAACAACCGGCAGCCGAGCGAGAAATCTAGTTGTGGTTGAATGTCGCAACTCTTTGAGCGAGCTTGGTCGGCTGTCAATGTCTAAACCACAAATTCCTGGCCATCCAGGCAAACCGTTTGGTTCAAGTCATTTGTAACGCCTAGAATAACTATGAAATTATATTTGAATATTGTTGTGAACGTTAGGCAATTATTAACCTAATCAATGGTGACTTAAAAAGACGTTAATATATGTACGTTGGAATGCTGAGGAGTATAAATACCCAATGTATGGTCATCTTCACCGACAGGTTATCTCATACACACACGCTTGTAGTGTCATACTCCTACGCTCTAGCTCACATAACATACATCATTATCTTTCACATCCATCACTGTCAAGATCATACCACCTCCCAACCTTGATCACCTTACATTCGTGAAGAACTTGTTAGGTTTGCACTGTGTTTGATAGGAGATCCAAAGTTGGAATCACTTAAATATCACAATTTTAGTGTTTGACGATCTTTTGATAAAACAAGGATTATTACATAGTAAAAGTTAAATGTTATGGAGTAAATATATAAATATGTATAAAAAAATATAGCTTTTAAATATTTTCGGTTTTTCGGTTAACCATCTGTTATCAAAATCATGAACCGTGACAGAACCAAAAAACCTAAAATATTATCGGTTTGGTTAACCGAACCGAAATTTAAAAAGTAATCGGTTCGGTTAACCTAAATATCGGTACGGTTAGTGGTTTTCCCGGTTCGGTTTTTCGGTTTCGGTTATTTTGAACACCCCTAATTTTTATGTTTCCCTTGTCTCGATAGATTATAGCTCATAATATTGTTGCGTTTTAAAATTCACATTTAAAGTTAAAATCATGTTTGTTATTGCTTTATTAGTTTTCGAAATTTTACGTACATAATAAAATCATATATGATTTACAGTGTAATCACATATGATTTTAGTACCACATATGTGATTTTAGTACAATCAAAATTCATGTCAAAAAACTATAAGGAAATCGTCAAAGAAGTTCGATGTTTTTCTACTTTTGGGTATTTTATACATACTATAGTAATCATCACGTATTAGTGTTAAAATCGCATGTGGTTTTATCGTTACGATTTCAATGCCCACAAAAAATTTAAAAGAATGACCAGTATGATACTTGCACTATGCGGCAGGGTAATAAACAATTGAAGATGTTTATGAATATGGTAGAAACGAACCCCATATGCAGCTACGGTGAAAAAATATAAAATATTGATGATCAAACACGATATAGCAAATGTGGTTTTTTTTTTCAAAGTTGAAATGTGTTTTGAATTAGCCAACTCTATCTAAAACCATTTTAACTAAATTTTATAATTTTGTATGACAATTTAATTTTCTAAAAGTTATTAATTTAAGTATTTATTATTCTAATAAAAAGGATTTATTTTGTCAATACGTTTATTATAATTTAATTAATTAACTAATAAATATTATCATTTTTTAGTTTTTTTTTTTATATTAAGTGGTAATTAAAGACTATATATTAAATTATATTTAATAGTTTATTAACTTATTTATGAGTTTCAAAACCTATTTATTAAGTTTCATTAATTTTTTATTTAAAATTCGAATGATTTAGATTAATTTATGAAAATAAATGTCTAATATCTCTTCTTCTTAAGATTTAGTTTTTAAAATGAAAAGTCTTATATATACTTCATATAGTAGTATAGAAAAGTCGTTGAAAGTATATATAACATCACTCCTCTAGTTAAAAATAAAAACACGCGATCGTAAAGGTTGTGTAATTTGTTTCGTTTAACGATTAACGGTTTGTAGATAATTTAATTTTAAAAATAAAATAAAAGTAAGTTCAGGTTTAAATATTATTAATTAGATTAATTTAAGATATCAATATTGTGTCTTTTAATCTTTAGAAAATTATATATACACAAATGTTGTCATTTACTACCGTAGACATAACATATACACTAGTAGTATATTGAATTTAGTAAAAGGGTTTTGATACTATCGGTTCCGTATGACAAATGAGACCTATAAATATAGATAAAAAAAGGTTAATATATCATACATTTTATTTATAATTAATATGATATGGAATGTGAGTTATAATTCACTATAAATATGATAATGTTCATTTTTGTTCAATGTTATTATTTAAATTTATAGACCTTCATGGAAGGATGAATATGGAAAACTTTTAATAAAGGATTTAAAGAAAATTGTTTACAAAATGTATAACTTATAAGGAAGTATACAATTGGGATTTGGTTTTTTGTTATATGTAGTGAAACTAAAGAAAATTGCAACTTTTCTAATAAATGTGGTAACATATTAAACACAATTTGATGAAAACTTCTATACAACTTTCAAATTTTCATGTGTGACACAGTTAAAAAAAAAACCGTACCACGATGATTCATGTGATCAATCACGAACAAGAAGAATGTAAAACATTGCATATCACCCGTAAGTAAGTGTCAACCTTTGAATAACATAAAATACGAAACAGTAACCACATTGAGACTAAACAATGTGATGCTATACCAATGTTTATATCTACAACTAGATTATTAACCCTCGCAATACGCAAATTATATCAATAAATATTGAAGCCATAATTTTTAAAATGTATCAAAACTAAATTAACAAAAAAGGTTAAAAATTAAAAACTTAAAAAAAATCTATATTACTCTATAAAGCAAATTTCATGTATTCCAATTTTAGAATACTCTTACAATTAAGTTTTTAGAACTTACTATTAGTGGTAATTTGTAACTCTCAAATAAATGTTTAAATTCATAATAATGATTATTAAATCTCATAATTGTTCAATAAATTACATGATTAGTTTTCAAATTAATAAAAATAATTATTATAATTAACTTTTTAAAAGAAATGACACAAATGTAGTAAATAATTATGTTAATATTTGATCATATATTTCTAATTTATTCCTACATCTATACTACTCTATAAAGCAAATTTTGATATATTCTAATTTTAGAATACTCTTTTTAGAAGAGTATTCTAAAATTAGAATAAAGTGTTAAGATTTTCAAACATTTGTTGTAAACTATGTGTTATAAATAAAGTTTCGTTTTACTCACCCAACAATGTGGGATAAAAGTAACAACACATAATAGAATGTATTAAAAGATAAATCACAAATATATTTTCTCATTAATAGTATATAACTTATTTATCTAAAGTATAATTAACCAACTAATCATTTTTAAATAAGAAAAATATGTAGGTATTTATATTTATATTTAATATTGAGCATTTAATAACTTTTACACACCTAACTAATATATATATATATATAAATAGTATATGACATTATCGATAAATATGATATAAAATACATGTTAATCTAAGTTTTGAATTAAAATTACAACTAAAAGTTTATTGAATAAAAAAGATAAACTAATATAAAAAATCTATAACCTAATTAAATAAAAATGAATACAAATAAATAAATAAAGCAGCTTTTAATTTAATTGATATGAGAGAATAATGTAGGTTAGATGGGAAAATTAGAATGTGTTGTTTTAGTTGAATGTGGCAATTTTAAAAATCTATTTATTAGTAGGATAGATATAGGTGTGTAATGCCTTTCTGTATCACTTGAACTCGAGTCCAATATCTAAACAAGTATGCATGCATCATGCATGAATGGTGTTCAATGGGTAAAGAGTTTTTAACTGATAATCTATAAATCTATAACCGCAACAAGAACCAGAACCAGAACCAGTGGTAATTCATTACGGGTGTGGAGGTTGCTGGCCGTTTTGAAAAGGGTCACTATACCAGCGGCTGTGACCAATGGACCCAAACCTAGGAGTCAAGCCGTGAGGGACCGTTGCCAGCAGATTCAAAGGTAGATCTCCAGTCATCGCCTGATGCATGCATACTTGTTTAGAAAATTATCAGTTTGACCCAAACCCGTTTTGACCTGTTACCCAACTCACATAATTCACTTATTTTGCAAGCTTTCTACACAAGAGAAAAGAGGCAAGTTGCAGGATGAATACCTGCAGGAGTACCATTTGACATGGTTGAAGTTGCAGCTGCTCGGTTATCATGAACACTGAGTTGTGACATAAGTTTGGAGAGTAGAGAGGACTGTCTCTCCACTTTCTCTCTTTTACGCTTCACATTACCATCCTCTTGAATCAGTTCTTCAATCCTCAACGTACTATGGGAACTATGAAACAACAAACACAAATAAGCAAAAATAAGAAGTTCATGGCTTGATATATCAAGACGGAAGAAGTCAGAGACCACTTGAAATGTTAATATGATTCACATTTAAGTTTAAGGCTTGTCTAGTTTCAAATATAATTACAAAAACTCTATTTGTTCAATAATAATGCAACTTTTAAAGGATAGAACATGACCAAAATCACCCGTTTATAAGTCGATGGGTCTGTTTTTTTATTTCTTTGTTGTTTTAAACAGCAAGTGAATGGGTCTTAGTTTATACCTCTACCATTTACATACAAACAAGAGAAGCAGTGAGGTAGATTCTATGATTTCTACTTGTAATCTAAGGAAGGAGAAATTGCAGCTGCACCTTACAGAAGTGTAGAGCTTATTGAGCATGTCTTCTTTAGCTTTTTCTACTTGGCAAAGAACGACTGCCTGAATAACCAAAACAAATAGTACTAAGAGGATAAAAGAAACATGAGTCAGATCATACACCATACAATGCACATAAATTTGAAATGAAAAATACCTTTGGGACATTGGCTGCAAGGCTATTCAGAACAGCTTCACAATAACCCCGAACTTCCTGAGCCAACCAACGAAGTTCTTCCTCTGGATCTGCAGGCTTTTTGGCCATTGTATCCTAACACGTAACCATAGAAGAGGTTAACAAGCTCGTAATCCAGCTAAACAACACTATGAATCAATTACAGGTGGCAATTTCGTTCCATTCACTTATAAATGGGTTAATCAGGTTATGCTTTATCTCTATAGGGATTGAACAGGTGAAAGACAGCAAAGTGTATTTTTAGTGTAAAAAACCTCCTAAAGCATTTTATTCAACAAATTATATCATTTTTTAATAATATAATTAATGTTAATATACTAAATATTAATACAAAAGCTCAAAAACATCAGCCAAAAAGAGTTTCCTACAACCTGTACTAATAAAAGAACCCATTTTGACCCGTCACCCATCACGCCCATTTTTGTCACCTTTATAATCTATCAATGAGATCACGCACATTATGAAAAAGAAGCAGTTTTTTTAATCCAAAAGACTACATAAAAAATAATGTTTGGAATAGATAACATGCTTCTAACTACTTGAGTTTATGCCAAAATATTTATTAAGGGCGATACTCAGTGACTCACAAGTGAGCCATCTGATTGATTTTGTTGAATGGGAGGAGCATCTTCCTTCGGAATCACATGACCGTCTTTGGCACCGATTATGTTTTTCAACTTGTTTAACCACTCAGCTTTATCAGCCGCAGTCTCAGCCTTCAACACAACAGCGTTGTGATCTGTAGAACCACTCAATTTTAAGTCAAATGTGTTATACAACAAACATGGGCAAAAAGCATTGCATAACATCACCTTTTAATACCGTCTTATCGTCAACCTTGCTAGTTATCATGAAGCGTAGGCTGGGTGCCTTTTCTTCTCCCTTTGACCTTTTAGAACTTTTAGATGTGGAAACTTCTTCTTCAATTTCTTCTACATTACATTCCTTAAACATATACACACAATTCAATACACATATTTTCTCATAGACTTTTAGCAATACTCGCATGTCTATGAAATAAAGAATGAAATCATACCTCTAAGTTGATGACTCCACGAAAACGTCTCTCTTCTTGTTTTTTAGTGTATCCAAGCTGCAAGAAAATAGTTCAAAGAATTTGTACCAGCAAGACATCAACTTTTCAAAACAATAGAAATGACCCGCTTTTCTAATGATGTTACTAACCTTCCCGGTTTTCTCATTTAAAACAAACCATCTCCTACTCCATCCATTTGTTGTTGCACTTTTCTTCAACAAGAATCCTGTGACACAAAAGAATAGTTATAAATACAACTCATAGTATGAAGTATCAGTATGTAAAATGCATGGGGCCAAGGGAACTCGTCACACATAATTAACTGCATAATTAACTGCCAAGGGAAACGATAATGTTTATGATAAAATTTATCATTATAACAATAATTGAAAGATTGGAAAAATGTCAAAAAAAACCTGCTGTTATCTCCCCCTCAAGTCCTGCGGTCTTTAAGGCAGGCCCGTCTTGTACTTCCTTATCTTTTTTTGTATCTTTCAATAGTTTTAAGGTCCATCCAGGTTCTTTTTCTCCTGTTTGAGGACTAGTTGCCTAAATAAGGTTCAAAAAGCTGAGTTACTTAATCCTCAGCTTAACTTCTATGGGATTCCTAAAATTGAAACATTTAGTCTTCTGATAAACGCAAATTTAATGTACCCTATTTAGTAAAGATTGCTCAGCATCGAAAGCGTTTTTGGAAGATTTAGTTTTCCCCTCTTCCTCCCGTCTCTGCCTATCCATCCTGGCATGATTGATATGTGAAAATAGTAAGGTAAAGATTACATAATGTATAAAAGCAGATTAAAAACAGCATAAATCCATTGAAATCATTAACTGTTGAGTAATATCTCAAGTCACTAATTTGTTAACACGTGTAACAACTGATTGCGTAATTATTCTGCATACCTTCTCTGCACCAGACGGATGAAGTGTTGTGGTGGGACAAACACCTTTTCCATGTCAACAAGGGCAGTCACCATGATCTTAGCTTCGTTCTTAAACCCCTCGAGTGCATCAGTCGCTATCACCACAACCTACTTAAATTACAAAGCAACATAATTACTTGGGAAAACAGAAATGCAGATTTTCACTTGTAAAATCTGATTATTTATTCAGGTACTTAGATATGTGTACCTCCTTCTTAAATGGAGGATATCTTCTCAGACCCGGTGTAGCATTTGCAGAAGCTGAAACTATATCCACAAGCACACGATGAACCTGTATTTCACTAAATCTAATTAACCCAAGATGCAGAGTGGCGGAAAGAGAAGCCATACAATAAAGATAGAGAGAAAAGGAAACAACACAGTGAAATTTATACCTCATCAACACAAAGGCGAGATGGTTCTTTCGCCATTTCTAATACAACTTTTATTAAATACCGCAATCCTTTTTCTGGAGAAAGAAAATAAGGCTGGTAACCATCCGCTTCTTGCACAACCTGATAGCAATTCACAATCATCATAAGGTGATGAAAATAATTAAGTTAAATATATTCAGCAAATATGATCATACCCTCTTAACATTATTTAAGTCGAAATGTTTGTCAAGAGGAAGCTTCTTGATCCTATTAGGAAAGTTACCGTCAAAACTTGCAACAACTTTCCAGCCACTACCCTGAAAAAGTACCTAATAGTATCAGAAACCTTCAATGTATATATAACTCCTAATGCCTTGATTTTAATTCTCACCTCCGCGCTAGTAATATGTTGAAGAAATTTATCCTCAAATTCACGGCAAAGCTCCATTGCCAAAGCCCTTGTACCTTCAGAACTACTGACCATTGATTCTCCAAGCCTAACCAGTTCCTCCTGCACAGCTTGAGACTTATCTTGAAGCCTGCACAAAAAGATATATAACTATATTGACGCCTAAACAGTAACGCAAAAAAGAATAATCTGTAAAACGTAAAAATTAACTTCTGGTAATGTGTCCGAATGACACGAAAATTCCTTAATTTGGCTCTTTCCTACGACATCATAGAACATGCATGCAAAGTAAAATTTACAGAAATATTAAGGAAACAAAATATGATACATCACCAATTTACTTCTAAAATGTTACTGTAAAAATCTTAACTGAAGTCAAAAGACGGATAGCTAAGTGACGATCTTACCCAAATAGAAGACTTGGAAGCCTGACTTTCATATGGTTACGGATTTGATTAGAAAGGGTTTCCACCAAAGCTAATCTACCAAGCTTACTCTGAGAAGCTCCTGTCAGTATAGATTTTAAGTTTTCACTTTCAGCTCGCCACAAATTTTCTAATGAGTTATCGGATCCAGACTTTGCTGAAGCGATTGAAACAGATTGACCGATTAGAGCAACCCACGGGATATCAATTGTACTCGGTGGTCCTTGACCTAAAAGAAGTGCTTCGGTGGCTGCAATAACATTGGTATTCGATGACACTTGATCTATTTTACTGATGACACCAACAGTTCTTGTAGCTACAATACCCAAAAAATCATATTAACGACTTGGATAGTTTAAGAAAGGTAAGAATAAAGTTAAAACAAAGTTTTAAACCCACATTCGCCGTCATATTCCTTTGCAATTCTGAGGGCTTTAGCTTTGGAAATTTCTGGTGCCTGAGCAGCTGATATAACAACTAGCAAAATTGCATCATTGTGTTGGGCATATTCCCTCTGCGAGAACACTAGATTATTAGAGCTCTCTACATTCGATTCGCGGTATGGAAAAAACTGAACCACATAAAATACTAAGCAAAAATCAAAGCAACTCACCAACGAGTCATCAAGATTTCCTTTATTCACTCCTGGTAAATCAACCAACTTCAAAGGAGGGGCTATAAATCCATACAACTTAATTAGGGAAAAAATAGAGGTGATAAATGAAAAGCAATTAGAGCATCAATGGTAAGTCGGCATGATAACGTTCAAAATCCCTTGTAGTAGCATCTAACTCAGTCTCGTTAGGAGCTGCAGAAGTTGGTGACAAAAAATACATCCAGACTCACCTGTACTCGTTTTAAGTTTCAAATATATTTCGTCACGACTCTTGCTTGATATTTTACTGAGCCTATCCTGTAAAGAATGCCGAAGAGCACCTAAAATTGGATAAAAAGAGGGCAATCGCAATCACACAAGACTCCTTTATTCTAAATAAACAACGGACCTACAAATCACACTAGAACTCACTTGCAGAAACAGATTGGGATTTCGTATCAACTTGCAATGTAATTGATTTGCTGCTTAAATTACCATCCCTCTTTAAGTCTACGCATATAGGTGCACGAATTGCTCCACCTTCACCAGTAGGCTGCACAAATAAAGGCCAGTATTAGGAACTCCATATAAAATTTAATTGTATTTGTCTCGTGCACCCGTCAAATCATAGTGTTTTTACAAATGGAACGTAAATAAAACAATCACTTACCAAGGCAGGATGTCCGATCAAGCTGTTTAACGCTGCTGACTTACCTGCACCCTAAGCAAATTACAGTCGGTAATTAGAAACTTGATAACATGTTTTAACTGAAGGTACACTGTCTGGTGATAATGAGCCAAAAATATTAGACAAAACAATATAAAATCAAAAAAATATAAGATGCCGATAAGAACGATACCACCAGACTTGATGTTCAGGTAAATAAACATGAACTAGAATATAATTTAACCTTAGCCTATAATATTACGTTTTATAAATTTAATAACAAACTAAAAATGCATAAAGCACTAAATCTACCGCGCACAAGTCAGTCATGTCACCTTGCATAATGAGATTCGTATGAAGTAGTTGATACACATAATCAGATTACTAAACATTTGTAGTAACACGTAACGTTGAATAATCGAATGCTAAACAGAACTCTGATCCAAAGCAATTACTAACTACATTACGTGAATATGCACTCAAATTATTATGAAATCAAACGAACTTACAGTAGTGCCAAGAGCAACAACGTTTAGAAATGTAGAAGTGCGTGATGAAGATGACAATGAGTTTTCGTCAATGTATTCATCGTTAAGCACCTCAGCAACTTGCTGCATTGTATCCGAAACTTGAACCAATTCTTCGATCGCTTCCATATTTCTAAAAATAGAAAGCAATCAGAATGTACGAAGCAAAACACAGATCGAGTAATGATGATAATGATGAATGAAAATGGATTATAATTTGGGAAAAGGGATCGGAAAGTGAGTCTGTTGGAGCGAGGGAGGATGAAATGCCACGGGTTATAACTGATTTTCGAGCTGGTAACGACTATCCAGCATTATAATATTATTATTTTTTATTTATGGTTCTAGTTTAGAGCATCATTTTGTGTATCTAAATATTTAATCGTTTTGTTTTTATGTAGGTGTTTTTATGGCGTAGGTACGAAACTTTTTGAGTGAATTCAAGATTAAAATTTAATTATGTTTGTATATAAAATGAGCGGGTTTATATGTTAAATAATGCTGAAGTTATACTAAAAATACATTAAAGTTCTAAAATATTTTTTATTCAGCGGGTTCGGTTGAACCCGCTCGATTCAATGTAGCTCCGCCCCTGGTTTTCAGCTTCACCTCTAAATTCGTATACACAAACAACCTACCAAAAATAATACAATTATAACATATTGAAATATTTAGGTCGAATGGTTGCCAAAAAAAAATTAGATTTTAACATACTCGATCAAGTTTTGTAGGTGGGTCGTTTGAGTTTTTTTTTTGATAATTTTACTCTATCAAATTTTAGATTTTAAGTCATTTCTTTGGGTTTTGTCCATGTTGGTGGAAGTAGCTATTTGATGAATTTTATATTCAGTTTTGTATTATTCAAACATTACATTCTTAGAGATTAAAAGAGTTTTCAGTATGATTATTTTAGTTTTTTGTTAATATAGTCTGATTTTATGTATCTATACGAATTTGACTTCTTTTGTATGTTTAATTAAGGAGGGCCAGGGTATTATTTAATCTTACGATTATATGTTTTTATTTTGTGAGAAAGGAAAAAATAATTACTTTTACAAATCTAGTCCAATATAAAAAAAAAGAAAAAAAAAATCTGAATTGAATGAATATATTTTATAAAAGAAATTTAATATATAAAAGATATTAAAATTTAAAATAATGTTTGGGAAACTATTTATTATTTAAATATATACTAAAATTGAAGGATTAAAATTGTATTTAAAATCGAATGGTTAAAATGAAATATTTAATAATGATGTCATATGATATCAACATTTTGATTTAAAGATCAAAGATCAAACTTATCTAACAATCTAAACTATGACAAGTGGCTTTTGATGTACTTCTTTTAATATATATTATAGATTATACTTTTAGCCTTTAAGCTAATAAGCACTTAAATGGTAAACGTTTGCATAAACTTATTACATTAAGTCCTTATTAAGTGACGATGTCTTCAACATTTTGGGGAAGCCTCGATGCGTGTCATATACATTTATGACACTGTGGTGAAGCCTTAGCGCTTCGTTACACACATTTATAATACTCAGAAAACTTATTGTGACGTAACGTCAGATCTTCAACAAGGCTTCGACTACAACCAGAGGCGGAGACCAAACAGAGTAGAGTAAGTAGTTGTCTCCACCATAATTTTGTTATAATGTAAAAATTAGTATATTTATCTTACTTTTAAATTTTTGTTCCTTCAATCCAAGAAAATATTGTTCTTTTATCTTACCTTTCCACGTGAAAATATTTTTCACTTCGTCGTCCCTGACTACATCAAAGGAATCCGCCAATCTACACTACAATCCATTATAGAGCAATAAATGGATGAAAATTAAAACCTAGTTGCTCGATATTTTATACCCAAACCTAGTCGTCGAGACTATGTATCTAGTATTTGGACATATTATTATGGTGAGGGAACAAGATCGATCGGTTAGGACTCAGGACTCACCCTTCGTGCTCGTAAGGATGTCAAAGCCTTTTAAAAAAAATATTAACTCAAGATGATGAGACAATATTCTCAAAAGTAGGGTTCCTTTGTTTTATAATCGAGCTAAGATAACAAAATGACATGATAAAACACGGAATAAGTAACATAATTATTAAAAATACCTCACGAACAATAACTTTTTATTTAGTTTTATCATATTAATAATTTATATCAGAGCTTTAAATAGTTAATATTATTTTAGGTGTATGAAGTAAAAGAAGAAAAATAGAAAGCTATAAAAATGGAAAAAGAAACGACTCTGCTGGGGATCGAACCCAGAATCTCTGGTTTCGTAGACCAGCGCCTTATCCATTGGGCCACAGAGTCTCTTGTTTGTTTATTTAATTGAAACTATATATAACAAAAACACAGACTATATTTTTATTATGAAAAGTCTATTCTGTTGTTTATTATACGAAACGGAATATGTATTAACTAACCAAAAAAAACCTTGTTATTAGCAAAGCATGTGCATATGCAACATCCTCCACATCGTTATAAAAAATAATATTAATCATAACTATATGTATTATCACGTAATTGAAAATCAATTAAAGTTTGTTAATCAGTAAATATTATTTAAAACATCAAAAATCAATACATGTCAAGTTGTTACTCACACATCACAAACGACTCTAACCAACTTCATAACATCGATCTTGCATATAAATAGAAAAGATGATCATCTTCAATAAAGGTATTTTCTCTACCCTACAATTAGTACCCGATACTATCATTTTATCACTTTCAATTTTAATTTAAGCGTTGGAACATTTATCAGTTCCCTTGTCCATAAATCCTCTAATCGTTGTATTGAATAGTTTCAAAAAAAGAAAAACAAAACAACCAAAACGTATATATATGTCTTTTCCATTTATGTTTTTTTCTATTAATTCATAAAGTAATGGTATGGTTATAAAAATTATAAAAAAGTTGTTATAAAATGATATGTTCAAATAATTACACTAATTATATTCGAACACTAAATATCTATCTTCTTATTTATTCCATTTATATTATGTTACCTTATCTTATAACAGAAGCATTTTTCTTTTTCTAAAATAATTTGTAACCTAAACCATACGAACAACTTATATACTTTATAATCCAAACGTAGGTTTACTCAAACACTGTGTTCTTAAATTTTTTTTTTAAGGTAAAAGAATGTAAAGGAAATGAAATAAATAAATTGTTATGTTCTCAAGTTTTTTTTTTAGAAAGATAATCAAAGAAAAAAAATTGATTAAAAGATAAAGTTTATATATTTTATTCAATAACATAATCCGGTCATATTTGATATATCTTGTATGATTGTAAAGTTAAACAAATGATTAAAAAAGAAATGT
>CAJVGC010000590.1:39869677-40014696 GCA_910822075.1 Senecio squalidus
CGGGTTTAAATACCATTAGGAGTAACGATATGACCCAGGAACTTTCCTTCTTCCATCCCGAAAGAGCATTTCTTTGGGTTAAGCTTCATGTTGATTCTTCGGAGATTAGCGAAGGTTTCCCGAATATCCTGAATCATTAATTCTTCCGACGT
This sequence comes from Senecio squalidus, assembly GCA_910822075.1. Classification (NCBI taxonomy): domain Eukaryota; kingdom Viridiplantae; phylum Streptophyta; class Magnoliopsida; order Asterales; family Asteraceae; genus Senecio; species Senecio squalidus. Next base: position 39,869,830 of record CAJVGC010000590.1, read on the forward strand.
GGATTTTATAACTAGGTCATCAACGTATGCCTCTAGATTTCTTCCGATCTGTTCCGAAAAAGCTTTGTCTATTAACCTCTGATAAGTTGCTCCAGCATTCTTAAGACCGAAAGGCATCTTTCGGTAACAGAAGATTCCCATATCAGTGTTGAAAGCTGTCTTGCCCTCATCCTCTTTGGCCATTTGTATCTGATGGTATCCTTTGTACGCATCTAGGAAGCATTTGAATCGGAAACCCACCAGCGCTTCCACTTTCAAATCTACTTCCGGCAACGGATACGCGTCCTTCGGGCAAGCGTCATTGAGATCTTTGAAATCGACACACATTCTCCACGTATTATCACTTTTCCGAATCATGACCGGGTTGGCCACCCAGGTTCGGTACCGAACCTCGCGGAGAATTCCGGCCTCGGTCAATTGTTTAACCTCTTCACAAGCTGCCGTACTTCGATCAGGCGCTAGACCTCGTTTCTTCTGTACTATGGGGTTTTTTCCTTTCTGAATGGTTAGCTTATGTTCGGCTAGTCCTCTTGGTACCCCAGTCATATCTGAGGGTTTCCAAGCGAAGACATCCCTGCTTTGTCGGAGAAGCGTGATGAGTTTTTCCTTACCTTCCTGAGTGAATGTGTCTCCGATTGTGACGGTTTCTTCCGGATGATCCGGATGGACAATAACTCTTCCCAGCTTGGTTTCCTCTTCCTCCTTCTGCAAGATCTTCTCAATTTTTTGGCATTCCAACACCTTGTGAGCTTTCGGACGAATTTCAACTATTCCTCCGGGGGTAGGAAATTTCATGAGGGAGTGAGCTGTCGATACAATAGCTCCGAGCTTTGCTATTCCGGGTCTTCCAATAATGATGTTGTATGGAGAGCTGGCCCGAACTACTAGGAAATCAATTTCAACCGTTCGGAACTTTTCATCGCTTCCGATGGTAAGGGGCAAACGGATTTGCCCTATCGGTTTCACCGCTTCTCCGGAAAACCCAACCAAATACTGAGAGCATTTCTCCATCATTTGTTGTACTTCGGGATCCAGTTTCAAAAAGCATTGTTCAAAAAGTATTTCCGAGGCACTCCCATTGTCAATGTATATCCTGTGTACCATCTGGTTTCCGATGTCTCCTACCACAACCATTGGGTCTGTGGTTCTTTTAGAGGTGCCTACCGGAGGAAAAGACATCTCCTGTATCATCCAGGGCTTCGTCCTTTCACTGCGAGACTCACTCGCCTCCCCTTCACAGAAGACCATCTGTATTTCTTTTCCTTTCCCTTTCACGGGAAATGTCGGACCTTGTCTCCTTTGGCCACTCAACTTGATACCTTCCATCAAAAGGTTCAGTTGACCCGTTCGTACGGCTTCCTCGATCTGTCAATCATTTGTGTAGTGTCCTTTGTCTTGATGGAATTCACACCATCGGTCCAAGAATCGCTTGTCCGGAGCTCCTACTAAGGGAGCCGGAGCAGTGAAATGTATTCTCCCTTTTTCAGTGGCCAAGACTTCACTAGGGGTTTTGCTAAGCTCGGTGAAGCTGACATGCCTCCGAGATTCACTGGAAGATACGAAAGGAGATGCGCGAACAGGTCCTCGTCCGAACCTTCTTTCATGACTGCCGGGGGAAAAGCTTTTCCGGCTTGGGGAAAACCTCCACGGAGGACTTATAGTCGGAGGTACCGTTTTTGATCCTCTTCTGGATGCAGCTGTGCTAGCTTCGACGTACTGTCTCGAAGCTTCTTTCCCGTTAAGAAACCTTTTCACTCGTTCCATCATTTCATCTACTGTTTCGGGTACCCTGGCATTGAGTTTCGCTATGAGGTTCGGTACCCGGATCCCTTCCATGAATCCTGACACTTTCAGCATATCATCCCCTCCTTTAATCTGCAGAAGCTCCCGCTTCCATCTTTCTACAAAATCTTGAAGACTTTCGTTTCCTTTTGTTTGATTTTAGCAATGTCTGTCGGACCCCGAGTGTATCTACGTTGCTGCATAAAGTAAAGTTCAAACTTCTTTTTCATATCCTTGAAACTATCAATGCCTTCTTCCGGCAACTCGCCGAACCATATTCTCGCCGGACCAACGAAAGTTTGGGCAAACATTCGGCACCAAACTGGCATGGGCTAGCCCTCGGTATCGGCTGCGCCGGAGAAAATGGATAAATGATCGTCAGGGTCACCACTTCCGTCATAGGTGCGCACGATGCTAGGCATCTTCACTTTTCGAGGCATCTTGAACGTAGAGATTCTTCGAGTGAACTTAGAAGCAAAGTCCGACTGATAAGGAAGATTCAGATCCTCCTCGTCATCACTATATTCTGGTTCTGACTCACTCGTATAGCGGATCTTCCGGACAACTGGAGGAGTCTTTCGGGTGTGATCCTTCTTTTTCTTTCGCTCGTGCTCTTCCAGCATGGCCTTGAGCTTATCATAGTTTTGTTCAAGGAACTCCTCAGAGATCCCAGTGTTTCTCTCTACATTAGTCTGATCGTTGTTAGGAGTTTCGTTTTCAACTATCGGTTCCCTTTGACTTCCCGAGGTGTTAGCCGTATAAGTCGCATATGGTCCTGCAGAAGCCATATGGTCCCACGGATGGCGCCAAATGTTGCGACACCGGAATATCACAAGTACAGTCGGGTAGAAGGTTCGGATCCGGAAGAGTTGATCCGAAGAAGACCTTCAGCCTAGCTCTCGTCTTCGATCTCGAACTTATCTGCACGAGTAAGTAAACACACGAGTAAACGGAACGGGGATGATCCCCTGGTTTACCTCGGGCGTAAGAGTAAGATTTCGAAGAGTAAGAGTAAATAAATAAAGTAAGAGTATAGAGTGTATGTGAAAAGTTACCCTTGATGTGACATGTGGGTCTGGTATTTATAGGCTTCCTCAGAGATGGTGTCTGACCTAAAAAGATCTTTCGGCGTATGTCGGTTCGGCCGGTAGACTTCTATCGGCTACCGATGGTACGTCATCAATATACATTCATAACACTGTGGTGAAGCCTTAGCGCTTTGTTACACACATTTATAATACTCATAAAACTTATTGTGACGTAACGTCGGACCTTCAACAAGGCTTCGACTACAACCAGAGGCGGAGACCAAACGGAGTAGAGTAAGTAGTTGTCTCCATTACAAGTTTGTTATAATGCAAAAATTAGTATATTTATCTTACTTTTAAATTTTTGTTCCTTCAATTCGAGAAAATTTTGTTCCTTTATCTTGCCCTTCCACATGAAAATATTTTTAACTTCGTCGTCCCTGACTACATCAAACGAATCCACCAATCTACACTACAATCCATCGTAGAGCAATAAATAGATGAAAATTAAAACCTAGTTGCTCGTTATTTTATACCTAAACCTAGTCGTCGAGACTATGTATCTAGTATTTGGACTTATTATTATGGTGAGGGAACAAGATCAATCGGTTAGGACTCAGGACCCACCCTTCGTGTTCATAAGGATGTCAAAGTCAACTAAAAAATTATTAAATCAAGATGATGAGACAATATTCTCAAAAGTGGGGTTTTCTTTGTTTTATAATTGAGCTAAGATAACAAAATGACATGATAAAACACGTAATAAGTAACATAATTATTAAAAATATCTCATGAACCATAACTTTTTATTTAGTTTTATCATATTAATAATTTATATCAGAGCTTTAAATAGTTAATATTATTTTAGGTGTATGAAGTAAAAGAAGAAAAATAGAAAGCAATAAAAATGGAAAAATAAACGACTCTGCTGGGGATCGAACCCAGAATCTCTGGTTTCGTAGACCAGCGCCTTATCCATTGGGCCACAGAGTCTTTTGTTTGTTTAGTTAATTGAAACTATATATAATTATAAAACAGACTATATTTTTAAGGACACAACATATCATCATGAAAAGTCTATTCTGTTGTTTATTATACGAAACGGAATATGCATTAACTAACCAAACAAAAAACCTTGTTATTAGCAAAACAAGTGCATAAGCAACATCCTCCACATTGTTATAAAAAATAACATTAATCATAACTACATATATTATCACGTTATTGAAGATGCATAAAAATTTATTAGTCAGTAAGTATCATTTAAAAAATCAAAAATTAATACATGTAAGTTCTTACTCACACATCACAAACTACTATAACCAACTTCATAACATCGATTTTGCATATAAATTGAAAAGATGATCCTCTTCAATAAATGTATTTTCTCTACCCTACAATTAGTACCCGATACTATCATTTTATCACTTTCAATACTAATTTAAGCGATAGGAACATTTATCAGTTCCCTTGTTCATAAATCCTCTAATCGTTGTATTAAATTAACCAAAACATGTATGTATTTTTTTTCCATTTATGTTTTTTTTCTAATAATTCATAAAGTAATGGTATGGTTATAAATTTTTTATAAAAAAGTTGTTATAAAATAATGTGTTCAAATAATTACACCGATTATATTCAAGCACTAAATATCTCTATTCTTTTTGTTTATTCCATTTATATTATGTTACCTTATTTTATAACACAAGCATTTTTCTTTTTTTCTTTAAATAATTTGTAACCCAAATTATACGAACAACTTATATACTTTATACTTAAGATGTGTTTGTTTAGGCTTATATAAATAGATTATGGTTTATTGATATTTCCGTTTATGTTTTATAAGCCCAGATTTTCTGGCTTATATAACCGTTTATGGGCTTATTACTGTGTATGATGACATAATAAACAGTAATAAGCCCATAAACAGTTACATAAGACGAAAAATCCAAACTTATAAAATATAAACCGAAAGATTAATAAGCCATAAACTCTTTATATAAAGCCAAACAAACACAATTTAATGAAGAATCCAAACATATAAGAGTTTGTTAAGAAATAAAGTACAAAGATAAGATAATTGAGGAGAAAGGGAGAAATCTTATTGATGAAGAGGCTCTCGGGGATTACAGTGACAATCCTTATATAAGATTAGAAACCCTAGGTTACATCTAAATACAGAAATGAATAGACATAGTCCATTGGACCCAAATGGCCCATTTAATATTTTACAACACTCCTCCTTGGATATTCATCGTTTATTATACGCTCTAGACTGCCTCATTAAAAACCTTATCAAGAAAATCCCAATGGGATAAAACTTGATGAAGGGAAAAAGAGTGCAGTGCGCATAATGCTCCTCCTCAAATTAATGTATATCTTTTAAACGTCGAATGCCAATCTTCTTAACCAGTTGCTCAAACACCTTCGCTGGTAACGATTTTGTGAATAAATCTGCCAAATTGTCACTTGATCGAACTTGACAAACATCAATAACCCCATCTTTTTGTAGATCATAAGTGAAGAAAAATTTCGGAGAAATGTGTTTTGTCTTGTCGCCTTTGATATACCCTTCCTTGATTTGAGATATACATGCTGCATTATCTTCATACAATATGGTTGGATTTCCTTTGATAGACTCGAGTCCGCATTCTTCTTGGATGTGCTGAATCATCGATCTTAACCAAACGCATTCTCGACCGGCTTCATAAAGTGCAATAAGTTCTGCATGGTTTGATGATGTAGCAGTTAATGATTGTTTCGTCGATCTCCAAGAAATTGCGGTGTCCCCATAAGTGAAAACATAACCTGTTTGTGATCTTGCCTTGTGTGGATCGGACAAGTAGCCAGCATCAGCGTATCCAACCAACTTAGATTTTGAGTTCTTTTGGTAAAATAATCTCATATCACGGGTACCACAAAGATAACGAAAAATATGTTTAATTCCATTCCAATGTCGGCGTGTTGGCTCGGAACTATATCTTGCTAGTAAGTTTACTGAAAATGCAATATCCGGGCGTGTATTGCTAGCAAGGTACATCAAAGCCCCAATCGCACTTAGATAGGGAATTTCAGGACCAAGAACTTCCTCATCATGTTCTTTGGGGCGGAACGGATCAAGTTCTCGGTCAAGTGAACGACAGACCATTGATGAGCTTAGTTGATGAGCTTTATCCATATTGAACCGTTTCAATATTTTGTCTGTATAGTTTGATTGGTGAACAAATATTCCATTTGACAAATGCTCAATTTGTAATCCGAGACAAAATTTAGTCATACCAAGGTCTTTCATTTCGAATTCGTTCTTTAACAAATTTGCAGTATGTTCAATTTCATCAAGATTTCCGATGATGTTTAAATCATCAACATACACTGCAATGATTGTGAAACCCGCCTTTGATCTTTTAATAAAAACACATGGACTTATCTGATTACTTTTATATCCCTCTTTTGAAAGATATTCACTTAGACGATTATACCACATTCGTCCTGATTGTTTAAGTCCATACAAAGATCTATTCAATTTAATTGAAAACATTTCACGGGGTTTATTTTCACAAGCTTCCGGCATTTTCATTCCTTCCGGGATTTTCATGTAAATGTCACTATCAAGTGATCCATACAAGTAGGCTGTGACAACATCCATAAGGCGCATTTGGAGCCTTTCAACATTTGCAAGACTGATTAAATATCTAAGAGTCGTTGCATCCACAACAGGTGAATATGTTTCTTCATAATCTACCCCAGGTATTTGTGAGAAACCTTGTGCTACAAGTCTCGCTTTGTATCTAACAATTTCATTTTTCTCGTTCCTTTTTATCGCAAATACCCATTTATAGCCTACCGGCTTCACCTGATTTGGGGTTAACGTCACAGGGCCAAATACTTGGCGTTTTTTAAGTGAACCTAGTTCAGCTTGTATGGCCTCTTGCCATTTTGGCCAATCATTTCTTTGTCGACATTCTCTAATAGTTTTTGGCACAGTAATTTCATCATTTATTATTTCACTTGCTATAGCATATGCAAAAATTTCATCAACACGTGTTTCATTTCGATTCCATGTTGTACCATTTTGTACAAAATTTATTGAGATTTCATATTCAGTAGGTACATGGTCATCTTCAAGAGATTTATCCACATTTTCTGTGTTATTTTTAATCTCTTTTGGGATGTTATTTATAACAACTCCTTGAGCTTTTCCAGTTGTATTCTGCTCTTTCTTTTTCCGTGGATTCGTATCTTTTGAACCCATTGGTCTTCCACGCTTTCTGCGTACATTTGACTCATCTAGAGTTTTAGGAATATCAATCCGAGAAGGTGCATTTAAAGCTGGAATATATGATTTAGTAACTCTTTTTGTATCCGTAAATGCATCAGGTAATTCGTTTGCTATTTGTTGCAAATGAATGATCTTTTGAACCTCTAATTCACACTGACCACTCCGAGGGTCAAGAAAAGATATTTGTGATGCATTCCAAGTTACATCTTGTTTGTCCAACTTTTTATTTTCTCCTCCTAAGATTGGGAACATTGTTTCATCAAATTTGCAATCAGCAAAACGTGCTGTAAAAACATCTCCAGTTAATGGTTCCAAATATTTGATGATTGATGGAGAATTAAAGCCAACATAAATGCCCAATCTTCTTTGAGGTCCCATCTTTGTACGTTGTGGTGGTGATATTGGGACATATACACCACAACCAAAGACTTTTAGATGAGACAAATTTGGTTCTCTTCCAGAAACCAGTTGAAGTGGAGAATACTTATGAGATGCACTTGGTCTTAATCGAATAAGAGCAGCAGCATATAAGATAGCATGTCCCCATGCAGAAGATGGCAATTTTGATTTCATAAGTAATGGTCTAGCAATTAGTTGTAATCTTTTTATTAAAGATTCGGCAAGACCATTTTGTGTATGCACATGTGCTACAGGATGCTCAACTTTAATCCCAATTGACATACAAAAATCATTAAATGATTGAGATGTAAATTCTCCTGCATTATCAAGCCTAATCTTCTTGATTTGATAATCTGGGAAATGTGCTCTTAGTTGAATTATTTGGGCAAGTAACCTTGCAAAAGCAACATTTCTTGATGCTAACAGACAGACATGAGACCATCGGGATGATGCATCAATTAATACCATAAAGTATCTAAATGGTCCACATGGAGGAGTAATTGGCCCACAAATGTCTCCTTGAATTCTTTCAAGAAACAAGGGAGATTCATTTTCAATTTTATTCATTGAGGGCCTAGTTATCATTTTTCCAAGAGAGCACGCTCCACATGATAAATCTTTTGATAACAGGACCTTGAGATCCTTTAGTGGATGCCCATTTGAGCTCTCAATGATTCTCCTCAGCATTATATCACCTGGATGACCCAGTCGATCATGCCAAAGGGTAAATATTTTAGGATCGATACCCTTTCGGGTAGAAACCATATTTATTTCTGTCTGGTTAATGCATGTAAAATACAATCCAGAAGATAAACCTTTCATTCTTTCCATTATGGACTTTTTTCCATTATTTATGGATGTAATTTGGAGATACTCAATATTATTTTCAGTCATGGTTTCAACATGATAACCATTGCGTCTTATATCTTTGAAACTTAGTAGATTTCTCCTCGATCTACTAGAATACAACGCATCATTTATTATTAATTGTGTACCTTTAGGTAACACAATGCAGGCTTTGCCAGAACCTTCAATCAAGTTGCTAGTACCACAAATTGTGTTGACATTTGCATTTGTTATATGAAAATCATAAAAATATTTTTTATTTTTTAAAATGGTATTTGTTGTTGCACTATCAACCAGACACTCGTCTTCACCGTTTTCCAAAATGCTTTTCATATCCTTGAACATAAAAAAATAAGTAAATAAGCATTTCATAATAAGATCACTTTAAAGAAAACAAATGGATATTGCATTAATTAAAGTTTCAAACATAAGTAACGATGCTAGAACTAACCTAGCTTATTCAACACAAACTTAAAACAATTATTGGGGAAAAACTAAGTAAAATAAAACTAGACAACTAGTTGGCATTTTGATCATTGGAAAAGGAAGCAACCACGTCTTCGACATCATCAAAGAAATCTGAGGAGTCGAAAGCACATTTGGGTTTAGCTCATTAGCAACATTGAAAGTATCAATGAAATTTGTTTCAATGTCTTTTCCATTCTTCTTTAGTGATGCTTGATAAAGGTCAACAAAATGTTTAGGGGTACGACATTGTTTTGCCCAATGATTTGTCATGCCACATCTGTGGCAAGGATCTCTAGGATTCTTAGGAGCTTGATGTTGCATCCTTTTGCCTTTATCATCTTTTTTCTTAAAATCAGAGGGTTTTGGTTTGTAACTATCACGATGCCAAGCATTGTTTCGACCACGTCCATGGCCACGGCCACGACCTCGTTCATTGCCACGGTTATTACCGCGTGCACGGCCATTACCCCTTTCATTTGAGGTTGCATTTATTTCAGGCAACGCAGTAGAACCAGTGGGGCGTGCTTGATGATTCTTCATCAAAAGCTCATTGTTTTGTTCAGCAACAAGGAGAACGGATATAAGCTCATGGTATTTTTTAAACCCACGCTCTCGATACTGTTGTTGTAGGAGCATGTTGGAAGCATGAAAAGTTGAGAAAGTTTTCTCAAGCATGTCTTCTTCAGTAACCTTTTCTCCGCATAACATTAATTTTGATGTGATATTAAACATTGCGGAGTTATACTCGTTCACGCTTTTGAAATCCTGCAACCTGAGGTGCATCCAGTCGTAACGAGCTTTTGGAAGAATGACTTGTTTTTGATGGTCAAACCTCTCTTTCAATTTTTCCCATAGTTCTAACGGGTCTTTCACCGTTAAGTATTCCTTTTTTAGGTCCTCATGTAAATGATGACGTAGGAATATCATTGCTTTAGCGCGCTCTTGAGGAGGGGCTTTATTTTGGGGTTTAATTGTTTCTCCCAGATTATTAGCAATTAAATGGATCTCAGCATCAAGAGTCCAAGGGAGATAGTCTTTTCCGGAGATATCAAGAACATCAAAGTTTATTTTTGACATGTTTGCATTTGACATCTTAACTACGAAAAAAAAACATACCAAACATTAAACAATTATACACCATAAAAAAAACTTTATTCTCTATAAAATTAAACCAAAATTTTTGTCATGTAACCGACCAGATTTTATTTTTAAAGAATTTTATTTTTAAATTGAGTGGTATATGATGATTCTGTTATATGATGTGGTTTAATCGAACAAACATGACTTGTGGCCACCTTTCACAAACAAAACAATAAACCTTAATAATGAAAATCAGAATATGATAAATAATAATAAGTAGCAGTTGCTTGATGAACCAAAATATCAATTGCTACTCAACTGATCGTAGTGTCGAAATTATAACAAAGTAATAATGTTCATTTTTATCATGTATAAGCAAAACAAAAAAAAATCATGATTTGTAATATGACAAGTATTAAGCTAAAAAAAAATTAAACAAACAGTAAAATACAAACATTTGATCGTAAAAAAAAAAATGCAGGTTTAATATACAAACGAATACTGTTTAAACAATAACAAAAGTAATAGAACATGAGGTTCTAATAGTTTTTTTTTTTTTCGACATAACATGAGGTTATTATCTTGATCTTAAAAATCATATTAGAACTTGAGGTTCTATATTTTTTTTTTCTCAACATAACATGAGGTTATGTTTTTCTTGATCTTAAAATCATATTAGAACTTGAGGTTCTATATATATATATATATATTTTTTTTTTTCAACATAACATGAAGTTATGTTTTTCTTGATCTTAAGAGACCATATTAGAACTTGAGGTTCTATTTTTTTTCTTTTTTTTTTCAATAACACAACATGAGGTTACGTTATTTTTTAATTATCTCTTTATGTAATCACTGTAGAACATAGATTGTTCTTGTAAATTACTATAGAGATCAAATAATAACAAAACAAAAACAAAAAAAAATATGTAATCCAAATGATTTTAATTTTCTTTACCTTTTTGGTTTTTGAGCAAAAACTCGTGCTGATAACGTGTTAAGAAATAAAGTACAAAGATAAGATAATTGAGGAGAAAGGGAGAAATCTTATTGATGAAGAGGCTCTCGGGGATTACAGTGACAATCCTTATATAAGATTAGAAACCCTAGGTTACATCTAAATACAGAAATGAATAGACATAGTCCATTGGACCCAAATGGCCCATTTAATATTTTACAACAGAGTTAATTTTAATTTACAAATGATTAAAAAAGAAAGGTAAATAATCTCCATTAGTGTTTGGAAAGAGAAGGGCGTTGGATAAGAAGTGCGCACGTTATAAAAGGCGCAAATTAGGGTTCATCCTCCCCTCCTTCCATAGATCAACAATTAACTGTAAGTAATCCCTAAAACACCCCCAATTTTTATTTACAATGTCAGATTATATTCAAACTAACAATTTATTGTGAATTTTTGCTATAAAATGTGGTTAAAATAGCCATTGTTATGATACTGAATCTATTTAGTGACTATTTTTTTTTATGGAAAGTTTACATTTTTAAGTATTATATGAATTGGAGTAATATAAGTTTACCATATGTTTGCTTATTCTTGAATAAAATGTATTTGATTCCTCTCAATTTCATGTTAGTAATTTTTTATGTTTAGGTTGAAATGGAAAAAAGTTGACTATAGAGGTAGAAAGTAGCAAGTATGATGTCGGATGATGCGGAACAGCTATTGGTCGGTTATGACGACCACTCAGATCAAAGGTCGATATCTTTAGATGAAACAAGTAGCACAGAAGAATCACCAGATGAAACCAAACTATGTTTAGACCCAACAAACGATGTTATTCCATATATTGGTCAAAGATTTGCTACTCATGACACTGCGTATGAATTCTACAGTGAGTTTGCCAAACGGTGTGGTTTTTCAATCCGTCGACATCGAACTGAAGGTAAAGTTGGTGTGGGGAAAGGTCTTACTCGACGATATTTTGTTTGCCATAGGGCGGGGAATACACCTGTCAAAGCTTTGAATGAAAATAAACCACAAAGAAATCGCAAGTCCTCAAGATGTGGGTGTCAAGCATATATTCGCATAAGCAAAACTACTGAATTAGGACCACCTGAGTGGCGAGTAACGGGATTTTCAAATCATCATAATCATGAACTCTTAGAACCTAACCAAGTTCGTTTTCTTCCCGCTTATCGAACCATATCAGAGACAGACAAAAACCGAATCCTCTTGTTTGCTAAAACAGGAATCTCGGTACAGCAGATGATGAGGCTTATGGAACTTGAAAAATGCGTGGAACCAGGATACCTTCCGTTTACTGAAAAAGATGTAAGAAATTTGCTTCAATCTTTTAGGAAAGTGGATTTAGAGGACGAGAGCATCGATTTACTCAGAATGTGTAGAAATATTAAAGACAAGGATCACAATTTCCAGTATGAATATAAACTTGATTCAAATAATCGGTTGGAGAATATTGCATGGTCATATGCATCATCTGTCGAATCATATGAAATCTATGGTGATGCGGTGGTATTTGATACAACACATCGATTGAATGCTTTTGATATGCCACTTGGGATATGGGTTGGAATGAATAATTATGGTATGCCTTGCTTTTTTGGTTGTGCACTTTTGCGTGAGGAAAACTTGAAGTCCTATTCATGGGCTTTGAAGGTAATCAAATTAACTGATTCATTATAATTTTACTTTGAAGGATCACTCGTGTATAATGTGTAGCCTTTTGCTGTTAACTGTTGCTCCTTTGGTTTAGTACGTCATGTGATATAGCATCCTAGGTCTTATTTATATAATCAAAGGTGATGAAATGAGTAAGCCTAACGACTTGGGTAACGGGTCATATTGGGAAGAGATCTTAATGAATAACTTTTTGCTACAAAAAATAAATATGGGTGGCTAAAATACATTTTGTTCAAAAATTTCACTAAATATGATTATAAAGAAGTTATTTTTGTGGTTCAAACAGATATTTTACTTTTTTTTTTAATATAACAGAATCACTCCCTTTCAAGGAGAGGTTGACTTAGTTAATTTTGATAGTTTCTACGGAATATTACATCATGATGTATCTCTGTGTCCTTTACTAACACATATGAAACTCGTTATTCTATGTAATAGCTCCCATGGAAACAAAAAGAGGTGTATGGTAAGACCTAGTAACTTCTCTGTTTTCCCTCAAAGACATTTCTTTAGTTTTCTTGTGTTTGTTTTTCTGTTACAGTATTGGTCTTATATCGATAGATCTTGTTAAACTTTTGAAAAGCTAAGGTAGTTGAAGCTAGAGGTGGCAAGAAAGGCGGGTTGGTTAATGTCCAAATGGGTTTGATCAAGTTGGTTCAACCTACGAACAATCCTTTTAATTTTACTTTTTTTCAATCATTAAATATCATTACGAAAACTTCTTATTTACATTGATAATCTAATTTTACTTTTAATAAAGCGATTTGAAGAGGTTGGATGCAGTTGACCACATTGGTTGCTTTCGATCTGTCCGACTCATTTGTCCAAATCTGTTTTAGCTATGTTTTTAATCATACATGGTAGACCAGCTAAAGATAAATTGTAAATAAGTTGACCCATTTACCTGTAACTGGGTCTAAATGGCCACCTGTTTAAAAACAATCAATATGTTTGTTGTACATTCAGTTTATGGAACTTTTTATCTCTGAATATCTGGAATTAAATTACTTTTTTCTTTGAAAGGTGTTCTTGGGGTTTATGAACGGAAAGGCTCCACAAACTATATTATCAGACCAAACTACGTGTGTAAGAGAAGCTATAGCAATGGAAATGCCTGTTTCTAAGCATACTTATTGCATCTGGCTGATTGTTGCAAAATTCCCATCTTGGTTTAATGCGGTGTTGGGGGAACGATATAATGAGTGGAAAAGTGAGTTTTATCGACTCTACAATATGGAGTCAGTTGAAGATTTTGAAATGGGTTGGAGAGACATGGTTAATTCCTTTGGGCTTCACACTAACCGCCACATAAATACATTGTTTGCCTCAAGAACTCTCTGGGCGTTACCATATTTGAGAAGCCATTTTTTTTGCTGGAATGACAACAACTACTCATGCTAAAGCTATCAATGCCTTCATCCAACGGTTTTTGAGTGCTCAAACTCGACTCGCGCACTTCATTGAACAAGTATGTTGTCTTTTCTTATCTGCTTATGTTACTTGATCTTATATACTTATATACTTTTTGTTCTATTGTATGTCGTTATTTAAAGTATAATGAAAAAGTGTAAAAATAGACTTTGACAACTTTCAGCCCGCGCAACCTATTTGACCAACCAAAATTGAGATAAAACAAAAACCAAATCAACTCATTTGGAACAAAATGGTTTGAATTGCGGCCTCTATTTAGTGAATCTATTTCCTGGTTTACAGTTTGTTGATTATAAGTTTGAACATGAACTTACTATATCTGTATGTGACCAAAAACACGATGCAAAATTTCAGGTGGCTGTTGCTGTGGATTTCAAAGATCAGGCAGGTGAACAGCAAACAATGCAGCAAAACCTCCAAAACATTTGCTTAAAAACGGGAGCACCCATGGAATCCCATGCTGCCTCAATCCTAACGCCTTTTGCATTCTCTAAGCTACAAGAACAACTTGTAATGGCTGCTCATTACGCATCATTTCAACTTGAAGATGGATTTTTGGTTAGACACCATACAAAACTCGAAGGAGGTCGAAAAGTTTATTGGGCCCCACGTGAAGGCCTAATCAGCTGTAGCTGCCACCACTTTGAGTTCTCTGGAATCCTTTGTAGGCATGCTCTTCGAGTCCTCTCAACAGGAAATTGCTTTCAGATTCCAGAAAGGTGTGCATTATTTACTTGTACCTTTTATCAATAACCACCCCTACTCCCGAGTTTTAAGGAAGTTCAAACTTTTGATGCATGTTGTTATCAACACTCGTTAATAAAATAGGCAACAATGGTATTTTCATACTTCAATGGGTTAAAACTGCCACCTCTAGATCAGATTGAGTCGGAAGCATGCCATTTTTGTATTTCGTTTGTGTTTATTTATTTTTATACATATATGATTTGGGTTGTATCAGGTATATGCCCCTCAGGTGGCGACGTATCAACACATCAGCAAAGCTCCTTCAGAATGGTTTAAGTGATCATGCAGAAAGAGTTCAGATATTGCAAGGTATGGTGTCAAATCTTGTGACAGAATCAGCCAAGTCAAAAGATCGGCTTGATATTGCCATGGAGCATGTCTCTCTTCTCTTATCACGGATTAGAGAGCACCCCATTCCTTCTTCACGCTATGCAAGAACTGATGTTTTTTCGTAGGAATGAATTTGTAGCATATATATATATTCTAAAGCCCTGTAGAAATAGTAGAAAATAAACATTTGCAGGTTCTATTTAAGTAAAACACATTGTTTAGTTTTGTGGAGGTTGATCAATGGTAAGTTATGTGCAACAGTTTTTGTTTTCTGGCATTGATCTCGAACAACTTTTATGACACTTGCTAAATGCTCTAATGAAATTAGGGGTGTGCAAAATCTACCCAGTCGACAATGCCTTAGAACTAAACAGTGTCCGTTCTGACCCGAACCGGTTTTCGGTTCAAGTGAGGGAATTTCAAGCATTGATTCTTGGTTTGGTCTGGCCAGAAACTTACTCAAAATTTTCTAGTATTTTATATTTATGAAACTTGCAACGATGATGTTAAATTTGTATCCTGTTTGGTAACAAGCAAGAAGAAAATTGGTTTGGTTCTTATGATTTTATATTTCCGGTCAGTAAATCAAAATGGGCTAGACGAGATCGGGTCAACTAACAAACACCTTTCTGGTCATTTATAAAAACATGTAGAAAAAAATCAAATACATTAAATATCATCACATAATAGCCTAAAGTTTTGCGATTTAGGATATTATACACATTAAAAATACATTTTATGCTACCTTCAACCTGTTCGACCCATATGATACGTTGAAGATTATCATAAGTACATAACCCATCTTAATAAAAAGGAAGAAAATTGCCATTACTAATATTTTTTAACAAGTTACGAACTCATCTCCAAGAAACGGACAACTACTACAGTAATGTTATCTGCACTACCTCTCTGAGAAGCTTCCTGCAGCAACGTATTTGCCGCCTCTTCTGGGCTCTTGATTGGTTTCACCATTGCAACAGCTTCATCATTGGTGACAACATCCCAAAGGCCATCACTAGCAAGAATAAGAAACTCCAAAGAGCCGTCAATCTTTTCTTCTTGAATTTCTGGATCAGCAACAACAAACTGTTTCAACATTTTATCACCAAAAGCACGGGAAACAGCAAGTACACCCCCAACTCTCCAAGTTCCCGCCCACATGACAAAACCACCAGCATCTTCAATACGTTTCCGTTCATCAGTTTGGTCTGGTTTATGATCTCGAGAAGCAGCAAAAGCATTTCCACTTTTACAAACCACAGCTCTCGAGTCTCCAACGTTTGCAACTAGCAAACGATTACCAAATAAAATAGCCGTAGAAGCTGTTGATCCAGCATCTTTCGTCTGACTGCTATCCAATTTCAAAAACTCCGCGTCAGTATAACTATACGACTCAGCTATAGCCGATTTAGTATCAGACATAAACTTTGGATGTTTAATAAGAGTATTAAAAAGATTCTGTTTAACATATTCCGCAGCTCGATCACCACCATGACCATCAAACACTCCAAATAAACCAACAAGATATCCATTCACACAATCGATTCTCGTCTCAAAGAAATCCTCCATTGAAGATCTCTTTCCAAGGGAGGTAGCATAACCATAACTAAACTTAGAATCTTCACTAATACCACCACCGGTTGGCTGATCCGCGCTGTTAGCGGACGATAGCAACGAATCAAGATATCCCATAGCTAGATTTATTAAATCCTGCGAAAACGGATATACTTTAAATCTAATGTAAAACGAAGATCAACTTAAAGTTGACTTTTGAGGTCAATTTGGCTAAGAATTGATCAACACATAACATATGAATTAAAGATGTAAAATCAACAAAATACCTAGTATATAACAATGAAAAAAAATGTAAATTGATGAGCGTAAATATGAAGGAATTAAACGGAAAATAATAAGATTAAAATCGATTAATATGAAATAGGATATATACGTATACAGATATATATATATATTTATGATTCCTTACTCGTTTTCGGTTGAGAAGATGATATGATTGATCAACGAAAGTTGGAAGAAATTTTCTAGGTCAAAAAGTTGACATTTTTTACGACAACCTCCCAATATATAACTGCTACCTTAAATTGAAGAATTTCAACCCTTATATTACCACAATTATTTCACTTTCAACCCTCTATTCCTTTTAAGTGTCACATATTTATGCAAAACAATAAACAAACAAATTCAGATTTTACCCTTATATTACCACAATTCAGATATTTTATATTTATTTGTTTTTTTTTAAATATCTTTTTTATTATATAAAACATTTGATACTTTTATTTAAAATTAAAAATTTAAATAAAGTTAAACCCTTCATCAATAAATTCAGAATTTACCCTTATTCTAATTTAAACGAACTTTAAATGCTTAATAAATAATAGTCAAACAAATTTACCTTATATTTTATCTTTGTGTTTAACCGAATTTTAATTTAAACTAACTTTTAATTCTTTTTAGTCAGCAATGTTATATCATACATACATTAATACATTAATCGATATTAATTACATGTCTCTTAAAATGCAAAAAATTTACATTATACTTGATCTTTCTGTTTTTTAGGTTATTAGAATATGACTAATTTTAAAAAGTTTGTACATGATTTTAACTAAAATTAACATATAAAATAAAGATAAACTACTTTTAAATGTGTAAAAATAATGATTATGATTCTTTAACTACTAATGTTTTTTTTATGAAAAATACGGTCCGAAAAGAAAACACACATATATAATAATTCATAGAAGCAAACCTATTTTATTTTAACGGGATACAAACTTTGTTTAGCATATATAAACCATAAACAATTAAATAAGTTTAGTTACGTTCTAAATAAACGAATAGAAACTATAGAAAATGGTATAAATTTAAATGGCCTGAATGTTATAGTCAGAAGACAAGTTTAATCAAAAGCTATTAGGCATAATATACAATATTGATTCTCAACGATAACTTGGAGTTTTAAATAAGAAACAGGTGTTTTCCGTAATATAACACGTTTCAAAGTAGAAACTTAAGCTAAATATTAATAACTATTTTATATAATTAGACATCAAATATTAGACTCGCGAATTAATTAACCTAAATCAATACCAAACTTATTAATATAAATTTTCAACGTAAGTTTGGGTTTCATACGTGACATGCACATTTTTCATAATATATCACGTTTCAAACATCTTTGAGGTACATTGTTCGTCGAGCTCCTCAATGGGCCGACATGACTATCGAAACACGAATACATAGATTTTGTCACCTTATAAATTGTTACACGTAACATATATTACATGTGTTTTCAAAGACAAGTTCAATTTTTTTTTTTTTACGGAAAACACAAGTTAAATTGTAAAATGATTCGGTTCAAAAGGATCTAAGACCGCTCCGAACAGGGAGCTTCGATTATCATTTTTTCATCTTCGGTTCGCCAAATCGATGGCACCACCAACTTCGGTTGGGTGTCAGTTGGCGTCACTTCTTTTTGCCGAAGTTGAATAAAAAATATATGTGCCCATTTTTTTAGTTTTTGGTTTTAGGTTATTGACAATAATATTTTTTATAATTACACGAACATAATCAAATGAGTTTAATGAATCACCATAAATCAATTCACTTTATGGCCAAATTGGTTTAATGACCTTATGGTTTAAAATAGATTTCCAACCCAAAGTTGGTTGGAACGTGGAACAACATTGCCAAAATAGAAGATGATTTAAGCGCGGCTGGGTTAGCATTCCGTGACATCTTCTCACTCGGTGTTGGCAACGGGGACAATTTTCTTTTTTGGATCGGAGAATCACCATTGTTCATGAGATTCCCCTCATTATACTCTATTGAATCTGACAAGGAGTGTTTCATCAAGGACAGGGTATCCAATCTTGGTTATCATTGGAGTTGGAACTCCGGTTTTAACGACCCAATTATTATCAATGATTTTTTTTACCTGCTTCACCTTATCGCCGCCATCAAACTGAAACATACTCCGGATAAGCTGAAGTGCAAACTGTCCCCTGACGGGAAAATCATCGTGCATCATGCGAGAAGTTTAATTGAAGATAGATTCACCAACACCCTTGGTTTCGTCCATATGCCATGGGTCAGAAATGCTCCTTTAACGGTTTGTTGCTTCGCCTAGAGGGTCGGTCTCGGTCGCATCCCCGTTGCAAAATGCCTTAGTGATAGAGGGGGTGCACATGGATACCGCTAATTGTAAGATTTGTGGTACACATGAGGAGAACGTTGATCACGCGATTGTCTTATGTCCTAGGGCATTCGACACATGCAGATGGATCTTTAAATGGTGTAATATTCCAACCCCTATGTTCTTAACAGCAAAGAAATTCTTGGAGTTCGGAATTAATTGGGGCAACTGTCCCAAAAAAAGGAAAGTTCTACTAACCATTATACTTGGTACCATATGGAGTATATGGAAGGCGATAAACGGTCACATTTTCAACAAGATTCACAGATCATGCACGGCGATAGCGGAAGAAATTATTTCCTCTACTTTCTTATGGATTAAACACACGAGCAATTACCCTTGCAATTTGGTAGAATGGCAGTGTAACCCTTCACTATTTCGTTGTATTTTTTTTCCTCGTTTGCCCTCTCCTAGCTTCTTGTTAAGATGAGGTGCTTAATAATATTTGCCGTTTCCAGAAAGAATACTAGTACATTTAATATACATATCAAAAGACTTATTATAAAGTATTAGAAACCGCAACTGCTAAATAATTCTTTTAATGATGGGAAATGATGAACCGGAAAATTTCGTAAATGCTTTTTATGGGCCAAAAGGACATTAGACATTTTTACTACATAAATTGTTTTAGAGCCCCGGAAATCGGACCCAAACTATTAGACTTAACTCTTTTTCGTTACTGCATCGCGCGGGTTCCATAAGAGTTGAAACTAATAGAAAATCGTAAAGTACTAATCTAGTGTTAGTTCAGTAATAATTTAGAACCTATATTAATAATGTATATTGTAGTACACTTCGCCTTCGGGACCTAAGATTTGGGTGTTCAATACTCTATATATATGTGTGTGTATGTGTGTGTGTCCTATGTATTAGTTTCGATCAAGCAGTACGTCATAAACAATATCATTGTTCTTTATGGTCTAAGATCCATAAGGCTCACGACTCTCACTTTCTCTCCCGCCTCATTCTTCTATTCTTTTCCATTGCTACATTTTAAGCGAAGTGACCGCGGAGGTTATCATGAATAATGGTACCAAGTATAATGGTTAGTAGAATGTAAAGACACTACTAGATGAAATCACAAGAATAAGTTCTTTGCAGCGTTCATGACTTTTTTTGTTCTCATATTAGATTGCAACGACTCACATTATGTTCATTCAGATTTGTCAGTGTCTTGATCAAGTCATAAGGTTGTAGTAGTAGCCCCGATGAGCAAGTCATAGGTGGTCCAATTCCATGTGTAGTAACCATATTGATGGAAAACTATCGACAAACTAATGGTTCATCATGAGACATTGTGAATGAAAAGATTGAAATGGTCCCCTCTCATAACCATATAACATTCTCATTATCTTCATATCATTGATTTTTAACTACTGTCTTGATTTCAAAACTTAAAACTTGTTTAACTTACGTATTAATTTGACCCATATTCAATTTCTCCTTTTATATAAGCCTCTTTACTAAATCCATATATTTCAATCACTGTCATAGAAACCAAAAAGAGATCGGTTAACGTAAGAAACCAATATCTATTTAATTCTTTATGCAACATAGATAGCGGTTTCTTATTGAAAGTCTATTGTATATATTAAACTTAAAAAGCGACTATTATATGTATTTAAGCATGGTACATAATTGTTGAAGTAAAAATCCGCCGGGTTGGTGTTGACGACCAAGAGGTGCCGTTCCTCGTCACACCGAGCTTAGATTATACGACAAACAGTAAAGAATTAGTTAGAAAGAGACCCGACACCCAAAATTGGAATCGGGTTCCATAATCCAAGGACCCGAGGGTTTTAACCCTGTCGGGTGGCGATTCCCCGGAGGTAACACCTTTTCCGTGGAAAGGGTGTTGTACCCCACGATGCTCGAGAATCAATGGTTTAGAGAAAGAGTTTAGAGAGAGAGAATCTAGAGAGAGAGTCTCGAGAGAGAGTCTCGAGAGAGAAAGTAAGGAAAGGGAAGACCCTCTTTTACCATGAGGGGTGAGCTCTATTTATAGAGCTCACATGTTACCTGTCACAATAGTTGGTAGGGCTGGTTTGACCATGACCACAAATGGGATGGAGCAGTAGCTTCATCCGTTCTTCGATAATGGGATGGAGCCGAAGCTCCATCACTTCTTCAGTAATGGGATGGAGCCGAAGCTCCATCAGTTCTTCCGTAATGGGATGGAGCCGAAGCTCCATCCTCAAATGGGATGAAGGTGTTTTTAGATGCTTCATTCCCCAATGGGATGAAGGTGTTTTAGGAGCTTCATCCCCAAACGGGATGAAGGTGTTTTTTCGAAGCTCCATCACTTCTTCAGTAATGGGATGAAGACCTTTCAGCCAGATTGGGGAGACTATTGGTGACCCTACTCCAACAAGCCTCCCCCTAGTCTAGTGATGTGGAACAAAGTGATACTAAACTAGATTTAAGCCCTTATTGACCTTCACCATAATGAAAGGTTGTAATTCGTCATGTGCTTAGACAAATAGTTTTTTGTGTGAAGAAACTTTTTTCTTGGACATGGAGCTAAATAATAGAATACCTGATCCATCAATCTTACAATTTACGGACTAAATTATAATAAAATTACTTTGGAGGTCGTCCCTCCTTTAGGCATTCCTTCCTTATGGGAAGCGTGTTTTTAGAATATTGGAACCCATTAGGTCTCGTTCAACAATTTTTTTTATTATTATTACGAAGCGTCCTTCGTTGAGTGGATACGTGATCCTTCAATACTAGGATATTCTCAGACTAGTACGGAGTCAATTGGTAGGTTGCTCAACCTGTTTAATGTTAGGATATACGTTCAGACTAACATGGAGCTATTTTTGGGCGCTCACCCTTCCGTCATTCCTCATAAAAAAAAACTTGTTTTCAAGGAATGGAACCTATTATTAGGTGGTTCAGCCAATGCACTCAAGAAAGAGTTAACTCCTTGTGTTATATGATTTTTATATCATGGATATTGCGCATATAGGAGACTTAGCTCCATGTTTTACATGTTTTTATAATATTGTGGTATAGTACAAAATTCTCAATCTTCTGAGTTAGATTAGAAAGTAGGTGTAGGTATTTACACCATATGTCGATTGAAAGAAACATCAAACTTGAACATGCTGGACATCTTAGAATGTTCATAAAAAAAACTATTATACCCTTATGGTCCCCCACAGTTCAATGCTAATAATGCTCATTATTAGGATTAAACTCATAAAATTATACAAGTACATGACTTATCACCTATATAGATTCTAAGTTATCGCAATACAAATATAATTAAACCATGCATAAAGTTTATCGATTGAGACCATTTCGAGCTAAATGTGCGTTAGCGTGAGTTTTTGATATTGAATTGTATGAGCTAATCAACCTATTTTTTTTAGTAGATTCGGAATTTTATCTCACAAAGAGTTCTTATAATGCGGTGTATTATTGAGAATCAGAACATATGTATCCTTCGTTTTGTATGTGCATCAAATTTATTTATATTACTCTAATAAAAATGGTAGTGCGATTTGAGTAAAAATGATGGGTTTAACATAAAGTGACCGATGGTTGATCTAGAAGACGAGATGGAAATTGTAAAAACTAGTAGAGAAAACTCAATATAAAGTGTAATGATAGTCCAAGTATGTTGTTTCCGTAAGGAATGAGGTTTTTGAACTGATTTGGATCGGATAGTATCAGGTAAAAAGTGATTACAAATATGATGGTTTTAGAATTTGGTGCACTCCGGTGGAAAAAGGCTCCGACGAAGGTTGCATGAAATACTTAAAGTTTTCTTTAAGGCGCTGGATGAAACAATATGAGTTTATGTGGTGAGCTTTAGATAACACTAGGTGTGATAGAGATATATGTCGTGGCATCGAGCACCGGAAACTTTTAGAATTTGGTCCATTCTTTTATCTTCAACGTATAATGTGGTACGAGAGACTTATTCCAGGGATGGAGGTAAACCGGTAACAACGGCCCCCGCCAATGTGAAAATGTATGACGGAATGCATGATCCAGCATAAGACGGACGATGCGAATTGCCAGCACGAGCCGTTCCACAACATCAACCCATTGGTTCAACAATGTTTGACCCGAGGTCCTGGGCCGGAGGTCATGAAAGAGAGTCTTATCACTCGGAGGTGCCGACAAGCCAAAGGTTCCTTGGCTAGGGTTGGCTCTAGGGGAAACAAACTTCATTGAGCTTCGGATAAGACGGGTTCTTGCGGATGATCTTCGAATGAGAGATGCTCCGGCTAAGGGAAGTTTCCAAGTGAGCTTCGGCTATGATTGACATGATTATAGGATTAGCTTCGTGGTAATGAACTCTTTTTGAGATTAGCTTCGGAATAGGTAAGCTTTGATATGAGGTGAGTTCCGATGGACGACGAGTTCCGGTTAGGAGGAACGGTTAGGAGGAGCTTCTTACCAAGTGAGGTCTAGTTTAGGTAACATGAACTCTACCCTAAAGGAGGGAGACTCATAGAAAGGGTGGGATTTTACTTTTTATTGGCCTGACAATTATTAACTTAAATCGAGAAGGTAAAGCCACGTGACTTAACAGTCCCTAGTCACCTCTCAAGACCCCTTAGTCAATGTATATAACGTGTAAATATATATAAATGAAGGCCTAGGTAGTTTCACACTAGCAATCACTTTACTTCATACATCCTACTTATTTGCCCATATTTACATACAAACTGTACAAAAGTTGAGTATTATTATATAGACAAACCGTACTTATTTATCAAAAACTTTTTAAAGTGACAACACATAGTCTTGTATATTTGTATTTTTAACATTACTTTAATGATACTTTTTTTTTAACAAAAATACTATTTTATTAGTACTTGTGTATGAGTTATATTATTTAATTAGTACCTTTGTCCCAATAACATTATTTATTTATTTTTAAGGGGATATGGTTTTGGTTTGGTTTCTAAATTTAAGATTCTTAGAAATTTACTTTTAGATATGGATAATTTCTAATTACTGAGAAAAAAAACTTTTACAACTTTAGGTTTAAACGTAGAAACTAAATCATATTTAGTCAGTAAAGAACATGTGCGTATTAAATTCATATTTTGATTTATTATTTTTCTTTTTAATGATAATAATAAAAGAAAAAGTCCCAGTGATATATATGTAAAAATGTATAACATATTAAGCTTTTCGATCCATGTTTTCAAATAACCAAATGATTTTAATATTTATTTTATTTTTTAGACACTTAAAGAATACAATGGTTTATATTATGACATTATCATTCACAAAAGTTGACCTACCACTTGACAAAGGACTTGTACTTTTATTTACAAAGCATGCTTTCTTTTGTTCAAAATTCCGGACAAGCTTTCACTTTATTGGCTAGTACCAACTATAACTATAAATAAATTAAAAATATTGTACCTTTCTATTAAAGCAAAATTGTAAACAATTATATATATATTTTCAAGAATATAATATATATTAACGACCATTATCATCTCATCTAAAAAAAGTGGTGTAAAATATTATAAAATGATCGATATAAGCTTTGCTAAGGAAAACCGGATACGAAATCTGTGAATATGTCTAGTCGTAAAAGTAAGACTAATAAATTTATTTTCTCTTAAATATAGATATTAAATATATCCGACTTATAATTCAATATCCTCAATTCATTGACTATTTCGAAAGATCCATTTTCTATTTATTTTTGCTTTAGTAGTGATTTCACGTACTAGTTGCGATCAATTGATAGAATGATAAAATCATATAATAATCCTAACTTTTAGGTATAATTTTAATAAGATTTTTACTTTTGAAACTTTTTATTTTATTACTTTTTCTTGTAATTTACTCTTGGACTCGTAAAACAAAATGTGAAACATACACCATCATGATAGACATTATACTTTTATAGAGAGTAATCTATAAAATATTATCAACATTTTTAACTCTTTAATTTTGTAAAGACATACAAAAACATAGAGAAAGATTTGCCTTTCTTATTCATAATGGTTAGAATAAGAAAAATCATAGGAAAACTTACAAATCTGGGGTTCTAGTGTGGTTCATTTTAATGATGAGAACACGAGAATTTTTGTTCGTGGTCCCACGGATGGCGCCAAATGTTGAAGTAAAAATCCGTCGGGTTGGTGTTGACGACCAAGAGGTGCCGTTCCTCGTCACCCCGAGCTTAGATTATACGACAACCAGTAAAGAATTAGTTAGAAAGAGACCCGACACCCAAAATTGGAATCGGGTTCCATAATCCAAGGACCCGAGGGTTTTAACCCTGTCGGGTGGCGATTCCCCGGAGGTAACACCTTTTCCGTGGAAAGGGTGTTGTACGCCACGATGCTCGAGAATCAATGGTTTAGAGAAAGACTTTAGAGAGAGACAATCTAGAGAGAGAGTCTAGAGAGAGAGTCTCGAGAGAGAAAGTAAGGAAAGGGAAGACCCTCTTTTACCATGAGGGGTGAGCTCTATTTATAGAGCTAACATGTTACCTGTCACAATAGTTGGTAGGGCTGGTTTGACCATGACCACAAATGGGATGGAGCAGTAGCTTCATCCGTTCTTCGATAATGGGATGGAGCCGAAGCTCCATCACTTCTTCAGTAATGGGATGGAGTCGAAGCTCCATCAGTTCTTCCGTAATGGGATGGAGCCGAAGCTCCATCCTCAAATGGGATGAAGGTGTTTTTAGATGCTTCATCCCCCAACGGGATGAAGGTGTTTTAGGAGCTTCATCCCCAAACGGGATGAAGGTGTTTTTTCGAAGCTCCATCATTTCTTCAGTAATGGGATGAAGACCTTTCAGCCAGATTGGGGAGACTATTGGTGACCCTACTCCAACAATAATCATTGTAGTTGTATAATGCAATGAATGATAAAAAAAGAATATTCTTTCATTGCAGCAATATACACAATTAAATATATACCCCAACACAAATTACATAAAAATATGTTTGAACTAGTAGGTGCATATACATACGGTTTGTTTCTCAATGACATGTTATGTGGTCGAACGTGTGTGTAGTTGTTTGCCCGAGCATTGTTAAGATTCTACATGAGCAACAAAAGAGAGGTAATGAGAACATATATAATGATCATTATTTTTGGATTATCTAATAACGAATATTAATTTTGACGAATATTTTAAAGTTATACCTGCTTATCTTTCTGAAGATCTTTAATGACCTTAACAACCGATCGAATCTAACATGTCTGCAGTGCTTGTTTGCTTAATGGTAAGAAGAAAAAAGTGAGCTTTCATCATTACTCGGAATTTATACATAGAGTACATCTGGTTAAGGAAAGTAGCAAGTTACAATAAAGTTACAATAAACTGATTCAATTTAGTAACGGGATACTTTCATTTCTTAATGGCCATTTACATGATAGAGTCGGTTGGCCATTTATTCATCCTTAAAATGTTCTTACCCTCTATGCAATGCTTCGTGGGTGTGTCGGACGTCCTCTTTCAAGTCTATTGCCAGGAATTGAGTCTTGTTCATATTTAGACCTCAAATCAAATTGTCAAACAATTATATGCAATGGAAAATAAGGATCACATAGTAAATAATAAATCGGATATAGTTGTGTATCTTATTGAGCAAGCAAATAAACCAAAACCTAACGTAAGGTTTTTACTTGCGTACGCGACACGTTCTTTTATCGACCGACTAGTATGCTAGTACACGTTTAACTCCACAACCAGGGCCCACAAAATCTAGGGGCCCATTGTCAAAAAATTAGCTTATGTATATATATCTATGTATAAACACACTTGAATCAATATAAGCCCAATGAAATAAAAAAAGGAAGAGGCTAAAAGGCCCAAATAACAACCTTGTAAGTGTCATATACTTGTAAGTTTTTTACTTTTCATAATCTTCATTTAGGGTACAAATACATGTTCTACGTGAATTTTACATATTTGATTTTTTTTTTTACTTTAGGGCCCCTTTTTTATATTCCGCCCAGGGCCCAAAAAATTATTGTACCGGCCCTGTCCACAACTCTTGAACTCGATCACCGACACAAACCGAAACCCCTTTGGGCTTGTTAATCGATCGGCTAAAAGGGCAAAGCAGAAATCGAATTCTAGCTTAATCCCTAATCGATTTTGTGGTCGAATTATGGAGAGGTTTGGGGTTTCTTTTATAGCCAAAAATCTCTTGCTCTCCAAGTTGTATTAGAATAAGGAAACCACCTTATTTACATAATACATCTCTCCATTTAATAAACATTACACTTAACATAATAGGTAACATTTAATAAATATATTTAAACTAGAAGTCGTGTCTAAATGTCGATGTGTGCGATCTCGTAGTTTCACACATTTACAGTCACATATTTATTCCATACTATTCAAATACCTACAATAAGGACTTTTCGCCGATTACCATTGTGGAATCATTTTTCGGCAACCTCGCATGGTGAACCAAACTAGGAGTGTAATTTCGAGATGCTCCATTCCGAAAGCAACAAATTCATAGCTCAACATGCAATAGTTAGCAAATACATAAGATATCATGCATGTACATATAATTAAATACATACATAGTATATATATACATATCCGTTTGTACAGAAAAAGAAAACACATTTCAATTGTGTACATCGCACCTTAGAAAATTGAACAGGTCATTGGTTTTCATTCCGTGTAATTTTTGTGGATAATGGAAGGTTCCCGATAGTGTTATCCTCTACTTCGGATATTTATATCAAAAACATTTAGAAAGGAAGGAAAAAGGAAAGAAAGGAAGGATGAAAGAAAACAAGATCATGAAATGTTACACTCGACTTAGAAGTGATGCTCGAGGGAATCCTAGTCGTTTGTTGCTCCCGCCTTTCGATGCCATCACTGCCACCCATTCTGCATACTTTTTACTTATAGTTATATGCTTAAATTTATACATTTGTTTTTGTAGAAAATATATTATACACAATTTATATTTATATCATAGAATATGTACCACTTTTCATCTTGCTATGTTTTGAAATATATAAGAACACAACTATGAGAACACACATTCCCCGAACTAAATAGACTTAATATGTACATACATGACCGATAGTGGCTTTTTGTAGGAATAATAATGTACACAAACATATTTGATGACTTACTTTTTGTTAGAAAATTGAGGCCTTGTTGCAAGTTCAGAATGACTATCAATGATTATAGAATCCGAATCTGTTGCAGTTGAGGAACAATTGTTCCTTAATATTCTTCTAGGACATGTATGCTTTCCCATGTATGAGACTTCAAATATTGATGGGTCCTCTTCAGATCTTTGAACATTATTCCTTGCGCAACAATGTTGTGTTCTTCCGAAGGTGCATTTATAATATGCTCTGCAAGTTTACAAGTTCAAAGTAAGCACACATATTTTCTAAACTATGTATACTCTACATTATAAAAGTAATTTTCTCCACATAATTTGTTAACTTTCCATAGTGAGCACACATAATGGAAAGGTTATCGATATACCTGGGGTATTTGGAACCAAGAACTTCCTTTTGACCATATTTCCTCCAGATATAACCATCATCAAGGGTTTTTTCAGCATCCATTCCTTGGTTCACTTTCACATGGAGCTTCAGAGTGCCGATTCTAATACGTCTATTCTTTCCTGCAATTACATATATACACATATGATTTATGTTCTATTTATTTGTCGTCAGTTAGGTGTAGGTTATATTGTATATCAACAAATGGGTTTTTTAGGGGCATCATCTACTTATGACGACTTACTTTTTTGTAGAGGCAAGTTTGTGATTGGAAGCCTTAAAATTCATTAAGTGGTTCATCACTCATTTTAAATGGTGGCTCCAACGTACTGGTCGTGGTTCCCGCATATTGTGAATGTGTGTTATGGTTAATGGTAGAGATATTTTCAGTTGACATTTTCTGCGTTTCATTAGATGAGGCCACATTGTGAACAATTTGAATCTGATCAACATGCTCCCCGCTTTCCTTGGTATGTCGTGATGAGTTTTGATTGCTACCTAGAGATTGGCACAAGTAATCGAGCTAAACATCTACAAACTACCAAACTTGACTACAGTAAACCATATATTTTTATACAAGTAGGACAAGTGCATTAGCATATATATAAGATTATCATCTCATTTCATATGCTATAAAGAAAAAGATCTATGAATATAAAATATGTTAAACGCTAAGAAAAATGAAAATTACCCGGGTGTGAAGGGACAACATCAAGGTCGAGAAAGTGTTGGAGAGAGTTTGTATCTTCTGCTAATTGATCCATCAAACATCCATCTCTTTTGAGTTGTACAAAGACACAGTGCCATGTTAATTTTCCATACTTCAATGCATCGTTATTGTTAACAAAACTAGCATTCATTTTCATAAGAATAATAAAGCCAGTAAAATAAGGTAACATCATAAATTGTCTAAAGCTCAAAGCACCATAATATCTTATCTTTAAATTTATGTAGTCTTTATATTTTCTCTTTTCTAATTGCGCAAAAAATTCGACTCAAGCACCACATTTTTAAGTCACCTAAAAGGTCCCGTTTTGACCTATGCAAGTACATCAGTAAATGTTAATCTCCTATTAATCAGGGAGAGAATTGGTGGTTAAATGAGTTTATTTTGATGTTAAAATAAAGTGGCCTTGTGAGATCTATCGAGTGATGAATCTAAAGTGGACACGTAAAAGGCCAAACATAGTGAACAGATTATGCATAGACCAAACTTGCATAATTTGTTATAGATAGAACTCGAAGCTTGCAGTGATTTGTTAGCTCGAAGCTTGGATCGTGTTGATCGCTTTCTCAATTAAGTATTTCTCCCGGTTCATAGGCTTTGGATTCACGAAATCTGAATTTGGATAAAATAATGTTAAACTTTGAATCTATGTAAAGAAAATAATGCACAACTTTAAAAAGATCACCGTCCCCTCTAAATCCCAACAAACACTGGCGAATGTCCTTTTTAGTGAATTGGTCAAGGATATAGAAGTTCACTTTGACATGACTATGAGGCAGAAAGCGGTTTTTGAGTGTCTACGCGCACCACATGCTCAGGATTTTCTACTAGCTATTCCCATAGACGGGATTTGTCAACATATGTCACCGGTGGAATATCGCACTATTCTTAAGTATCGTCTTATGATTCCATTATTTCCGGTTGATGTGATATACCCTGTTTGTCGCAAGGCATGTTTGGATTCCTTTGGGGAACACGCGATTCATTGTAAAGAGCTCCCGGGATTCAAATACCACACGATATGGTTAGAGACGTCCTTTTTGACATATATAGACGTGCCGGGATCTCCGCCAAGAAAAAAGCACGTGTAAACTTTTTAACAGACCCGCCGGATGGAAGATCTACTCTTAGACCGGCCGACGTTTTGGTTTTTGGATGGGTTGGAGGAAAACATGTGTGTGTGGATCTGACCGGGGTTTCCCCTCTCGTGGGGTTAAGTAGTAGCGGTTTTACAGCGGGTCAGGCTGCTTTGAAGGCCGCTTCAGGCAAATTGACAAAACACGAGAAAGCATGCATTGAAAATCATCACGTGTTTATTCCCTTTGCTTTTGATACCTTCGGTTTCCTTGCACCGGAGGCGGTTGAGCTACTCAGTCGAGTTCAACGGGTTACGCATAGCAATTTTATGACACCTAGATCAACAGATGTAGTTTTTAAGCGTATTTGTTTTGCAATCCAAAAAGGGTTAGCGGCACAGCTTGTTGCCCGCTTGCCTTCTGCCACTTTGTAAATTCTTATAATCGTCAGATTATGTGAAAGTTTTCATATGAGACCAAAAACTATAAAGGTAGAAAGTCGACAGTTAAGACGGTTGGGGGCTTCCCCCTAGAGGACTCGTGGCAGTATCAAGTTGGCTTAAACGAACTTGCATTCCTCTTAGCTCGTATTTGAGTTTAACATGACAAAGCCTTTAGTATCAGTAAATCAAAATTACCTAGAATAATTGATAGCACGCACATCATCAACGCATCCCTGAACTGATCACAGTTTCGGTTCAACCTGATACATCTTTACATAAAGATTTAAGATGAAATTACAAATTTTAAGAGGATCCACTAGTTATTATATTTTTTTTGTCAAAAATCATATTATTATTATTATTATTTTAGTTAGTGTGACAGCGAATAAGAGTTAGCAAGTTGGAATGAAATGAATCTTGTAGGTCAGTTTGTGGTCCATCTTATTTGTTTACCTGGGATTTCAATTATTGTTCTTACTGTCAAACTTTACAATAATAAGTCGAAAAACGTTTGTTAAATGGAGGGTTTATGATATTATCTAATTAGTTAAAGTCGAAAAACTTCTGATGTATTTGGTTGTTTACTGAATCTGCCTTCTTTAATAATTTGGTTTGAAACCACCAAATGATCTTATAGCACAACCCAACCGAAACAAAGTCGGACTACTTGTTTTCTATTTAACAATCAGGCTTTAGGGGATACTCTCTTTCGTGTTCCATCTTAAGCTCTTGTTATCGCTATTTAGCTGAAAATGATGCTTTGCAGCATGTTCTCTGTGTGCCAGAACTTTTCACATCATTGCCAGGCTCTACCCTACATGTCTCAGTTTTTAATCGGATACTTATTGCACATATCAAACACCCATGTCCAATGGTGTCTTTTGTTTAAGTTTTGCGGGGTCTCGTGGAATGTGATGTAGCGGAAGTTTCACGACAACAGATCCTAACCATGGATTTTCAGTGTGACAGTACCATCGTAGGGAAAACAAACCACCAACTGGCCACCGATACACGCAAGTAAATGTGTCGAAACGCATCTAATCTTTTAACAAAAAAGGACATAAAATGAATGCAGATGACAGTTAAATTTTGAACCATGCATACATACGCATTAATTCGCTTGAAGGTGATCTTCAGTCCAAAGTTTGCAATTTTCTTGAAAGCAACTAGAAACATGATGCTTAATGGAGGACGCAACAAATGCTTATTGAAAACCGATCTCAGGTGTATTTTTGCGTCTTACTTTAGTTACCTAAATGCCCTTTTTGAAGAATCAAAGAATAATAAACATTTGCATCATACATACTTTTACAACTACGACTAAAAGGCGATAAATAGAAAAATCTTGAAACACCAGATATAAACGGAAGAAGAAAACTGTACCTGCAAGAAAAACAGGCTAGAAGTCCTAGATATGTGTTAAATCTCAAACTCTTGTAGCACCAAAACAAAGTACAATACGTAAAAAAAACTTTCTTTAACAAGGAATGCATCAACTCGAATCATAAGCATTAACGAAATTGTACAGGTTATAAAAGTATAATATGACGAGATACATATCATTTCCACCAAAAAAAACATGGCGGGTGGCGGCAAAACAACACATATCCAACATTAAAAATTAAAAATACAGAAGCAAAAAAAAAAGAGCAAATCCTTATTAAATCTAAGAACTTTACAAACTGTTGTTTACCACAAAAATGAGTTCACATATGTTGATTCACCATCATAGGCCAGCCATGAAGCTGAGGGGAACCTATTGGGGTCGAGTGTTGACTAGGAGAAAAAAGACTCAACTCCACAAACAGAGATTGATCCCTATTTTGTTGTTGTTCGTCTCTTTCCATTGTTCGAAAAGAGATTGATCCCCGTTTTGTTGAATTTCTCCCACTGCTTGCCATAAAATCGTCAAGGGGGTTATTATGGTTAGCAATTAGTGACAAAGTGTCAATATGTTCCCCGATAATCCTTCTTGTAGCCTCCATATCTTGCAGATTTTTCAATGCTAAAGAGTCTGCAATCGGGAAGTAAACAAGTATACAAATCCCGACCCCAGCACAACATAAAAGAGAAAGAAAAGCCAGGAATGCAACAACTTCAAACACCGCATCTCCTGGTTTAAAAAGAACAGATAAACCGAGTAAAAGAACCCGTAACGGAAACAAACTTGAAACAAAGAATATCAATGTGTACACTCTCTTCTGCAAACCCTTATTAATCACCAGAATTAGTATTCTCCTTCCAAGCCAGAACAAGTAAAGTGTTAGCACGGTTGCGAAAACACCAAGAAATATGGTACTTAATAAAGGATAGTAGCAGCGAGCAACATCATTCGGGAACTCCGTTGTGATTTTGAAAAAGTAGCCTTTCTTGTTCAAGTGTAGGTCCGTCTCGAATTTTGGTCCAACTAAAACAACAGTCATTTGAAGCACAAAGATCGGTAAAATACATAGAAGAATGTAAACTGTTGTTTTGAAGTTCCATTTCTGGCTCAATGGGCCCGACTCGGTTTTCTGTAATGAGGCACGAAGAAGAAAAACGAGGGTGAGGAACAGACACGGTTCTGAAAATCCTAGATTTGACACAATGTAGCATTTGCAAATGGTTTCTTGCCATTTTGAGTTGAGGGTGTGTAACACCCTACCGTCACGCCTCAAGAATTCTAGACGTATGATCTCTCCAATACCCCACAAGATTGCAAAAATGATGAAGACGGTTCGAACAACCCACGGACCACTGAAATATCCAAGTTGGGTTCGACTTTGAGTACGAACATGATCTCGGAAATAGAAAGAGTACAAGATGCAGAGAAACCCGATAAGACCCAAAACAGCTACTAGAGAGATTGTAACCACACCGAGTGCATCAGCAAGTACGCTCGTCAGGGGCATTACCCAAATAATAGATCCCAAGCATGCTCTCTGCCAGCAAAGCCCCTGGTAACTTGAATTTCCAGTCACATTTATATTAAAAACTTTCCTGTGTGTGTAATAGCTTTGATTCCGTTCAAAATTACCACATTCCAATCGACGTGACTATATTATTATGTCTCTCCAAGTAGCTAGCCAACTAAACCACATAAAACAGAAAACAAATAAATAACTTATTAGTGAATTCAAAAGCACTGCGACAATGAATGAATGAAAAGAAAAAACATGTAAGCATATACGATCCCAATAATCAAGTATCACATCCAATAACAACATACTATCTCCGCCTAGATATAGATATACACGAGCTTAAATTGTTTTGATTTTGTTAGTTAAAAAGCATAATAGTATCGCGGTAAAGCCTTTTCATAATTAATTGACCCTCTTTTCCCCTAATATTGCAACGCACATAATACAGGTGGTCTGCTGACGAAGGTTATGTTGGTAAGAAACGGCTGATGACGAGGGTTATGTTTGTAAAATGTTTATCAAGTTTAACATACTTAAATTGGAAACAATTAATACACGAGCGTATCTTAACGGAAACACTCATTGATAACATTTGTATTTTCTTTTCATAATACCTAATGTAGTGATACAGCAATGACGCAATCAAAATAAAAGGTATAGAAAATCAGCTCATAAAGATATAGTGAAAAGATGTATTATGTTTACAGATATTCGAAAAGACATACACATACACATAACAGAAAGTAGTAAATATTGGAATTGTAGAAGCAAGTGATGATGCAGTTATGTTATACAACTTACTGGAAACCTAACTGTAAAAATAAAATAAGATAATTATGACCTTAATTATAATAAGTCAAAATCAAAATTAACTAATATATATATATGGAGACAAAATTAACAGAATAATAATTTGTTAAACAGATGAAATTAATAGGATTTACAGAGAGATTTAAGGTTAGGAATATAAAAAAATAATAATAATAATTGATAAATTGAATGATACTTACAATTGGGGATCGGATTGAAATTGAAATAGAAAACCTAGAAGAATGAAGAATGAAGATGGGAGAGAGAAAGAGAAATTGTGGAGAGAACGTAAGGTAAGGCATTAGAGAGAGAGAGAGACTGGAACTTTGTTGCTGACAGCCTGTCGCCAGCATTAATCCAACCAACCAATAATACCATTTTCTTTTCCCTTTTTTTTCTTTTATTATTTTCTTTTATTTTTCCAAATTAATAATGCGAAGCTAATCTATTCTTATTACTAAGACATATATGAAATAGTTATAACTTTCGTACTCTTTAATGTATAATAAAATAGGGTCCTTAAACGCCACATGACGAAATAAGATACGTTGGATGGGTTAACTTCTTTAATGTCAGTCGTTAGATCAGATTGATGATATCATCAAAGATTATTTTCATTTTACACCCTTTTACAATACATAATTACATTCTCTTTATTTCAATCTCTACTAAAATAAAATAAAAACATAATTATCTATAAAATCGTCCAATTTGGACTATAATTTACCTTATTATTATTCTAAAATCTTCTAATACAAAATATCAAAACATGTGTATAAAGATAAGAGTGTATATCTTATTATAGCTATAAACAATACGTGTATAAACGTAAAAGTATATATGTATTATACGTACAACATTATTTTCTCATAATAAATTAAAATCTACATAAACATAATTATGATTCAATTTTTATTTTTTTCCGCGCTATCGCGGGACAATAATCTAGTTAATGAAATAGGTCAAACTCACAACGTATAAAATATATTCAATTTATCGTCGATTTTGTCATTTTATAACCATTTCATCTTACACAAACCAATAAAGAAACAAATATTTATCTTTGAATAACTTTCTGTAAGTTTTTTATATTTTATAAAAATAAAAACAAACTAATAGGAAGCAACTAATAATAATTTCATTAAACATAACTAATAAAATTGCACATAAGCTATTAATACTTATATAGAAGTTAACTTAATCGGGTTATATGGGTTATGCGGGTTATCCAAATAAAAATAAATAGACCCGTACCTATACACATATAAGCTTCGGGTTATTCGGGTTTGACCCATTTAACCCGTCTAACCCATTTAACATGACTCATTTAACCCGAACTCATTGTAATACCCCTTTTTGATGGTAGTTTAGAAACGACACCCCTAAATTATTAATGTAGGTTAACTACTTCATGTTGATGATATTATTCGGGTTCGGGTAAAAACGGCACCCCTAATAATTATAATTATAGATCTAAGAATCGAACTGGTTTGCTATCATAGGTTCTAAATTGGTTTGGCCAAAAAACAGTCCGAGTCATGAAAATACCCAATTCGGTTTGGGGTCAAGTTCAAACTGGTCTAGGTTCTGGGGTTTTTTTTAATATTTCGAGCATTTTTTGAAGGTTTTGTGTGCGTTTTTAGTGTTTCTGGAGTGATTTGGGAGTGTTGTCAAGAAAAACAAACTCAACATACCAATTTATCCTAAATTTAGGATGACAAAATGGTAAAAAAAAAAAAAAAAAGCATAAAAACCAGTAATAAACGGTCAAAAAATGCTATATTTTAAAAAAAAATGTTTCAAACCGGTTTTTAAAACAAATTCCAAAAACTCGACCCAAACCGAATCGGTTTTGGTCAAGCCGGATTTTGACCGGTTTCAGTTTTTATTGTACACGTCTAATTATAGTTTAATCATTTATTAAGAACTCGAATATCTAATATCTTTACTTTTGAATCAAAAAGGCTAAAGGATTAATGTTTAAGGGGGTTTTTGTTTGAGATTTTAGGACGTTTTAGCTTATTATATTTTGGTTTATTATTTATAAGTCTATTTTTTATTTTTTTTATTTAGTAGTTTATGGTGTAATAAGTCCATAAATTACAAAATAAGTCAGACAAATGGATTTATAAAACATAAACTAAAATATAATTACTAATAAGTTTAAAAATAAGCTTAAACAAACACCTTTAAGTCTTAACATGTCAATACTCTAGTAAATCATTAGACATAATTTTGAAAACTTATACATATAGGGGTTTCCTGGTGATTTCGCACATCTAATTACACTTTATACTCAATTTTCAAACAAAGTTGTCCTAACGAAGAGTGATTTATTTTTATATTATTTATTTATAACTTAAGTTTGTTATTATGCCTGGTGTAGTGGTAAGCAAATGTGCTATTATAGAAGAGGTCCCAAGTTCTACTCCTCTCATTTTCATTTTTTACTTGTTGATATTTCTTACATTCTAAGTTCTTTAAAAAGTTCTTTTATTGTTTCTATTTCATTTTATTATATATATATTTGAGAGTGTTACTACAATTATGGTATTTATTATTATTAATGTTATTACTATTATTACTTTAAACAAAAAGTTGTTGATGTTTCTTACTTTCTAAGTTATTTAGAAAACTCATTTATTGTTACAAAAAAAAACTTGCGTTAAAGCGCGCCTTGACACGTATTTTGGACATCATGCCTAACGCTATACGATATGCAGCGTTAAACACCTCGATCACGCCGCCACCTCAGCGTCATAACGCCCCACAACGCCCTCCACCACACCGGTGGGGGCGTTATAGGCAAAAATCGTGTCTTGGCGTTTTCTGAATCACGCCGTGGTGAGGAGCAACGGCCAGAATTGTTTGCAACGGTCGAGTAAATAAGCCAAAGCAACGGATCTTTTTTTTTTAAAACCTAACAATTTTCTATAAATACCATTCATTTTTATAACAAAAACCACAAACAATCTCTCTTTCTCTCTCAATTTTTATAACAATCTCTCCATTTTTATACATTCTTTCAATAATCTCAAATGGATCCCAACAACAACAACAATCAAAACAACCCCAACCCCAACCAATGGAACCAATGGTTCAACCCAAACCAATATCAAAACCCAAACCAATTTCCACAATTTCAAAACCCTAACCAATATCAACACCCTAACCAATATCAACACCCAAACCAATTTCAAAACTTTACCCAACTTCCAAACCCTAACCAATTTCCCCATTTTTACCAACAAACTCCACCACCACAACGACCATCCCAAGACCCGCTATACCAAGGCAGGTCGTTCCAACAATTGCTTAACCAAGACCATTTATTCAATTTTCCGCAAGTGCCTCCATTTGACGTTGACGATTCTGAAGACGGTGAGGTTGTTCCGGAAACTCAAGCTCAAAGAATGTCGGCCCGTGGGAAGAGGAAACATAAGAAGAAAGAAACCGAATCCCAAAGAGGCAAAACCGAAAAGAAGAAGTGGACCGAACAGGAGGAGATCGCACTTGCTTCAGCGTGGTCGTCGACATCCGAGGACCCCATTTTGGGAAATGATCAACATTCACCACTTTACTGGAATAGTGTTCGTGAAAAATACTTTGCCAAGATGCTTAAAGATGATCCCTCTTACTTTCGTACCAACGACTCTCTTTCGAGCAAGTGGACTGACTTACGAAGAAAGGTCAAAAAATTCAACGGGATTTTTCGACAAGCCCAACAAAGTAGACCAAGCGGTCGTAGTGATCAACAAGTGCTCGAACATGCTCTGGAGTTATACCGCACCATAATGCAAACGGGTTTCCTACATTTATCGTCTTGGCAAATATTGAGAAAAAGCCCGGTTTTTCAACATGTCCCAACATCTGGAGGGTCCCGAAAAGCGCGTAGAACATCGGAGTCTAGTAACCCCTCCACTCCCGCCACTCCCGCCACTCCAGTATCGCCTTTTGCTGGAATCGATCTCAACGATGATGATGATGATCTTCACTTGGAGGAAGACCTTCCAAGACCGATTGGTAGAGATCAAACAAAGGCAAAAGCGCGCAAAGGAAAGGGCAAAGCCGCTGCTTCTTCTTCGGGGGCCGAAGAATCACTCAAGTATATTGGGGAAAAGTTCGGAAAATTTGCTGATACTGCTGAAGAAAAAATGCGAGCAAGAGCGTTAAAGACGATCACGCAGGACATCAGTCATCTCGGGGAGCCTTACAAAACAATAGCGGAAGATGAAAAGAAAAGGCTTATCGAGAAATTTTTTCCTCAATATATGTAGTATTTTTTTTATTGTAGTATGTTTTTTTTTTTTAATAAATTGTAGTATTTTTTTTTTAAATAAATTGTAGTGTGTTTTTATTTTATTTTTAATAAAAATACAACTTTTTAAATAAAATTATATAATAAAATAACAAAATAAACTCAATCACTCCACATCATCATCACTTACACACAACCACACCACCCATTTTTATCACTCCACATCATCACACTCTCTTTCCTACAAATTACACTCTCTTTCCTACAAATCACCTCTATCACTCCACATCATCACCCCCAATCACCCACCACACCCCATAGTCTAACAAAGACGTCTTACATGTTTTTCGTGAAGGCAAGTCACGCCTTGGGGCCAGCCATGACACGCTTTTTAGAACCTTGTATATAACACCACTCTTATAATATGTGGTCATCTTATTGAATATAAGAAAAACATCTAAGTTCTCTACATATACGAATTTAAAGATGAACCTAAAGCACGTACATATAAATGAAACGACAAATATTTTATATCACAACTCATATTGACATAAATTATTAATGGAACATCACGTTATTTCAGTTTCTATATATTATAATTGTATTTCTTTTCCAATAAAATTCTTTGCTTATAAAGAAATTAAACTATTTTGGATTAGAATTAGTAATAAATTATAATAAATTATTGTGTTAGTGAGGAAAAAATTCAAACTCGATGGTTTTTAGATAGATTTATTTAAAGAAAAAGAGAAAGAAAGGAAGAAAATTGTATGAGTGATTAAGAAAAATTCAAACTTGATGGTTTTCACTAATTGCTAAGGAATTAAAATATTTTTAATCATATTACGTGTTACCAACAAAATTCTACACAATATTGTTGACCCAGGAAAGAATGTTTCATGTCTAGTAAATTAGAACATATTACGTAACCCTCTTACACCTTTTAATTCTTATAAGTTGACTATTTGTATAATGTAAAATCATAATGTTTCATATGACTCATTTATAACTAAGTGAAATTCAAGAAAAGAATTTTCATTGATTAATGTTACATGTGTAGTCTTCTAAAACATGTCAAGGTTTATTATCATCTACTTAAAGTTTGAAATTTAACAAAAGAATAATGGTCGATCTTTTCTTTTCATGCTTGATTTTCTAAGTGAACAACCAGAGAGACATGGTGGGTACTTATATCCTATATTTGAAATTTAAATATTTTGATGATTTTAATATTATCGTTAGTGTTATTGTAACTTACTTTGAGGCTAAATTTTTTTTTTAGTTAAGTTCGATTACGAGTAGAAGAGTGCGGGGTGCACTCTCGCACGAGCTATCTC
Organism: Senecio squalidus; assembly: GCA_910822075.1. Taxonomy (NCBI): domain Eukaryota; kingdom Viridiplantae; phylum Streptophyta; class Magnoliopsida; order Asterales; family Asteraceae; genus Senecio; species Senecio squalidus. Next base: position 39,910,135 of record CAJVGC010000590.1, read on the forward strand.
GTTTTCACATAAATGTGGGGTTAAGGAGTAAATCCACTTACGGGGGGGTCTAGCGGGCATCGTCCCCTACTTTGAGGCCCGGACAATATATATATATATATATATATATATATATATATATATATATATATATATATATATATATATATATATATATATATATATGATCGGGTAAGAACGGCTCGAAGTATACGAACGCTAAAAACGATTCCCGTGCATATCTTCTTCTTCAAATCCTTTCTAAATTATCAATTAAACTTTCCTTCTCTCTCTTCATAATGCTAAAATTCAAAATTCAGTTCATCTTTATCTTAAAATTAGATCTAACCCAATTCAAAACCATGTTACTATTCTTTATCTTAAAATTGAAATCGTCGACTTGTTGCTACTGATCAGCAGAAACCAATTTGAGGTTTGGTTAGATGCATTTTCTAAAATGGTAGGTGCATTTTCTAAAATGGTATTCTTTATCTTTAAAATTAAAATTGTCTACTTGTTGCTACTGATCAGCAGAAACCAATTTGAGGTTTGGTTAGATGCATTTTCTAAAATGGTATTCTTTATCTTTAAAATTGAAATCGTCGACTTGTTGCTACTGATCAGCAGAAACCAATTTGAGGTTTGGTCAGATGCATTTTCTAAAATGGTAGGTGCATTTTCTAAAATAGTTTACCTAATACCCCAACAAATAATTAATTAGATTTCCGTTAAACGAACAGTTGCATTGATTCAAATTGTACTATATCATTTATAACCTCCGATAACTACTAAACTGATATATTTGTCCCATGTGAATATCATCGAAAATAACAATACTTTTATGTTCGTGATCAATTCTTTTGATTGTCTTGCAAATTGATTATGAGTTTTCTGAATATCTCATTAATTAATTCATGATAACCATAAGACAAAGTTTGGACGAATTATATTATTAAAAAAAAAGAAATTCATACGCAATCAAGATATTTATTCAAGTTAATTACACGCAAATATTTAACAAAACAAGCAAAAGGACAAAGACTGAGAAAGAATTTACGAACGTAACATGTCAATAAAGATTGCGGTCTTTCAATAGAGGTAAATAAATTTAACAATAAACTAGTAAAACCCATATAATAACCTGATAGGCTTAATTATGGCATTTTACCATATATATTTCGTTCCATCTTGATGAGTTGATTGATTAATGATTACACGGTCCCATTATTATTTTTATGGATATAAATTACTTTGATATCTCAATTTCATTATTCATAAAAATATGAAATGTATATGTTAAATATTATTTTGGAGATTAAGTTGGAGTATATTATAATGTTTGTATTTGTATTTTATTAAAACATGAATGGTGATGGAGAAATGTAGTTTGAGTATGAGCTGCCTAATAGCTTTATAAGATATAATTGTAAACTAAAAAGGTATTTTAATAAACTTAATGAATTAATGAGAGGCGGTCTAGTCTGTATACACACATTACAACTGGATTTTGATGTTGAGTATTTTAATAAACTTAAGTTGAAAGTAATCCTACGTGGCAAATGTGTCGACAGCTATGTCTATGTAAAAGCAAATTAAGGTGTCATGTATTATTACTATCCTAACGTATTTGTACATTTTAAGTTTTGGTTGTCGGATATTTATATTGATAGCACATTATGAATTTATCAAGTTTTAATAACTACTAACATAATACAGATTAGATAATATTGTTTATGTGCATACATATATAAAGCGGGTATGGATTGAGATCGTCATATCAGTTGCATACACTTAAAACTTGAATATTATAAATGTTTGTTTTAGATCTTAAATTTGTATGATAATAAACGAATGTTTATATATAACAAATGATTATAAACATGAAGGGTTACAAATATCACATTTATGGTTATAGAAATACGATCAAATAAAAAGTCCAACATTAATAAAAACGAGAAAGAAAGTTTTTATGAATCATAGTAGCACACAAGGTTCTAAGTAACGTGCTATGATAACGTTAAACGTGGCTAAAAGTTACGAAAACATACAACACTTACTATTGTTGGATAAGTGACTCTTCTTATCAATCTCTTTAAACAAAAATATGATTAATCTATATCATATCATACTATCTATAAAACATTTAAATATGTTTTCTTAAACTTGAAATTTAAGAATGAAAATACTATTTTCCCTTATCATTTATATTAATATTTTAATAATGTTGTTTTCATATTTTCTAACTATATTAATGTTCAAATATATAGAATATTAAATTAACTTATAATATGTCAACTATATATAGACATACCGTTTATTTTTTAAATATACATTTATGAGCATTTGAGAACTATATGACAATTTACATCATACTATCTATAAAGCATTTAAAGAGAAATGCTAGACAAACACATAGTTTACAAAAACAAATTTACAAAATCACATTACATACCAATTTAACCAATTACATCATTCCACTAATTTTCTCTCATACTTTTTCTTTCCACTAATCTTATGACACCTCATTTTGTAAACATATTTTTGTAAATATTTTGTATGCCTAGACTTTCTCGCATTTAAATATGTTTTTTTAAAGTTGAAATTTAAGAAGGAAAATAATATTTTGCCCTTATCATTTAAATTAATATTTTAATAATGTTGTTTCCATATTTTCTAACTATATTAATGTTCAAATATATAGACATAATGTTTATCTTTTAAATATACATTTATGAGCATTTGAGAACTATATGACAATTTACATAATCTTGTTTCTAAATGTCCCTTCAGTCCATTGTATTTACTAATCTCTTTCTTATTATTTATAGCTACTATGTCTGGTATTGCAGCGAGATGTGGATGAAGTTCGGAGTGGAAGTTGAACACTTTCTTCAATATCAAAACCACAAGTGAGCTCTTTGGAGCTGCAGCAAATGCCAGAGGCCGGCCACATGCTAGCATCGATTCAACTCAAATTTGATATGAATGAGATTCAATTTTGTTTAAACTTATATGTTTGTTGGGTTATAACTTAGTCAAAATAGTTTTAACTCATTAATACTGCTCCTAAATACTGATAGTAATGCATTAATGTGAAAGTCAATTAATACTGAAGAAGTATTAGTTAATGCGGAAGACAAACTAAAGACAAGTTAGTACGGCTGTTTAACTATTACTACGGAAGACTTGTTATTGCGGATCAACATTGTTAATACTGATCAAGGTTACTGCGGAAGAACACCTTGCCATCCACGTTTAGTTTAATAGTTATAATTATAATTAGATTATATTTCCTTTTAGATAAAGATGTAGTTTCCTAGTTTATCTAGGTTAGCCTCAAGGTCTATAAATATAGATCCTTGTAAGATAGAAAACAAGTTGTATTGATATCATTGATTAATGCAATTGAGGCTTATAATTCGACAAATATATTGTTCTTACTTTTGCAATATCCATTGTTCGATAACTTGTTAATATTAAAGTGTTCATCCGCTGCTGAACTTCTTTAATAGATCAAGATCTTAACGAAGGCAAACTATAAGTTATATTAGCTTATTCGATCCTGACAAGTGGTATCAGAGCACAAGAGGTGCTCAAGATACATTGTTCTAACAAGTTCTTTTAAGACTCAACACAAAAGAAAGCAAATCAACAATCATGACTGATATATCAATCAACAAAGTTCCTGTACTTAACAGTAATGAATTTGATCTCTGGAAGCTACGTATCAAACAACACATATTTTTATCTGACTATACAGTATGGGACGTAATTGTTAATGGTAACAAGCCAACCACCAACTTTGCTGCCGATGGACAACCTGGTGTTATTAATCGTCAACCATTGACTGATCTAGAGAGAAGAGAAAAGCAAACGGAGATTAAAGCTCTTAGTATTCTTTTGATTTCCATTCCCAATGAATACCAGTCGCAATTTGAAGAATATCAAGATGCCAAGTCTCTATGGGAAGCACTAGAGAAGAGATTCAGCGGCACAAAGAACACAAAGAAAAATAAGAAAGCTCTTCTCAAGCAAGAATATGAAAATTTCAATTCATTGAAAGAAGAAAGAATGACTCAGACGTTTGACAAATACAAGAAGCTTACAGGAGAATTGATAAGTGCAGGAGTAAGGTATGATAGAGATGACATCAACCGAAAGTTCATAAGAGCATTAGGTGCTGAATGGGTAATCTACACTGTCTCATATAGACAAGGAGACAAACTGGAAGAGATGGAACTTGATGATCTCTACAATGATCTGAGAGTATTTGAATAAGAATTTGAAGCAAATAAACCTCGGAGCAGCAATCACAGTATTAACAATGTTAATACTGCTTTAATCACATCCTCTGAATCAACTAAACATGACGCTGGAGAAGAATTATATTTTGAAGCATTCATCTCCCAAAGTTCAAGTCTTACTAATGATGATCTGAAACGGATTCATCAAGATGACTGGGAGGAGATGGATCTGAAGTGGCAAGCAACCATGTTGGCTTTACGTGCTAGGAGGTTTGTGAACAGAACCGGAAGAAGATTTAATCCAAGGAACAATGAAAGGATTGCTTTTGATAAAAGCAAGGTGAAGTGTTATGAATGCAATGAACCAGGGCACTTCGCTAGGGAATGCAAGAACAAGTCTAAATTCAACAACTCTAGAAACACACAAGACAACAATCCAAGTGCACTTGTTTCACAGGATGTATTTGGATATGATTGGAATGACTTAGCAGAAGAAACGAGTCAAAACAGAGCATTAATTTCTTGTGATGACTTTGTTTCTACTGAAAAATATTACTACTGTTCACCATGCATGCATAGCAGTAGTAATAAATACGGAAGATGTTGTTTCTACGGACGATGTGGTTTCTACGGAAGATGCTGTTTCTACGGAGCTTGTTTATACTGACCTGGTTACTACGACAATTGAAGACAATGTTCTTGGATATGAATGGAATGAAGATGAACAAGAATCTACTAAAGATGATGTTCTCATGCAATCTCTAATAATTGACTCCTCATCAAAGGCTACTGAAGATTCTTCACTCATGGCTGAGGTAACTTCCAAACTCTGTTCTTCTGAATGTAAGGAGGTTTTACTTAAATACAGAAATCACAATCAATTAATGAGTGACTCCATTAAATCTTTAGAGGAACAAAGAATGTCAGCTGCTAGGGTAATAGATAACTTAGAGAATCAAATTAAATCATATAAAGTAAATGAACAAAGTTATCAAGAAAAGATTAAATAGGTAGAATGACAAAGAGATGACCTACTAGTTAAACTCACTAATGCTAGGGAGGAAATTAAACAGTTACTGGAGGAAAAAGATAAGGTTGCATTAAATGTAGGGAAATTAGAACATGCTTCTAAATCTGTTAATGACCTAATAAATCAACAAATCCATGAAAAAATCAAATCAGGATTAGGTTATAAAGAGGAAGCTCCACCATTTAATCAAAACTATATCCCTCCAACACTAGAAGCCCCTAGAATTCCTATCTCAGAAACTCCTCCAAAAGAATTATTCATAGCTGATCCAATCAACTATGATGAAGTTCTAATAGAGGATGTTGACGAAGAAAGTGATCTAGAGTTAGAGGAATCGTGCCTAAACCAGTAGAAGTTAAACAAACACATTCACAAAGTCCAGTTTCAAAAGAACCATCTAAAAAGAAGGATTGTGAATGCAATTGTTGTACTTATACAAATGGTAAAAGAGAAAAGATTAAAACTTGGATTCACATAGGAAAAAGAGGAAATCAAAGAAACCAAACTCAGTTGAAAACTCAAAAAGGACTAATTCCTAAGAAACAAGTTCAATCATGCTTTATTTGTGGAAAAAATAACCATTGTGCTAAAATCTGTTACTACAACCCTGAAAATCAAAAGAAAGAAGCACAAAAACAGCACAGGGGGTTGGGGTACACAAGCAAGGTTGACCATAAAGTTAAGCAAAACAAACCATCACTTGTTCAAAAATCTGCTTTGAACAATAGTAATGGAGTTCATACTGCTAAGAAGAACTCTGTTAATACTGCCTCAAACAGTCACAGTATTAACAAAACAAATTTCCAAATCAGTAGAAACAAGATTCATACAGCTAAACAATCTTGGGTGAATATTGCACGTATTAATACTGTCAAGAATAATGGTGCTAATACTGCCCGTATTAATACTGTTAAACGAAAGAGTGTTAATACTGCAGGTGTTAATACTGCAAATAGTAACTCTGTTACTACTGCAAGTATTAATACTGCACATCAAAAGCGAGTCAAAACAGTACCTGTCCCTACTGTTAAAACAAAGAATGTTAATACTGATAAAGTTCAAAAAGCTAAAATCTTTAAACAAGTATGGCAACCAAAGGTCAAAGTAACTCAACCACCTACTCCACCTGATTTCTCAAAACTAGTTCAAAGGAAGGTGAGTTAATTTGATGAAATGGGCAAACCCAAGTCAGCTTTGGCTTGGGTTCCCACCAGAAACTAACTCCTATTGTTTATGTGCAGGTTCAGCCAACAAATGAAAGTGAGAGCAGTTGGCATGTAGATAGTGGCTGTTCCAGGCACATGACAGGCAACATGTCATGTCTTCAGGACTTTGAAAAGTTCAATGGAGGCTATGTTGTCTTTGGAGGTAATCCAAAAGGAGGAAGAATTTCTGGTAAGGGAACTGTAAGCAATGGGAAAATTAGCTTCAAAGATGTGTTTTATGTGCAACAGTTGCAGTATAACTTGTTGAGTGTCTCTCAAGTCTGTGATGAGAAACACACAACTATCTTTACTGCTTCTGAATGCATCATCATGAAGCCTGGATATGTTCTTGATGAAAGCATGATCCTACTCAGAACTCCAAGAAGAGACAATGTCTATTGTTTTGACATGTCTAAGGTACAACCAACTGCATATGAAGCATGCTTTCTCTCAAAAGCTACTTTAGATGAATCAACTCCGTGGCATAGAAGGATGTGCCACATGAACCTGAAGAATATCAATCAATTGGTAAAGTCTAGCTTGGTCAGAGGTCTCCCTAACAAACAGTTCAATATGGATGATAACTGTTTAGCTTGTCTGAAAGGAAAGCAACATAAATCATCTCACAAGTCAAAAGAGATCAACACTATTACTACTCCTTTACAATTGTTACACATGGACCTGTTTGGTCCTACAAATGTAAAGAGTATTGCCAAGAAGTCCTATTGCCTTGTCATCACTGATGACTTCACTAGATACACTTGGGTGTACTTCTTGGCCACTAAAGATGAGACAAGTCAGCTGCTCATCTCTTTCATCACCAAAGTAGAACATCAAGTCAACCTGAAAGTCAAGAAGATAAGATGTGACAATGGCACAAAATTCAAGAATCAAGTGATGAATGACTTTTGTGAGAATAAAGGAATAGAAAGACAATTCAGTGCTGCTAGAACTCCTCAACAAAATGGAGTTGCTGAAAGAAGGAATAGGACATTGATTGAAGCAGCTAGAAGTATGTTGGCAGATTCAAACCTACCCATCTTTTTCTGGGCAGAAGCAGTTAACACTGCATGCTATGTCCAGAACAAGGTTCTTCTGGTTAAATCTCAAAACAAGACCCCCTATGAGCTTCTCCACAAGAGACAACCTTTGGTAAGTTTCTTAAGAGCATTTGGATGTCCTTGTATAGTCTTAAACTCTAAGGACTATCTTGGTAAGTTTGAAGCAAGGCAGACGAAGGAAATTTTGTTTGATACTCATCTCAAAGCAAAGCATATCGTGTTTACAATCACAAAACAAAAATCATAGAAGAAAGTTCTAATGTGTCCTTCAATGAACATACTTCCAACAAAAAGGGTCAAGGACCAAATTGGGTCTTTGATTTGGATGCCTTAACCAAATCTTTAGACTTTAACTTTGCCTTTCAACCTTCATCAGTTCCTACGGATCATGTTAATACTGCAAAATCTGGTCCTACGACTCCCATTACTACTGCCAACTTTGTTTCTACGGAGCAACTTCCTACTGCTCAAATCATTGGTTCTGAAAGATTGGATGTAATGGAGTACATCAATCTTCCTATTTCTACTGATGATCCCCTTCACATCTTTGACACAATATCCAAAGCTGTTGCAGAGGACCCTCCACAACAAGAAGCAGATGCGGAAGATGAAGATGTTCCTACATCTACAACTACTCCTAAGGATGCTGACACAAGACCAAATGGAGTTCCTCACTTAGTGGAAGAAGATGAGGATGGAGTTGAACGTATTGTCACTGAAGAGTTTGAAACATACACTGATGACTCACCTTCTCCAATTACTACTCTTCCTGCTACTGCATTCTTCCCAAGCACTGAAATGCCACACTTGAATGATACCAACTTAGGAGTGGAATTAAGACTTGAGAAAATTCCATCTTCTCGTGTTTCAAAGTGTCACACCCCGCTATAGCGGAAACACGAGATGTGAGAGCTGGAATATCATTACACGGGTTATAATCAAAATAAACGGTTCAAGTCATTGATAAAAATAAAATTTGTTCACAATCCCCAAAACAACCAAGTAGTTTAAGTGTTTAATACAGATACATATCACAAGTTTCAAATTCATAATTCCCAAAATAAAAAGGTCTTTCCCAAATTGCGCCTCACGTGACCATATCGACCCTTCCATGCCATGCACTTCGACTCTTACACTAATTTCCTGAAACATAAGATAAAGTGTCAACTACATAAAGTAGTGAGTGAGTTACAGTTTGAGTTTCTCGACAAAAGTTTCCAAAAGTTTAAAATATATATGTATAGAGTATCATAAATGAAAAGAAAGCGGAGCGGCGCTAAAACATATATATTTATTACAAAAGTTTCGAACACACGCAAGTAGAGTAGTACTTGTATCATAAAAGTTATAGCGGAAACAATCGCTAAATTATTGTATATGCGTAAATAATATGTGAGTAACTAAATTAGTATCTTGTATCAATCTCTTGGCTTAATATAATGTAAGTCTACACTAAACCGATTGTCTGGTCAGAACACGCCCCAAAGTTTCACAATAAATGGAGTTTCATCTGATTCTTAGTAATATGTACTTAGGTCGCGAACCACAAGTAAGGAGTGACCTCTCCTAAGTATCGATACCCATAATACTAACGGCTAATGCTAATAGTGTATAATGTTTCCGAACTAAAAATGGGGCACTTTGAACTCTTTTTCTAAAACTAGTAGTAAGCACTTACGGGGAGTTTATATTCTCATCAAGGATTGGTTGCGCATACAAGTAACCTTAATTTAGTTTAGCCGAGTAACGGGGGCAAGCCAGTAAGCCAATAAGGCAATAAAAATATTTTACGCATATAAGTTTCACAAAGTTTCACAAGTTTCACAAGTTTCCAAAGTTTCACAAAGTTTCACAAGTTTCCAAAGTTTCACAAGTTTCACAAGTTTCACAAGTCTCCAAAGTTTCACACGAGTTGCAAAAGTTTATAAAAGTTTCATAGACCAACAAATACATCTTAAGTTTCCCCCAAAATCATAATAAAAACAGTAAAATATAATGGGGTTGTAACTCACGGGTTGCGGAGAATAGTCTCGAGTAAGAGAGAAAGGTGCGGAACGCGTCGGGAATCAAGGATGACCTATAACACCGAAATATTGTATAAGTATAAATTGTATGATTTAAGTTATGTTAAAGTTCCATTTTAACATTTTTAGTATTAAATCTTTACACTTTAAATTCTGCCCAAAAGTCCCAATACGGAAAGTTATGTGTTATTATGTGTTCGGTTACGCTTTAGTGTCCGATTAGTCCAATTATGTCCAAAAAGAGTCGATGTCCAAGGTCAAAGTGTACAAGTTACATAAATATTAAGTTACTGAGTTTTGGTCATAATTTACGGTGAAATTTGGGCAGCGCTTCCGCGCTATAAAAATTTAATCCATTTTCGAACACACTTTCCCGCTTTAACAAACATTTTAAATCATATAACACAATAATACAAGTGTTTTTAATCCTCAAACTCATCCAAACAATTTTATTTATAAAAACAGTAAGTTTTCAAAATACCAATCTGTGATAAGTTCATTCGGTCACTATTTTTAACGTTTAAAGTTGCAAAACGACGATTTTAGTGAACAGCGAGATCCAGACAGCGGCTGGAGATATTCAGCCGCCGGCTGGAGATATTCAGCCGCCGGCTGGACCTTAGCCGCCGGCTGGATATCTTCAGCCGCCGGCTGGAGGCCTTCGGCCAGTTTCATATTTTCGATATTTTTCGATTTTTGAGCCGTTTTAGTGTTAGATTCTTACATGCAAACTGTTTTTAGTCAAATATATTCATTTTAGAGTAAAAATCACAGTTTCTTTTAGATCTATTTCGTTAAAATGTGGATCTTTGTTAAAAACCCGATTTTAAGCAAGAAAACGTTTTAAACTTTTATAAAAACAATTTTTCAGTCTTTGGATCGTCCATGCAAGCAAAGATTTATGAAATAAAAGTAAAATAGAGGAGTTTTACCGAAGGAAAAAGTTATGGATCGGTTTGGATGAGAAAAGCTCCAAAGTGGTAGAGAAACTTCTTCAAAAACACGATTTTAAGCTCCCTCCTTGTTACCCTTTTGATTTAGGACGATTTGTGTGTATTTGTTGGTGATTTCAAGTGTTTATTTGCTGTGGAAAGGGGAGATAATTCACTGTTTTGCTTGGGAGGGTTGAGAGAAAATGAGAGAGAAAATGGAAGTGTGTGTGTGTGTGTTTTGTTTGAAAAGTGAATGTGAATTGAAAAGAGGTGTGTGGGAAAGGGGTGTTACTGCCTTAGGGAAGTGTTGTGGCCAGTAGTTGGTCCAATCCCCGAGTTGGGAAGTTGGCCATTCACCTTGCATGCAATTATGAGTCATCAATTCGCTGGTCAGCGGCTTTCAGCCGCCGGCTGGCCATATCCAGCCGTCGGCTGGAAGGCATTTCCCAGCTCGGTGACGTTTTAAGTTTTCCGTTATTGTTAGTTGTGGACTAGAATTTTATTAGTTTCCGTTATGAACTTAGTCAAGTTCTTTGTATAGTTTCTTGGTGTTAGGATTTATAAGTTGATTCCGACTTTGGTTCCGACACACTAAAAGACACAATAAGTACGAACTAGAACAATATGATCACGATAAGATGCAACTAAAGATTTGAACCGATATAGTAATTTAGAATCACCTGAATTTTAGACGGTTGTCACATTCTCCCCGGGTTGAAAGAAATTTCGTCCCGAAATTTGACTCGTCCCATCAGGTAGAAGTATCTTTGAACAGATGCGGATACTTTTGACGTATTTGGTCCTCACGTTCCCATGTGAATTCATGACCACGTCGGGAGTTCCAACGAACCTTGATAATAGGAACACGGCTTTGTCTGAGTTGTTTGACCTCGCGGTCCACAACTTCAAGCGGTTCCTCGATGAAGTTGAGCTAGTTGTCGATCTTGACCTCGTCGAGTGGGATGACGATTGTCTCATCAGATAAGCACTTTTTCAAGTGCGAGACATGGAATACGTTGTGAACATTGGAAAGAACTTGTGGGAGTTGGAGTCGATATGCTACTGGGCCAATATGCTCGATAACTTCGAATGGTCCGATATACCTTGGGCTTAGCTTGCCGCGTTTCCCGAAGCGAACTACCCCCTTCCATGGCGATACTTTGAGAAGCACCCGATCGCCAACTTGGAACTCGAGGGGTTTCCTTCGGTTATCGGCTTAGCTCTTCTGCCGGGTACGGGACATCTTCAGTCGTTCCCTGATAGTGGTGATCTTGTCGATGGTTTCCTGGACGATGTCGAGCCTTGTGAGTTGTCGATCGCCAGCTTCTAGCCAACAAAGCGGCGACCGACACTTACGTCCATATAAGGCCTCGAACGGAGCGCACTTGATGCTAGCGTGGTAGTTGTTATTTTAGGAGCACTCGACCAAGGGGAGGTGAGTATCCCAACTTCCTCCGAAGTCAACTACGCATGCTCTAAGCATATCCTCAAGTGTTTGGATCGTCCTTTCGCTTTGACCGTCGATCTTAGGGTGGTAAGCGGTGCTAAGGTCTAGTCGCGTCCCGAGCGATTTCTGAAGCGCGTTCCAAAAGCGGGACGTGAACCGACTATCCCTGTCAGAGATGATGGAGAGAGGTGTTCCGTGGCGAGAGATGATCTCGTTGATGTAGATTTGCGCGAATTTCTCCATCGGGAGATTCTTCCGTACGGGTAGGAAATGAGCAGACTTTGTCAATCGGTCCACAATTACCCAAATCGTGTCGTTACCCTTTGCCGTCCGGGGCAACTTAGTAATGAAATCCATGGAGATTTGTTCCCACTTCCACATAGGAATCTCCGGTTGTTGCAGTAGACCTGAGGGCTTCTGATATTCCGCCTTGACCTTCGAGCAAGTAAGGCACTTAGCTACGTACAAGGCGATATCCTTCTTCATGCCCGGCCACCAATAATACTCCCGAAGGTCCTTGTACAACTTATCGGATCCAGGGTGGATGGAGTATCGGGAACGGTGGCCCTCGTCCAAGATTAGCTTGCGAAGATCCTCGGATTTCGGAATCCTGGCTCGGCCTTTGAAATAATGGATTCCGTCGGATTTGAGTTCGAACTCCTTCTCATGATTGTGCAATGTTTCGCCCTTTAAGTTCTCGGGTTTCAACGCTTCTCGCTGAGCCTCGGCGATTTGCGTTTGAAGATTTGTCTGAATCTGAATACCTAATGCTCTAACCCGAGATGGTCTTACCCTTTCCTTACGACTCAGGGCGTTTGCTACTACGTTTGCCTTACCCGGGTGGTACTTGATCTCGCAATCGTAGTCACTCAGCAGTTCGATCCATCTCCTTTGCCTCATGTTGAGCATCTTCTGGTCTAGAATGTGTTGAAGGCTCTTATGATCCGTGAAAATCGTGCACTTAGTACCGTACAAATAATGTCTCCAGATCTTTAACGCGAATACGACGGCTCCCAGCTCTAGGTCGTGAGTGGTTTAGTTCTGTTCGTGCACTTTAAGTTGTCTTGAGGCGTAGGCGATGACTTTATCCTTCTGCATAAGGACACACCCTAGTCCTTGATGGGATGCATCGCAGAATACCACGAAGTTATCCGTACCCTCCGGTAGGGACAAAATCGGTGCGTGGCAGAGATGGTGTTTAAGTTCCTGGAAGGATTCCTCTTGTTTTGTACCCCAAACAAAATCCTTGTCCTTCTGAGTGAGCTCGGTGAGTGGCTTAGCGATCTTCGAGAAATTCTCGATGAACCTTCGATAATAGCCGGCCAACCCTAGGAATTAAAGAATTTCCGTAGGAGTCGTCGGGGCTTGCCATTTCTCGATCGCTTCGATTTTTGCCGGATCTACATGGATCCCTTCTTGGTTGACCACATGACCAAGGAAATGTACTTCCCGGAGCCAAAATTAACACTTAGAGAATTTGGTGTACAATTTCTGATCTCGGAGGAGTTCTAAGATAAGTTTCAGGTGTTTCGGGTGATCCTCTTTGTTTCTCGAGTAGATAAGGATGTCATCTATGAATACGATCACGAATTTGTCCAAATAAGGTCTACACACCCTATTCATTAAATCGATGAACACCGCTGGTGCGTTGGTTAAACCAAATGGCATGACAAGGAATTCGTAATGACCGTAAGGAGTACGAAAAGCGGTTTTAGGAATGTCGGTCTCACTGACACGAACCTGATGATAACCCGAACGGAGGTCGATTTTCGAGAAATAAGTTGCACCCTGCAATTGGTCGAACAGGTCATCGATCCTCGGAAGTGGGTATCGGTTCTTGACGGCCAGCTTGTTCAGTTCGCGGTAGTCGATGCACATACGAAAGGATCCGTCTTTCTTTTTAACGAAGAGTATTGGGGCTCCCCAGGGGGACGAGCTTGGACGAATAAGACCGTGATCCAAGAGTTCCTGCAGCTGTTTCGATAGCTCTTGCATTTCCGGTGGGGCTAGACGATACGATGTCTTAGCGACCGGTGCTGCACCAGGAACTAGGTCTATCCGGAATTCCACTTGTCGATGCGGAGGTAGCCCGGGCAAATCTTCGGGAAAGACTTCAGGGTGATCCTTGACTACTGGGATATCTTGTACACGGATCTCCTTGGGCTTACGTTCGACAACGTGAGCGAGAAATGCGTCATAGTCCTTCTCGAGGTACTTGCGCATTTTCATGGACGACACGAGGGGTTTGTCTCCTTGAACAACTAGAGTTTCGGTGTCAGAGAGAGGGATGCGAATAAGTTTGTCGAAACAGACGATCTCGGCTCGGAAACGAGAGAGCCAGTCCATTCCGACGATCACATCAAAGCTTTTCAGCTCGATTGGAATTAAGTCAATGGGGAAGGTTTTATCATATAGGCAGATGGAACATCCTAGGATTATATCCTTAGCTTCGAACTCTTGACCGTTAGCGTACTCTATGGTGAAGCTATCCTTAAGAACTTTAGATCCTAAGTTAATGAGGGGTCTAAATTCTAAGGATACAAAGCTTCTTTCAGCCCCTGAATCGAACAAAACTGATGCATAGTGGTTATTAACAGGAAACGTACCGTTCACCGCGTTTGGGTCCTGTCGGGCTTCTTCAGCTGTGAGTGCGAATGCTGTCACACCCCGCTAAAGCGGGAACACGAGATGTGAAGAGCAAAGATATCATCACACGAGTTATAATTAAAAACATACGGTTTCAAGTCATTACGAATAAAACATGAGTTTACAGTTTAAAGATAACCAAGCATTTAACGAGTACATAACATAAGAACATAGTAAATCGTTTAACAAAATTCCCAAATATAATCAAAATAGGTCTTCTCCCGATTCTTGAATCCACATGACATGCCTGACCCATCCACAGTATGCACTGCGTGTCTTACATTTGGTTTCCTGAAACAAGAGATAAAGTGTCAACTACAATAAAGTAGTGAGTGAGTTACAGTTTTCTAGTCCTCGACTAAAAAGGGTTTTGAGTTAAGTATATCTATACTTAGAAGTTTCTAAAAGTAGAACAATACTTAAAGAATAGTTTCGATCCAAAAAGTTGCTTAAAAGATAGTTCGAACCAAGAAGTTGCTTAAAAGATAGTTGCGGAAATCGTATGACCATATACGCGCAAGATAAGTAAACTATTGATTGAAATCATGTATAACGACTACTTGGCATAATATAACTTAAGTGTTCACACTAAATCGATTTACCAACCGTGAGGCCCCTTACCCCGACTATCTACGGGGAGTCATGTCTGATCAAGTAATATGTACTTAAGCTGCGGCCTAAGCAAGGAACGGTTATTTCCTAAGTATCGATACCCATAATTACTAAACGGCTTATCAAAGCTAATAGTGTGTGTTGCGAGATGGGCACTAATGTTTCATTTTATATCTGATAGTAGTCACTTATGGTTAGTTATATCCCTCAAGAGTCACGTTAGTTATACGATCAATCAAAGTTCATACAAGAGCCGAGAGTGGCATTAAATAAGTTTATCATAGTTTTGAACCAACAAGCCGATTAAAGGTGGCAAACCATTAAGCCGAATAAGGGTGGCAAACCATTAAGCCGAATAAGGGTGGCAAACCATTAGTTTATAATATGCCAAACGGGCAATAAAACTATTTAGGCATAAGTTTCACAAAAACGTTCAATAAAGGTTCATAATAGCACCAAAAGTTCATCACAGTTCAAAAGTTCATTTAGATCTCTTGTTTCCCCCAAAGATTATTTGAAAACAGTAAATAAAGTGGGGTTGTAACTCACGGTTTGCGAAGATAAGCTACGAGTGCGAAGAGTAATCGAGACGGATCGGAAATCACGGGAATCCTATTGTAATACCAAGATTCAATGAGTACCAATGTTTATACGTTTATTGGATAATGAAATGCTTTTATTTTAGGTGTCGATTTTAGGTCTATCGAAAATCAGGCAGCGCTTCCGCGCCAAAATCATTAAGTCCAATTTTAATACACTTTCCCGCTTAACAATTTCAATGAACATATTTCATATATTTACCAATACAATGTCATATAAAACTTGTTCATTTAGTTCTTTTATAGGTAAGTTATGCTCATTACAGATTATAGTTCATAATTTCAGTTTCGAACCTAAGTTTAGATAACAAGTTTAGAGTTACGATTCAAAACGTTTTAAATTAGAATTTGGAACCTGTCTGCATCACGACCGCCCCGCGGTGGGATGACTGCGCCGCGGTCAGAGGTTTTACCTCGACCGCCTAGCGGTGGAGTGACTGCGCCGCGGTCAGAGGATTTACCTCGACCGCCTCGCGGTGGGATGACTGCGCCGCGGTCATGTGACAGGTTCTTGGCCAAAACTCGTTTTTGAAGAAATTTGATGTTTTTAAGTTGGATTTTTACATGCAACCAGAGATACACCTAAATAATGGATGTCTTATAGTTTATTTAGTGTTTTTAACCACAATCTATAGATCTAACCACACATTTTGTAAAAACCCGTTTTTGTTCATAAATGGTCAAAAATCTTCATATAAACTCATTTTTTGGTGTTAGATGATACATGCAACGAGTATAAATTATAAAGACAGAAGTTTTGAAGGATTTATACCGAGAGTAAAGTGGTTTGGAGGTGATTGGAGTGAACCCTTGATGATTTTGACCCAAAAAGCTTAGTAATGAACTTTTAACCCAAATATATGCAACCCCTTTCTTCCTCCTTGGTTGATGAACGGTTTGGTGTGTTTTTACGTGGTTATTTGTCTGAGTTTATGATGAATAATTCACTGTAAAAAGAGTGGAGTGAGTGTGTGTGTTCTTGAGTGTTTTGCAAAGAGAGAGAGTGAGCTTAGTGAAGTGTTTGTGGTATGTGTGTGTTTGTAATGTGTTATGTTTGTGTTATAAGGGAGTCAAATTAGAGTCACTGGACTCACAAAAGGCTTTTAACATGTTTAACCCGGAGCCAAAGTGTTGGGCTCGGGTTTGGGTTTGTTTGTTTAAGTTTTTGAGTTTAACAAAAATGGCTGGTCTGTACCCTCCACCGCGGCGCACTGGCCTCACCGCGGCGCGGCTGGAGGGCAGATTTCTGCCTTTTTCGTTTCTCGTTCGTTCCAATGTTAAGCGTTTCGTTAGTTGAAAGTTTCCGGTCATTTTAGATAGGAACTTAGACAAGTTCACTAAGTGTTTTCTTGGTATTAGAATTCATTTTGTGATTCCGATTTCGATTCCGACACACACGAGTTTACGAGACAAGTAACGACAAGATCAATTCAAAGTTAAGTCAAAGATAGAGAATGCGGTTTTCACCTGAAATAAGACGGTTGTCACATTCTCCCCGGGTTGAAAAGAATTTCGTCCCGAAATTTAGTTCGCCTCATCGGGAGGAAGGATCTCTGAACAGATGTGGATACTTCTGACGAATCTGGTCTTCACGTTCCCAAGTGAATTCGTGACCTCGTCGGGAATTCCACCGAACCTTGACAATAGGAATACGACTTTGCTTGAGTTGTTTGACCTCTCGATCTACAAACTCAAGCGGTTCTTCGATGAAGTTAAGCTTGTTGTCGATCTGGACCTCGTCCAGTGGAATGACAATGGTCTCGTCCGACAAGCACTTTTTCAAGTGCGAGACATGAAAGACGTTGTGGACGTTGGAAAGAGTTTGCGGAAGTTGCAGCCGATACGCTACTGGGCCGATTCGCTCGATTACCTCAAAGGGACCTGTGTACCTCGGGCTTAACTTGCCGCGTTTCCCGAAACGGACTACCCCTTTCCACGGCGATATTTTTAGGAATACTCTATCGCCCACTTGGAATTCGAGGGGATTCCTTCGGTTATCGGCATAGCTCTTCTGCCGAGTACGAGATGTCTTCAGCCTTTCCCGAATGGTAGTGATTTTGTCAATCGTTTCCTGGACGATGTCGAGCCTTGTTAGTTGTCGATCGCCAGCTTCTAACCAACAAAGCGGCGACCGGCACTTGCGTCCCTATAAGGCCTCGAACGGAGCACACTTGATGCTGGCATGGTAGCTGTTGTTATATGAAAACTCAACTAATGGCAAGTGAGCGTCCCAACTCCTCCGAAGTCAACTACGCACGCTCTCAGCATATCTTCAAGCGTCTGAATCGTCCTTTCACTCTGACCATCGGTCTGAGGGTGGTATGCAGTACTGAGGTCTAGTCGTGTCCCGAGCGATTTCTGAAGCGCGTTCCAAAACCGGGACGTGAATCGACTATCCCTATCGGAGATAATGGAGAGAGGCGTTCCATGACGAGAGACAATCTCGTTAATGTAAATCTGTGCGAACTTCTCCATTGAATGGTTCTCTCTTACCGACAGAAAGTGTGCGAATTTAGTCAATCGATCCATAATCACCCAGATTGTATCGTTACCCCTTGCCGTACGGGGAAGTTTAGTGATGAAATCCATGGAGATCTGCTCCCACTTCCACTTGGGGATCTCCGGCTGTTGCAGTAGCCCAGAAGGTTTCTGATATTCCGCCTTGACCTTCGAGCAAGTAAGGCACTTAGCCACATACAAGGCAATGTCCTTCTTCATGCCCGGCCACCAATAGTATTCCCGTAGATCCTTATACAACTTGTCGGATCCCGGATGAATAGAGTATCGGGATCGATGGCCTTCGTCCAGGATAAGCTTGCGGAGGTCTTCGGCTCTCGGAATCCATGCTCGATTCTTAAAGTAATGGATTCCGTCCGGTTTAAGCTCAAATTCCTTTTCGTGATTGTGCAGGGTTTCGCCTTTAAGGTTCTCAGGTTTCAATGCTTCCTGCTGAGCCTTAGCAATCTGCGTTTGGAGGCTAGTCTGAACCTGAATCCCCAATGCTCTAACTCGAGATGGTTTTGCCCTTTCCTTACGACTCAGGGCGTCAGCTACTACGTTTGCTTTACCCGGGTGGTATTTGATCTCGCAATCGTAGTCGCTTAGAAGTTCGATTCATCTCCGTTGTCTCATATTGAGCATTTTCTGTTCGAGGATATGTTGAAGACTTTTGTGATCCGTGAACACCGTGCACTTAGTGCCGTACAAATAATGTCTCCAAATCTTCAATGCGAACACGACAGCTCCCAGCTCTAAGTCGTGTGTTGTATAATTCTGTACGTGAACCTTCAATTGTCTCGAAGCGTATGCGATGACCTTTTCCTTCTGCATAAGGACACACCCAAGTCCTTGGTGAGACGCATCGCAAAACACTACGAAATTATATGTACCCTCCGGTAGGGACAGAATCGGTGCGTGGCACAGTTCATGCTTCAGTTTCTGAAAGGATTCATCCTGTTGTTCTCCCCAGGTGAAGTCCTTATCCTTCTGAGTAAGTTCGGTCAGCGGCTTAGCGATTTTTGAGAAATTTTTAATGAATCTCCGGTAATAGCCCGCCAATCCTAAGAATTGTCGGATTTCCGTAGGAGTCGTTGGAGCTTGCCATTTCTCAATCGCTTCGATCTTTGCTGGATCGACATGAATTCCCTCTCGGTTGATCACATGGCCAAGGAAGTGTACCTCTCGGAGCCAAAATTCGCACTTCGAGAATTTGGCGTACAGTTTCTGATCCTTAAGGAGTTCGAGGATGAGTTTCAAATGTTTCGCATGGTCCTCCTTGTTCCTTGAGTAGATGAGGATGTCATCTATGAATACGATCACGAATTTATCCAAATACTGTCGACACACCCTGTTCATCAGATCCATGAACACCGCTGGTGCGTTGGTCAGACCAAATGGCATGACGAGAAATTCGTAATGTCCGTATCGGGTTCGGAAAGCGGTTTTTGGAATGTCGTTCTCACTGACTCGAACCTGATGATAACCCGAGCGGAGGTCGATCTTAGAGAAGTAAGTTGCACCCTGCAACTGATCGAACAGATCATCGATCCTCGGAAGTGGGTATCGGTTCTTGACGGTCAGCTTGTTCAGTTCTCGGTAGTCGATGCACATTCGGAAGGATCCGTCTTTCTTTTTAACGAAGAGGATTGGGGCTCCCCAGGGGGACGAGCTCGGACGAATAAGACCGTGATCCAAGAGTTCCTGTAGCTGCTTAGATAGCTCTTGCATTTCTGGGGGTGCTAGACGGTACGACGTCTTGGCAACCGGTGCTGCGCCAGGAACTAGGTCTATTCGGAATTCCACTTGCCGGTGTGGCGGTAGCCCGGGTAGATCCTCAGGAAAGACCTCTGGATGATCCTTGACTACGGGGATATCTTGTACTCGGTTCTCCTTAGGCTTACGCTCGACGACATGTGCTAGGAATGCATCGCAGTCCTTTTTGAGGTACTTGTGCATTTTAACGCTGGAGACGATGCGGAGTTGTTGTCCAGGTTTATCGCCTTGTACAATAAGGGTTTCGCCGTCTGATAGAGGGATACGAATAAGTTTGTCGAAACAGACGATCTCGGTCCGGAACCGAGATAACCAGTCCATTCCGACTATAATGTCAAAACTCTTCAGCTCTATCGGGATTAAATCAATGGGGAACATTTTATCAGCTAGGCATATCGAACATCCTAAGATTATATCCTGAGCCTCAAATTCCTGACCGTTAGCATACTCTACGGTGAAGCTATCCTTAAGAACCTTAGATCCTATATTAATGAAGGGTCTAAATTCTAAGGATACGAAGCTTCTTTCTGCTCCTGAATCGAACAATACAGATGCATAATGGTTGTTCACAGAAAACGTACCGTTCTCCGCATTTGGGTCCTGTCGGGCCTCTTCAGCTGTAAGTGCGAAGGCACGTTCGCGACCCCGCCCTCCTTGGTTTGGTTGGGCGTTCTGAAGCTTGGGGCAGGCGTTACGGAAGAGTTTGTCGCTTCCACACTCGAAGCACACCGGCTTCTGACCTTGGACCACTGCTCTCTCTGGACAATACTTAGCGAAGTGCCCCACTTTCTGGCACTTTTGGCATACCGGTCAGTTCCCGTGGTGATGGTAGTTGCACTTGTTGCACTTGGGGTTCGTCCCCGTATAGCTTCGGTTTCCAGCTGGTGGTGGTGGTGGTGCAGCAGTCACCGCAAAGTTGCGGGTGGTTTTCTGTCTCTTGTTCCTGTCACTTCTCCGGGAGGTTTGATCGGCTTTCCTTTTCTCTCCTCCCTCCTTCTTGGAGGATGCTGAAGCGGAGAGGAGGTTACTGGTGAGTCTGTGCGCCAGAATGATTGCGCTCTGAAGGGTTTGGGGTTGAGCTGAGATGACCATTCCCCGGATCTCGGGGACGAGACCGGAGACATAACGGTCAATGCGGTTTTCCTCGGGAGTCACTAGTCTCGGAACCAGTCGGGCCAGCTCATGAAATCGGGTGGTGTACCCTTCGATGTCATTCCCGACCATCGTGTGATTCCACAGTTCCGCCTCAAGCTTTTTGATTTCTCCCTTAGGACAATACTCCTCAATCATGAGGTTTTTGAATTGTTCCCAGGAGAGAGCATAGGCGGTGTCACGCCCTCTGGTTCGAACCACATTATTCCACCAAGTTAAAGCCTTCCCATGTAGTACGCAAGAGGCGTACTCCACCTTGTCGGCCTCGGCACACCTGCTAATGTGCAAGACTGATTCGATGCTCTCGAACCAGGACACGAGTCCTACAGCTCCTGTAGTGCCGTGGAACTCGTTAGGTTTGCATGCCATGAAGCCTTTGTAATTACAGGCGGGAGGGTTTTGGTGCTGGTGTTGGTTCTGATTCTGGTTGTTGTTGTTGTTCTGATCCTGCTGCTGTTGCTGTTGCTGCTGCTGTTGCGGTTGCTGCTGCTGGTGGTTGTTGACGTTAGCGTTAATCCCAGCGGTGATCTGAGCGATCATGTTGGGCATAGCTGCGTTCAACTGAGCAGCAACTTGCTCGGCAATGCGGATCGCGTTAGTGCGTCTAGGAGGCATGATTCTACAACAGACGAAAGAATCAGATTAGAACGCACGATTAGGAATAAACGATAAGGACAATTGAACAACAACAATGATACGCAAGATTAATAAGATAGAATAAATAATACACTCACGACGATGATTCAAGAGACTCACACTACAAAGAGTAATAATTCAACGATAACTAAAGATTCACACGACAATGGCACAAGTAGATAATAAAGATAGAATTCCCATTCATTAATAATAGAGTTGAATACAAAGTTCATAATGAGAATGGAGTACAAGTACAATACATATAAAAATAGATATGGCTTTGAGTTGTGTACAACGGAAAATTACAACTCGAGCCTACAGTACAATAAATAAAAGAAGATAACTAGTGGCGCTTCTCGAAAAGCATCTTGGCGATAATAACCGCCAATAGGGTCCCCATCACCAAACACACCCCAACCAGAAGCTGCACTGTCCGGGCTGTGGCCTGAGCCGAAGCGAGATGTCGCAACGACTGTTCCGACAACCTATGCGCGGCGTCAGAGACCTCGCAGAGGAGAAGCCCTTGATGTTGGGCCTCCTCGGATAGTCCCCTTACCTCGCGGTGGAGGTGCAAGAATGCGGCAGGAGGGGGAGTCTGTAGGGTAGGCGGCGTCCTCTGCCTGGCTGCTTCAGCGTCACGGGCACGCTGCATCTCCTCACGCTCAAGCTGTCGCTCCCACGTGTAGTGATCATGTATGGAGGTGCGTGGTGCCTCGGGAGGTGGGTGACCGAACGGAAGGTGTGAAGGTGCGGGTCTGGACGGACCGACCTGCTGTCCGACCATCCTATCAGGTAGTCGACCTGGAAGGACGACCTGCTTGCGCGCCGTCATAACGACACGGGGTCCACGCCGCTGGGGCGGTGCTGCAACGGGCGCCGGTGGTGCAGCTGGTAGCACGGTCCTCGGGCTGGAGGTACCAACGCTGCTGGAGATCGCCATCGTGCTCTCCTCAGTCGGGTCAGTCGTCTGGTGACACTGACTCTCGGACGCTGCGTGATCCTCAGATGCTTCGCGAGGGGAAGCAGCTCGAGAAAGTGAGCGGGACTGAGATCGTGAGTGCGAAGACTGAGACATGTCGGATCTGCGGATAATATGTTACGTGAGTACAGGGAAAATAAGGAAAATGTAAACGAAAATGCATGTATGGGTCAGTCACGTGAGAATCGGGAATGGATAGGACCGGGAATTTTTCGACTCGAAAACCGTTTAACAATAGCAATTACTTTCCGTTCTCGCAAAATTTATTTTGAACTAGGCATAGTTGATCAAGTTACGCCTAGTTAAAAGCAAACCATGCAATTGCGGAATTAATCTACTAAAGTTCGAAAGCTCGTGAAATGATTTTTCTGAAAAATCCTTGGTTATAGTTTGGTTTCAAAAATTTTGAAAAACTCTTAAAACCGTTTTCACTATAATCTGTGCTCTGATACCAAGTCTGTCACACCCCACTAAAGCGGAAACACGAGATGTGAAGAGCAAAGATATCATCAC
Organism: Senecio squalidus; assembly: GCA_910822075.1. Classification (NCBI taxonomy): domain Eukaryota; kingdom Viridiplantae; phylum Streptophyta; class Magnoliopsida; order Asterales; family Asteraceae; genus Senecio; species Senecio squalidus. The sequence continues at coordinate 39,933,466 of CAJVGC010000590.1, forward strand.
ACGAGTTATAATTAAAAACATACGGTTTCAAGTCATTACGAATAAAACATGAGTTTACAGTTTAAAGATAACCAAGCATTTAACGAGTACATAACATAAGAACATAGTAAATCGTTTAACAAAATTCCCAAATATAATCAAAATAGGTCTTCTCCCGATTCTTGAATCCACATGACATGCCTGACCCATCCACAGTATGCACTTCGTGTCTTACATTTGGTTTCCTGAAACAAGAGATAAAGTGTCAACTACAATAAAGTAGTGAGTGAGTTACAGTTTTCTAGTCCTCGACTAAAAAGGGTTTTGAGTTAAGTATATCTATACTTAGAAGTTTCTAAAAGTAGAACAATACTTAAAGAATAGTTTCGATCCAAAAAGTTGCTTAAAAGATAGTTCGAACCAAGAAGTTGCTTAAAAGATAGTTGCGGAAATCGTATGACCATATACGCGCAAGATAAGTAAACTATTGATTGAAATCATGTATAACGACTACTTGGCATAATATAACTTAAGTGTTCACACTAAACCGATTTACCAACCATGAGGCCCCTTACCCCGACTATCTACGGGGAGTCATGTCTGATCAAGTAATATGTACTTAAGCTGCCGCCTAAGCAAGGAACGGTTATTTCCTAAGTATAGATACCCATAATTACTAAACGGCTTATCAAAGCTAATAGTGTGTGTTGCGAGATGGGCACTAATGTTTCATTTTATATCTGATAGTAGTCACTTATGGTTAGTTATATCCCTCAAGAGTCACGTTAGTTATACGATCAATCAAAGTTCATACAAGAGCCGAGAGTGGCATTAAATAAGTTTATCATAGTTTTGAACCAACAAGCCGATTAAAGGTGGCAAACCATTAAGCCGAATAAGGGTGGCAAACCATTAATCCGAATAAGGGTGGCAAACCATTAGTTTATAATATGCCAAACGGGCAATAAAACTATTTAGGATTAAGTTTCTCAAAAACGTTCAATAAGGGTTCATAATAGCACCAAAAGTTCATCACAGTTCAAAAGTTCATTTAGATCTCTTGTTTCCCCCAAAGATTATTTGAAAACAGTAAATAAAGTGGGGTTGTAACTCACGGTTTGCGAAGATAAGCTACGAGTGCGAAGAGTAATCGAGACGGATCGGAAATCACGGGAATCCTATTGTAATACCAAGATTCAATGAGTACCAATGTTTATACGTTTATTGGATAATGAAATGCTTTTATTTTAGGTGTCGATTTTAGGTCTATCGAAAATCGGGCAGCGCTTCCGCGCCAAAATCATTAAGTCCAATTTTAGTACACTTTCCCGCTTAACAATTTCAATGAACATATTTCATATATTTACCAATACAATGTCATATAAAACTTGTTCTATTAGTTCTTTTATAGGTAAGTTATGCTCATTACAGATTATAGTTCATAATTTCAGTTTCGAACCTAAGTTTAGATAACAAGTTTAGAGTTACGATTCAAAACGTTTTAAATTAGAATTTGGAACCTGTCTGCATCACGACCGCCCCGCGGTGGGATGACTGCGCCACGGTCAGAGGTTTTACCTCGACCGCCTAGCGGTGGAGTGACTGCGCCGCGGTCAGAGGATTTACCTCGACCGCCTCGCGGTGGGATGACTGCGCCGCGGTCATGTGACAGGTTCTTGGCCAAAACTCGTTTTTGAAGAAATTTGATGTTTTTAAGTTGGATTTTTACATGCAACCAGAGATACACCTAAATAATGGATGTCTTATAGTTTATTTAGTGTTTTTCACCACAATCTATAGATCTAACCACACATTTTGTAAAAACCCGTTTTTGTTCATAAATGGTCAAAAATCTTCATATAAACTCATTTTTTGGTGTTAGATGATACATGCAACGAGTATAAATTATAAAGACAGAAGTTTTGAAGGATTTATACCGAGAGTAAAGTGGTTTGAAGGTGATTGGAGTGAACCCTTGATGATTTTGACCCAAAAAGCTTAGTAATGAACTTTTAACCCAAATATATGCAACCCCTTTCTTCCTCCTTGGTTGATGAACGGTTTGGTGTGTTTTTACGTGGTTATTTTGCTGAGTTTATGATGAATAATTCACTGTAAAAAGAGTGGAGTGAGTGTGTGTGTTCTTGAGTGTTTTGCAAAGAGAGAGAGTGAGCTTAGTGAAGTGTTTGTGGTATGTGTGTGTTTGTAATGTGTTATGTTTATGTTATAAGGGAGTCAAATTAGAGTCACTGGACTCACAAAAGGCTTTTAACATGTTTAACCCGGAGCCAAAGTGTTGGGCTCGGGTTTGGGTTTGTTTGTTTAAGTTTTTGAGTTTAACAAAAATGGCTGGTCTGTACCCTCCACCGCAGCGCACTGGCCTCACCACGGCGCGGCTGGAGGGCAGATTTATGCCTTTTTCGTTTCTCGTTCGTTCCAATGTTAAGCGTTTCGTTAGTTGAAAGTTTCCGGTCATTTTAGATAGGAACTTAGACAAGTTCACTAAGTGTTTTCTTGGTATTAGAATTCATTTTGTGATTCCGATTTCGATTCCGACACACACGAGTTTACGAGAAAGTAACGAAAAGATCAATTCAAAGTTAAGTCAAAGATAGAGAATGCGGTTTTCACCTGAAATAAGACGGTTGTCACAAATGCACGTCCTCGACCTCGCCCGCCTTGGTTCGGTTGGGCGTTCTGGAGTCTCGGACAAGCGTTCCGGAAGTGCTGATCACTCCCGCACTCGAAGCACACCGGCTTCTCACCTGGGACTATCGCCCTCTCCGTGCAGTATCTAGCAAAGTGCCCTACCTTTTGGCACTTCATGCATACCGGGCAGTTCTCGTGGTGGTGGAAGTTGCACTTATTGCACTTGGGGTTCGTCCCCGTGTATCGGGCTCCAGTTGGTGGTGGTGGCGGTGGTGGTGCTACAGCTGCTACGGCGAAATTCCTGGTTGTCTTCTTCTTCTTGTTTCTATCACTTCGCCTGGGGGTTTGGTCAGAAATCCTTTTCTCACCCGACTCCTTCTTGGAGGATGCAGGAGCGGTGAGTAGGTTGCTTGTGAGGCGGTGAGCTAGAATGATGGCACTCTGGAGGGTCTGAGGTTCAGCTGCGATGACCATGACCATTCCTCTGATCTCGGGAACAAGACCGGAGACATAGCGGTCGATGTCGTTTCTGATCGAGCAGTCGGGCCAACTCATGGAATCGAGCAGTATACCCTTCGATGTCGTTTCTGATCATCGTGTGATCCCAGAGCTCTGCCTCGAGCTTCTTAATTTCCCCTTTGGGGCAGTACTCCTCTATCAGAAGGTTCTTGAATTGGTCCCATGTGAGAGCATAGGCGGTCTCGCGTCCTCTGTTGCGGACTACGTTGTTCCACCAAGTCAGGGCTTTTCCGTGTAGTACGCATGAGGCGTACTGCACTTTGTCAGCCTCGGCACACCTGCTGATGTGCAACACTGACTCAATGCTCTCGAACCAGGACACCAGTCCTACGACACCAGTTGTGCCATGGAATTCCTTGGGCTTGCAGGCCATAAAGCTCTTTTAGGTGCAAGCAAGGGGATTTGGGTGTTGTTGCTGGTTCTGGTTGTTGTTCTGCTGTTGCTGCTGTTGGTGGTTGTTTACATTTGCGTTGATCCCAGCAGTGATCTGGGCGATCATGTTGGGCATCGCTGCATTCAACTGGGCAGCGACTTGTTCAGCAATGATACTAGCGTTAAAGCGAGGTGCCATGATTCTACAACAGACAACAGATTCAGTTTAGAACGCACGATCGAAATATGACAAGAATGTAATCCAGTAACCAAGGACAATCAACCACGCAAGAGTAATATAACAGAACAGATAGGACACGCACGACAAAGATTCAAGAGATTCATACGACAAGATTCACACGCAAGAGAATAGTTCAACCATAACACAGGATTCATACGATAAAAGCAACAATAGATAAATAAAGGTAGAAATTTCATTCATTAATAATAATAATAATGTCGAATACAAGGTTCAAAGGAAATGAAGTACAATACAATACAAAAGGAAATAAATAGAAATGGCTTGGGGTTGTGTACACTGGAAAATTACAACTCGGCCTACAATACAATAAATAAAAGGAGCAAACTAGCGGCGTTTCTCGAGAAACATCTTGGCGGCAATAACCGCCAACAGGGTCCCCATAACCAAGCATACTCCTTCCAGACGTTGCACCGTCCGGGCTGTGGCCTGAGCCGCAGGGAGATGTCGCAACGCCTGTTCCGACAACCGATGCGCGGCATCGGAGACCTCACAGAGGAGAAGCCCTTGTTGCTGGACTTCCTCAGAAAGTCCCCTTACCTCGCGGTGGAGGTGCAAGAAAGCGGCAGGAGGGGGAGGCTGTAGGGTAGGCGGCATCCTCTGCCTAGCTGCCTCGGCATCGCGGGCCCGTTGCATCTCCTCACGTTCAAGCTGTCGCTCCCACGTGTAATGGTCCAGCATGGAGGTGCGTGGAGCCTCGGGATGCGGGTGCCCGAATGGAAGGTGGGGTGGTGCAGGTCTGGACGGACCGACCTGCTGTGCAGCCATCCTGTCCGGAAAGCGGCCCGGAAGGATGACCTGTGTGACATTCGCGAATTTCTAGGTATATTTCTATCGTCACGTATTCGTTTTATTTATTTATGTTATTGTTTTGACCCTATCGTATTTCTATTATGTTTTGTCGTATTCGTATTTTATGAGTATTGTATTCGTATTTCTCGTATTTATTGAGTATCGTATTTGTATTTTATGTGATTCGAATCTTTATGTCGGGAACGTATAGTCTTAAGTGCCTTTAGTATAAGTCTAGTATGCTCTTATGATAAGTTTAGGGGAATTATGCCTTAATTATACGATTAAGATTAACGTTTAAAAAGTATTTCATTTTTAGTCCCTTCAGAAATTTTATTACAAATCTAGTCCTATGGGAGAAATTCTATTACAATTTTAGTCCTATAAGAACTTTTATTACAAAAATCGTCCTAAAAGGGTCTACCAACCCATTTGTCCTATTCCCCACCAGATTTTGTCTTTATTCATCACTATCACCTACACTCTCTCTCTCTCTCTCTCTAAAAACACCTACAAACCCTCCTCCTCTCTCTACATTTTCCGGCGATCCAACCGTTGAAATCCAAATCCGAGACCAGATTATTGTTCACCATCATCATCTCTATCTATCCTCCGAATTTCGTTACGATCGGGTAAGTATTTCTCGGTTTTAGTTTTAAACTTTGTTATTTTGAATCAAACCCGAAACTACCACTTTTCACCGTCAAAACTCGAATTTTATTTAAGATTATTGTTCCTAAACACATTCTGGACATAGGGTTTCATTTATGGATCATTTGGACACCTAAAACACTCAGAAATCGAATCCCGAATGTTATTTTTCGTAAAAACCCAGTTACGTCACGTAACTGTGTTACGTGAACGTAACTGAGCACGTAACACACTTCAGGGTCACGTAATTAGCTTGCCATCCACGTAATTGTCACTTACGTTCACGTAAGTATGCCATATGCTCCGTAACTTTCTTGTTCTGCACGTAATTCAGCCTCCTAGATCACGTAACATGCTTGTTACGCACGTAAGTGTTACTTACGTGTTTGTTGATCACGTAACAGTCTTGCAATGCACGTAAATATCATCATGATCACGTAATAGATCAATTACGTGACTTGTGCCTCACGTAATTCCTTTGGTCCGTAACTCTTGACTTGTCATGCACGTAATTGTCTTTCTTGATCACGTAAGTATCGTATATGTCCCGTAACTCTTTGCTTATTCACGTAATTCCATTGTTATCCCGTAACTTTTAGCTCAAGTAACATTCTATGTCACGTAAGAAGCTTGCTTAACACGTAACTTGATACTTACATGACTTGTAGTGCACGTAAGTATGAGGATCACGTATCTAGTCTGCTGACTTTCCGAAACACTTGTAAACCCGTTATATCGATATTCCTATTGGTCATTTTAAAACCCGTATAAAACGTTAATCGTTAAGGCATACCCTACTAGACTTAGAGATACTTAGACATGTTTATTTACGTGATGTTTAGGGCACTTAGACGTGAGAGCTTGACGGTATTATAATATTTCCTAACATATCGTGATTTGGATTGCTTTGCTATACTGTGAGTTATTTCGCTGCCCTTTTTACCGCTTTTACTTTTTGGGCATGTTTAGCGTTGTATAAAAGTATTTTATGTTATATATATGGTATGGTATGTATTATGGTATGTATTTTGGATATGGATGCCTTTAGGTTAGCATTACCCAACTTGTTCCGCCTTTGTGGTAGAACGAGGCCCCGTATACACACCTGTTAGCTTTTAGCCGCCGGATCGTATATATAGCGCTATATGGGTCTAACAAGCCCTCATTGCTAACACGATGGATGATGGATGCGCCCTGTCCGTGTTAGCAATGTTATGACCGATTATTATCGAGGACAACCTAGCGTAATGCACTAGGTGGGGTTAGTTGCCAGTATTGTTGAGGTTCAGGTGTATCGTATTTACCGAAGGCTATTATTCTATCCAGTATGGTATTATTTTATGAACTGAGTATGCTATTTTATGAAATGATTATGGTATTTTTATAGTATATATATGAGTATTTTATCAAAAGGTTTTGTATACTTCACATATATTTTGAAACATCATTTTCAAATGACTTATCTTCAAATCATAACACTTTTGGGTCAAAACGTATTGAAACCTTTATTCTATTATGTTTTTATTTACTATTGCGAATAATTCACCAACTTTATGTTGACGTCGTATTTTAACGCTTTTCAGGGATTTGAGGTTACACTATTTGATGATATGCTTTGACTGGCTACGTGGATCTTTTGCTTGGAATTATTTTGTTTTGTATTAATTCCTTAGTATCCCAAACGCTGTAGCCGTATTTTGATATTTTTCGGATGATTGTAATAAGTATTCTACTTTCAAACTCTTTAATCTATGTTGATGATGTATGGCTTACTTATGTTTATGTAACCTTTGAATCTCTGATACCGTATACACTGTACACCTCGGTTCCGCCATTTTGCGGGGTGTGACAGAAGTTGGTATCAGAGCCAATGGTTATAGCGAACTAAGTTACCTTACGGAATCACTTAGACTATGACCTAGGCTTTTGGACCTATCTGATTTACTCTATGTGCGCATTTCTTTCTTTTGTGGGCCTGTATGTGATTCGTATGCTATATGTGCTTTTATTTTGCTTTTTATGTTTTGAGGCCTGCTTGTTTTAGTCGCACATACAGTTATCGTTCTGATTTATTCTGTTTGACATTCGTAGAAGATGCCGCCTAAGAGAGTTTCTACTAGGTCTACTCCTGCCGTCACTGCTACGAGAAGGTCGGCAAGGCGAGGTCGCGCCAGTACGAGAGCGGGTGCGACGCCTCAGAATACCACTGCTACCCCCAATGCTAATACCACTACTCCGGATATCAGTCAGTTGATTGCGGAGCAGATTGCAGCGGCAATACCGGTGATTGTGGCACAGCTTAAGGAGACACCGGTGCAGAATGTCGACATAGGGTTGGAAGAACCTGAGATGCCCGGTATTGGATCAGAGGGTATGGCGTCTGGGCGCGATGGTTCCGATGTGGGTAGAGCAGTGCACGTGGGAGTCGGTGGACCGGAGATTGTTATTGAAGATCCACCCCGAGGCTGTTCGTATAAGGCTTTCCTGGATTGCAGACCTACTGAATTTAAGGGTACCGAGGATGCGGTTGCTACCCTGCAGTGGTTTGAGAGGATCGAGTCGGTATTTGATGTCTCGGGATGTGCTGAGGAGAGCAAGGTTAAGTATGCTACATTCTTATTCCAGGGTAAAGCCCTCACCTGGTGGAACTCGGTGAAACGGGTTCGGGGCCGAGCTACTGTTACCTTGATGACTTGGGAGAATTTGAAGGTTATTATGAAAAAGGAGTATGTGCCGTCATCTGAGACGCAGAGGTTGGAGAACGAGTTGTGGAACTTAACTATGCAAGGTGCTGATTTCCGCGGGTATGTGAACAGATTCTATGACTTGTGTGTTTTGGCTCCTCGTCTGGTTCGCACTGAGACTGAGAGAATTGAACGCTTCACTCATGGGTTGCCCCAGACTATGCGAGATCACATTATCTCTCACCTTCCGGGTACTCTTCAGAGTGCGGTTGATATTGCTGGTCGGTTGACCGCTAGTGCGATCCGTGGTGGTACTCTCCAGCCAGTTGTGAGCCGAAGAGATTTTGGAAGATCTGAAAGAAGAGATATGGCCAATTCGAGGAAGAGAAGCCGTAGTCATGATCAGAGACCTAAACTTCCTCAAGTGTATGCGTTGACGGGTTCTGGAGCTGGTTATCAGGGCGTGCGCCCTAAGTGTGGTACATGTGGCAGTGCTCATGCTGCGGATGTGGCTTGTTGGGTTTGTAAACGCTGCAAGAAGTTAGGCCACACTGAGCAGTTTTGTGGAAAAGCTACTGGAGCATGTTTTGAGTGTGGAGAAGTAGGTCACCGTCGTCATCAGTGTCCCAAGCTTAAAGCACCTACTCCCCTTCCTACTCCTGGTGCGGGTACTAGTGCGAGAGGGAATCCTGCTAAGAGCCGAGCTTTCGCCATGGAATCTTCTGAAGCTCATCAGGATCCTACTGTAGTCACTGGTACATTTCTTGTTGACAATTATCCTGCTTTTATCTTGTTTGATTCGGGTGCCGATAGAAGCTTTATTTCTAGTGACTTCCGTCCCTTAGTAAACCGTGCTTCTAGTCCTTTAGAGCCTGCTTATGAAGTAGAAATAGCTGACGGTAGATGTGCTTGTGTTAGAGAAGTTATTCGTGATATTCCCCTCGTATTAGCCGATATCCCTTTTTCCATCGACCTTATTCCTATGAAACTCGGTAGTTTCGATGTCGTAGTCGGTATGGATTGGTTAGCGAAGCATAAAGGCGAGATAGTCTGTTATGAGAAACTTATTCGTATTCAGAAGCCGGATGGAGATCAGTTGATTGTACACGGAGACAAGGCTGGGAAACGTCTTAAAGTCATTTCTTGTTTGAAAGTTCGCGAGTATGTCCGACAGGGTTGTTCCTTATATCTCGCTCACTTGGTGAAGAAAGATTCTACGATAAAGATTGATGGTGTACCGATTGTTCGCGAGTATTCTGACGTTTTTCCCGACGATTTACCTGGAGTCCCTCCCCAGAGACAAACCGACTTTCGTATTGATCTTGTTCCTGGAGCAGCACCTGTTGCTAAAGCTCCGTATCGTTTGGCTCCTTCCGAGATGCTTGAGTTGTCGAAGCAAATTCAGGAATTGGTTGATAAAGGTTTTATTCGTCCTAGTTTCTCCCCGTGGGGTGCTCCTGTTCTCTTTGTTAAGAAGAAGGATGGCTCCATGCGTTTATGTATTGATTATCGGGAGTTAAACAAGTTGACTGTGAAGAACCGTTATCCCCTTCCTCGTATTGACGACTTATTCGATCAACTTCAGGGTTCTTGCTATTTCTCTAAGATAGATCTTCGCTCTGGTTATCATCAGTTGAGAGTTCAGGAAGATGATATACCTAAGACCGCTTTTCGTACTCGGTATGGTCATTATGAGTTCATGGTGATGCCGTTTGGTCTGACAAACGCCCCTGCAGCATTCATGGATCTAATGAACCGTATTTGTCGTCCGTATCTTGACAAATTCGTTATCGTATTCATCGACGACATTCTGATCTATTCCCGAAGTCGCAAGGAACATGAAGAGCATTTGCGTCTTGTTCTAGAAGTACTTCGAAAGGAAAAGTTGTATGCGAAATTCTCTAAGTGCGAGTTCTGGTTATCCGAAGTTCAATTTCTTGGCCACGTAGTTAGCGCGAAGGGTATTCATGTTGATCCTGCTAAGATTGAAGCTGTTAAAAGTTGGGTTGCACCAAAGTCCCCGACCGAAATCCGTTCGTTTTTGGGTCTTGCTGGGTATTATCGCCGATTCATCGAGAACTTCTCCAAGATCGCTTCACCTATGACAAAGTTGACGCAGAAGAGTGAACCATTCGTTTGGGGTTCCGATCAGGAAAAAGCCTTTCAGGTATTGAAGCAGCGGTTGTGTAACGCTCCTATTCTTAGTCTGCCAGTTGGTTCCGAGAATTTTGTTGTTTATTGCGACGCTTCGCACAAGGGTCTGGGTTGTGTGCTTATGCAGAATGGAAAAGTTATAGCTTACGCTTCGCGTCAGTTGAAAATCCATGAGCAGAATTACACGACACATGATCTAGAGTTGGGAGCCGTCGTCTTCGCATTGAAGATTTGGAGACATTATCTGTATGGGACCAAGTGTACTGTATTCACCGACCACAAGAGTCTTCAACACATATTCGATCAGAAGATGCTGAACATGAGACAACGACGCTGGGTTGAGTTATTGAACGACTATGATTGCGACATTCGCTACCACCCTGGTAAGGCGAACGTTGTTGCTGATGCACTAAGTCGTAAGGAAACAGTCAAACCAGTCCGTATTCGTTCTATGGTGATATCTATTCAAACGAGCTTGAAGGCTCGGATTATTCAGGCACAGGAAGGTATTATTACAGAGGACCGTGTTAAAGAAGAAAGATTGTATAAGTTGGCGTTGGAGCTAGAACCGAAGGAGGATGGAGTTCTGTATTTCCTCGAGCGTATTTGGGTTCCGGTTAGTATCCGTCAGTTGATTCTGGACGAAGCCCATAAGTCGAACTATTCCATTCATCCGGGTTCCGACAAGATGTATCATGACTTGAAAGATTTTTATTGGTGGCCGGGTATGAAGCGTGAGATCGCCGAGTATGTTAGTCGATGTTTGACCTGTTCCAAAGTGAAGATTGAGTATCAGAAACCGTCTGGGCTACTCCAACAACCGAAGATCCCCGAGTGGAAATGGGAGCGTATTACTATGGATTTTGTTACGAAGCTTCCGAGATCTTCGAGTGGTTATGACAGTATGTGGGTTATTGTTGATCGTTTGACGAAGTCTGCTCATTTCCTACCGATTCGTGAGAATTATCCGATGGAGAGATTCGTGCGTTTATATATTGCAGAGATTGTATCGAAACACGGAGTTCCTGTATCGATTATTTCCGATCGTGATGCTCGTTTCACCTCACGATTTTGGAAGTCGTTCCAGACTGCTATGGGTACGAGATTAGATATGAGTACCGCCTATCATCCTCAGACCGATGGTCAGAGTGAGAGAACTATTCAGACTTTGGAAGATATGCTACGAGCTTGCGCTATTGATTTTGGTGGTAGTTGGGATGTTCATTTGCCGTTGATTGAGTTCTCGTACAACAACAGCTATCACACGAGTATCAAGTGTGCACCTTTTGAAGCTTTGTATGGCCGCAAGTGCCGATCGCCTGTATGTTGGGCAGAAATTGGAGATAGTCAGATTTCTGGTCCGGAGATTATACAAGAGACCACTGACAAGATCTTCAAGATCAAGGAACGATTGATTACTGCCAGAGATCGACAGAAGAAGTATGCTGATAAGCGTAGGAAGCCTCTTGAGTTCAGTGTTGGAGATATGGTATTATTGAAGGTTTCTCCATGGAAAGGGGTTGTCCGATTCGTGAAGCGCAGCAAGCTGAGTCCGAGATACACGGGTCCGTTCAAGATCTTAGCCCGCGTCGGCCCAGCTGCGTATCGATTAGATTTGCCGGCAGAACTGAGCAGTGTACATAATGTATTCCATGTATCTCAGTTGAAGAAATGCCTGGCTGACGAGACGTTATTAGTTCCGCTTGAGCAACTCCAGATTGATGATAAGCTTCATTTCGTTGAGGAACCGATCGAGATCGTTGCTAGTGATGTTAAGCGTCTGCGACGAAGTAAGATCCCGATTGTCAAGGTTCGTTGGAATTCCCGCTTTGGAGCTGAGTTCACGTGGGAACGCGAAGATGAAATTCTGCGGAAGTATCCTCACCTTTCCCCCGGAAGTAGTACCCAGTGATAATTTCGAGGACGAAATTTCTTTTTACTTGGGGAGACTGTGACATTCGCGAATTTCTAGGTATATTTCTATCGTCACGTATTCGTTTTATTTATTTATGTTATTGTTTTGACCCTATCGTATTTCTATTATGTTTTGTCGTATTCGTATTTTATGAGTATTGTATTCGTATTTCTCGTATTTATTGAGTATCGTATTTGTATTTTATGTGATTCGAATCTTTATGTCGGGAACGTATAGTCTTAAGTGCCTTTAGTATAAGTCTAGTATGCTCTTATGATAAGTTTAGGGGAATTATGCCTTAATTATACGATTAAGATTAACGTTTAAAAAGTATTTCATTTTTAGTCCCTTCAGAAATTTTATTACAAATCTAGTCCTATGGGAGAAATTCTATTACAATTTTAGTCCTATAAGAACTTTTATTACAAAAATCGTCCTAAAAGGGTCTACCAACCCATTTGTCCTATTCCCCACCAGATTTTGTCTTTATTCATCACTATCACCTACACTCTCTCTCTCTCTCTCTCTAAAAACACCTACAAACCCTCCTCCTCTCTCTACATTTTCCGGCGATTCAACCGTTGAAATCCAAATCCGAGACCAGATTATTGTTCACCATCATCATCTCTATCTATCCTCCGAATTTCGTTACGATCGGGTAAGTATTTCTCGGTTTTAGTTTTAAACTTTGTTATTTTGAATCAAACCCGAAACTACCACTTTTCACCGTCAAAACTCGAATTTTATTTAAGATTATTGTTCCTAAACACATTCTGGACATAGGGTTTCATTTATGGATCATTTGGACACCTAAAACACTCAGAAATCGAATCCCGAATGTTATTTTTCGTAAAAACCCAGTTACGTCACGTAACTGTGTTACGTGAACGTAACTGAGCACGTAACACACTTCAGGGTCACGTAATTAGCTTGCCATCCACGTAATTGTCACTTACGTTCACGTAAGTATGCCATATGCTCCGTAACTTTCTTGTTCTGCACGTAATTCAGCCTCCTAGATCACGTAACATGCTTGTTACGCACGTAAGTGTTACTTACGTGTTTGTTGATCACGTAACAGTCTTGCAATGCACGTAAATATCATCATGATCACGTAATAGATCAATTACGTGACTTGTGCCTCACGTAATTCCTTTGGTCCGTAACTCTTGACTTGTCATGCACGTAATTGTCTTTCTTGATCACGTAAGTATCGTATATGTCCCGTAACTCTTTGCTTATTCACGTAATTCCATTGTTATCCCGTAACTTTTAGCTCAAGTAACATTCTATGTCACGTAAGAAGCTTGCTTAACACGTAACTTGATACTTACATGACTTGTAGTGCACGTAAGTATGAGGATCACGTATCTAGTCTGCTGACTTTCCGAAACACTTGTAAACCCGTTATATCGATATTCCTATTGGTCATTTTAAAACCCGTATAAAACGTTAATCGTTAAGGCATACCCTACTAGACTTAGAGATACTTAGACATGTTTATTTACGTGATGTTTAGGGCACTTAGACGTGGGAGCTTGACGGTATTATAATATTTCCTGACATATCGTGATTTGGATTGCTTTGCTATACTGTGAGTTATTTCGCTGCCCTTTTTACCGCTTTTACTTTTTGGGCATGTTTAGCGTTGTATAAAAGTATTTTATGTTATATATATGGTATGGTATGTATTATGGTATGTATTTTGGATATGGATGCCTTTAGGTTAGCATTACCCAACTTGTTCCGCCTTTGTGGTAGAACGAGGCCCCGTATACACACCTGTTAGCTTTTAGCCGCCGGATCGTATATATAGCGCTATATGGGTCTAACAAGCCCTCATTGCTAACACGATGGATGATGGATGCGCCCTGTCCGTGTTAGCAATGTTATGACCGATTATTATCGAGGACAACCTAGCGTAATGCACTAGGTGGGGTTAGTTGCCAGTATTGTTGAGGTTCAGGTGTATCGTATTTACCGAAGGCTATTATTCTATCCAGTATGGTATTATTTTATGAACTGAGTATGCTATTTTATGAAATGATTATGGTATTTTTATAGTATATATATGAGTATTTTATCAAAAGGTTTTGTATACTTCACGTATATTTTGAAACATCATTTTCAAATGACTTATCTTCAAATCATAACACTTTTGGGTCAAAACGTATTGAAACCTTTATTCTATTATGTTTTTATTTACTATTGCGAATAATTCACCAACTTTATGTTGACGTCGTATTTTAACGCTTTTCAGGGATTTGAGGTTACACTATTTGATGATATGCTTTGACTGGCTTCGTGGATCTTTTGCTTGGAATTATTTTGTTTTGTATTAATTCCTTAGTATCCCAAACGCTGTAGCCGTATTTTGATATTTTTCGGATGATTGTAATAAGTATTCTACTTTCAAACTCTTTAATCTATGTTGATGATGTATGGCTTACTTATGTTTATGTAACCTTTGAATCTCTGATACCGTATACACTGTACACCTCGGTTCCGCCATTTTGCGGGGTGTGACAACCTGTTTGCGGGCGGTCAGCCGAGTACGTGGCCCCTGATACTGGGGTGGTGCGGCAACAGGTACCGGTGGAGGTGGTGGTAGTACCGACCTCGGGCTGGACCCGATGCTGCTCGACACAGCCATGGAGGTGTCCTCCGTGGGGTCGGTGGTCTGGTGGCGCAGGCTTTCCGAGGCGGTGTGGCCCTCAGAAGCCTCGCGAGATGACGCGGCTCTCGGTTGCGAACGTGACTGGGATCGCGATGGTGATCGTGAACGAGACGAGTGAGACATGACGTATCTACGAACAAGGAGTTTCGTAAGTACGGGGAAACAAAGTAATATTAAAGGAAATGTGTAAGGAAATGCATGTATGGGTCAGTCACGTGAGGTCGGGAATGATAAGACCGGGAATTTTTGACTCAAAAACCGTTTAACATTAGTAATTACCTTTCGTCCTTGCATAATTCATTTTGAACTAGGCCTGGGTGATCAGGCCATGCATAGTTAAAAATAATCATACAATCGCGAAATTGATTCCCTAAAGTTTGAACCCATAAATGATTTTCCGAAAAAGCCTTGGTTATAGTTTGGTTTCGAAAATTTTTGAAACATTTTTAAAACCGTTTTCACTATAACCTGTGCTCTGATACCAAGTCTGTCACACCCCGCTATAGCGGAAACACGAGATGTGAGAGCTGGAATATCATTACACGGGTTATAATCAAAATAAACGGTTCAAGTCATTGATAAAAATAAAATTTGTTCACAAAACCAAAAAAAACCAAGTAGTTTAAGTGTTTAATACAAATACATATCACAAGTTTCAAATTCATAATTCCCAAAATAAAAAGGTCTTTCCCAAATTGCGCCTCACGTGACCATATCGACCCTTCCATGCCATGCACTTCGACTCTTACACTAATTTCCTGAAACATAAGATAAAGTGTCAACTACATAAAGTAGTGAGTGAGTTACAGTTTGAGTTTCTCGACAAAAGTTTCCAAAAGTTTAAAATATATATGTATAGAGTATCATAAATGAAAAGAAAGCGGAGCGGCGCTAAAACATATATATTTATTACAAAAGTTTCGAACACACGCAAGTAGAGTAGTACTTGTATCATAAAAGTTATAGCGGAAGCAATCGCTAAATTATTGTATATGCGTAAATAATATGTGAGTAACTAAATTAGTATCTTGTATCAATCTCTTGGCTTAATATAACGTAAGTCTACACTAAACCGATTGTCTGGTCAGAACACGCCCCAAAGTTTCACAATAAATGGAGTTTCATCTGATTCTTAGTAATATGTACTTAGGTCGCGAACCACAAGTAAGGAGTGACCTCTCCTAAGTATCGATACCCATAATACTAACGGCTAATGCTAATAGTGTATAATGTTTCCGAACTAAAAACGGGGCACTTTGAACTCTTTTTCTAAAACTAGTAGTAAGGACTTACGGAGTTTATATTCTCATCAAGGATTGGTTGCGCATACAAGTAACCTTAATTTAGTTTAGCCGAGTAACGGGGGCAAGCCAGTAAGCCAATAAGGCAATAAAAATATTTTACGCATATAAGTTTCACAAGTTTCCAAAGTTTCACAAGTTTCCAAAGTTTCACAAGTTTCACAAGTCTCCAAAGTTTCACAAGAGTTGCAAAAGTTTATAAAAGTTTCATAGACCAACAAATACATCTTATGTTTACCTTTTGGCACTTCATGCATACCGGGCAGTTCCCGTGGTGGTGGAAGTTGCACTTATTGCACTTGGGGTTCATCCCCGTGTATCAGGCTCCAGTTGGTGGTGGTGGCGGTGGTGGTGCTACAGCTGCTACGGCGAAATTCCTGGTTGTCTTCTTCTTCTTGTTTCTATCACTTCGCCTGGGGGTTTGGTCAGATTTCCTTTTCTCACCCGACTCCTTCTTGGAGGATGCAGGAGCGGTGAGTAGGTTGCTTGTGAGGCGGTGAGCTGGAATCTGTCACACCCCGCTATAGCGGAAACACGAGATGTGGGAGCTGGAATATCTTTACACGGGTTATAATCAAAATAAACGGTTCAAGTCATTGATAAAAATAAAATTTGTTCACAATCCCAAAAACAACCAAGTAGTTTAAGTGTTTAATACAAATACATATCACAAGTTTCAAATTCATAATTCCCAAAATAAAAAGGTCTTTCCCAAATTGCGCCTCACGTGACCATATCGACCCTTCCATGCCATGCACTTCGACTCTTACACTAATTTCCTGAAACATAAGATAAAGTGTCAACTACATAAAGTAGTGAGTGAGTTACAGTTTGAGTTTCTCGACAAAAGTTTCCAAAAGTTTAAAATATATATGTATAGAGTATCATAAATGAAAAGAAAGCGGAGCGACGCTAAAACATATATATTTATTACAAAAGTTTCGAACACACGCAAGTAGAGTAGTACTTGTATCATAAAAGTTATAGCGGAAGCAATCGCTAAATTATTGTATATGCGTAAATAATATGTGAGTAACTAAATTAGTATCTTGTATCAATCTCTTGGCTTAATATAACGTAAGTCTACACTAAACCGATTGTCTGGTCAGAACACGCCCCAAAGTTTCACAATAAATGGAGTTTCATCTGATTCTTAGTAATATGTACTTAGGTCGCGAACCACAAGTAAGGAGTGACCTCTCCTAAGTATCGATACCCATAATACTAACGGGTAATGCTAATAGTGTATAATGTTTCCGAACTAAAAACGGGGCACTTTGAACTCTTTTTCTAAAACTAGTAGTAAGCACTTACGGAGTTTATATTCTCATCAAGGGTTGGTTGCGCATACAAGTAACCTTAATTTAGTTTAGCCGAGTAACGGGGGCAAGCCAGTAAGCCAATAAGGCAATAAAAATATCTTACGCATATAAGTTTCACAAGTTTCACAAGTTTCACAAGTTTCCAAAGTTTCACAAGTTTCACAAGTCTCCAAAGTTTCACACGAGTTGCAAAAGTTTATAAAAGTTTCATAGACCAACAAATACATCTTATTTTTACCTTTTGGCACTTCATGCATACCGAGCAGTTCCCGTGGTGGTGGAAGTTGCACTTATTGCACTTGGGGTTCGTCCCCGTGTATTAGGTTCCATTTGGTGGTGGTGGCGGTGGTAGTGCTACAGCTGCTACGGCGAAATTCCTGGTTGTCTTCTTCTTCTTGTTTCTATCACTTCGCCTGGGGGTTTGGTCAGATTTCCTTTTCTCACCCGACTCCTTCTTGGAGGATGCAGGAGCGGTGAGTAGGTTGCTTTTGAGGCGGTGAGCTGGAATCTGTCACACCCCGCTATAGCGGAAACACGAGATGTGGGAGCTGGAATATCATTACACGGGTTATAATCAAAATAAACGGTTCAAGTCATTGATAAAAATAAAATTTGTTCACAATCCCAAAAACAACCAAGTAGTTTAAGTGTTTAATACAAATACATATCACAAGTTTCAAATTCATAATTCCCAAAATAAAAAGGTCTTTCCCAAATTGCGCCTCACGTGACCATATCGACCCTTCCATGCCATGCACTTCGACTCTTACACTAATTTCCTGAAACATAAGATAAAGTGTCAACTACATAAAGTAGTGAGTGAGTTACAGTTTGAGTTTCTCGACAAAAGTTTCCAAAAGTTTAAAATATATATGTATAGAGTATCATAAATGAAAAGAAAGCGGAGCGGCGCTAAAACATATATATTTATTACAAAAGTTTCGAACACACGCAAGTAGAGTAGTACTTGTATCATAAAAGTTATAGCGGAAGCAATCGCTAAATTATTGTATATGCGTAAATAATATGTGAGTAACTAAATTAGTATCTTGTATCAATCTCTTGGCTTAATATAACGTAAGTCTACACTAAACCGATTGTCTGGTCAGAACACGCCCCAAAGTTTCACAATAAATGGAGTTTCATCTGATTCTTAGTAATATGTACTTAGGTCGCGAACCACAAGTAAGGAGTGACCTCTCCTAAGTATCGATACCCATAATACTAACGGCTAATGCTAATAGTGTATAATGTTTCCGAACTAAAAACGGGGCACTTTGAACTCTTTTTCTAAAACTAGTAGTAAGCACTTACGGAGTTTATATTCTCATCAAGGATTGGTTGCGCATACAAGTAACCTAAATTTAGTTTAGCCGAGTAACGGGGGCAAGCCAGTAAGCCAATAAGGCAATAAAAATATTTTACGCATATAAGTTTCACAAAGTTTCACAAGTTTCACAAGTTTCCAAAGTTTCACAAGTCTCCAAAGTTTCACACGAGTTGCAAAAGTTTATAAAAGTTTCATACACCAACAAATACATCTTATGTTTCCCCCAAAATCATAATAAAAATAGTAAAATATAATGGGGTTGTAACTCACGGGTTGCGGAGAATAGTCTCGAGTAAGAGAGAAAGGTGCGGAACGCGTCGGGAATCAAGGATGACCTATAACACCGAAATATTGTATAAGTATAAATTGTATGATTTAAGTTATGTTAAAGTTCCATTTTAACATTTTTAGTATTAAATCTTTACACTTTAAATTCTGTCCAAAAGTCCCAATACGGAAAGTTATGTTTTATTATGTGTTCGGTTACGCTTTAGTGTCCGATTAGTCCAATTATGTCCAAAAAGAGTCGATGTCCAAGGTCAAAGTGTACAAGTTACAAAAATATTAAGTTACTGAGTTTTGGTCATAATTTACGGTGAAATTTGGGCAGCGCTTCCGCGCTATAAAAATTTAATCCATTTTCGAACACTTTCCCGCTTTAACAAACATTTTAAATCATATAACACAATAATACAAGTGCTTTTAATCCTCAAACTCATCCAAACAATTTTATTTATAAAAACAGTAAGTTTTCAAAATACCAATCTGTGATAAGTTCATTCGGTCACTATTTTTAACGTTTAAAGATGCAAAACGACGATTTTAGTGAACAGCGAGATCCAGACAGCGGCTGGAGATATTCAGCCGCCGGCTGGACCTTAGCCGCCGGCTGGATATCTTCAGCCGCTGGCTGGAGGCCTTCGGCCAGTTTCATATTTTCGATATTTTTCGATTTTTGAGCCGTTTTAGTGTTAGATTCTTACATGCAAACTGTTTTTAGTCAAATATATTCATTTTAGAGTAAAAATCACAGTTTCTTTTAGATCTATTTCGTTAAAATGTGGATCTTTGTGAAAAACCCGATTTTAAGCAAGAAAACGTTTTAAACTTTTATAAAAACAATTTTTCAGTCTTTGGATCGTCCATGCAAGCAAAGATTTATGAAATAAAAGTAAAATAGAGGAGTTTTACCGAAGGAAAAAGTTATGGATCGGTTTGGATGAGAAAAGCTCCAAAGTGGTAGAGAAACTTCTTCAAAAACCCGATTTTAAGCTCCCTCCTTGTTACCCTTTTGATTTAGGACGATTTGTGTGTATTTGTTGGTGATTTCAAGTGTTTATTTGCTGTGGAAAGGGGAGATAATTCACTGTTTTGCTTGGGAGGGTTGAGAGAAAATGAGAGAGAAAATGGAAGTGTGTGTGTGTGTTTTGTTTGAAAAATGAATGTGAATTGAAAAGAGGTGTGTGGGAAAGGGGTGTTACTGCCCTAGGGAAGTGTTGTGGCCAGTAGTTGGTCCAATCCCCGAGTTGGGAAGTTGGCCATTCACCTTGCATGCAATTATGAGTCATCAATTCGCTGGTCAGCGGCTTTCAGCCGCCGGCTGGCCATATCCAGCCGCCGGCTGGGCTTCAGCCGGTGGCTGACAGCTTTCAGCCGTCGGCTGGAAGGCATTTCCCAGCTCGGTGACGTTTTAAGTTTTCCGTTATTGTTAGTTGTGGACTAGAATTTTATTAGTTTCCGTTATGAACTTAGTCAAGTTCTTTGTATAGTTTCTTGGTGTTAGGATTTATAAGTTGATTCCGACTTTGGTTCCGACACACTAAAAGACACAATAAGTACGAACTAGAACAATATGATCACGATAAGATGCAACTAAATATTTGAACCGATATAGTAATTGAGAATCACCTGAATTTTAGACGGTTGTCACACAAAGAACCATCCACCTTCTCAAATCATTGGTAATCTTGACTTCTCTATGGAGACTAGAAGTCAAACCAAGCCCAGAAGTGATCCAATGAAAGACATAAATACATGCCTTTTTTCTTGCTTTCTTTCTCAAATGGAACCAAAGAAAATCCAAGAGGCATTACTGGTTCCACACTGGATAGAAGCTTGTGAAGCTGGGCTACTTCAATTCAAAATTCAAGGAGTATGGGAGTTAGTTGAAGTACCAATTGGCAAGAAAGCGATAGGTACAAGATGGTTCTTCAGAAACAAGAAGGATGAAAGAGGTATTGTAATCAAGAACAAAGCAAGACTAGTGGCTCAGGGCTACACACAGGAAGAGGGCATTGATTATGAAGAGGTATTTGCCCCAGTAGCTAGGATAGAAGCCATTAGACTGTTCCTAGCATTTGCTTCCTTTATGGGTTTCAAAGTATACCAAATGGATGTGAAAAGTGCCTTTCTCTATGGAGTTATAGAGGAAGAGGTATATGTCAAGCAGCCCCCTGGCTTTGAGGACCCTCAACATCCTCACATGGTCTACAAACTGGTAAAAGCTCTCTATGGGCTTCATCAAGCACCAAGGGCATGGTATAACACTCTGTCTGACTATCTTCTGCAAAACAACTTTCAAAGAGGAACTATTGACAAGACTCTCTTTTTCAAAAATCTCATTCTGATATCAATCTTGTCCAAATATACGTTGATGACATCATCTTTGGCTCTACCAAAGATGCTCTGTGCAAAGAATTTGAAGAGTTAATGCACACAAAGTTTCAAATGAGCTCCATGGGAGAACTCACCTTCTTTTTGGGTCTACAAGTTAAGCAGAAGACTGATGGCCTCTTCATCAGCCAATCCAAGTATGTCAAGGACATTCTCACAAAATTTGGATTTCTGGATGCCAAGGTGGCCAGCACACCCGTAGAAACTGACAAACAACTGAGTGCTGATCTTGAGGGGGAGGATGTGGATATTCACAATTACAGATTTATGATAGGCTCCTTAATGTATCTCACAGCTTCAAGACCAGACATCATGTTTGGAGTTTGTGTCTGTGCTAGATATCAAAAAAGACCCAAAATGTCACACCTAATTGCAGTCAAGAGAATCTTTCGTTACCTGAAGAGCAAGCCTAGCTTAGGCTTATGGTATCCTAAAGACTCTCCCTTTGACTTAATTGCTTTTACTGACGGTGATTATGGTGGTGAAAATTTAGACAGGAAATCAACAACTGGAGGATGTCAATTCATAGGCTCAAGACTGGTGTCCTGGCAGTGCAAGAAGCAATCTACTGTGTCTACCTCTTCCACAGAAGCTGAATACATTGTTGCGGCTAGTTGCTGTGCTCAAGTCCTATGGATACAAAATAAAATGATGGACTATGGCTATTCATTCATGAACACTCCTATTTTCATAGACAACCAAAGCACCATCAGCATCATCAACAATCCAGTGAAGCATTCCAAGACAAAACATATAGAGATACGCTATCACTTCATCAGAGACTGTAACGAAAAGAAGTTAATACATGTTGAGAATATTCATACTGATAATCAACTTGCTGATCTTCTCACAAAAGCATTTGATGTGGGAAGATTCACATTCTTGATTACCAGCATTGGAATGATCAACATGGATTAACTATCTACTTTTTTCTCTGTATCTCTATTTTAAGTCCCTTCGAATGAAGCAGTAGTAACCTTAACATAAGCTCAAGTGCCTTACTTTTTAGTATTGTACTATGTTACTACTGCAAAATTAACAGTAGCAACAAATTTTTAACCAAAGTTTTATTAGTACGACCACCTTATCCGTATTAAGGGAAGGTTTAACTACTACTGCCCTTAATATGATAATACGGACGGAATGATTAATACTGTCTAGTATTGTTGTTACTACGGACCTCTGGTTAATACTGGAAGTAATTCACATTACTACGACCAGACCAGTTAATACGGCTCGCTGTATCATTACTACGGTGATTAATCAAATTACTACGGTTATTATTTGTTAATACTGCAGCTCACCGTATTAAAAAGGTTTCTTAATTAATAAGTTTTCCTTAATTAATGGTGAGTTGACAAGTCAAAACTCAACTTGTAACTAACTTTACACGTGGCGATTGAGGATTGGACCTAATTTTTAAATTTTCGGCGCGGGTACAACAACAATTGACACGTGGCAACTCACAATTGCACCATTACTTTTAATTATAACCCGCGTCTAATCCTAATTGTCAAGTGGTTATAATTTTACAGTATAAATAGGGATCTTTCTAACCGTTTTCATTACTTACCTTTCTTCAGAACCCTAAAAACCCAAACGTTACCGTTACATTTAAATCCACAACCTTTCTTTCACTGTTTGATTAATCTCTTTTACATTGCTAACAATGGCTGAACTTCAGTTTCATATGACTCATAACATGGTAGCATGCTTCTTCAAGAACTCAGAAAACAAAGATTTTCACCCAATTATAGATTTCTTGAAGCAATCACACATAAAGTTTGCCTTAACAGTTAGCCCTAAAATTCATGAACAGCATATTAGAGACTTTTGGACCACAGCAGAATCAACCACCATGGGAGACATACCTCTCATCAAAGCCACAGTGGATGGCAAAGAAATCACTATTTCAGAGGCCACACTACGTACTCATCTTCTTCTACAAGATGAAGCAGGTATAACTGAACCTCCCAATGAAACAATTGTTTCAAACTTTGAAAGAATGGGTTATGAGGGGGACTTACATATTTCAACTTTTCAAAAGGCTAAGTTGTCCCCCCAATGGAAATACTTGTTGCATACTTTGCAGCAATGTATTTCACAGAAAAGAACGGGTTGGCATGAGGGAAGCAGTGCTTTGGCTAATGCTATGGTATGTTTGGCCACAAACCAAACATACAATTTTTCAAACTTATTTTTTGATGGTATGTTATGGAATTTGGCAAATCTAAAACATAAATTCTTAATGTACCCAAGGTTCCTTCAACATATCTTTAATTGTGAACTCAAAAATTTAACAAGATCCCAAAACGTTTTCTCATCCCATGCTTATACAAAGAAAGTTTTTCCCAATATGAGACGGGTAAACAAAGGATTCTCTTCAAATGTGACACCATTGTTCTCTACAATGATGGTGGGCACAAGTTCTGCCACAGATGAGAGACAAGTGACTTCACCTCTGTCTCAACCCCCATATGCATCTGTTACTACTGTGAGCACCTCTGCAATTTCTACTGCAAGTGCTGCAGTTACCATCCCAGAGGATATAACTACAGTTTCTACTGCAAGTGTACCTCCAGTTAATACTGGGAGTTCTACTCCAGTTAATACTGAGCCAGTCACCACTTTTGTGACTTCACCCACAGCTTCTACACCTCACTCACCACCACCATTGGTTGCAACATTTTTTAGAAAGGCTAAGAGGGTTCCTCAGTCTCTTAGGACTCCAACTTCCCCACTCTCTATTCTCAAAAAATCTTTACCTGGAACATCTTCAGGAAAGACACAAACAAGGGAAAACATTGAGCAAACCCCCAAACTCACTGAGGTGGTCCATAAGGAGGGGGGTGACCATGTGGAAAGGGTTAATACTACTGATATCGTTACTTTTCATAGTGATGCTCAGGACAGTATTAACATCACTAAGACCCAATTCACGACAAAACTACCCTTAGATGCTGAGTTTTTGGCATCTTTGGAAAGTGGTCCCCGGTGCCAAGAAACCACAGGGGAGATACATGTTTCTGCTTGGCAGGAAGGTATCTTTACATCCTATGATCCACCACCCGTTGGTACTCAACAGGAAAGGAGTGAGGATAGATCTAACATTAACTTGGAATTTATGGAATTGTACAAAATTGTCATTGATAAGGTGGACAAACAAGGGGAGGCCCTTGCCACTTTAACTAATTTGGTGCAACAGTTGATAGCTCAACAAGCATTACTCTCAGCACAACTGTTGCCCAGAAGCACATCCAGTCCCATCAAGCTCTTCTTCTTCCTCAGATGATGATTCTTCTGCTGACAAAAAGGGGGAGAATGAACCTGAATATATTTTATCTATAGAAGATGAGGCTAAACTCAAGGGGGAGGAGAATGAAAGAAAAAGTGATGAAACAGTGATCACAGCTACATCTCTAACTGAAGAAGATGAAGGTGAAAAGATGGAGGTAGACAAAGAAGCTGAGAAGGAACAAGAATTTGAGGGGGAGCAGGAGATGATAATTGATGATGCAGTCATTGACAATGTTCAAATTTCTGCTGCAGAGTTTGTGATTACTACGGAGGACATTGTTACTACGGATGCACCATTTACTACGGCAACTCAAATAGAAGTTGTTACTACGGATGCTGAGATAGTTTCTACTGAAACTGTTACTACTGTCAGCCATCCAGTTACTACGGAAGCACAAGTTTCTACTGAAGGAGTTTTGATCATAGATCCAATTACTACGGATCTTCATGTTTCTACTAAAACATCTTCAACTGTATTAATTCCTCCAGTAAGTGAAGAAATTCCAGTTAGTGAATCAATCAAGGCAATTCTTTCTGAAGCTACAACAATCACAACAGCATCTATGGTTTCAACTCCTACTGTTGATGAAAAAGTTGCTGCTGCTGAACTGTTAAAGCTTGAAATGGCAAGAATCATTGCAGAAAGAAGGATTGAAGCAGCTTCTCTTCCAAAGGAGAAAGCCTTGACAATCCCTGCAGCTTCACTAAGCACAAGTGAAGCAATAGACTATGTTGCAGATCCTTCAAGACCTTCAGGTATAAGACCACTTAGTCTTCCTCCTTATAGATCTCATGTTCCCAAAGTAGTTACAGAAATAAAGCCTGAGGAGAAGGCCAAAGGGAAGAAGATAGCAGAAGATCTAAAGGAGAAAGAAAAGATGAAAAAAAGGAAGGAAATGGAAGAGAAATTAGCTGACTTTGCTGCTTATGATATGCTTAAAATAATCGATATTTTGTAATCATATTTCTCATTTTTACTCTAGTTTTCTGCAACTTTTGTTATGATCTGGTATATTTTCAGTTATAATTGCAGATTAGAGTTACATTTGGATAATGGAGCGAAAAGGAGCTAAAACCGGCTCGGAACGGAGACAAACGAGCAACAAAAGTGAAAACTGAAGAACCAGCCGGCGGCTGAAATTATTTAGCCGGCGGCTGGATTAAATTTCCACAATTGTTCCTAAACGTGCCGCGGAAGCAACTTTTCCACCCACGCATTCCAGCCGCCGGCTGAATACAGCCAGCCGCCGGCTAAATCAGACGGATCAGACTCTATTTAAAGGGCTTCTAGGGTTCGAGTTGGAGACATCTTATTCCATATTTTCACCCTACATTCGACCTGGAGAGCTGCAAGGAGAGTCCTGGAAACCTTTGATCACGTTAGAAGCTTTGATTAATCTCTTTTAATCATCTTTGAAGTTTGCTATTATTGGTTTGCACTTTATTCGTATTTTTCTTGATACAATGTTTTTGTTTAAGAATTCTTATGTTATTTTGTTACAATCCAACATGAGCTAAACTCCTTAAGTGATTGCTTGGATTGTTGAACCTGGATCTATGTTTAATTAAGTTTATGTTTGAACTAATTGGTTTTTCCGTTATTATTTACGTTTAATCGCGATCCATGTTTATTCAAAGTCATTAAATTTACTACTTAGCGTGATTGATAAATCTATATCATAACTAGCGTTCTTATAAGTTTATCAGTTATTTACGATTATATAATTTATTAGATAATTGTAGCTTGAGACTTAATTGAGATAGGCTAAGATATTAGTAATTTAATGAATTGAATGAACATGACAATTATATCAAAATTGAATAATTGAGACTTTTGTTAATTCGTAGTCGACAGATTAAATTGTTAATAATAGTGAATTTAAAGCACAATTTAGAGTGGATAATCTAAGATAGCTCTTGATGTACGATTAATCGTATGATCTTTCTCTAAAATTGTAGGATTAGACAACTCTAATAGGAAGTCTAATTATTATAGAAATCACAGTTGAACCAATCAAACATATTCTTATTATTCATGATCCAGGTAAAACGTAATTCCAAGTAATCACTGCTTTTTAATATTTGATTAAATCTAAAAGTCTTTTCGAAACAGTTTTCCATCCGCAATTCCACTTAGTTAATTCAATTGCTATTTTAATTTAGTTATTTGTTTTTCTGAAATATGTTCTCACAGAACTAAAACGTCTCCCATATTTACTTGCTTTATTTAGTTTAATTATATAATTTGAGATAACGAATATAAATACACGTTCCCTGAGTTCGATCCGGACTTACTGAATCTATATTATCGTACGATCAGGTACACTTCATGTATTGTGTGTTAATCTACTTTGGTAAAAACCGTTTCTAAACTTTAAATAATTTTATGTTATAAAATACACATCAGCTTACAAGTTAGTTGCTGAAGAATTGGATGTTGGTGATGATCAAGCAACCATTGTGGACATCCATACCAAGCTGCAAATCCAAGAGATGGAGAAAATTCAGAAGTTAAGAGAAGAGGAATTAGCTGTAAAAGTTATGGTTGAAAAGGAGTTGGCTGATCTAGCCAAAGAAGAAATAGCAAAGAAAAAGAAGGTTTAAAAGAAAAAATCCACCCAAGACAAACTCACTGAAGATAGGAAGCAGTTTATCACCTATCTCAAATCCAAAAATTATAGTGGTAAGTCATTAGGACCAATGAAGATGGGGAGTTTACTTGAATTTGTGGAGAAAGAAAGAAAGAAGGATGCTCAAAGAAGGATTGCTCTCACCAAACTACAAGAGAAAAAGCAGTTTGAGTTGGAGAGATCATTGAAAAGAGCACATGAGCTAGGAAGAAAAATGTTTGATGCTTAGGGCAAAGAAATTGCAAATCCTTTTGTTAGTACTGCTCCAGTTGAACCCAATCCTCCTGAGAAGTTAAAGAGAAAAAAGTCAGTATCTACAAGAGTTGTTCAAAAGAGACAAAGAGTAGAAGACCTTTCTGCTTCAACCACTTCTCAAGGAAGTCCCATTATACCATTTGTGAAAGTCAAGAAAGAACCAGTTGTTATTGAAGAAAAGGATGATGATCTAGAGATATCTCAAGATGACTGTTCTACATTGATCATCCATGAAGAAGGACTGAGGATTGCACCTTTAGCTGTTGAGCCTCCTATAATCATAGATTGGGAGTACACTGGTGGAAGGATGAAGACTGAATATGTTGTAACTAGGGAAGATAAGTCCAAGACAATTGTTCCAGCTTTTCATAGAGTGTTTAGAGACTTCTCAAGAGCTGATCTGGAGAGAATGTATGATATTGGAAAGAGAAAGTATTCAAACTCCAGAGGTCAAAGTTCAGGCATAGATATGGCAATAGACTGGTTAATTGGAATGTTTGAACCAGATTCTGAGAAGTTTAACCCTGTTTTCAAAAAGGGAGGTCCAAACAACCCTGTAGTTAAGTGGTTTCTATATGAAAGGAGTGGCACATATTCTATAGTTAGAACTCATGGTGCAATAGAGTTCTACCTAATAGATAGAAGGTATCCACATGGGTTGAGGACATTAAGAGAGCTGATCAAGGCTAAATTGTTTGAACTTGTGACTTCAAGGATGGCTCATGAGCTGGTCTGGGACATCATGATGCAACTCACTGAAGAGTTGGCAAAAGAAGGAAAGAAGGAAGTAGCAAGGCAAGAAGCAGAAAGAAACAAATGATCATATTTTGTAATAATAGTAGTTAACAGTTGATGTATGAAACTTGTACTTTTGATAGTATATAAAAGTTCAAGGTTAGGGGGAGATTGTTGGGTTATAACTTAGTCAAAATAGTTTTAACTCATTAATACTACTCCTAGATACTGATAGTAAAGCATTAATGTGAAAGTCAATTAATACTGAAGAAGTATTAGTTAATGCGGAAGACAAACTAAAGACAAGTTAGTACGACTGTTCAACTATTACTACGAAAGACATGTTACTAGGGATCAACATTGTTAATACTGATCAAGGTTACTGCGGAAGAACACCTTGCCATGCACGTTTAGTTTAATAGTTATAATTGTAATTAGATTATATTTCCTTTTAGATAAAGATGTAGTTTCCTAGTTTATCTAGGTTAGCCTCAAGGTCTATAAATATAGATCCTTGTAAGATAGAAAACAAGTTGTATTGATATCATTGATTAATGCAATTGAGGCTTATAATTCGACAAATATATTGTTCTTTATTGTTCTTACTTTTGCAATATCCATTGTTCGATAGCTTGTTAATATTAAAGTGTTCATCCGCTGCTGAACTTCTTTAATAGATCAAGATCTTAACGAAGGCAAACTATAAGTTATATTAGCTTATTCGATCCTGACAATGTTGCACATAAAATTACTTTGAACACGTAACTTAAAATAACATATAATAACAATAGTGAATATCTAACATATAATAACAATAGTGGATATCTAACATTTGTTGTTTTGTAGAAAAACATGCTTCCCTTTTCTAATGTTACGAAATTTCTCATTTTTCTATAACCATTTTGTTAATACATTGAACAAAGCAAAAATTAATA
This sequence comes from Senecio squalidus, assembly GCA_910822075.1. NCBI lineage: Eukaryota > Viridiplantae > Streptophyta > Magnoliopsida > Asterales > Asteraceae > Senecio > Senecio squalidus. The sequence continues at coordinate 39,962,595 of CAJVGC010000590.1, forward strand.
TAAGGGACAAATCAATTTCCCACCAATATACTTTCTTAATTAGTAATAAAATTTTAAAAATTGAAGATACAAAGCCATTCTAAATTGTAAAGACATAACATTCACATTTTAATATAAGGGACGACCACTATGACTCGCTTTCAGAAGATTATGGTCGAAAATATCAAAGTGTTGATATGGTTCTTAATATGGTCCTTACTGATGTCAACGTCTATCTTCAATCCATGGGTAAGAATCTAGAAGATTTTGATCTTCCTAGGATAAACTCGAATGTCGACATTCAATCTAGAGGTTTTTGTGAATTGGACGAGGAGTATTCCATACATGTGGAGGAAGACACTTGCGAGCCCGCGACACTCTAAATCCAGACCAAAAATTCGCGTACGATGAGATAATGCGTTTCGTAGATTGTGACTACTCCGGTGTGTTCTTTATAGATGGACTTGGTGGACTGGAAAAACATATTTATACAAAGCTTTGTTAGCCGAGATTCGATCACGTGGTCTTATAGCAATTGCAACCGCATCATCCGATGCCGCTACTAATAACATGCCGGGAGGGAGAACAACTCATTCATGATTCAAAATCCCCCTCAATCTTGATAACAACTCTATGTGCAACATAAAAAAAACATTGGAACTACTCAACTACTTCGATGTGTAAAAATAATAATATGGGACGAAGCATCTATGGCAAAGAGGCAAGCAGTAAAGGCGGTAGACATAACCATGCAAGACATAACGGGGGGTAAGACTACCATTTGGTGGGAAAATAATGGTTCTTGGTGGTGATTCCAGACAGGTATTGCCGGTAACGAGACATGGAACGCGAGCACAAATAGTAGACTCGAGCCTACGTATGTCGAATCTTTGGTGTTCTATTAAAATGATCTCCCTCACTCTAAATATGAGAGCACTGACAGACCCATGGTTTTTGGATTTTCTACTCCGAGTTTGAAACGGAGATGAAGAAGCGACTTATGGAAGTTATATTCGAATACCTGATGACATGGTCATACCTTACACAAATGGAAGTACATCAAAAAATGATTTGATATATGCTATCTTTACAGCTTTGCATATCAATGGTGGTTCTTCGGATTACATCATTTATAGTGTGATATTATCAACGAAAAATGAGAACGTGGACGAGATTAACGATCAGTTAATAGACCGGTTTTGCGGCGAAGAAAAAATCTACTATAGTTTCGATGAAGCTGTAGATGATACTAATAACTATTATCCGGTCGAATTCTTAAACTCACTAACTGTTGACTCAAAGTTGGGTGTCCGATTATACTGTTAATTAATATTGACCCCGCTAATCGATTATGCAACGACACGATATTGATATGTAAAGCTTTTCAGCCAAACGTCATTGACGCGGAAATAGTTGTTGGTCAGCATGCTGGAAAAAGAGTGTTTGTTCCCAGAATTCCGTTATGCCCTTCTGAAAGTGACATGTTTCCGTTCAAGCTGAAAAGAAAACAATTTCCTGTCCGACTTAGCTTTGCTATGACAATTAACAAGGCTCAAGGACAGACAATTCCAAACGTCGGTGTGTATCTACCAGAATCGGTATTCTTCCATGGACAACTTTACGTGGCGCTATCTAGAGGGATTTCACGTGGAAATACAAAGGTATTAGTAAAGGGTGCCAAAAAATTTGATCGAGATGGAGTGAACACTTCGAACGTAGTGTATCGAGAAGTTCTACATGACAAATAAAGTATGCATGTGTGTAGTTGTTGAATACCGCAAGTTATGTTTTCTTATAGATATCATATATGTATTCTTTTAGTACCAACAACTATATGCTACTCGATTTTTACATCATTCTAAAAAAATTGTGAACCATTTCACACAATCTATCTTTGCATTAATCTAAGTTATATTTATGATAACCAAAACTCATCGCTATCAGTTATCCATTTCCATTGAAAACGATTGCCGAAAGAAATCAAATTGCATATACATTAAATAACTATAGTCGCCGCTGCAACGCGCGGGTACCCTACTAGTACATTATAAAGCATTTGGGTATAAAATGTTGAAATTAAAGCATGGTAAAATTACTAAACTACCCTTTTAACTAAACATTTATTAAATAATTACTAATATAACTCCATAACATACATACCATATATACTTAAAATTTTGAAATTATTGAATTTTTTTTACTAACTTAAAACATTCAACTTTTAATGTATAAAATTTCAAATAAATAGAGTTAATATTTAGAATTTCTAACTAATTGAATGTTAATAAACCGAAAATCTGTATCGTTCGTAAAATTATTTGTAACAAAATACATACCATCGATTTATATATTTATTATCGCCGCTGCATCACGTGATGCGGGTATAATAGTAATAATGATTAAAGAGATTATCCAAGAATAGTAAGTGTTGAAGGCGTGGGAGACCATAATTACTTTCTTTTTCTTGTGTTTCAAAAACCTCTCTCATTTTCATTGAATCCAAGAATTCCCCGGAGAAATGAGCAGCGAATAGTGAGTTTGTTTTTCTCCTACTTTTCATTTTCCAATCTTTTATTAACATTTTAATTATTATCTGCAGCGATTATCTGTTCAAATTATTGATTATTGGAGACTCATCTGTCGGAAAATCTTGCCTTCTTCTGAGATTCGCTGTACTTATTCCTACTTTTATAATTCAGTGATTCATTTAATTAACCTAACATATTATTTTCTTATTTTAATATCAGGATGATTCTTATGTTGATAGTTACATAAGCACCATCGGAGTCGATTTCGTAAGTTCGATACGTGTTTACATTGTTCTAGTTTATGGTATATGCTAAAATTAAGATATTATTATGTTTTCAGAAAATTAGGACTGTTGAGCTCCAAGGGAAGACGATTAAGCTGCAAATTGTCAGTACTTTACTCTTATCTCTATATGTTGTTTGTGTTTTTCTAACTATTTATACAGTGGGATACTGCAGGCCAAGAGAGGTTTCGGACGATAACCAGTAGTTACTACAGAGGAGCACATGGAATAATCGTAACACCCTTTTACTATAAACTTTATGGAACATTGATTTCCACATCTCATAGAATGGGTTATATTATTCATTCATTGAATCCAACTAGATTCTAACATACATCGCATACATGTTAATCTGATAACTAGTTACTCGTTTCCCAAATTATCTTATAACCTGACTTTGGATTCATATTGATGTAAACTGTTTGGACTAAATTGAATGACAACTTCTACTTTTATAATCATATTTCGGAAATATAGCTTTTTGACTCGGTAAAAAAATTAATTTTCTAAGAAAGGAAAATGTTGCGTTTCTTGAGGGATTGAGGCAATATTTGATGTTTATATGCCACAGTTTTCATCCATGTCACTACCTGGTAGGGGCTTGAGGAATAATAATGTCAGCTCTTATGAATTGCATTTACGTTTTCTGCCAAATTCGTACATATTTAAAGCTGTCGGTGCCCATTACCTATGTGATGAATCATTAGATTTCTATTACCCAAAACTCAAAATCTTATATTAACGAGATGTTAATTCCCCTCGTAAGATAATATTCATTCCTGCCTGTGCCCATTAATAAGAAATGGTATCACTTTTATATTCGAGGTTGGATTATATTGATTCCCTGCTAAGTACTTGCCTAGTGTTCGTCATTCTCCTTTTCTAACTTATTTAAAAAATTCTTATGTAAACTAAAACAGTTTTTTTTTATGTACTGAATTCAACCGACTGTGGATTCACTATGGTATATATGCTTAATCCTCATGTAGAAGATTAAGCAGTAACTTGGCTTAGGTTTACTTAATGTTTTCTTAGAGCATTAGGTAGGAGTTACAAAGAAAAGATGAGAACATGGAACCCATGTAGGGTTCATGGAAAAGTCTTTTTCGTTTGCAGTTGGTTGTCTTCTTTCTGCACTAAATTTAATATAAATTTGTACATCAATAATTCACCCGGTTTTGTCAGCATTTAGACGATCATTGGTGGGGCACATGATTATTAATCTATTTCACTAATTTCATCCGTTCCCACTTGTACCTTCTTTCTCCTTAAGCTATGAATAGTCGTAGTTCTGGTAACTTCTTTTAAACTATTCTGAATGTTAATGCTGTGTACCTTATTACATTTATTATATTGCAACAGATTGTGTATGATGTCACTGATATGGAGAGCTTCAATAATGTGAAGCAATGGTTAAGTGAAATTGATAGATACGCAAATGAATCAGTCTGCAAACTTCTTGTTGGAAACAAATGTGATCTAGTTGAGAACAAGGTCGTCGACACACAAACAGCTAAGGTAGAGAATAATGTTGTTAGTTATCTGTAGTTACTCAGAGCCCCCCTCATATTTTTCCATGCTTAGTAATGTGAAGGTGTTAACCTTTGTACACTTGGTTTGTATGCGTTTCTATTTTAACGTGGCAAGATGAGTGGTCAAGACGTGTTTGGGTTGAAATATGCATTTCGTTATATAAAAATGATTTAGTTGTAAGCTTTTAAAATCACTTGAACTTTGAGATTTAACCCGTTTGAGAAAAAAAAAACCCAACCCTATTCGACCCAAATGGGTCGAAATTGCCATCGAGTGCAATGGGTATGTTTTCCTTGCCATTGTAAATGACCTTGGCGGATTGGCTGCAGGCATTTGCAGATGAGCTCGGGATTCCTTTTCTTGAGACAAGTGCAAAAGACTCCGTCAATGTGGAACAAGCTTTCTTGACGATGGCTGCTGAGATCAAGAAAAAGTAAGACAAACTACGAGCACAGTTAGTTATTAGAGGCTTTTAGCCTTTATTATTTTTGGTGTTATAATCTTTGAATGAATTGTTTGAATTTACAGAATGGGTAACCAGCCAACGGGTAGCAAGTCAGGAAGCACGGTTCAAATCAAAGGGCAACCAATTGAACAGAAGAATAATTGTTGTGGCTAATACCGTCTTGTATTTTTTTCGTTATGTTAAGGTCCAAAGGACTAGTAGTAAAACGTGTTTCTCCATTGTACAATATTTGCAGACTTTTAACTAACCCGCTGAACTTGTTTGTATCATTTAGTTTTTAAGCACTGGTAAAATCTTTGACACTGCTTTTCTCTATCAACAGTCGATTATGGTTATTTCCTTAGTTTACACAAATTTAAAGTGCTGGTCTTTAAAGAAAGAATATATTGATAATAGAGTACATGATATTCAAATATGAAACCACACCAAAAGAGTGAACTCAAAATAAGCTAGAATCAGTAATGTACGCTGGGCTTAACCACACAAGAGCCAAGAAAACACAACTTAACAAGAAAAATTTTCAACATGTTTCTGTGACGAAGCAGTTATGAGGAAGAGCAACAAGTCTTCTTTGTATTGGCGTCCTGTGCTCCAACAACAAGCGTCTCACCCTGTTTGATGCTAGCAGGTCCTGGCTCCCCAGCAGATATAGATTTCTTGCTAATAATTCGATAAATCTCACCAAGAATCGTTTGGAAAGATTTCTCAACGTTTACAGCTTCCAAAGCAGATGTTTCAATGAAAGACAGGCCTTCCCTCTCTGCAAAACTTTGTGCATCTTCTACAGCAACAGCCCTAAGATGTTTCAGATCCGTCTTGTTACCTATAAGCATAATCACAATATTTGCATCTGCATGGTCCCTCAGTTCCTTCAACCACCTGCTCACATTTTCAAAGGTTGTTGGTTTCGTGACATCATAGACCAGAAGGGCTCCAAGGGCACCCCTGTAATACGCACTAGTTATTGCTCTGTATCGCTCTTGACCTGCTGTATCCCATATCTGAGCCTTTATCGTCCTCCCCTCAACCTAAAGACAGACAGTTAAAATTCATGATTTAAAGTTGACAGAATACTAAGGGCTTGATAATTTTACAATTTCACCACCGTCTACAACAACGCCTATTAAAAATGGACAATAAACACATATACAAGCGCAAGATAAGCATCACATAGATAATTTCAAGCTAATGCTGGCCCTAAATAAACTGGATTCGTGGTGATGGGTCGCTATCATGGGAGCAGGTTGGATAATGGATCAAAACCGGTTCGGGTTGAAACAAGTCATTTATTAGTATGTGAAGAAATGGTTAACAGGTAATTGGGACATAATGCTATGCTAAACACTGTAAAATATTACCCCAAATGAGACTGAGCAGGACTCAGGCAATTATAAAGCAAAGCAGCCTAAGATTGAGGTGAGAGTTTCAATAATGCACGCAAAACCTAAATCAATGTTTATCATTTTGTTAGTAATCACACAAGGTGGCTAGTTCTTAGCACCCACTGATATACACGCCAGCTATTCTCCTACCTTTTTTAATAGAAAGGTCGTGCGTACATATCTAGATATAACAGAAAAGAGCTAGTACTTAAAGATGGAATAATGTAAACATTAAAAACTAACCTAGTTCCGAGCAGCTATAATTGGGAGGGTACTTTGCATGTGCATACATTAACATAATGCGGTCCATGATATTCTACTAAATTCAGATTAAGAGAAAGAAATTACACTTACAGTTTATAAGAAACCTATTTCACAATCTCAGGACTGTCTAAAACTAGTTTATAAACAGAACTTTGGAGGCCGAAACACAAACAGATCACGAACATATCTTGAGATTCTACAGTTCTATAACGAAATGTCGAAATCATCAAAACAAATTTGGAGGAATAACGTAAACATTTAGAACTAACCTAGTTCCGAGTACACTCATGAATACCTACACTAACTGAATGCGGTCCATGATATTCAACTTCGATTAAGATACATTAATTACACTTGCAGTTTATATAAAAAGTTAAAAACGTATTTCGCAATCTCACGACTAAAACGAGATGATAAACAGAATTTTAGAAGGCGAAAGCACGTTATCTAAAATGTTTATGTAAAACCTACCTATATACAGATCAAACCGATAAACACGACTATCCTGTTAGGTTATAGAGATTTGATCAACAATTTGAAATTAGATAACACAAACAGATCAGGAAGCTGAAATTTGATATAATTGTGGATCTATAACAGAAATCTATAGGAATTAGATGAAGAAATGAGTTAGAATTGAAAGTACTTGTAGAGTACGAGTAGCGAATTCAACGCCGATAGTGGATTTAGATTCCAAACAGAATTCATTTCGTGTGAATCGAGAGAGAAGATTGGATTTACCAACACCTGAATCGCCAATCAATACTACTTTGAATAAGTAATCATATTCTTCGTCCGCTCTCCTCGCCATTTCTCTCTCTTTCACACACACTTGAACGATATTTCAGACCAGAAAATTTAATACTATTTCGAATCTTCAACACCTCTTGATTATTTACAGATCTACACTTTCAGTCCTTTTACTTTCAATCTTTTAGGAGTGTTTTAGGATTGCATATTTTGATGTGCGTTTTTGGTATTGCATAGTTTTAAACGTAATACGCAGTTTTTGGTGTGTGGATGCAAACAACATATCAGGTATGTTTTGGTTTTGGTTTTTCATTTTTTAAGTTGGGAGGTTGATGCTTATTGTTTGAGTTGTGTCTCGACTTAAACGCAATGCGCAAAATTATATACAATTCCAAACACTGTTTTAATATCTTTATTGTGAAACGAATCATATATACCGTAAGAGTAACGACCACAAGATATGAAAATTTTACTAATGTAATTCTATAAGTGAGAACATGACATCTACTTAATGGTATAGTGATATGGATGCCAACACATTAGTCAATATTTAGTCTCTTTTAAATAAAAGTGATTTTTCAAGCTAAGTTAAGTAAATTAAACTATTCTAATATGGGACTATACTATTTGATAAAAAAAATGTACTCACTCGGATTTAACCTTTTCAAATTAACGTAATTACGTGTTTCTAACTTAACGCACTTCAAATATTAACCTTAATGGTTTGTTGGTGATCAACTATAGTTGTTGAATGATGTTTAACTCACGACTTTGTAGTTCATTTGAATAGGGTAATATTATAGGTTACTTTGTTCGATCTTCGTCTACATGCAACTTACATAATCCGTTGGCTTATAATATAAAGTACCTTACTGTACACTAATAAATTACTCCGTTACTACGCACTAACCAACTACCATACCATTTAACAAAATAGTAGTATAGAGAGGGTACTTTTTGTAAGTTATTGTAAATCAAGGTGAGTAGGAACATACCATATGATTGATCTTAATTAATGGTGTTATCCCCAAATTACCCCTCACCATGTTCATTAACTATTTTTAAAAGACATTCTCGTTGTACATATACGTGTTTCTTTTTTAATCATTTGTTGATTTATTAAGATAAACATAATAATTTACATGGGTAATCTGACTCTTATAGGTATATATCTATTAGATTGTTAAATAACATGCATCGGAAGCAATTAGAATCAAACACATAATCAATATTAACTAAGTTAAGAATTGTACATTTGTTGTTGATTTACCTTGTTCAGGATTTATAGTGAAATCCTACTACAGACTTGTACACGACATCTTCTTTAGCAACAAACTTATATGCTAGTACACGTTTACAATCACCACAACTCTTGTCTAACTAGCTTGCTTTAACCCGTACTCGAAACTCACCTCCTAGGTGTTCGAATCCCTTGAAGTCGATCACCAACACAAAACCGAAACCCTTGGGTTTGTTGATTTCAATCAAATGGAAGGTAAGGGAGAAATCAATTAGGGCAATGAATCCCTAAATCGATTCTAGGATATATGTTCCTTATATAGTTAAACAATGCCTTAGTCCAAGTTGTATTATAATTAGAAAACCTGCATAATTACATAATACATCCTCCTTTTGTGACAACCGTCTTAGTTCAGGTGAAAACCGCACTCTCTACCTTTAAACTTAACTTTGTATTAGCCTTGTCGTTACTTGTCTCGTAAACTCGTGTACGTCGGAATCGAATCGGAATCACAAAATGAATCCTAATACCAAGAAAATACTTAGTGAACTTGTCTAAGTTCCTATCTAAAATAACCGGAAACTTTCAACTAACGAAACACTTAACAAAGAAAACTAAACAAAAACGAAAAAGTCAGAAAATCGGCCTCTTGCGGAGCAACAGAATCAGTTGCGGCGCAACTCAGCACAGGAATTCAAAAATTTTGTTGTTGCTAGTGCTTGGTGACTCATACCAAACCGACCCTTATGGCCAACACCTGTAAAAACAGGTGTCAAACACCCCTCTATTCCAAAAACTACCTTGGTATTACCTCCCTTTGTCACTCTCATTTGTGCAAGACTCAAAAACACACTTACACTCTTTTCCTCTCAACAAACACACACATACACTTATGCTCTCAAATCTCACATACAAACACCTATAACTCTTTCAAAAACAATCCTTCTAAGGCATAATCTAAGTAATTCAAGGACATTTTCATACATTCATCACCATCATTTCATCATTTCAAAGGTAAAAATCTTGTTCTTGAACTTATTTTTCATATTTACTCAAGTTTTTACATAAATCATCAAATCTATATATGTTTTATAACTAAAATGATGAAAGCATATCAAAAAGTCCCTTGCATGCAATTTTTATTGGTAAAAATGGAAGTTTATAAAATGGAAAACCTGGAAATTTCATTAAAATAAACTAAAGCTATGTTTTTCAACTTAAGATTTCGATTTATGACTCTAACCGAAGAAATCAACAGAATCTGTTTCATGCATGTAAAAATTACGAAATTTTGACCAAAGATGTAAACTGTAAAATTTAGCTTACTGTCAAAAATTGGGAACGTAACTCCTATTTTTCGATTTATTATGAATTTTACAGTATTTAATCTGATTTAATCTTGAATTTCGAGAAAACATAACAAACGAATTTATCAGCTTACAAAAATTTGACATAGTCTAAAATCTATCAAAATATGATTTTACAGATTTTACTGGAATTTTTGGAATTAATCTACTATTATTTACTGTTTTTACGGTTAAAACGCGTTAAATACGTAAACGACTCTAACTTCTTCAAAAACTGTCGGATTGAGACGAATCCAGTTCCTATGACTTCGTATCACAGAATGTGATTTTTATGTTATTTTTATAAGATATTACAACAACAGAATCTGACAGTTTCATATTCGGTATAATTTAGGTTCACGCGATTCCGATTCCTATTCCGGTCACTCCACGCACACTCCTAGTACAACTCTCTCGCTTTAGCGTAAGTCTTTGTGATTCATTAGAATTCATTTCACATATTTGAGCTCAGTTTGTAAAGCGGGAAAGTGATTTGTTATTTTGGACATTCTTTATTTAGCGCGGAAGCTCTGCCGGATTTTCGTTAGAACCGACTCACCTCCGTCCGAGCTATCTTTTCACCGCCTCATTTTCACGTGAGTTACAAACCCCTACTTTTAAATGCTTTTAAACATATTTTTGGGGTGAATTGCGAGTCTTAGGCTTAAACATTACTTTTAAGCCGAATCAAACTTGAACGCTTAACGAAACGAATTGATACTTGAATACTATTTCGAAACTATATTTTGACGGCATTGTTGATGATTTTGCCAACAATGCCGAGGATACAAACACTATATTGCCAATGACTAAACGTCAATCGTCATGTTGCGGACGTTGTACAACATGGACGTGAGACACCATTAAAATCCCATACACTCCTACATAACTAGTTGCTATTAATCTCTGGGAGAGGACCGATAGAATTTATGGATAGCGCTATTAGGGTAGTATGACCCTCACCACAACGATAACAACAGATGGTGCATAGTTCTTGTGGGTAGCCATAAGGCTTAGCAACGAACGATCATTGGGCAATATTTAGGATTGTCACATAGTCGCGCTGTGTGGTCAATACCTACAACTTGAATACCTATACTTTACGCATGGTTATGCGACGATTATATGAAATCTACTTTTTACGCCATCTTTATGTGCGTCGATACTTGTATGTTTCTTCTAAAACTTTGTAGCTCACTAACTACGCCTCCCGTAGTTAACACTTGACTCGTATTTTCAGGTAACGAGTAAGCTAGCTGATGACTTATGCTTTTGGGGGCGAATGACTTCAAGACCGGGATGGGTATGGGTGGTTTGGTTGAACACCCCATTTTGTAATTCGGATATGTAACTTTGTTTAAAACTTTGTAAACCTTGAATACTATGTTTTTCCTTTAATGACATGTGGCGTTTATCTATATCTTGTGTATCGAATGCTACTGCTCTTCACATCCTGTATTCCGCTTTAACGGGGTGTGACAGACTTGGTATCAGAGCGCAAGGTTATAGTGAATACCGATTTTTCAAAAATCAAACTATAACCAATTTCTAAACGAAAGATTTTATTTAACCAAAACGTGAAGGCATTGTTTAACTTGAATTATTCGTAGCCTGATCACCTATGAATAATTTGGACTAAATTATGCCGGAACGGGATTGGTAAAACATTAAACGAACCTCCCCGGGAATTCTTGAAGTCAGACCCACACAGACCTAGATGCTACTTAAGATACTCTATGTGCTCAACTTTTTACTAACACTAACATGAGCCGTATCTTCGAACTAACTCGTTACCGATTCAGGGTATGTCGAGAGGGAAAGAGATAGCTAGGTCCGACAGTGAGACCGAACCCTCCCACGAATCCCAATCACGCTCTAGGAGTCAGCAATCGTCACCACTCACCCTACCTTACCTCCGTCGGGAAGATGAAGGAAGCTCACGATTACCAGCTCGACACACACCTAATCGGCACTCGAGACCTCAGATAACTACGCCACAACCACCCCCTGAGCGCGGATTGACTCCTGAGGAAATTCAAGCGCTTTGTAACATGTCCGTCGACCTCCGCGGATACACACAAGTTGTGAGAGATCACTCCCACCAGATACGTGGTTTGTACACCGAGGTGTTACGCACAAAGGCAATGGCACGGAAGGCAATGCGAGCAGCACGCAACTTGATGCTGATTAACATAGTGCTAGTATTCCTTATGGTTGTTTTGGTTGTAATTAAGGTTTATAGGTTGTTGTAAGATGTCTTTTGGATTGTAAGCAGAACATGTAGTCTATGAAGGATTGTAAGCGTAGTACTTTATGTTTGGTTGGTGATGTACGACAATAGTCGATGATGTTGGATTTTGTAAGAACATCAAATTTTGAGCGACATATATAAAATGGACGGATTATAATTACGATTGTTGTTGTTCTTGTTATTTCCCATTATATGAATCTAAAGTGATATATCAAAACCCTAAATCCGAGTTCTCTCTTGTGTAGGAAAATGGCCGAACACAACGATGAGCGCATTGTTCAGAGGATCAACGCCCGTTTGAACGAGGCGATACCCGACATCATAGCCCGAATCAACGCTGGTATCCACCAGGGAGGACCAAGGGGAAATAACAACAACCAAGATAACAACAATCAAGGAAACAACAACCAACGAAATAACAACCGGGAAAATAACAATCAGGGGAACAACCAAGGTTGTAGCTACAAGACCTTCATATCGTGCAGGCCAAAGGAATTCCATGGCACTGAGGGCGCCATCGGACTATCGCGCTGGATCGATAGTATGGAAGTCGTATTGATGATCAGCCAGTGCGCTGAAAACAAGAAGGTGGAATTCACTTCCTGCATGCTTCAGGGGCGAGCCCTAACCTGGTGGAACAGTCAACTTCAGGTCCGAGGTCCGGACGCTGCATACAACATGCCATGGGCAAGGTTCAAGGAACTAGTGATTGAGTACTGTCCCAAGGAGATCCTAAAGAAGCTCAAGAACGAACTCTGGAATCACTCCATGACAGGAACTGACATCGACACCTACGTCGCGCGATTTCATGAACTCGCAAATCTAGTACCGGAACTGGTAACCCCCGAGGACAAGCGAATTGAGCACTTCATTTGGGGACTCTCACCCGAGATAAGGGGCATGGCGACAGCTACCGAGCCAACCACGATGCAGCAAGCTGTGAGCTTGGCCAATCGCCTAACCCAGGATTGGATAAGGAATGGAGGAATATCAAAGCCAGGTGCAGAAGACGCAAAGGGAAAGCGTAAGGTTGAGGACACGTCGGGGAACAAAAAGGAACGGTTTAACAAGAAGGCTAGAACAGTAAGGAACTACGGAGTTGCTGCGGCAGAGAACACCGGCTACCAGGGAAAGGCACCAAAGTGCGGTAGGTGCAATTATCATCACGAAGGGAACTGTAGGTCTTGTACCAACTGCAACAGACTAGTCACTGGACTCAACACTGTAAGGCAGTGAATGCTGGACCGCAGCAGGCGGGAAGGCAACAAAATGAAGGACCGCGACAAGCAGGGAGGCCACAACAGAACGATAGGCCTCGCCAGGGAGAATGTTATGAGTGCGGTAGTAGGGATCACTACCGAAACGCTTGTCCTAGGCTAAACCCTGCCCGAAACCCAAACCAGAACCGCAATCAAAACCCACCGCAGAACCAAAATCAGAACAATCAGAGGGGAAACGATGGGGGACAAGGCCGTGGAAGAGCCTTCGCGATTGGTGCCGAAGAGGCAAGAAACGACCCCCGGGTGATTGCAGGTACGTTTCTCCTTAACAACTATTATGCTTCAGTACTGTTTGACTCAGGCGCGGATAAAAGTTTTGTATCCCTAGAATTTAGGCCTTTGATTGCATTAGGAACCGAACCCCTAAGTGAAAAATTCACGGTAGAATACGCTAATGGGCAAGAATACCAGGCTAGCGACGTTAGGAATTGCACAATAACCCTAGCTAACCACCCTTTCGCGATTGATCTAATCCCCATCGAACTTAAGAGCTTTGACGTAGTAATAGGAATGGACTGGTTAACCATCAGAGACGCGAAAATATTTTGTTCAGATAAGACGATACGAATGCCGTTAGGAGATGGAAAGGAATTAATAGTACAAGGAGATAGGCCGGGCCAGACTTCGAAGCTTATATCGGTGATGAAGATGCGCAAGTACTTGAATAAGGGCTGCTTTGCGTTATTAGTGAACATAAAGGACAAACAGGCAAAAGCAGCAGACCTTAAGGATGTACCGATAGTTAGAGACTATCCGGAAGTATTTCCCGAAGAATACCTGGACTACCACCTCAGAGGCAAGTTGAGTTTAGAATCGAGGTAGTTCCTGGAGCGGCACCGGTGGCAAGGACGCCATATCGGCTAGCTCCGAGTGAGATGCAGGAATTGTCCAACCAAGTTCAGGAATTATTGGATAAAGGATTTTTATCCGACCAAGCTCATCACCATGGGGCGCGCCGATTCTATTCGTAAAGAAGAAGGATGGATCGTTTCGCATGTGTATCGACTACCGAGAATTGAATAAACTAACCGTCAAGAACCGATACCCTCTTCCGCGAATCGATGACCTTTTCGATCAACTACAAGGCGCAACCTACTTTTCAAAGATTGACTTAAGGTCCGGATATCATCAAGTGTTGGTTTCAGAAGATGACATACCGAAGACCGCATTCCGCACTAGATACGGACACTACGAATTCTTGGTAATGCCATTTGGACTCACGAACGCACCGGCAGTATTCATGGATTTGATGAATAGGGTATGCCGACCGTATCTAGACAAGTTCGTTATTGTATTCATCGATGACATCCTAATCTATTCGCGCAACAAGGAAGATCACGCAGAGCACCTAAAACTATTATTGGAATTACTCAAAGAACAACAGCTCTACGCAAAGTTTTCTAAGTGCGAATTCTGGTTGCGTAAGTCAAATTTCTCGGTCACGTAGTCAATGGATCTGGAATCCACGTTGACCCATCAAAAATCGAGGCTATAGAGAACTGGAAAACTCTAAAGAGTCCGACAGAAATCCGCCAATTTTTAGGATTGGCTGGGTATTATCGGCGATTCATTCAGGATTTCTCTAAGATAGCTAAACCCCTAACAAAGTTAACACAAAAGAACGAGAAGTTCAACTGGGGAGATGCTCAAGAGCAAGCCTTCAATATCCTGAAAACGAAACTGTGCAACGCTCCGATCTTAACTCTTCCCGAGGGAAATGAAGAATTCGTGGTTTATTGTGACGCATCTAACCTAGGATTAGGTTGTGTATGGATGCAGCGAAATAAGGTCATAGCTTATGCATCGCGACAACTTAAGAAACACGAGGTCAACTACGCTACGCACGACTTAGAACTAGGAGCGATAGTTTTTGCACTAAAAATCTGGAGACATTACCTCTACGGAACCAAATGCACCGTATTTACGGACCATAGGAGCCTACAACACATACTAGATCAGAAGCTACTCAACATGAGGCAAAGGAGATGGTTAGAACTCCTTAGCGACTACGACTGCGATATTAAGTATCACCCTGGCAAAGCAAATGTCGTAGCAGATGCCCTGAGTAGGAAGGAGAGGCAACAGACGACTCGAGTACGTGCATTAGGGATTTACCTAAAACCCGATTTGAGAACACGCATAGCAAGTGCCCAGCATGAGGCTTTGAAGGCGGATAACATAAAGGTTGAAACCTTGCACAATCACGACAAGGATTTCGTAAGAAAGAGCGACGATGTCTACTATTTTAAGGATCGAGCCTGGATTCCTACGACCAACGAATTGAGGAAGACCATCATGGATGAAGCACACCGACGCGATATTCCATTCATCCAGGGTCAAGCAAAATGTATAAGGACCTCAAGGAACACTACTGGTGGCCTGGAATGAAGAAAGACGTTGCTTTATACGTAGAGAAATGCCTCCTCACTTGTGCGAAAGTGAAGGCCGAATATCAGAAGCCATCCGGATTACTACAACAACCGAGATTCTCGAGTGGAAATGGGAACAAATCACAATGGACTTCGTCACAAAGTTACCTCGAACATCAAAGGGTAACGACATGATCTGGGTTATAGTAGATCGACTAACGAAGTCAGCACACTTCATTCCCATCAAGGAAAGTTTTAACGTGGAAAAACTTGTCCAAATATACATCAACGAGGTAGTGACTCTTCACGGAATACCCACGTCGATTATCTCGGACAGAGATACTCGCTTCACTTCCAGATTCTGGAAAGCATTCCAAGAGTCGTTTGGCACGCGATTGGACTTGAGCACGGCTTACCATCCGCAGACCGATGGTCAAAGCGAGCGCACTATTCAAACCTTAGAGGACATGCTGAGAGCATGCGTTATCGACTTCGGAGGAAGTTGGGATAGCCACTTACCACTAATAGAGTTCTCTTACAATAACAGCTACCATGCTAGCATAAAATGTGCGCCTTTTGAAGCTCTCTACGGAAGGAAGTGCCGATCTCCACTGTGTTGGTTGGAACCGGGAGATCGACAACTAATTAGCATGGATGTAGTGCAAGAAACGATTGATAAGATCACAACGATTAAGGAAAGACTTAAGACTGCCAGAAGTCGTCAAAAGAGCTACGCTGATTTGCGCAGAAAGGATCTAGAATTTCAAGTCGGAGACAAAGTACTTCTAAAGGTGTCACCTTGGAAAGGTGCAATACGCCGCGGAAAGCGAGGAAAGCTTAGCCCGAGATATGTGGGACCATTTGAGATACTCGAAAGAGTAGGTCCAGTTGCGTATCGCTTAGAACTACCGCAAGAGCTCGGTAACATGCATAACACTTTTCACGTTTCGAGACTGAAAAAGTGCCTATCGGACGAAACGCTTATCACCCCTTTAGAAGAGATACAACTAGACGAAAAACTCCAATTTGTCGAGGAACCGATTGAAATCATAGACGCGAAACTAAGAAACTAAGGCATAGTAAAATTCCCATAGTGAGGGTGCGATGGAACGCAAAACGAGGCCCCGAATATACCTGGGAACGAGAGGATCAAATGTTGCTTAAGTATCCTCATCTCTTCACTTCTCCCACAACGAGTACTACAAGTTGAAATTTCGGGACGAAATTCTTTTCAACCCGGGGAGAATGTGACAACCGTCTTAGTTCAGGTGAAAACCGCACTCTCTACCTTTAAACTTAACTTTGTATTAACCTTGTCGTTACTTGTCTCGTAAACTCGTGTACGTCGGAATCGAATCGGAATCACAAAATGAATCCTAATACCAAGAAAATACTTAGTGAACTTGTCTAAGTTCCTATCTAAAATAACCGGAAACTTTCAACTAACGAAACACTTAACAAAGAAAACTAAACAAAAACGAAAAAGTCAGAAAATCGGCCTCTTGCGGAGCAACAGAATCAGTTGCGGCGCAACTCAGCACAGGAATTCAAAAAGTTGTTGCTAGTGCTTGGTGACTCATACCAAACCGACCCTTATGGCCAACACCTGTAAAAACAGGTGTCAAACACCCCTCTATTCCAGAAAACTACCTTGGTATTACCTCCCTTTGTCACTCTCATTTGTGCAAGACTCAAAAACACACTTACACTCTTTTCCTCTCAACAAACACACACATACACTTATGCTCTCAAATCTCACATACAAACACCTATAACTCTTTCAAAAACAATCCTTCTAAGGCATAATCTAAGTAATTCAAGGACATTTTCATACATTCATCACCATCATTTCATCATTTCAAAGGTAAAAATCTTGTTCTTGAACTTATTTTTCATATTTACTCAAGTTTTTACATAAATCATCAAATCTATATATGTTTTATAACTAAAATGATGAAAGCATATCAAAAAGTCCATTGCATGCAATTTTTATTGGTAAAAATGGAAGTTTATAAAATGGAAAACCTGGAAATTTCATTAAAATAAACTAAAGCTATGTTTTTCAACTTAAGATTTCGATTTATGACTCTAACCGAAGAAATCGACAGAATCTGTTGCATGCATGTAAAAATTACGAAATTTTGACCAAAGATGTAAACTGTAAAATGTAGCTTACTGTCAAAAATTGGGAACCTAACTACTATTTTTCGATTTATTATGAATTTTACAGTATTTAATCTGATTTAATATTTAATTTCGAGAAAACATACCAAACGAATTTATCAGCTTACAAAAATTTGACATAGTCTAAAATCTATCAAAATATGATTTTACAGATTTTACTGGAATTTTTGGAATTAATCTACTATTATTTACTGTTTTTACGGTTAAAACGCGTTAAATACGTAAACGACTCTAACTTCTTCAAAAACTGTCGGATTGAGACGAATCCAGTTCCTATGACTTCGTATCACAGAATGTGATTTTTATGTTATTTTTATAAGATATTACAACAACAGAATCTGACAGTTTCATATTCGGTATAATTTAGGTTCACGCGATTCCGATTCCTATTCCGGTCACTCCACGCACACTCCTAGTACAACTCTCTCGCTTTAGCGTAAGTCTTTGTGATTCATTAGATTCATTTCACATATTTGAGCTCAGTTTGTAAAGCGGGAAAGTGATTTGTTATTTTGGTCATTCTTTATTTAGCGCGGAAGCTCTGCCGGATTTTCGTTAGAACCGACTCACCTCCGTCCGAGCTATCTTTTCACCGCCTCATTTTCACGTGAGTTACAAACCCCTACTTTTAAATGCTTTTAAACATATTTTTGGGGTGAAATGCGAGTCTTAGGCTTAAACATTACTTTTAAGCCGAATCAAACTTGAACGCTTAACGAAACGAATTGATACTTGAATACTATTTCGAAACTATATTTTGACGGCATTGTTGATGATTTTGCCAACAATGCCGAGTATACAAACACTAAATTGCCAATGACTAAACGTCGATCGTCATGTTGCGGACGTTGTACAACATGGACGTGAGACACCATTAAAATCCCATACACTCCTACATAACTAGTTGCTATTAATCTCTGGGAGAGGACCGATAGAATTTATGGATAGCGCTATTAGGGTAGTATGACCCTCACCACAACGATAACAACAGATGGTGCATAGTTCTAGTGGGTAGGCATAAGGCTTAGCAACGAACGATCATTGGGCAATATTTAGGATTGTCACATAGTCGCGCTGTGTGGTCAATACCTACAACTTGAATACCTATACTTTACGCATGGTTATGCGACGATTATATGAAATCTACTTTTTACGCCATCTTTATGTGCGTCGATACTTGTATGTTTCTTCTAAAACTTTGTAGCTCACTAACTACGCCTCCCGTAGTTAACACTTGACTCGTATTTTCAGGTAACGAGTAAGCTAGCTGATGACTTATGCTTTTGGGGACGAATGACTTCAAGACCGGGATGGGTATGGGTGGTTTGGTTGAACACCCCATTTTGTAATTCGGATATGTAACTTTGTTTAAAACTTTGTAAACCTTGAATACTATGTTTTTCCTTTAATGACATATGGCGTTTATCTATATCTTGTGTATCGAATGCTACTGCTCTTCACATCCTGTATTCCGCTTTAACGGGGTGTGACAGACTTGGTATCAGAGCGCAAGGTTATAGTGAATACCGATTTTTCAAAAATCAAACTATAACCAATTTCTAAACGAAAGATTTTATTTAACCAAAACGTGAAGGCATTGTTTAACTTGAATTATTCGTAGCCTGATCACCTATGAATAATTTGGACTAAATTATGCCGGAACGGGATTGGTAAAACATTAAACGAACCTCCCCGGGAATTCTTGAAGTCAGACCCACACAGACCTAGATGCTACTTAAGATACTCTATGTGCTCAACTTTTTACTAACACTAACATGAGCCGTATCTTCGAACTAACTCGTTACCGATTCAGGGTATGTCGAGAGGGAAAGAGATAGCTAGGTCCGACAGTGAGACCGAACCCTCCCACGAATCCCAATCACGCTCTAGGAGTCAGCAATCGTCACCACTCACCCTACCTTACCTCCGTCGGGAAGATGAAGGAAGCTCACGATTACCAGCTCGACACACACCTAATCGGCACTCGAGACCTCAGATAACTACGCCACAACCACCCCCTGAGCGCGGATTGACTCCTGAGGAAATTCAAGCGCTTTGTAACATGTCCGTCGACCTCCGCGGATACACACAAGTTGTGAGAGATCACTCCCACCAGATACGTGGTTTGTACACCGAGGTGTTACGCACAAAGGCAATGGCACGGAAGGCAATTCGAGCAGCACGCAACTTGATGCTGATTAACATAGTGCTAGTATTCCTTATGGTTGTTTTGGTTGTAATTAAGGTTTATAGGTTGTTGTAAGATGTCTTTTGGATTGTAAGCAGAACATGTAGTCTATGAAGGATTGTAAGCGTAGTACTTTATGTTTGGTTGGTGATGTACGACAATAGTCGATGATGTTGGATTTTGTAAGAACAAATTTTGAGCGACATATATAAAATGGACGGATTATAATTACGATTGTTGTTGTTCTTGTTATTTCCCATTATATGAATCTAAAGTGATATATCAAAACCCTAAATCCGAGTTCTCTCTTGTGTAGGAAAATGGCCGAACACAACGATGAGCGCATTGTTCAGAGGATCAACGCCCGTTTGAACGAGGCGATACCCGACATCATAGCCCGAATCAACGCTGGTATCCACCAGGGAGGACCAAGGGGAAATAACAACAACCAAGATAACAACAATCAAGGAAACAACAACCAACGAAACAACAACCGGGAAAATAACAATCAGGGGAACAACCAAGGTTGTAGCTACAAGACCTTCATATCGTGCAGGCCAAAGGAATTCCATGGCACTGAGGGCGCCATCGGACTATCGCGCTGGATCGATAGTATGGAAGTCGTATTGAGGATCAGCCAGTGCGCTGAAAACAAGAAGGTGGAATTCACTTCCTGCATGCTTCAGGGGCGAGCCCTAACCTGGTGGAACAGTCAACTTCAGGTCCGAGGTCTGGACGCTGCATACAACATGCCATGGGCAAGGTTCAAGGAACTGCTAGTGATTGAGTACTGTCCCAAGGAGATCCTAAAGAAGCTCAAGAACGAACTCTGGAATCACTCCATGACAGGAACTGACATCGACACCTACGTCGCGCGATTTCATGAACTCGCAAACCTAGTACCGGAACTGGTAACCCCCGAGGACAAGCGAATTGAGCACTTCATTTGGGGACTCTCACCCGAGATAAGGGGCATGGCGACAGCTACCGAGCCAACCACGATGCAGCAAGCTGTGAGCTTGGCCAATCGCCTAACCCAGGATTGGATAAGGAATGGAGGAATATCAAAGCCAGGTGCAGAAGACGCAAAGGGAAAGCGTAAGGTTGAGGACACGTCGGGGAACAAAAAGGAACGGTTTAACAAGAAGGCTAGAACAGTAAGGAACTACGGAGTTGCTGCGGCAGAGAACACCGGCTACCAGGGAAAGGCACCAAAGTGCGGTAGGTGCAATTATCATCACGAAGGGAACTGTAGGTCTTGTACCAACTGCAACAGCACTAGTCACTGGACTCAACACTGTAAGGCAGTGAATGCTGGACCGCAGCAGGCGGGAAGGCAACAAAATGAAGGACCGCGACAAGCAGGGAGGCCACAACAGAACGATAGGCCTCGCCAGGGAGAATGTTATGAGTGCGGTAGTAGGGATCACTACCGAAACGCTTGTCCTAGGCTAAACCCTGCCCGAAACCCAAACCAGAACCGCAATCAAAACCCACCGCAGAACCAAAATCAGAACAATCAGAGGGGAAACGATGGGGGACAAGGCCGTGGAAGAGCCTTCGCGATTGGTGCCGAAGAGGCAAGAAACGACCCCCGGGTGATTGCAGGTACGTTTCTCCTTAACAACTATTATGCTTCAGTACTGTTTGACTCAGGCGCGGATAAAAGTTTTGTATCCCTAGAATTTAGGCCTTTGATTGCATTAGGAACCGAACCCCTAAGTGAAAAATTCACGGTAGAATACGCTAATGGGCAAGAATACCAGGCTAGCGACGTAATTAGGAATTGCACAATAACCCTAGCTAACCACCCTTTCGCGATTGATCTAATCCCCATCGAACTTAAGAGCTTTGACGTAGTAATAGGAATGGACTGGTTAACCATCAGAGACGCGAAAATATTTTGTTCAGATAAGACGATACGAATGCCGTTAGGAGATGGAAAGGAATTAATAGTACAAGGAGATAGGCCGGGCCAGACTTCGAAGCTTATATCGGTGATGAAGATGCGCAAGTACTTGAATAAGGGCTGCTTTGCGTTATTAGTGAACATAAAGGACAAACAGGCAAAAGCAGCAGACCTTAAGGATGTACCGATAGTTAGAGACTATCCGGAAGTATTTCCCGAAGAACTACCTGGACTACCACCTCAGAGGCAAGTTGAGTTTAGAATCGAGGTAGTTCCTGGAGCGGCACCGGTGGCAAGGACGCCATATCGGCTAGCTCCGAGTGAGATGCAGGAATTGTCCAACCAAGTTCAGGAATTATTGGATAAAGGATTTATCCGACCAAGCTCATCACCATGGGGCGCGCCGATTCTATTCGTAAAGAAGAAGGATGGATCGTTTCGCATGTGTATCGACTACCGAGAATTGAATAAACTAACCGTCAAGAACCGATACCCTCTTCCGCGAATCGATGACCTTTTCGATCAACTACAAGGCGCAACCTACTTTTCAAAGATTGACTTAAGGTCCGGATATCATCAAGTGTTGGTTTCAGAAGATGACATACCGAAGACCGCATTCCGCACTAGATACGGACACTACGAATTCTTGGTAATGCCATTTGGACTCACGAACGCACCGGCAGTATTCATGGATTTGATGAATAGGGTATGCCGACCGTATCTAGACAAGTTCGTTATTGTATTCATCGATGACATCCTAATCTATTCGCGCAACAAGGAAGATCACGCAGAGCACCTAAAACTATTATTGGAATTACTCAAAGAACAACAGCTCTACGCAAAGTTTTCTAAGTGCGAATTCTGGTTGCGTGAAGTCAAATTTCTCGGTCACGTAGTCAATGGATCTGGAATCCACGTTGACCCATCAAAAATCGAGGCTATAGAGAACTGGAAAACTCTAAAGAGTCCGACAGAAATCCGCCAATTTTTAGGATTGGCTGGGTATTATCGGCGATTCATTCAGGATTTCTCTAAGATAGCTAAACCCCTAACAAAGTTAACACAAAAGAACGAGAAGTTCAACTGGGGAGATGCTCAAGAGCAAGCCTTCAATATCCTGAAAACGAAACTGTGCAACGCTCCGATCTTAACTCTTCCCGAGGGAAATGAAGACTTCGTGGTTTATTGTGACGCATCTAACCTAGGATTAGGTTGTGTATTGATGCAGCGAAATAAGGTCATAGCTTATGCATCGCGACAACTTAAGAAACACGAGGTCAACTACGCTACGCACGACTTAGAACTAGGAGCGATAGTTTTTGCACTAAAAATCTGGAGACATTACCTCTACGAAACCAAATGCACCGTATTTACGGACCATAGGAACCTACAACACATACTAGATCAGAAGCTACTCAACATGAGGCAAAGGAGATGGTTAGAACTCCTTAGCGACTACGACTGCGATATTAAGTATCACCCTGGCAAAGCAAATGTCGTAGCAGATGCCCTGAGTAGGAAGGAGAGGCAACAGACGACTCGAGTACGTGCATTAGGGATTTACCTAAAACCCGATTTGAGAACACGCATAGCAAGTGCCCAGCATGAGGCTTTGAAGGCGGATAACATAAAGGTTGAAACCTTGCACAATCACGACAAGGATTTCGTAAGAAAGAGCGACGATGTCTACTATTTTAAGGATCGAGCCTGGATTCCTACGACCAACGAATTGAGGAAGACCATCATGGATGAAGCACACCGAACGCGATATTCCATTCATCCAGGGTCAAGCAAAATGTATAAGGACCTCAAGGAACACTACTGGTGGCCTGGAATGAAGAAAGACGTTGCTTTATACGTAGAGAAATGCCTCACTTGTGCGAAAGTGAAGGCCGAATATCAGAAGCCATCCGGATTACTACAACAACCCGAGATTCCCGAGTGGAAATGGGAACAAATCACAATGGACTTCGTCACAAAGTTACCTCGAACATCAAAGGGTAACGACATGATCTGGGTTATAGTAGATCGACTAACGAAGTCAGCACACTTCATTCCCATCAAGGAAAGTTTTAACGTGGAAAAACTTGTCCAAATATACATCAACGAGGTAGTGACTCTTCACGGAATACCCACGTCGATTATCTCGGACAGAGATACTCGCTTCACTTCCAGATTCTGGAAAGCATTCCAAGAGTCGTTTGGCACGCGATTGGACTTGAGCACGGCTTACCATCCGCAGACCGATGGTCAAAGCGAGCGCACTATTCAAACCTTAGAGGACATGCTGAGAGCATGCGTTATCGACTTCGGAGGAAGTTGGGATAGCCACTTACCACTAATAGAGTTCTCTTACAATAACAGCTACCATGCTAGCATAAAATGTGCGCCTTTTGAAGCTCTCTACGGAAGGAAGTGCCGATCTCCACTGTGTTGGTTGGAACCGGGAGATCGACAACTAATTAGCATGGATGTAGTGCAAGAAACGATTGATAAGATCACAACGATTAAGGAAAGACTTAAGACTGCCAGAAGTCGTCAAAAGAGCTACGCTGATTTGCGCAGAAAGGATCTAGAATTTCAAGTCGGAGACAAAGTACTTCTAAAGGTGTCACCTTGGAAAGGTGCAATACGCCGCGGAAAGCGAGGAAAGCTTAGCCCGAGATATGTGGGACCATTTGAGATACTCGAAAGAGTAGGTCCAGTTGCGTATCGCTTAGAACTACCGCAAGAGCTCGGTAACATGCATAACACTTTTCACGTTTCGAGACTGAAAAAGTGCCTATCGGACGAAACGCTTATCACCCCTTTAGAAGAGATACAACTAGACGAAAAACTCCAATTTGTCGAGGAACCGATTGAAATCATAGATCGCGAAACTAAGAAACTAAGGCATAGTAAAATTCCCATAGTGAGGGTGCGATGGAACGCAAAACGAGGCCCCGAATATACCTGGGAACGAGAGGATCAAATGTTGCTTAAGTATCCTCATCTCTTCACTTCTCCCACAACGAGTACTACAAGTTGAAATTTCGGGACGAAATTCTTTTCAACCCGGGGAGAATGTGACAACCGTCTTAGTTCAGGTGAAAACCGCACTCTCTACCTTTAAACTTAACTTTGTATTAACCTTGCCGTTACTTGTCTCGTAAACTCGTGTACGTCGGAATCGAATCGGAATCACAAAATGAATCCTAATACCAAGAAAATACTTAGTGAACTTGTCTAAGTTCCTATCTAAAATAACCGGAAACTTTCAACTAACGAAACACTTAACAAAGAAAACTAAACAAAAACGAAAAAGTCAGAAAATCGGCCTCTTGCGGAGCAACAGAATCAGTTGCGGCGCAACTCAGCACAGGAATTCAAAAATTTTGTTGTTGCTAGTGCTTGGTGACTCATACCAAACCGACCCTTATGGCCAACACCTGTAAAAACAGGTGTCAAACACCCCTCTATTCCAGAAAACTACCTTGGTATTACCTCCCTTTGTCACTCTCATTTGTGCAAGACTCAAAAACACACTTACACTCTTTTCCTCTCAACAAACACACACATACACTTATGCTCTCAAATCTCACATACAAACACCTATAACTCTTTCAAAAACAATCCTTCTAAGGCATAATCTAAGTAATTCAAGGACATTTTCATACATTCATCACCATCATTTCATCATTTCAAAGGTAAAAATCTTGTTCTTGAACTTATTTTTCATATTTACTCAAGTTTTTACATAAATCATCAAATCTATATATGTTTTATAACTAAAATGATGAAAGCATATCAAAAAGTCCCTTGCATGCAATTTTTATTGGTAAAAATGGAAGTTTATAAAATGGAAAACCTGGAAATTTCATTAAAATAAACTAAAGCTATGTTTTTCAACTTAAGATTTCGATTTATGACTCTAACCGAAGAAATAGACAGAATCTGTTTCATGCATGTAAAAATTACGAAATTTTGACCAAAGATGTAAACTGTAAAATTTAGCTTACTGTCAAAAATTGGGAACCTAACTCCTATTTTTCGATTTATTATGAATTTTACAGTATTTAATCTGATTTAATCTTGAATTTCGAGAAAACATACCAAACGAATTTATCAGCTTACAAAAATTTGACATAGTCTAAAATCTATCAAAATATGATTTTACAGATTTTACTGGAATTTTTGGAATTAATCTACTATTATTTACTGTTTTTACGGTTAAAACGCGTTAAATACGTAAACGACTCTAACTTCTTCAAAAACTGTCGGATTGAGACGAATCCAGTTCCTATGACTTCGTATCACAGAATGTGATTTTTATGTTATTTTTATAAGATATTACAACAACAGAATCTGACAGTTTCATATTCGGTATAATTTAGGTTCACGCGATTCCGATTCCTATTCCGGTCACTCCACGCACACTCCTAGTACAACTCTCTCGCTTTAGCGTAAGTCTTTGTGATTCATTAGATTCATTTCACATATTTGAGCTCAGTTTGTAAAGCGGGAAAGTGATTTGTTATTTTGGACATTCTTTATTTAGCGCGGAAGCTCTGCCGGATTTTCGTTAGAACCGACTCACCTCCGTCCGAGCTATCTTTTCACCGCCTCATTTTCACGTGAGTTACAAACCCCTACTTTTAAATGCTTTTAAACATATTTTTGGGGTGAATTGCGAGTCTTAGGCTTAAACATTACTTTTAAGCCGAATCAAACTTGAACGCTTAACGAAACGAATTGATACTTGAATACTATTTCGAAACTATATTTTGACGGCATTGTTGATGATTTTGCCAACAATGCCGAGGATACAAACACTATATTGCCAATGACTAAACGTCGATCGTCATGTTGCGGACGTTGTACAACATGGACGTGAGACACCATTAAAATCCCATACACTCCTACATAACTAGTTGCTATTAATCTCTGGGAGAGGACCGATAGAATTTATGGATAGCGCTATTAGGGTAGTATGACCCTCACCACAACGATAACAACAGATGGTGCATAGTTCTTGTGGGTAGCCATAAGGCTTAGCAACGAACGATCATTGGGCAATATTTAGGATTGTCACATAGTCGCGCTGTGTGGTCAATACCTACAACTTGAATACCTATACTTTACGCATGGTTATGCGACGATTATATGAAATCTACTTTTTACGCCATCTTTATGTGCGTCGATACTTGTATGTTTCTTCTAAAACTTTGTAGCTCACTAACTACGCCTCCCGTAGTTAACACTTGACTCGTATTTTCAGGTAACGAGTAAGCTAGCTGATGACTTATGCTTTCGAATGACTTCAAGACCGGGATGGGTATGGGTGGTTTGGTTGAACACCCCATTTTGTAATTCGGATATGTAACTTTGTTTAAAACTTTGTAAACCTTGAATACTATGTTTTTCCTTTAATGACATATGGCGTTTATCTATATCTTGTGTATCGAATGCTACTGCTCTTCACATCCTGTATTCCGCTTTAACGGGGTGTGACACCTTTTATCAAATATTACACTTAACATATTAAGTAATATATAATAAATATATAAACGTATAGTCATGTCTAGATGTCAATGTGTGCAACCCCGTAGGCTCACATATTTATAGACACACATTTTATTTGACGTGTTCAAATACCAACAGCTCCCACTTTGAGCATGTCTCAATAAATATGATAGGGGCATCGTCTAGCAACACGGCCAATGCTCCTATAAATACACGAGTGAAGTTTCCAAAAGTCATTGTGAGTCTATGTTTGAGTTTACTATCATTTTGTTACAGATACTCTAGTTAAATATGGATATGGATCTAGGTCATTCCATCTTTTAACTTTCTGTTTCTCATTTCACGAATTACTTAAGATTACCAAATTAAATCGAGACATATCTAGATTAATATTGGATCCGGCCGAATATACACCTCTAAGTATTCCTGACTGGCCAAGTAGTATCATACTTCAATTGCAAGCTGAAGGAACAAATCTTATATTGAATACAAGCGTTAGCCATGTATTTTGTTACATTAACAAAAATAGTCTTTTTACTATCCTTATTCAGGATAGGTAGAACTATGATAAAATAATGTACTTCATACATGTGTAACTTCTTGCATCTCAAGTCTAAGGACAAATAAACCAGTCATTTATGAATTATACTTAATGACTAAAATCCATAAAGTTATAATTCATTGATTGGATAATCCAGTATGCATCTTGTGAATCGACAACAGATATTTAGAATAATAATATATGCTAAAGATATTATTCAAATATTAAAACATGAAAAATAGGATACAATTAATATAATAAATGAAAGAACCTCATATATCAAATATACATTTCATTTAAATATAAAATTATTTATACATCCTTTATCCAAATACTAAACACGAATTTACATGTGATTACTAGTTAAACGAAATCATATACCCTCAGCATGGTGAGTTAGTTTCGTTTTTGACAAAGCCTTCGTAAAGGGGTCAACTAGATTATCATACGTTTGAACTTTGAGAAAATTGAGTTCACCTTGTTCGATTTGCTCACGAATATAGTGATATCTCTGATGGTAGTGTTTGACTCCTTTCTGAACACAGGTTCATTGGCTATGATAATTGCTCTCGAATTGTCTAAATACATATCCATTGGAGATTTATTTGTGGGAACCACGTCAAGCCAAGAATAAATTTACGTATCCAAACAACTTCCGTGGCAACGTCCGAAGGTGCAATGTACCCGGATTCTGTTGTAGACATGGCTTTATCTGAAATCCGGCGTCACAATATCCAATATCTTTTAGATCAACGACACAATAACACTTTGGTCACAATTTGAAATTGGATAAAACTTTCATAAAAGGTGAAAGATACCAACTTTGAATCCTATTACAAACATTTTACCGA
Organism: Senecio squalidus; assembly: GCA_910822075.1. Classification (NCBI taxonomy): domain Eukaryota; kingdom Viridiplantae; phylum Streptophyta; class Magnoliopsida; order Asterales; family Asteraceae; genus Senecio; species Senecio squalidus. Next base: position 39,991,442 of record CAJVGC010000590.1, read on the forward strand.
CTCAAATAGTCGTTAACAAACAAATGAAACCAAACAAATATCCCCCAGATTTAATCAACGATATGGAAGCATCAAAACCCGTCCTATATGACTGATACTATTGAAACCAGCAAGAGAATTGCTAGCTAAGAAGAAAACACACAATATATACAAAACTTCCGAAACATAAATAAGACCAAGCATTAGCAGTTTCGGCCAATGTCTACTAACTGAAATTTGGTTTTATAAATAGTTTTACACATATGGTAATAATAAGCTAATAAACGCCTTCAAGCTGCTAATTCTACAACAAGGTTACAAGGGCAATGCTACCATACATACTTCTGCATACGATTTTCTTAATAACATTGAAAGTTGGGGACATGGAGAAATTAAAAATATCTGGTTTGAAAATCGTAAACAGAAGTATTCTAAGCTGCCAACTGCTGTAACTGATGAACCACATGGGACATTCTAGGACGCATTGATGGTACGTGTTGAGTACATGAATATACAAGGTCAACTACCTTTTGCACAACTCCAGCTTCGGGTATTCGAGAAGGTGACGTGGAAGAAGATGCAGAAATCACAGGATCAAGAAGCTCTAGGTAACGGTGGGATTGAACTAGTGGGGTAGCCCACTCAAAAATACTTTGCCACCCCACTGATTCAACGGCTTGCGAAGCTGGTCTACGACCAGTTATTATTTCTAGCAGTAGAACTCCAAAGCTGTAGACATCGCTCTTTGTGGTTAGCTCATTTCTGTAGACAAACTCTGGGGCGAGGTAACCGTGGGTTCCACCAGCCATTACTGTCCTACCGTGCATCACCTCCCATGGTACAAACTTTGACAACCCGACACCCATTAGATGAGCATTAAAATCTTCATCCAGAAGTACGTTGCTTGCACGAATGTCACGGTGTACCACTTGTGGCTTCACTTTGTCATGCAGGAAGCTGTTTTTTAATGATATAATCATTAGAAAAGCAAGTCGTTTTGAAAACGATTATTAGCAACAAAAAAAAGGAAGAAGAAAGGTTCTTTAGGTTCACTTACGCAATTCCGTGTGCAAGAGTTGTTGCAACTTTCATTCTCATGTTCCAATCAAGTGTCCTGCCACCCATGGGAATATGGTGTAACCATCTATCAAGAGGCCCTTGAACCACAAACTCATAAACGATGTAACGATCACCATGATCATAGCAGCATCCTTTCACAGGAACTAAATTTGGATGACAAAGCCTGGCTACCCTACCAATCTCTGAGTAGAATTCTTTCTTTCTTTGGAAAGTTGACCTCTTCAACCTTTTCACTGCCACCCTCGATCCATCCGGAAAAAGGCCACTATACGTTCCACCTGTCTTGGCATCCCCAATAAGACGGTTTCCTTCACTGAAGTTTTTTGTAATCGACCTCAGTTCCTCTCGGGTAAAGATTTTCCATGATGGAGGAACTAATGCCAATTCTGCAGGATTTGATAATTTTCGAGATTTTCTTCTTCTTTTGCTCCGTTTGTATACAAGGAGCCATATCACCAAGGCAAATGTAGTAAAGAGAATTAATCCACTCACAATTGCAAGTATGATGAGATATTCCTTATGACAGTGCATATGCCGACATCTATTCTCTGCAAAAGATGGGGAAAATCTAAATAATGGTAAAAGTTGACTAGAAGTAGCCAATTTGGATAATCTACTTACGAATGGGTCGATTTGGGTTATGTTTTAATCTCTAACAGGTCAAATAGGCCGAACGGGTCAAACATCGCCAAAAGGGTACTTTTAATGCATAAAACATCTTGAATTGCTTTATTCAAAATCTTAGATTATTCTTGTAATTATATACCTTTAGGAATCATATTAAACAGAGTAACTATTAAAAAGAAAAAAAATCAGGAACGCGACCTGAGCCATTTCGACCAGTGACCCAACCCCCCCAAATTTTGACAGCTTAAAAATTTAATTTAAGAAACAAAAGGGGAAAAAAAACTCAAGAGGGAAACTTTTATATAATCAACTAGAGCATACGACATAAAGTAGGACAAAGAGTGGACTTCTTGCATTAGTTAGCTAGTTAGATAATATTTGTCCAATTACAGCTAGTTATAAAAGGTTCAAAGATGATAACGCAAACCTGCAACAAGCATGCATATAGAAGCGCGGGATATGTTGCATTTATCAGCTACAAGAGAAGTGGTTCTATTGGTGAACATAGTACACAAAGATGTTGAGTCATCCTTCAAACCATATAAGCACGAGGAATTAGTGCAACTAGACTTCAAATCTGGCGTGACCACAGATAAGATAGTTTCATTCCAGTTGTAAGTATTGTCAGACCACTTCCAGTCAATCCCATTGCTATTGTTGCTGCTAATCCCTCCAATCCAGCATTCGTTACTACCCCCTGTTGCTTTACTACAAAGATCTTGGACAAACTTCAGTTCTGCTGACGATGTTAATGCTGCAAGGTGGCCATCGTAACTTCTGCAACCGTTTTCTGAGTCATTCCATGACTGAGAGTTTTCAAAATATTTGAAGCATGTTGTTTTACTTGGTCCCGTGACCCAATCAGAAGGACACAATGCTGTTGACAAAGAAAGTAGAAGTCAAAATACATTTTTTCACCGTAACTGAACTTCACTAAAACACGTTCACAAACAAGATTACAGGTTCAAACAGTCTTTTTTCCTTTTTGTAAATTATAAATGCACAAACTAAAATAGGAAAGCGTAACCAAAAGGGAAAGGGAAATCCAAAATACAAGGAATTAGCTACCTTGATTATGAGTTCCATTAGTAGAAGGCGCAATGAGAATAGAATCATTTGATACCTACAACAAAAAGTGTAACATATATGGCCGGATTGTTTTATTGAATAAAATTAAAGGAAAAGAAAGTAATGTAAAGAAAAGGAAAGGAAAGTATTTATTTTACTTTACGATTACCCCAAATATGGCCGGATTGTTTTATTGAATAAAATGTATAAACTTTACCTTCAAATCTTTTCATTTTCTTTACTTTTCTTCCTAAAAAAAAACTTGAGAACACAATAATTTATTTATTTCCTTTCCTTTAGCGTTACATTAAACGAAATGAAGCATCTGGAGTTATTTGAATTTACTCACAGCATTAGAAACATGAAACCCAAGCATAGCCAGAACCAAAAATCCTGCTGAATAAAACATCATCCCTTGTAGTACCTAACAAAACCTAAACTCATTTAAAAAAAATTCTACAGATTACAACTATTAAGCACATAACAGCATTGTTGATTTTAACTTAGCCGTGATTACCTTGAAATGGAAAAAAAAACTGAAAAGCCCTAAAAACAAGGAAGAATCATAGGGGCAAATTGGAGATTTTTACAGGTTGGTATAGTATGAAGCTTAAAATGATTTGCAAATGGCGATCGATTGAACCAGGCAGTCGTAGTCGTAGTACAGTTAATTATGAATTGAGTGTGTAGTTGAGGAAAACAGGTGTTAAGAAAACTCAAAATCAGTCAATGACTTTTTTAGTCCTTTCACTTTTCTCTTTATTTTTTATTTCTAATTTCAGTTAACACTCCCTTATGTTTTGCTCGGTTTTCGTTTATTACTATTGTCTATGTAGAATACCTTTTGTACGAATATCGTTCATGACAAGAATGGTTTAAACAGTTAACAGGTTTAAAAGCACAGGACAAAAACTACGATCGTACCAAACTACAGAGACGATTATGCAATTACCTCTTTTAATTATATCACCAATGTTTTAAATCAACACGATGTACCCAATCTTCAACTATTTACAATGTATAAGAAAAACTTACAAACAAAGTGATAATGTGTTATAAATTGGATATTTGTTTATGGTTTTCTCATGTATTTTATAAAAAAACTCAAACATTAATTTATCGTAACTACATTAGCACATATTCTAATTTATGTAATCTTTAAACCTTTTTAGAATTTAGGTTACAAAAATATATTATGTTAAACCAAATTTATTTAGAGCACCCGGAGTGATAATGAGTGACAATGTGGGTCGTGGGAAAAAAGTTGCTGACGTGACAGTGAGAATGAGGATTGTGAGATTTTGGGTGGTATGATAATGGGGGTTGTGGAGGTTGTGGGATTATTTTATTATTTTTATTTTTTTTCTTAAAACATTAATATAAAAGATAAATAAATAATTAAAAGAATATAAAATATTAAAACATTAAATAAGATAAATAAAAAAAAATACAAATAATTAAAACAATACACATAAATACTAAACTAAATCATCCCGTATTTTTGTTGGATTTTTATTTTCTCCGCTTCGATCCAAGCCGCTTGTGCCGGCGGCAACCCCTCCGTGCTTTGTTGAAGAAACATCATATCGTCTCTTCTTGCACTTGAGTAAGTCGCTTCTTCTTGTCGGAGAGCCGCTTGTTCTTGAGCCTGGAGTGTTTGGGCCTTTTTTTCCGCGGTTTGCTTTTTTGTCTTCGTAATCTTTTTCAAGTGTGTCGCGATGAGCCCGCAAAGCGTCGACGACGAAGATGTTTGCGCCTTATCGGAGGCGTCGGATGATTCCTTTCTTTTACTACCTCTTTTTTTTCCTGGAGGTCGTTCTTGTACATCATCCGCAAATATATCGTCCCCTACGTCAACGTCGTCTAGGTTGACGGTCTCGACTGGAGTATCTAACTTGACAAATGTACGCCATCTGCCGTGATCTTTCCAGATTTCCCACGCCCCCATATGCTTAAACTGCGAACCCTCGGCCTCATAGTACATTTGCCGAGCCGCTTGGATAAGCGTCGCGTCGTCGGTCCCGCTTTGCCGAATTCTTAAAGCCTCCGCATGGTGGCCGATAAAAACCTTGATCAAGGCACTCATAGCCGTAAACTTGCTGTTGATGGACTCCTTGCCTCTCTCCCCCAATTCTTGCGCCCTCGCTTCTTTGTTGTAACCCGCAACGACCCGTTTCCAAAATGTCGTTTCGGGTTGGGCGTTTCCTTTGTCGGCATCTTCCGAGATGTAACACCACATCTTTGCCAAAAGGACCTCCTCTTTTTCCGTCCATAAAAATTTTTTGCACGTCTTTTTCCTTTTCGGATTAGACGTGGACGGTCGTGGAATTTCTTCGACCACATCGTCCGTTTCTTGAACTCGGCTTTGTGTTTGTTGGGTTGGAAATTGGGTTTGTTGGGGAAAAAAAGTTTGGGATTGTTGGGTATATTGCATCATAAGTTGTTGATGCATTGCGAATTTTTCGGGAGTGAACATTTGTTGTTGTTGTTGAGGTTGTTGCGGTTGTTGGGTTAAATAAGTGTTTAGAATTTGTTGGGTTTGTTGTGGGTTAAAGTTTGGTATTTGGGGTGAAAAAAGGGCGTTTGTTGTGCCGTAGTAGTTAGCAAAACCGGATGGTGTTTGTGATTGTGGCGTCGAAGGATTGTTTGTGTTTGTTTAAGGAAGATGAAGACATTTTGTGTTTGTTTTGGGATTGGTATGAGATTGTATGAGATTAAGAATAAGATTGTTGAAAGAAGGTGTGATTTTTTTGGTTAAAATGGGGTTGTATTTATATGTGAAATTTGGTAAAATATATATATATATATATATATATATATATATATATATATATATATATATATATATATATATATATATATATATATTTATTAAATAAAACGGTAATAATACCGTTTGAGTTAAAAAAAAAAAAAAAAAAAACCTGGCGACGAGCCGTTGTGGAGACAACGGTCGTCTCACAACGACGCCACAACGAGGCTTCACGGAGTGTTAACGAGGACAACGCTCGAGCCCACTCCGGGTGCTCTTATATCTAACTTTCCATATTTCCGACATTAGTCATTATTGACCTTAACTTCGACAATATGTGAGATGAACAAAGGCACATGACCTTTAAATTTGAAAACCTCAATATTCGCCTCCGATGCTAGTAAACTTAAACAAACTAAAGAAAAGTTAATGACTTATTACATTAGTTTATAAGTGGTTTTAGTCATACATAGCGTCATAGCCTTTAAAACTAATTTCGTCAATCAATTAGTTATATAAGATGTATTTGGCAAGTGGTTATACGATATTATCCTTCAATTCGTATATGTAATCATTAGTTGAGTGTCTTAATTGCATATTCCACCAATCAACGTATATAAGGTCAACTTGTTTAAAAAAGAAAAGTTAAAACTTATAAATTTTTAAAAAGTGAGCAAAGCTAAATCGTCGAATTGTAGAGTATTTATATTTAGTAGTCATCATGATTTGGTCACAATAGCTTTTGTTATAGGAAAACGGACTCTTATTCCGTCTTCCAGCCTTATTCCATGAAGGATATGTTAGAGATCATGGGTTGTAGCTTGAGTAAAAGTTCATAAACTATGGGGAATACAATTGTTGAAATTAACTATAATCCATTGGTCGTGTGTATAGTTTCCCATAGCTCTACTAACCAACCTTAACATATCTGTCTTTGGAAGATCAAGCCTACCAATTATATTCTTTATTACGTTGCCATCTAAAAGCGAAATGTGTCTTTATTCAAGCCGATTCCAACCACCACAACTACATGATTACTACTCTCGGCTTCAAGCTGACCTACAATTTCACGCTCATCATGACGACTTCTAAGCATTTTCTATCACTCTATGTGTTTTTGTTTTTATTTTATATTTTGGATAATAACTTATTTTGAGTCGGTAATTGTTCTTGGCAAAAATGTTGTCGACAATTGTTCTCGGCAAAAATGTTGCCAGTAGAAATTGAACCTTAGACACCCCAATCTTTGGTAAAATGTCGATTTTTTAATACTATCAACATACCAAGTCTTGAGGACGTTTTTGTACAACTTGATAAATAATAAAAAGGTAGCAAAATTTATTCAAATGATGTTATATGTGACGGGAATTGGGTATTTAGATAAGTAGTTTTATTTCTAGATCTTCATGAAAAATGTTGGCTCCAAATTAGAAAAGAGTTTTTAAAAGACATAAACATGTACAAATCAACACACGTTAATATTTTTGAAGAAGTTGAATTACTACAAATTTATTTAGCTATCGTCATTCCAACAAAAACTATTGTAGTTCGAAAGTATTAGATGATTTTTCCGATAATGGATTTCTTAATTGTATCAAGGTACAATATAGTTTTTTCTATTTAGGAGTCCACTTTTTTTTTAACACGTTTACCGATAAGTAGTTTTAATGAAATATAAAAAAAAAAAACTCAAAACGTTTGGTTTCTGGTTATTATGAATTGTTTATCAAAATCTTTTTCTTTTCTCATTTTGTTCTGTCGAATTCGGCTTATAAACAATAACTTAATATTTTTATGCAAACATGTATATTTTGACATAATAATTTACAATGATTTTAATTAACATCCGGGAAAGATAAAAAAAAAGACCAATAAATTTCTAATGTATAAGAGACTCAATCTTCATTATCCATTTAATTTCGGGTTAAAATTTTCAGAGCATAACTTACTTTCCTCAAATGTTCATTTTATGTAATGAACTTTTTTTGTACATTTGGGTACCTAAACTCTTTGAAACTTTTAAAATGATTAACGTACTTATTGAAACATTATTTTTCAGCATCAGTTTTACCGGCTACCTGTTTGTAGCCGGTAATCAAGTAAACCCACTAAACCCGACCCGTTTACCTATATTTACCCATTTACTTTTTGGATTAAAGTCGCCAAAACATAACCAACTTTACCGAAATGTTCATTTTATGTAATGAACTTTTTTTTTGCATATTTGGGTAACTACCAGAGTTCTTGCAACTTAGTGCATAAGACAACCGAAATCTCGCAAAAAATGAATTACAAACACAATACAATATGTAATCTAAAGGTTCTTATATTATCAAACATAACACCAAATCACTAGAAGTATACTTTAGAACAAATTTGTTTAAAAGAAAAAAACCGAGAACCACCTAGAACTCTAACTTTATTTTTCAGTCAACCTACGCTAACTCTAAATACTTAAATTCCTTGCAAATCATCATACGAATCTAACGGAATTCTTTAATTGATCTTCAAATCAATGCAACTATGATAAACCCAAATCCGGATCTAACAACTCAAACCGAAACTCATTTCTATCAATCTCTATCAATTCAAATTTCATTTATCACAATTGAACTTTTCGATACACCCGATATCTAACGATTAAGTTAACATGATGAAGAAAATTAACATGATAACACCGAATCATACAAAACCTTGATTTGTTGATTTTTTTTTTTGTATTCATAAATCTTATAAAATGTTAAAAACGAATTGATATGTTAAAATTGATTAAGGAGTAATCTTATATTACATGTGGTTAAGAAATCCTTTTAATCAAAATGAACTTCTATGATAAGAATTAAAAGAATTCATGTTAGTTGAATTTCATGTTCATAGGTGAAGTCATTATTTTGTGTAAAAACAATAAAATTGTTTAATTAATTTGGTGTTTGAAATTCTGAAGTTTTTAGCCGGTTTAAAAAATTTTAGGTAGTTAATTAACTGGTTTAAAGAGTTTAGGTACCAAAATAAACAAAAAAAAAAGTTCATTACATAAAATGAATATTTGAGGAAAGTAGATTATATTCTGAGAACTTTAACCCATTTAATTTCAGTCCAATGGTTTATATTACGATCAACCCACTTTCAATTTTTTTTTATATATATTAATTTATCTCACAAACCATTAATCGTTAGACGAAACAAATTACGCCGTTGCGACCGTCATGTTCTTTTCTTTAAGTAATGCAGTGGATATATATATATATATATATATATATATATATATATATATATATATATATATATATATATATATATATATATATATATATATATATATATATATATATACATTCGACGAGTTTTATTTTTTGAGTTTTAAGGTGGGTATTGAAATTATAAAGTTAATATCACATGTGATATTAACATTTATGGGTAAATTTCCAAAATAAAAAATGTTATATAATGTATAATTTATCTAGACTAAGAAAAAAAAATTGACAACTTCTTTTTTCCCGTTTTTGAACAAATGTTGAAACTCGTAATGTTATATCACATGTGATTTTAACATCAAATGTGGATTATAGACATAAAATCATTATATGATGTATAATTCAATTAAACGAATAAAATATTCCAAGAAATCACATGTAATAGTGTCACACCCCGCTAAAGCGGAAACACGAAGTGTGAAGAGCTGGAACATCATTACACGGGTCATAAGAAACATAACGGTTTCATTTCATTGATTAAAAATAAAAGTGTTTACAAATTCAAAACAACCAAGTCATTCAGTACACGAATACATAATTTAAAGTTTCAATTTTAAATTCCCAAAAGAAATGGACAAGTCTTTTCCTAATAGTGACCTCACGCAACCGCCTTGACCCGTCCATGCCATGCACTTCATCCTTACACTAAATTTCCTGAAACATAAGATAAAGTGTCAACTACAAAAAAGTAGTGAGTGAGTTACAGTTTAAGTTTCTCGGCAAAAGTTTCGGTTAGGGGTGTTCGTTCGGTCGGGTTTTGGGTTAACGGGGTTATTCGGTTTGGATTATTCGGTTTTTTGCCAACTAATAATCCATCCAAAACCAAACCGAATATAGTGACACCCAAACCAAACCATCCAAATAAGGGTTCGGTTTATTTGGTCGGGTTTTGAATCATCCAAATTAAAGTATTTTGAAATTTTTATATAGATTTATTCGAATAATTATATTATCCGGATGCAAATTTAAACCATTAACAATTCATATTAGACTAATTGGATAAATATATGTATTTAAATTTGGAGTTTGACTATTAGAATATCATTTATATTATTTGGATTAGGTAATTAGAAATGTTTTTTTGATAAGAAAATGCTTATTCGGTTTTCGGGTGGGGACCAATTAAAGATGCACAAAACCAAAACCGAACCATTAAACTAATACATTATTCGGTTTCACCTAAAACTCAAACCAAATCCAAATAACCCAATCCAAATAATCCAAACGATAACTGGTCTGGTTGGATTATTCGGTTAATCCAAATAATGAACACCCCTAGTTTCGGTTAAGTATATAAAAGTAAAAAGTTTCCCAAAAGGAGGTTAGCGGAGAAAGTCGCTTAAAGTTTATATACTTTTAAAGTTTCGAAGTAACGGGCGTATCAATACCCTAAAGTTTGTACAGACCAAGTAGAACAATGTTAAGCAAAATCATAGTTGCGGAATCAATCGCTAAAAGAGAGTATATATATATGCGTATAAGTAACTAATTAGATTCTTGTATCAACCACTTGGCATTCTATAACTTAAGTGTTCACACTAAACCGATTGTTCAACCGTGAGGCCCCTTACCCCGCCTATCTTACGGGGAGTATAAAAGATCATAGTAATATGTACTTAGACTGCCATCTAAGCAAGGAACGGTTCTTTCCTAAGTATCGATACCCATTATTACTAAACGGCTCAGAAGTTAATAGTGTGAAGAGTTCTAAAAAGGTGGGCACTAAAGTAATTTTGTTTCAAAAAGATAGTAGGCACTTAAGAATCGCGTTATAATCTCATCAAGGGTTGGTCTCGCATACAAGTAATCAATAACTAGTTTAGCCGAATAGGGGGCAAGCCGGTAAGTTTAAAGTAAGCCAGTAGGGCAATAAAGTGTTTACGCATAAAAATTTCACAAAGTTTCCAAAATAGATCAATAGTTCCATAATAGTTTCAAAAGTTCACAATAGTTGCATAAGTTCGTAATAGTTTCCAAAATACAAGTAAATCTTATGTTTCCCCCAAAAAGTTATGCAAAAATACATTAAGTAAAGGGGTTGTAACTCACGGATTGCGAAGAGTAAGAATGCGAAAGTCGGTCGGAACGGGAGTCCGGGATTAACGGATCGCCTATTAATACCAAGATAGTTCAATTGGTTATTATCTTATTATGTTATTTTTATGTAATATAATAGATAAAATTTAATTAAACTTTAAGTGTCAAGGTTAAATATTGTCCAAAATAGTCCGAAATGGTCTACGTTACGTTTTTGTCCGAAAGTCCACTTTTAACGTTTATTATTGTTATGTTACAAGTGACTTTACTTACTGAAGTGGCTTACATTTTTCTAAGGAAATTTGGACAGCGCTTCCGAGCCCAAATTTCATATCCAAAAATGCAATTTCCACTTCCGCTCACAAAATCTCTTATAACACGATATCATACTAATCTAATCCATTTTAAGTCCAAATAGTCCAAACAAGTCACAAATGTTATTATTTTTATTTTTCTTAGTCCCAAATATTACTTTTACGAAAAGTCAGCGGGTCAAACAAGTCGAAAATGTCCAAATAACGAATTTTCGGGAAATCTGGCGGGCCTGTGCGCCGCTGTGAGCACTGGGACGGCGCACAGAACACATTTTGTGTCCCGTTGCGTCGTCCTGGCCTCTAGGACGGCGCACAGCCTGCGGGTTTTCGAGTTTTTCTTGCAAAACGTTTATTTATCCATAGATCCCGACATGCAATAGGTCTAAACTTAATAAAACATCATTTTAATAGTTTCTAAGGTATTTTTAGCCATAAATTTATAGATCCAAAGGTTATTCCGGTTAAAAATCGTTTTTGACCATAAAAGTCATAAATCTTTGTAAAAACTTGTTTTAAAGCCTTAGATCTTACATGTAAGTGTTTGTTTATGTAAAAATAGTAAAATAACAGAAATCTACCGGAGGAAATAGCTTGGATGATGATTTGGCCGGATTTAGAGCTCCAAAATCGGTGAAAGTGCTTGAAAACGAAAATAGTTTGCTTCCCCTTGCTTCCCTTGGTGTTTCAAACGATTTGGATGGATGAAAAGTGAGTTTTGATGGCTGTATTCTTCTGGTTTTAGTGAAGTTTTAGAGAGAGTTTGAGAGGAAACTTGGTGTGTGTGTGTTTTTGGTCTTGAAAAATGGTAAAATGAAAATAAAAGTAAAGGGAGGAGTATAGGGGTGGGTTGGGACTGTAACAAAGCAGTAATGATGGACTAAAAACGAGTGGGATTGGTTTAAAGTTGGTGGAAATCGAGACATGCAAATTTTTCAAATAATTTGCAATTCTGGTCCTGCGCAAGGCCGGTGTGCGTCGTCCTGGACCTCTTTTGTAATAAAATTTGAGTTTTTGCTGTTTTTTGCTGTTTTTGTATTATTGTTTCGTTGGACCTTTTCGTTAACTAAAAGTTCTTAATTATGATACGTTATGAACTTAGGAAAGTTCATTAGGTGTTTTCTTGGTATTAGGACTTATATAAATTGATTCCGGGTATGATTCCGACACTGACGCGTTTCCAGTTATTGAACAGTTAAAGACAACGACAAACAATAAGAGAGACATAGAGTATAAAATGCACCTGAAATTGGACGGTTGTCACAAATAGTACTAAAATCACATTTGATATTAATGTAAATAATATGTGATTTTATAATATTCGTAGTATTTCAAAACTAATAAGCCAATAACTCATATGATTTATAACTTTAAATATTAATTTTAAAACACAAAAATATTATATGAGGTATAATTTATATGAACCCGGAAAAAAAAAATCGAATTTAGACGAAATTTTATTTTTTCGGTTTTGGTCAAATGTTGATATTCGTAAGGTCATATCAAATGTGATTTGAACACTAAATGTGAATTTCAAAACCTAGATATGTTATTTGAAGTATATTTAATTAGATCCACAAAGAAAAACACAAAAAATTTAAGTCAAACTACTATTATCCCATTTGATAAAACAATGATTTGATAATATAAATTCGTCAAAACACGGAAAAATATTTCGTCAAAAGTGTCACACCCCGCTAAAGCGGAAACATTGAATGTGAAGAGCCAAGATATCATCACACGAGTTATAATTAAAAACATACGGTTTCAAGTCATTACGAATAAAACAAAAGTTTACAGTTTAAAGATAACCAAGCATTGATAAGTTCATAACATAAGAACGTAGTAAATTGTTTAATAAAATTCCCAAAAGATATTCGAATTAGGTCTTCTCCCGATTCTTGACTTCACGTGACATGCCAGACCCATCCACAGAAATGCACTTTGTATCTTACATTTGATTTCCTGAAACAAGAGATAAAGTGTCAAGTACAATAAAGTAGTGAGTGAGTTACAGGTTTCTAGTCCTTGACTAAAAAGGTTTGAAATAAGTATATCTATACTTAGAAGTATCCAAAAGTAGAACAATACTTAGAGAATAGTTTCGATCCAAAAAGTTATACGCGCAAGATAAGTAAACTATTGATTGGATTCATGTATAACGACTACTTGGCATAATATAACTTAAGTGTTCACACTAAACCGAATTACCAACCGTGAGGCCTCTTACCCCGACTATCTACGGGGAGTCATTTCTGATCGAGTAATATGTACTTAAGCTGCCACTTAAGCAAGGAACGGTTATTTCCTAAGTATCGATACCCATAATTACTAAACGGCTTAACAAAGCTAATAGTGTGTTACGAAAATTAGGCACTAATGTTATTTTAAAACTGATAGTAGTCACTTATGGTTAGTTATATCCCTCAAGAGTCACGATAGTTATACGATCAATCAAAGTTCCACGAGTGCCGAGTGTGGCAATAAATAAATTAAATACGGTGCCGAGTGTGGCAGAAGTAATAAATTCATAAGAGATTTGAACTAGCAAGCCGATTAAAAGGGGGCAAGCCATTAAGCCGAATAAGGGTGGCAAACCATTTAGCCGAAAAAGGGTGGCGAACCGTGTAGTTTATTGTATGCCAAATGGGCAAATAAAACTGTTTTCGCATGTAAGTTCCACAAAACGTTCAATAAGAGTTCGATAGTAATAAAAGTTCATAATAGTTCCCAGTTCATTTAGATCTCTTGTTTCCCCCAAAAGTTATTTGAAAACAGTAATAAAAGTGGGGTTGTAACTCACGTGAAAATGAGGCGGTGAAAAGATAGCTCGGACGGAGGTGGGTCGGTTCTGGCTAAAATCCGGCAGAGCTTCCGCGCTATAAAAAGAATGCCCAAAATAACAAATCACTTTCCCGCTTTACAAACTGAACTCGAATATGTGAAATGAATCTAATGAATCACAAGGACTTACGCTAAAGCGAGAGGATAGTACTAGGAGTGTGCGTGGAGTGACCGGAATAGGAATCGGAATCGCGTGAACCTAAATTATACCGAATATGAAACTGTCAGATTCTGTTGTTCTAATATTTTATAAAAATAACATAAAAATTACATTCTGGAATATGAAGTCATAGGAACTGGATTCGTCTCAATCCGACAGTTTTTGAAGAAGTTAGAGTCGTTTACGTATTTAACGCGTTTTAACCGTAAAAACCGTAAATAATAGTAGATTAATTCCAAACATTCCAGTAAAATCTGTAAAATCATATTTTGATAGATTCTAGACTATGTAAAATTTTTGTAAGCTGATTAATTCGTTTGGTATGTTTTCTCGAAAACCAAGATTAAATCAGATTAAATACTGTAAAATTCATAACAAATCGAAAAATGGGAGTTAGGTTCTCAATTTTTGACAGTAAGCTACATTTTACAGTTTACATCTTTGGTCACAATTTCGTAATTTTTACATGCATGCAACAGATTCTGTCGATTTCTTCGGTTAGAGTCATAAATCAAAATCTTAAGTTGAAAAACATAACTTTAGTTTATTTTAATGAAATTTCCAGATTTTCCATTTTATAAACTTCCATTTTTACCAATAAAATTTGCATGCAATGGAGTTTTTGATATGCTTTCATCATTTTAGTTATAAAACATATATAGATTTGATGATTTATGTAAAAACTTGAGTAAATATGAAAAATAAGTTCAAGAACAAGATTTTTACCTTTGAAATGATGAAATGATGGTGATGAATGTATGAAAATGACCTTGAATTAGTTAGATTAGGACTTAGATGAGGTTGTTCTTGAAAGAGTTGTGTGTTTGTATGTGAGAATTGAGAGAGTATGAGTGTAAGTGTGTGTTTAGATTTGTGAAAATGAAAGTGACAATGGGAGGTAATACCAAGGTGACATTTCTGGATTCAAGGGGTGTTTGACACCTGTTTTTACAGGTGTTGGCCATAAGGGTCGGTTGTGGGTGAGTCACCAAGCACTAGCAACAACAAATTTTTTTTTTTTTTTGAAATCCTGTGCTGACTTGCGCCGCAGTCATTCCTCTTGCGCCGCAAGAGGCTGATTTTCAGACTTGTTTCGTTTTCGTTTAGTTTTCTTTGTTAAGCGTTTCGTTAGTTGAAAGTTTCCGGTTATTTTAGATAGGAACTTAGACAAGTTCACTAAGTATTTTTTCTTGGTATTAGGATTCATTTTGTGATTCCGATTTCGATTCCGACGTACACGAGTTTACGAGACAAGTCACGACAAGGTTAATACAAAGTTAAGTTTAAAGGTAGAGAATGCGGTTTTCACCTGAACTAAGACGGTCGTCACATTCTCCCCGGGTTGAAAAGAATTTCGTCCCGAAATTTAGTTCGTCTCATCGGAGGAAGGATTTCTGAACAGATGTGGATATTTCTTACGAATCTGGTCTTCACGTTCCCAAGTGAATTCGTGACCTCGTCGGGAATTCCACCGAACCTTGACAATAGGGATGCGACTTTGCTTGAGTTGCTTGACCTCTCGATCTACAACCTCAAGCGGTTCTTCGATGAAGTTAAGCTTGTTGTCGATCTGTACTTCGTCCAGTGGAATGACAATGGTCTCGTCCGATAAGCACTTTTTCAAGTGCGAGACATGGAAGACGTTGTGGACATTAGAAAGAGTTTGCGGAAGTTGAAGTCGATACGCCACTGGGCCGATACGCTCAATTACCTCAAAGGGGCATGTGTACCTCGGGCTTAACTTGCCGCGTTTTCTGAAACGGACTACCCCTTTCCACGGCGATATTTTCAGGAGTACTCTATCGCCCACCTGGAATTCGAGAGGTTTCCTTCGGTTATCAGCATAGATCTTCTGCCGAGTACGAGATGTCTTCAGCCTTTCTCGAATGGTCGTGATTTTGTCAATGGTCTCCTGGACGATGTCGAGCCTTGTTAGTTGTCGATCGCCAGCTTCTAACCAACAAAGCGGCGACCGGCACTTGCGTCCGTATAAGGCCTCGAACGGGGCACACTTGATGCTGGCATGGTAGCTATTATTATAGGAAAACTCGACTAATGGCAAGTGAGTGTCCCAACTTCCCCAAAGTCAACTACACACGCTCTCAGCATGTCCTCAAGTGTCTGAATCGTCCTTTCACTCTGACCATCGGTCTGAGGGTGGTAAGCAGTACTGAGGTCTAGTCGCGTCCCGAGCGATTTCTGAAGCGCGTTCCAAAACCGGGACGTGAATCGACTATCCCTATCGGAAATAATGGAGAGGGGCGTTCCATGACGAGAGACAATCTCGTTAATGTAGATCTGTGCGAACTTCTAATGGTTCTCTCTTACCGGCAGAAAGTGTGCGGATTTAGTCAATCGATCCACAATCACCCAGATTGTATCATTCCCCCTTGCCGTACGAGGCAATTTAGTAATGAAGTCCATGGAGATCTGCTCCCACTTCCACATGGGGATCTCCGGCTGCTGTAGTAGGCAGGAGGGCTTCTGATATTCCGCCTTGACCTTTGAGCAGGTAAGGCACTTGGATATATACAAGGCGATATCCTTCTTCATGCCCGGCCACCAATATTACTCTCGGAGATCTTTATACGACTTGTTTGTTCCCGGGTGAATAGAATATCTAAATCGGTGGCCCTCGTCCAAGATGAGTTTACGAAGTTCTTCGGATTTCGGAATCCATGCTCGACCCTTGAAGTGGTGGATTCCGTCGGACTTACGTTCGAATTCCCTTTCGGTTGACTACATGACCAGGGAAATGTACTTCCCGGAGACAAAATTCACACTTCGAGAGTTTGGCGTACAGTCTTTGATCTATGAGGAGTTTTAAGATGAGCTTTAGATGTTTCGCATGATCTTCCTTATTCCTCGAGTATATAAGAATGTCGTCTATGAATACGATCACGAATTTGTCTAGATATGGCCTACACGTCTGTTCATTAGGTCCATGAACACTGTTGGTGTGTTGGTTAGACCAAATGGCATGACAAGGAATTCGTGATGACCGTAACGAGTTCGGAATGCGGTTTTAGGAACGTCGGTCTCACTGACACGAACCTGATGATAACCTGGGCGGAGGTCGACCTTTGGGAAGTAAGCTGCATCCTGCAACTGTTCGAATAGGTCGTCGATCCTCGGGGGTGGGTATCGGTTCTTGACGGTCAGCTTGTTAGGTTCATGATAATCGATGCACATACGGAAGGATCCGTCTTTCTTTTTAACAAAGAGGATTGGGCTCTCCAGGGGGAAACGAGCTCGGACGAATAAGACCGTGATCCAAGAGTTCCTATGGCTGTTTAGATAGCTCTTGCACTTCGGGTGGTGCTAGAGAATATGGGGTCTTGGCAACCGGTGTTGTGCCAGGAACGAGGTCTATTCGGAAGTCCACTTGTCGTTGCGGCAGTAGCCCAGACAAATCCTCAGGAAAGACCTCTGGATGATCCTTTACTATGGGAATGTCTTGTACTCGGCTTCCTTTAGGTTCACGTTCGACGATATGGGCGAGGAATGCGTCGTAGTCCTTCTCGAGGTACTTGCGCATTTTTTTTTTTTATGGAAAACACGATGCGAAGTTGTCGTCCAGGTTTGTCTCCCTGAACAACGAGAGTTTCACTGTCTGAAAGAGGGATACGAATGAGTTTGTCGATATAGACGATCTCGGCTCGAAAACGAGATAGCCAGTCCATTCCGACGATAACGTCAAAGCATGCCAGCTCGATATGAATTAGATCAATGGGGAAGATTTTGTCAGATAGGTATAATGAACATCCTAAGATTTTATCCTTGGTTTCGAACTCTTGACCGTTAGCATATTCGATAGTAAGGCTATCCTTAAGAACTTTAGATCCTAAGTTAATGAGGGGTCTAAATTCTAAGGGAACAAAGCTTCTTTCAGCTCCTGAATCGGATAGTAGGAAGCAAGGTGGTCATTGATAGAAGACGTACCCGTAACCGCGTTCGGGTCCTGCCGAGCTTCCTCAGCTGTGATTACGAGAGTACTAAAAGTTTTTGTCGTATGCGCTATGGGGCAAGTCCCACGAAGGTGTTGGTCGCTTCCACACTCGAAGCATAACCGCTTCTTAACTTGTTTGTTTGCTCTCTCTGAGCAGTACCTGGCGAAGTGTCCCACTTTCTGGCACTTTAGACACGCTGGGAAATTTCCATTATGGTGAAAGTTGCATTTGTCGCACTTGGGTTGTGACCCAACGTAAGCTCGGCGTCCTGTCGTGGGCTTCTTGTTACTGTTGTTCCTCATTGGTTGATGATCAACCTTCCGTTTCTTACTCTTCTTTCGCTCGACGGGCGCTGGAGGGAGGAAGAGGTTATTGTTCTCGGAGTTCTCGCCTTCTTCTGGTTTGACTATCGCTGGAAAGAGAAGGGGTTTAACATTTCCGAGGTTTTCATCTTCCTCTTGTTTAACTGTGGTTGGAAAGGGAGGGAGGTTATGGTCTTGATTGTTCTCCGAGTAAATGATGTTGGGGTTTTCACCCCCGAAGATTCCGTCGTTGATCCCGGCGATTACCTGGGCAATCAAGTCGGGCATCGCTGCGTTCAACTGAGCAGCAACCTGTTCGGCTATTCGGTCAGCGTCCCTTCTGTCGAGAGGCATAATTCTACAACGGAGAAAAGAAACTAGTTTAGCCGCACGAATAGGATATGATAAGTATATAATCCAATGAACAAGGATAACAATCACGCAAGAGTAAAATAACGGAACATATGGTACACGCACGACAAAGATTCAAGAGATTCACATGACAAGATTCACACGCAAGAGAAACAAATCAAACCTAGATCAAGATTCACACGACAGTAACAATAATAGATAAAAGGATAGAGCTTCATTCATTAATAATAATTAAGTTGGGTACAAGGTTCATAATAGAAAAGGAGTACAGTACAATACAATAAGGAAATAAATGGAAATGGCTCGAAGCTGTGTACATTGAAAATTTCAACTCGGCCTACAGTACAATACAAAAGGAAGAATATGACTAATGACGCCTCTCTAGGAACATCTTGGCCATCATGACCGCGATCAAGGTTCCCATTACCAGACACACCCCTACGAGTTGTTGCACAGTACGTGCCGTGGCTCGAGTCGATGTGTGACAACCGTCAAATTCTAGGTGCAAATTATGCTCTATGTCTCTCTTATTATCTACCGTTACTTTTAACGGATCAATAACCGGATACGCGACAGTGTCGGAATCACTCCCGGAATCATTTATATAAGCCCTAATACCAAGAAAACACCTATTGAACTTTCCTAAGTTCATAACTAATCATAATTAAGAACTTTCAATTAACAAAAAGGTCCAACGAAGCAATAACGCAAAAAAAAAAACGAAAAATCAGGAATTCCGGAAAAATAGCCCGGTGCGCAGCACCCCTTGCTGGGTGCGCAGCACCTGGCTCCAGAATTTTCAAAAATGTTACATTTTTAGTCCTTTTCTCGTTTTACACCACCACCACCCAATTCCACCAATCACAAACGACCCTTTACTGATTTTTACCAGTCCCTAAGTCCAGAATTAACTCCCTACCTATCTCATTTTCATTTTTCATTTTATTTAATCCAAAACACACACTAGTTTACACCTAGTTAACAAACTCTCTCTTCCTCTCTATTTTCTCTCTAAAAACTCAAGGCAAACCAGTGACATTACACCATTAAAAACCATTTCTAAACCATACAAATCGTCCATATCATCCAAAGAAGCTAAAGGAAACAAAAGATTTCGGAAAAGGACCACCGTTGTAAAGATTTTTGAAGATCAAATCCGACCAAAACTCATCATCCAAGCTTTTCCTCCGGTAGATTTCTTTATTTTTACCATTCTTATACAAATATTCACTTGCATGAAAGATCTAACGGTGGAAAATGTATTTTCACATAAATCTATAACTTTTATGGTCAAAAACGTTTTTGAGTCGAAATACTCTTTGAATCCACGAATCTGTGAATAAAAATGTTTTAGAAACTGTTGGAATGATGTTTTGAATGATATTTACTAATTGCATGTACAATCTAAACAACAAAAACGAATATTTGTAGAGATTATGTCATTTTTATATAAAAACGATTTTTGTCTAAATAGCACCTAGATCTAAGATTTTGTGGCTAAAAGTTGTTTGGAAACTGTGAAAACATCATATTATAAAGTATCTACTGGTTGCATGTCGAAATCGATAAGTCACAAAACGTTTTTAACAAGAAAAACACAAAACGGGAATCGGGACAGCAGCTGGTGCGCAGCACCAGTGCTCTGGTGCGCAGCACCGAGCTGCTGTTCCCCCGAAAGTTGTCGTTTTCACTCGTTTTAAGAACATGTCACGTTCTGGACTTTTACCGGTATAATTTAGGGACTGAGATAAATAAAACTAATAACATTGGTGACTAGTATTGGACTCTTTGGACTATTTTGAACTATATTACGTATATTATTGTGTTTTAGGTGATTTGTGAGCGGAAGTGACGATATAATTTTTGGGCATGAAATTTGGGCGCGGAAGCGCTGCCCAAATTTCCCTAGAAATTATAAAATCACTTCAGTAAGCAAAAGCACTTAAGACGTAATAATCAAAAACAATAAACTTTCGGACTAAATGCAACGTTAATCGCTTCGGACCAAATTTTCGGAACAATATTGGACTTAACACTTAATTACAATCAAAAGTTACATAATCTCCTATATTATTATATAAGAACATAATAATGTAACAACTCATTAAACTACCTTGGTATTATTAGGCAATCTGTGATTCCCGGCTTTCATACTCCGACCGAGTTTCCGAGTTCTCGATCTCTTCGCAATCCGTGAGTTACACCCCTCTCTACTCTTACATTTTAAGTACTCTTTTTGGGGGAAACATGAGATCGAACCTTTTGTAAACTTGTATGACTATTTTGACTTTTAAACTTGTTGAACTACTTTGACTTTTGACTTATTAAACTTTGACTTTTGACTTATGAAACTTTGACTTTGACTTTATTAAAACTTTGACACTGAAACGTCTACTTAGTTTCTTATGCGTAAAACATTTCTTTCTCCATTTATAATTATTGTTTCGTCTCTTTAACTCAACTATTTATTGATACTTGTATGCGTAACCAACCCTTGATGGAGCTATAACACGTTCTTAAGTGATATTGATTCTCTCTCTTTTAAAACAAAACTACATAGTGCCCAATTATTCTTTAGTCTCTCTCTTACACACTATTAACTACTTAGCCGTATAGTAATTATGGGTATCGATACTTAGGAAAGAACCGTTCCTTGCTTAGATGGCAGTCTAAGTACATATTTACTGAGATTCTTTTAACTTCCCGTTTGAGAGGCGGGGAGTTGGGGCCGCACGGTTGATAATCGGATTAGTGTGAACACTTAAGTTATAGATGCCAAGAGGTTGATACAAGAAATCTAATTAGTTACTTACGCATAAACTTATAAACTTTTAGCGATTGTTATCCGCTTCTACCGTTTGACTAAATTTGATTCAATTTGGTCTTTACAAACTTAGGGCACCTATTCGCCCGTTACTTAGATTTTTAAAGTATATAAATTCTTTAAGCGACTTTTCTCCGCTAATCTCCTTTTTGGTAAATTCTACTTTTATATACTTTACTTACACTTTGATCGTACTTAAACTTATTTGAAATTAATTTATTCTTGAATTTTAAGTACTTGATCTTATCTTGAAACTCTTTGATCCCGAACGTCTCTTGAGCTTTTATAAAACCTTGAATTCGTTTCGGACTCTTATAAACTTTTAAATTGAACTTTTCTTCAATTCATAAACTGTAACTCACTACGTTTTCGTAGTTGACACTTTATCTCATGTTTCAGGAAACTAAGCGTAAGTTATGAAGTGCATTGCTCAGGCGGGTCAAGCTAGTTATGTGAAGAGTAATGCGGGAAAAGACCTTTGATACTTGGGAATTTTATTAAAATACGTTATTATGTATTGTCGTTTTATACTCATGGATCTTGGTTGTATTTTCGAACATGGTTACCTTTTTAATCTCAATTTATATGACTTGAACCGTTGACTTTTGGTATAACTCGTGAAATGATTCTTTGCTCTTCACATTCCGTGTTTCCGCTTTAGCGGGGTGTGACAGACTTGGTATCAGAGCACGGGTTATAGTGAAAACGGTTTTAAAAATTTTTCAAAAAAGTTTTCGAAACCAAAACTATAACCAAGGCTTTTCAGAAAAATCATTTTCGGGTTCAAACTTTAGTATATTATTTTCCGCAATTGCATGATTATCTTTTTCAACTATGCGTGACTTGATCAACCACCCGTAGTTATGCAAGAACGAAAAGGAATTGCTATCGTTAACGGTTTTTGGGTCGAAAAATTCCCGGTCTTATCAATTCCCGATTCTCACATAACTGGACCCGTGCATGCAATTTACTTATGTGTTTCCTATTTCTAGTTTCCCCCGTACTTGTGTAACTCGATGTTCACAGATTCGACACGTCTCGGTCGTCCCGTTCGCGATCACCTTTTCGATCTCAGTTCACGACTTCCCTCCCGAGCCGTTTCCCCATTGCGCGAACCTTCAAAGGGCCACACGGCCTCCGAGAGTCAACGTCACCAGACGACCGACCCGACGGAGGATACGTTGATGGCGAGCAGCAGCAGTAGCGGATCCAGTCCGAGGACTGCACTACCACCCCCCTCCACCAGCGCCCGCTACAGCATCGCCACCGTCCTAAGGGCCTCACCCTAGGTTGACCGCGCGTATACAGTTCATCCACCCTGGCCGTCTGCCTGATCGGATTACCGGATAACAGTCCTATCCGTCAACCCCTCCTCTCCATATACCGACCATGGATTGGTACCATCAGGAACGCCAGTTCCTAGAGGAAAGACGACGTGCCCAGGAGACCAGACTCTCCCGACCTATGATTTCACCTTCCCTTCAGCCTCCCTCGCCGGCCGCATTCTTCCACTTCCACCGAGAGGTTCGGGGACTTGCAAGGAGACCCAGTAGCAAGGCTCCTCACCAGCGAAGTCACCGATGTTGCGCATCAGTTGTCCGAGCAGTCGTTGCGAATCATCGCATCGACCCGAGCCACGACACGAACTGTGCAGCGTCTCGTTGGGACGTGTTTGATCATGTGGACTCTATTGGC